>JAJJMC010030977.1:12784719-12820234 GCA_023531435.1 Papaver californicum | reverse complement strand
TATATCTTGACAAGGCAATGACATGAATTGACAATACACCGACCACAGTTCAATGCAAATATTATTTATCAGATTTGTAAGAGATACTTTATATATCTTGACAAGGCAATGTTATTAAATAAATTATTGTTCTCTATTTAATCCCAATACTTTCTTTGTTTACTTCATAACTTACCTACACCCATGTCAACATTTCATTCAGCCGAAGACTTGGCTATAACAAAATCATGGTATTACGAAACCTTACGTCAAGATGTAATAGTCAGAATTGTTGATCCAGAAACTGTATGGGGGAGGATCCACAGACATTTTGGTGAGGAATATGGAAATTCAACCCAAAGATCTGTTGTACAGATTTATGATAGATACCAAGTTATTCGAAAGGGAATAGCTGATTATGTATCTATACAACAACGGATTTTTAACGACACCCATTTAGAATTATCGATCCAACAGTTTGTAAGTATCCATAGCATTACAAAAGTTGTGTCATGTATCATTAAAAACAATTACAAATAACAAATTATTCAACTGTTTCTTCCCTTGTGTAGGAGGAAATCGCTAAAATGCAGTACTTACAGGAAATGGGGGAAGAATTCATATTTGTAGCAAGCTATGAGTTCATGAAATCCATAATGTAATCGGAATTAACTCCTAAAATTATCAATTGAAGTTAAAGTTCAACGGTTGTTTATTTTTAGAGTTTCAATTTTTTTTAATGCTAATGACCTCACAATATCCCCTGAATCTTCGTTAACTGAACAACAACTTAAGGTAGTAAAATACTTTTATTAAATTAGAAAAGACATACATGAAAGGGAAAGAAAAATAAACTACCGATACAGATAAATAAAGTAAAAAATAAACCTATTAGTGAAACCATAAGGATTGGGTTGCCAGACGACGTTGACGACGTCCTGGCCTACTAGGTAGAAAGATCAACACAAAAGGGTTGAATTCATCCATTACCCTTAAGATCTCAAAATGAGGTTTGTACCGGAAATCACTTCGTTTCCATCTTGTCAATTCCTGTAATGATCGAGCAACAACTTTATCATCAGTTTCATTCCTAAGACGAAATTCATTGACCCGAGCAGTTAAAGAAGAAAATTCTAAGACTTCCTTAGTAATTTTCACATATCGACAAAAAAGGCTTGCTCTATTCCGGTTGTTGGGATTACCGGTTTCATCGCAGAAGTTTGCTTGTGTGTGTTCCAACCATTCCATGGTCATACAACCATTGATATCGCGTTCCTGACCCCTTGCCGGATAATGTAATACTATGTTTCGACATAGGGATAAATCTTCATCTAAAGTAAAATTGTTTGCATTAAGGGAAAATTTTTCGTAACCAGACATTGAAAAATAAAAAGTGGGAATAATGAAATGAGTTGTGTAGCTATTGAATGTTATTTATAGTAGTACACGAAAAAAATATAGCCGTTTTTAACGAAAAAAAAAAACGGTAACATAACGGTAATAAAACGGTAACATAAGGGTAACATAACGGTAATGAAACGGTCATTTAAATTTCGAATTTAGCTGTAAAATTATCATACTACATAAAAGGCATACTAAAAAAATAACATTTCATTTAACCGTAAATCAACAATAAAAATAACCCAACACGTTCTTTTAACCGTCATTCGAGATTTTAATTATTATTTTTTAACCGGAATTTGATCTTGGTGGAATAAATGGCGGGAAAGTTGGTTTGACGTTCTGCGTTGGGCGAACTGTTGATGAAGAACCGGGAGGTGGTGTGGTGGAATATGAAGCAAAACCTAAGGGTTGCTCTTGACGCAATTGGGTTACCTGTCTGGTCAACAACGCATTTTGATCTTGTAAGAGGAGGTTTTCAGCGGAATACTGAGTTCGAATGTTGTTCAACTCAACTTCCTTAGCCATGATGTAATCCATCCTATCCTTAGTTTCAGATAAGGTAAAATCCCGAAACTGTTGTGTAAAATCAGCAAAGTTTTGGACTAAATCATAGGCCGCCACCTTGGATGGAGAAAAAAAAAAACAACATTAAAAAAACAACATCTTTTAAACCGTAAAAAATTCCCCCACGACTTTGTTTAGTACTTACATATGGTAGTTGTTGGGGAGGAGGAATGGGTACATGATCAGGTCTTCGTGGAATGTTGTGTTTTATACGGTCACCCGCATATCCATACGTTTCAACCTCCCAATCAACTTCCGTCACATATTTGTAGAGGTTGGTAACATGTCGCCAATATTCATAATAAACCTCGTATTGCACGACACGTACGTATTCACTACGATTGCCATGGGATCTGTGTATCATGTCTTCAATTTCATCGTTACCGAAGTTGGAAATGCAATTAGGGGGTTTGCAGGAATACCCCAAGTTGGGTTGTTCTGTCTCCAACAACGGTCTCCGAGATACATATTGTGCTTTATCCAATAAAATGATAATAAATAAATACCAACCACGTGACAACGGTACAACTTGGAAAATTTATGATTGTAAAGAAAAAAGAATTAGAGAACTTACAGTGCCGAGACAGGAGAATGTAACCCGTTGAGCAGAAAGTGCTATTGCCTTGCAACCAATATCTTCTGGTAAAACTGCGGTAAGCCATGGTTGCCAAGTCACGGACTCAGCAGATAACTGATTTAGTTCAATCCTTGACTTCACGATATCAACACCCTTCTTCCGGGGGGAGAACCACCTACGACATCTGGGCCATTCATGTTTACTTTCATACGTAGTCTTGTTCGGACGAAATATCCCAAGGTATTCGTATCCCCAAAACTACAACAGAAATTGCAAATTATTTAACTACATACCAACAAAATTGTAAGAAAATTTAATTCATTTAAAGAAAATAAATTACCTCCAAAATTTGGAATGGGCCGGATACTGATTTTTGGCCCCTAGAAGCCGAGGCGAGACCCGAATACAATTTTGAGAATGCAGGACTACCCCAGTCGTACTGATCAACTTCATTAAGATTTTCAAAGGCGGCCAACCATCCTGCATCAATGTATGTTTTTGCATTTGGGAAAAAGAAATTCCCCAGAACATACATATAGAACGCCCGCGCAACTCTATCAGCAAGGACACTATCATCGTTCGCCGCGTTCAATGTACCGATATCAAAATAGCTGGTCAAAAACTTGATAGTTATTGCATCAGAAATCCACTGTTGTGGAACACCTTCGCTTTTGCATACCGCATTATCTTTCAGCTCGGGAAAGATATTCGCACGAACATATTCAAATTTAAACTTTTGTGGGTCATAAGGGACTGATCTCCCGACACCGATACTAAGCCCGGTCAACATAACCCAATCGAAGGGAGTGAACCCAAGCTCCCCAGATGAAAAATGAAATGTGTTGGTAGTATCCCAAAACCGCTCGATTATAAAATCGATTAGAGCGTGGGATAAATCTACAACAGGTAGGGATAGTAATCTACCCCAACCTCCCCTTTCTATTATATATTGGACCCTATTGGACTGCTGAGTAATTCTCTTATAGACCTGTAGAACTGATTTAAGAGAACCACGATGGTCAAACCTGAAGTTGGCGTCAGAGGAAAATGTAATATTTGTAGAAACATGTTCCTCCATATCTTCGACAACGGTGTAATGTTCCAGGCCCGGAACATCTACTGAATCGGTGACCATGGACTGTGCTTCAGATCCCTCTGTGATTTTGGGTTTTTTGCTGGTTTTCTTTCTGCCAACCCATCTCGAAACAACATTACTTGACATCTGTGGTAACAAATAATAGAACATTGTCATTAAAAATGAACAAATCACGACAATGCATAAACACTTAAATTTTTTTTAATACAACCTAAACAAATAGGGAAAGCAAAATCTCAATACACATTTGTACAAACAATTATACATTAAACATTCTAAAAATACATACATCATTATTAAAATACAACAATCACACCCATTATAACCATTCTAAATTAAATTACACAATTGCAAAAAATTCCATACACATTTGTTTTTATATTAAATCAAAATTAAATAAAAATTAAATAAAAATTATTTTTTTTCTACACAACATAATACATTCAACCAAAAATTAACATAAACCCACTAAAAATTAACTGCAACAATTTCGTATTGTATGTTCAATTTAACAAATAGCAACACATTTTAAAACCTAAAATTCATAACATGTACATAAACCCTAAAAAAATTCCCAATTTTATAATTATATGACAAATTCATATTTCAATAATGGGTTTATAATAAACTAATTAAACAACATGTACAACCAATTTAATAAACTATTCATCTAAATTATATACAAAATTAACGAAATTAAAATCATTGAATTTAAATATTTTTAGGGTACAAAATATACCTTGATTTTTCTTCAAATTTGGTTGACCAAATTTGAAAATTGGGAACGGGATATTGGGTTAACGTCAAAGAGGTGCAAGTTGTTGCCAAAATTGGGTTGTTAAGAATGTTTTGGATGGGAGTGGTAGGAGGCGGGAATGGGGGAACTGGAGGCGAGAGATGAAGATGAAGAAAACAGAGAAAAATTTAGGGTTTTATTTCCTCAAACACCCAGGCACTAGATTGGGAAACCGTCTAAATTTTCTATACCCAACCACAGCATCACGCCCGAACTTGTAAACCCAACCCCAGCCTCACGCCCGAAACTTCCACCACACGTGTAGCTCGTCCGTTTGATAATTCACACGGTAATTCCGCACACTCAGTAGACGTGAATTAGACATCCCGCCTGAACAAACGTAAAGTTGAAATTCCGCTGGGAGAATAGACGACATTCTAGGATCGAGTTTGTAGTTTTGGTTTGCGGACGCGAAATCAAAATCTCGCATGTACCAGGCGTTGTGTTCATGGCTCGTCCGTTTTTCCAAGCGCAAAGACAGTAATTCGCTAATACACAAACGCCACTTTACTGCATCGCTTGATTATTCCCCGCTGTTTTTACCCCGGATCAAAGATCAATTTTTTGGATCTTTGATCGTTGGTTATAATCGTATGATTGTGGACGCCCTAAGAACAGGTAACGGAAAAGGATATTTAATGAGAGATAACGGGTGGAGTAACGTGGGCGGTTATAAAATGAAAGCTTATATAGGGGCTTTCACCTTGATAGAGGAGCTCCCTTAGGATTCAGGGTGACTAAATAATTCGTTAAGGGGTATCCTATGCGCTATGTTAAATATCCATATTACCCTTCAATCTATTAAAACCTAAACAAAACAAAACAAAACCTTTCTAATTTAATACATTTTCATTTCAATTCAAACCCTTTCTTCTCCAACCCAACCGTATATCATCCTTCTCCATTTCAACTTTTTTACTCCATCAAAATTCCTCGTCGATTCGAAAAATTCTTCGTCGATTAAACTCTAAAGTTCATGATGAAGAATCATACTAAAGGTGTAGAAGGTAGTAGTGATGACAATCAAAATCAAACTTTACAACTTAATCAAGAGATTGAAGGACAAATTGGTGGTGACAATCAAAATCAAACTCTGAAACCACAACAAATGGTGTATATAAGGTATTCAACAAAACCCATGTTATTTTTAGAACCCTAAAGTGATTGATTTTCTTGTTTGATTGATGGAGTTGTAAAAAAAAATAGGTTTCCAGAAACATTTACGGTTGGGTTCGATTGGAAAACCCAACCGTAACTGGTTTCTTTTAAATTTTACGTTTGGGTTATTAAAATACTCAACCCTAAATAAAAAGGAAGGGGATGAAGATGAAATTTTACGGCTGGGTTCGATTCTGAACCCAACCGTAAACAATTTTGTACTCAAAGAAATTTTTTTTCTTACGGTTGGGTTTGATTCTAATTGCCAATCGTAAATTATTCTGCATATGTCCAGTTTTTTGTGTTGAGGATTGTTTACGGTTGGGTTCGATTGTCAATTCCCAACCGTAAATTCTCCTAGTTAGTTTAAATTTTTTGTTGATGATCATTTACGGTTGGGTCGGATTGTCAATTCCCAACCGTAAAGTCTCCTGTGTAGGATAACTTCTTGTTGTTGATTATTTACGGTTGGGTTCGATATGTGTAACCCAACCGTAAAGAGTTCTGAATTTTTAAATTTTTGATTGATTGCTTGTGTTGAACTGTTTGTAAATTATCTAACTTGTATTGCTTGTATGTTGTAGGAATAAGGATAGAGCAAAACTCAAGAAGAAGAGGGGTAATAATTTAACACCAATTGATCACACTCCAACTCCTCGCCACGGAGTTCATTTAGGGGTAGATAATAGAGGTTTGAGAAAGAACGATAAGAAGAAGAAGACTTTTGAGGTAGGGGGTGGTAGCTCTACTCAAGAAGTACTACCTCAAGAGGAATATAATGTTTTCTAAGACTTCGAAGATCTACCGGTGTTCAGTGGAGGTGCGCTTGTGATTAGAGAACCACCACAAGAGGAACATTGTGATGAAGAAGAGACGGACGGAGAACACTTTGTCGCTCAAGGAAAAGGTAAAAAAATTGTTGTTGCTTCTACTCAACCTCAAGTGAAGGAAAAAAAAGCCAAAGAAGAAGCCAGAACCGAAAGGCAAGCATATTCCCAAAGGCAAAGACGTGTTGTTGCCTAAGAAGAAAAATGGAAGACCTTGGGGTGAGGCCCCAGACAGGTCTGCAATATTATTTGGTTATCCGCATTCATGGGCTGCCAAAGTTGCTGAGACTAGGGTATTAATCTAAAAACTTCTCTTGTTTTGTTAAATTTCCGTTTGTTTAACTTCAAGTTAAAAAAGATTGTTTTTATTCTTTGTAGGATCATACACAGGCCGTGAAGAAATTGGTTCGTCAAAGGGCTCAACATTGGCCGTTAGCTGAAGAATGTATGGTCGTCCAAGTTCTCGTAAATGGTACAGGGTTAGCTCCCGGAATTACCAATTCTATGTTGGAATATGACAGTGTTACCTGCACAGCCTTCAGGGAACGTTATTGGCATGAAACCGATACGTTTCATCTCCCATTCGGCGAGATGACAATAACGGCGGATGATGTCAAGTCAATTCTTGGATTACAAGTTGAAGGAAAAGTCGTGTATGAAGATTTTGACAATAATATGTCTTGGAGTCATCTCTGTGTCCTTGTCAAAGATACACTTGGATGGGAGAAGACAGAAGCCAAGTTATGGTGTAAATTGGCTGCTGGAGATAAACCGGGTGTAGCAACGAAGAAAGACTTAGGTATGACCAAGAAGATCTTGTTGCGTAGTCTGAGGGAGAAGTTTGGAGGAATCCTCCAATTGGAAAAGTATTGATCGTCATAGATGAAACTAGAGCTATGCGTACAGCCAGGGCGTTTCTGCTGTATATGCTTGGTACTATCTTCTTTGCTGACAACTCAGGAAATAGGGTAAACGCTCACTTTCTACAGTGGTTGATGGATCTCCAGAAGACGCATGAGTATTCATGGGGAACTGCCACCCTCGCTTACCTACTTTCCAACCTTAGAAAAGCTTCGAGGGTTAGAGGTACTGAGATTTCCAGGAATACTGGTCTTCTTCGGGTAATTTATTGTTGGAATTTCAATGTTTAAATTCAAATTTGTTTTACGCATTATCTTATATTAATATTTATTATCTTCATAGGCATGGGTCTATGATCACTTTCCGAGCCTGGCTCCTAAGACGGAATGGAGCGGTGATTTTACTGGACCTACATGAAAGAAATTCAGATTCACCGGTACTCAGTCAAAGCATAAAGAAGTGCAGATAGCAAAGAAGAGAAGTGAAATTGATGCTTTCACCGTAGAAGATGTGGTGTTTGATCCTTATATGAAGATTGACATAGATGATGATGGAGTAGTAGAAGATTTACGTCAATTATCGGACGTGTCAGGCTACAATGGTCCTTTGTACCATCCGTTTGGGTTCGTGATGTGCAACCCTCGTCGAACTCTCCGCCAATATGGCTATGTCCAAAACCAAGGTAACAATCAAAGCCTTTAAATTGTGTGTGAATGGCTCCATGATCGAAGGCCCAAACATCGTGCTCAACTACATCCCAACGCCTTCGGTCGCGGTTTGGAACAACCGCCATCAACCGGAATACCAAATCCAAAGGGAGGAGGTAAATCCATCTCCGGGAACAAAATAGGCCGTAGAGGATTACTTGGATTGGTATCGCCATTTTGGTCATCCAAATGTGATTAATATTGATCCAGAATCTATGAGAATACTTCAAAGGGGTCAAGGAAACAACATAGGAGATGGTGTCATTGATGTTTGGAAAAAGGAATATTTCAATTGGTACGTAAATTACTTATGTTATTAATGTTTTTAATATTTATTACTAAAGACTCAACCAACATTTATTTTCATATGTGAATAGAAAAATAACTTCAAAAAGAAAGCACTTGCATTGGCAGAGTCTATGACTCCATGCCTAAGTAGAGGTGATGTGATGACGTTTGAGCAATTAAAGAACTTGCAAGCCAAAATGAGGAAGCTTCATGAATCAAACGAAGATGAGACGGTGCGAAGCTTAAAGAGGAGTAGAGCCGGTACAAGAGATGCGACTACTAGCCGAAGAGAGCCGCAACCTAGTGATGAAGAGACACATGATGAAGCCGAGGATGTGCAAGGTGGTGCTCGTACTCGTGGAGGTCGTGTTGGTGCTCGTACTCGTGGCGGTCGTACTGGTCCTCGTACTCGTTGTAGCACGAGCAAAAAAAGAGTTCGGGGTGGTGATCGATATACCCCTCCTCCTTCTCCCTAACTCTACGTTGATTATAAAAACTGCGTCAAACTTAGGTTTTTTTTTTTTGTGGGTGGATTATAACTTCTTGCGACAATATTCATATCTCAATTTAGTTAGAATATATGAGAAAGTTTTTATCTTAAATTGGTCTAGCTAAATTTCATGTTTTATTTACAAAAATTTCAAGTTGGAAATCAAGCAAAGGAGAAATCAATTCAAAAAACAAAACAAATGATTATTTACGGTTGGATTTGCAAGTCCATACCCAACCGTAAAACTATCAGTATTATAATTCCCAGAGTTACGGTTGGGTTATTGAGTCAAAACCCAACCGTAAAACTGACATTTTTTTCATGCCAGACTTACGGTTGGGTTTTCAGCCAAAACCCAACCGTAAATATGGATATCAATTTTACGGTTGGGTTGGAAAGCCCAAACCCAACCGTAAATATTCTTGGATCATTAAAAATTGTATTCTAGTACTTGTGTTGTTTTCGGTTTTTGTTTGTTTGAATGACCTAATTTACCTTCAATCTAGTTCAAATGATTGAATAAGTTTAAGAATTTGATTTATAAACCCCAATTTGAACTTAAACTCAATGCTCCAAAGGATCTTTTACGGTTGGGTTGAAGCCCAAACCCAACCGTAAATATTCCTGGATCATTAAAAATTGTATTATAGTACTTGTGTTGTTTCCGGTTTTTGTTTGTTTGAATGACCTAATTTACCTTCAATCTAGTCAAAATGATTGAATAAGTTTTTGATTTTTAAACCCCAATTTGACCTTAAACTCAATGCTCCAAAGGATGTTTTACGGTTGGGTTGGGAAGCCCAAACTCAACCATAAATATTGGATGAAATCGGTTGACAGATTTACGGTTAGGTCTGTAGGACCGTAACCAACCTTATAGACCTGTATGTAAAACTAAAATTGGTATTTACGGTTGGGTTTGTTTGTCAAATCCCAATCGTAAATTATCCTGGATAGGAAAACTTTTTTTTGAAGATTAGTTACGGTTGGGTCCTATGCTGAAACCCAACCGTAAAACTGTTACGATAGATTGTTCCATGAAAATACGGTTACAGTTAGGTAAGGATGGACACCTAACCGTAATTGTTAGTTACGGTTGGGTACGATGCTGAAAACCCAACCGTAATGTTGCCTGAATCACAAAAAAATTCATACTTTTTTTACGTAATTTCATCAAATTTGAGCCATAAAAAGACCAAGAGTTTAAGTTAGAGGTATACCTGACTACTGTGGTTGAGTGAATCAAAATCTAGGGTTTTTAAAAAACCCTAAAAAATTTTATTTCATTTCTACCTTTTCTTCCCACCAAACCAAAAAGAAGAAAAAATTGATTTGATTTGATTAAGTATAAGATTATTTTAGATTAATTATTATTAGCCTAATCTATTACCTAATTAGTTTTACTAATATTAACTAATCAAGGGTAGTTTAACCATTATGAAAATATCATGGATAAGGGTTTTTTGAAATTTATACATAATGTCCCTATTTTGTCTTCACATAGGAAGCCCCTCTATCAATGTGGAAGCCCCTATGTAAGCTTTCTATAAAATAAGAGAAAAGAAGAGATTGTGACCATCGGATTAGGGTATAAAGTGAAGGTGATTTTTCGGCCACGATTTATGTATGACACAAACTGAAAAATAACATCCGTTGATCGCTGCAAAAAAAAGAGTTTTTAGACGGTCGGATTGGGCTGAGATCATTTCTTTTTATAAGTAAGATTTTATACCATAAGATCCACGTATTTCCTTACACACATAAGAGTCTTAATTTTATTTCTTAAAGTAGAATATATGGTTTGTCTAAATTTGCTTAAAAATAGGCAAACCAAAATAGACGGTTCATACTTGTGAATTTTAATTTAGGAATGCAGTATCAAAAATATCTAAAAAAAACTAAAACAATATGAAATCATATTTATGTTAAATAAGCAGTTAGGGAATACATAGTCTTACCTAATTCGTTAAATTCTTTTTTTTTCCTTCTTTTACTCATTAATCTCATTCCTAACAATATTAAAAGAATATTCCCTAAATAGCATGTCTCAACTTGTTAATTTTTTTTACTTAGGATAAAATATTTTTTATTCCGTAAAAAATAAATATAAAATTTAGTTATTTACCTGTTTTACCTATTTAAAGGGTTTTGTTGACCCATCAACACATAAGAGAGTGGAGGATACCATTTAATACGGATCCTAAAATTTCAACGACCACGAAATGTAAGGGGTTAATTTGTTTTTCAGTCAGCTAGAAGCTAGGGTTTCGTTCACCGCCCAATAAGAGGGGAGGTTATCGCAACTCTCAACATGGAGCGAAAGATGAATTGGAGTATTCAAGGTATTGGTTGCTGGGAGTCTAATAATTATTAGATCAACACTCTCAAGAGTGGGATGAATCAGCTCTTCTTATTTAGCTCCTCTTAGATAGACCAATTTCTCAAATTAAAATACTAACTGGTAGGAATGATTGTGTAAGGTGGTCTCACACAGTCTCAGATAATTTTTCAATAAAATCAACTTACAATGTTCTTTTGGCTTCTTTGTACAATTTATTTACAAGAACATAACCTGGCTTAAAAGAAAGATTGCCCATTTTTTCTTTCATTTCGGGAGAAATTGGGGGCTTGTGGAATTAATAGGGGATGGAGGAAAAGAAAAAATAGAGTCATCCAATAGTAATACCCCTACCTCTTAGCCATATATTTTTATAAATTGCTAAACTATCCCCATTTGATTAGCCATAATACATGATTAGTTTAGTTATTTAATTAGATTAGATTAATTATATGGATTATGATTAGGATTAAAATTAGATTAATTTTTTTTTTCTATCAATGGGGAAGAGGAGGGGTTTCAAAGATTTTATAGGGGTCATCATGGTTGTACCATCAGACCTTGACGACCCTCACCAAATTCAAGTACCAGATTATGAAAAATCGTCATGGTCATATTTTTTGACCTTGACAACCCTAACCTGATTTGAGTCGTCACTTTATTTTATTTATAGCATGACGAATGTCGAATCAGAATTCCCTGTATGAAATAACTGCTAGGGTCGCATCGGTGTAT
The DNA here is from genome assembly GCA_023531435.1 of Papaver californicum. Lineage (NCBI taxonomy): Eukaryota > Viridiplantae > Streptophyta > Magnoliopsida > Ranunculales > Papaveraceae > Papaver > Papaver californicum. Next base: position 12,808,414 of record JAJJMC010030977.1, on the reverse strand, counting down.
ACCAAATACACTAACAGCTCTACCTGGGATCGGCATGGTCGGTTCCAATTTACCATAACGACACAATCCATAAAATTTATTGATAAAGGATTTTGCAAATTCATTAGAAGGAAAATATAAGACATACATAGATCATAAAGAAAAGTCTTACATATATTATAAAGAAAACCATATATAGGATAGAAACATAGGATTAAATTGAATCTGGATCATTAAAATACGTCAAATTTTCAGCCAACACTACATAGCAATTGTCATGCCGAAATCTTTGACCGCAGTCCGTCTTATATTGTTCATATGCATGTTGTTTCTGAAAAAGGAAATCAACAATAAGTTAGTATTATAATCAAATAGGATTTGATTAAAATTTAAGTGACATTCACTTACTTGTTCCAAGGGTTGGAGTTGAGGATACCACGCGATTATGTTCACCAAAGTCGTTATTACAGCATCGATCGTAGATCAATTCGAATCTTTCTTTCATGTCTATCATTGATCTGGATTTTTGATTGCCGTCTAAAGCAAAAAAAAAACTGAAAATCCGGTCCCAAAAAGTTAAAAATCTTATATTTATGTTGATGAGGAGTTCTTCGTCATGTTTTGTAAGTATCACTTTTGTTTTTATTTAATTTTTAGGTTTTAGTAGATTTTTCGTTTTTTTTTTGTGAGTCTCATGTTTACTTACGGATATAACATGTACGGTTCACAAGATCAGTCATATAATAGTGGTGATCAATATGGTTTTCAATCTCAGTCTCATGAAAACTACCAACCACACCAAGGGTATAACCAAAACCAATCTTTTGGCTATGGTCAGTATCCTACAGAACCTTACGGATATTCTCATACATGCCAACAACCTTATGATGGGTATGTAAGAGAACAATCACAAGGATGGAAGGATAGTTATACTTCTGATCAGTTTTTTTTCTAGTAAAGCGCAGATATCAGAGAGCTTGGAACTCAAAACTCATGATACCATATCAAGACCCACTCCTCTTCATCATGCCTTTCCAAAAGAAGAGATATGGTCTGAAAATTCTATCGTGAGTAATAGCAGAAAATGTATTAACATCAGGAAATTCTGTAAACAACACGAACAACCGGAAAAAGATGGAGCATCAGAGGAAACTCTTCAGGAAATTAATAGGCTCATAGAAATGAAATTCCAACGTCGTTGGGATAATGAAGATTGTGAGGTTGACGAAAATTTTGATGATGATTACGAAGATGAGCAACCTTTGGAAAGTTCTTGCAACAATGATGAAGTTATTCCAACTCTGGATCATAATAACGATCACTCGCCTATTCAAAAGGAGGAGACTGAGTACGACATATATATTGTTATAAGTGGTGTAACATACTCAATCGAGGATTTTAGGATTTGCACTAATGAAATAGACTTTCTAGGAGATGACTCCGATTATAATAGTGAGCGTGTTGAAGAGAAGGTAATTGAAAATGAAACCAAATTAATTTATTTCGAAGAAAACCCAATTGAGTTGGCCAAGGATTATAATGATGCTGAGATTTTGATTGAAGCAGAAACTGGCGAAGATTGGCCAAAGAGTTTGATAGAGGACCACGATACAAATAAAGTAAATAATTCATTAGAGTACTTTAGGAATGATGAGAATCCTGTAATACAAGAGATCGTGAAAAGTTTGTCTAATCCTTTGCATAATTCTATATCTTTTGATCCTCCTCCCCCCCGATCGAAATAGTTCCTCAAAGAGTTGTTAACCCGATTTTTAAGGAGTTATATCACTTAAGATTGAGTATATGTGCTACAAAAATCCTTAAGAATTATTTTGCTTCTAACTATCTACCACTAGATGTGTTTGATTCTAACACTGTGCAGGTTCACCGAGAGGAACCCAAAGAAGTTCTCGTGTTATATGTTCTTTATACACTTCCAAGTGTAGAAAAAACTAAGTATGGAGGAAACTTCCATAAAGTAACAATTTCATTATTTATATCTTATGCTAATCATTGTGTGAAGTTGTTATTATGACTGCAGATCAATATCTGGGTGGATCCCCAGATTTTCAGATTATTGGTTTACGGGCGATAACCAGAGGGTCAGGATGAGGACGTTAAACTAAGCGCTGAATGGGAGGCAACCTATTGGTTTTGTATTTCTTTCCCTTTATTTGAGTTTTTCTTAGTTTTTCATATTATGTTAGGATTTCCCATCTTGATTTTACATTGGAAGAGCCAATTTACATTGAGGACAATGTAAAGTTTAAGTGTGGGGGAGTAATTAAGCATATAGATTTTTTAGTCTTTACTTTTATAGGTGGAATTTTTTGAACTTGTTGTACATATTTGCATGAAAATCTCCAACTTTCAGAGATTTTAGAGTCACTTAGTATACTTCTAGATAAGTTTACATACGGAGTTCTTACCGAAATATTTGAACTTATAAGTATTAGAGAACTATATTCGGGTTGCTTAGTTGTTGAGAGGCTAGAGCGTACAAAAAGGGACTTAAACCGCCGGTGGCAAATTAGGAAAGAACTGAGACTAAGGATTCCACCATTAGCCAATTTTTCAAGTGATTTACATTAACAATTATTTTGCAACTTATACATTCAATTGATTATAAATATTGCCAAAATTAGATTTTCAAAATAATAGTTGCAAATCAAAAGTATGAGACATCAATAGCTCTAAACTAAGCATGACTCATCAAAAGAAAACATAATTAATTGATAAAAGTAATTATTTCATTTTTAATTCAAAGCAAATAATCATAAAAGAATTATAAAAAATTAATAAGATAAATATACCACTTTATTATTGAAAAATGGCTTTCTCCGTCGCCCCAACAATAGGGTCTAGCTCCTCATGTCAAACACTCTCTCAAAATACATGTTCATAGCTCAAAGTGCTTAAAAGAAGAGAAATACAGAAGTAACACAGAAAACAACTACGGTTATAAGTGTTGCTGAGACTGTTTTCTGTGTTGCTGAAAAGAGAAATTAAAATAGAGAATAAAGTACGGCTCCTGGACGCAATAAAATATGAAAAAAAAAAGGTGATAGAATCAACGACTGTTTTCTCATATGGTCTGTACTCCTTCTTTACCAGCGAAAATTGTTTTTTTCTCTGAATTTTTTTCTCTCACACCCGATGGATTTTTCCCGATCGCTTCCCTTTATATAGGTTTACTAAACCCTAATAGGTTTTCCTCAACTGAGAATGACCCAAATATCCTCCCAAAACAGAATAGAACTCGTGTTTATCCTTTATTCCATAAAAATCTTTTTCCGGTCAACAAATGGAGTTTTCATTCATATTTCTCGGCAAGAACACTACTCGTGACGTGTTTAGATCTATTTTGGTTATTTCTTAATATAAATATAGATGAGAACTCTTTTAAATCCCAAAAACCTCGGTTCCAATTAAGGCAAATAACTCTTCACGCGTGAAAGAAAATTTCCCGCCAATTTCGGAATTTGAATCAAAGAGGAAGGGTGCCTTTATCAACTGTCTAGGTGCCTTTATTAATTTTTCATGGGTGTATTTAGTAATTTGGTGGGTGCCTTTATCACTTTCTAAGCCCATTTTTCCACAAATATTTATTTCTAAAAAATACCTACAAACACTTAAAATCACAGAATTAATATAAAATCGAGCACTAACAATAGATAATTGCAGACAAATTAGACACAAAAATGTGTCTATCAAATACCCCCAAATTTATTATTTGCTAGTCCTCGAGCAAATCTAATAAAATAACAATCATAACTCACTTTCGCAGGAATCACGACTACATTAAGCATATGTAATAAGCCTTTAAACCCCTAGGTGTCCCTAGTGGACGAGTTTTGTCTCGTGAGGGTTTACAAGAGGTATACCCACAAAAACTTTACTCAAAATCCTAGCTACCTGTGAACGATTGAAGGTAAATACTAAACAAGCTATTTAGTTGGCATACTAAATTCTTCAGCTATGGGAATCATTACCTTATATGAGTCCAACTGCTGTACACGAGTTTTTACTCAAGCATACTAAAATTCATATATAAGAAAACAAATCTCTACTTAGATAGTCGTTCAACCACGATACTCAGAATCTATCAAAGTACAATCACATAAAAAGATTTAGAAGATGGATATAGACAAAATGAAGTTTGCGCGTGTTGACTAAGGTGAACAGTGTTTTCCCATATCTTTCTGAAGGTCAGTACCAGGATGAATCATAATGGATTGAGATAGGCTCCCACTGGTCTTAATCCTAATACTAATATCGACTCAACTGGTATATACAAGGGCCCAAACGATCGATTTATTGAAATAAAACAATTATAAATGTACTGACAATATGATTGGATCAAATTGAATCCAAGTGCATGGTCCTTATCAGCATCTTACATGATAGTTCTCATGGATCCTGTGTTTCACGCTTGCTTAGGTAACAGAGATAGGGAAAACACACACATATTGCTACCAAAGTGTCAATACTCAGATTTTTTTTTAAAGATAAAATATAATAATAGGGTTTGATCTCAAACACTCAATTTCATCCTGGCGGTGATAACAATTCGATACTGGTGCCCCATCAAATCACTTAGAGAAACACAAAAATTACAAAAATAAAAACAGAAGGTGAAATGGTCGAGATAGACTCCGAGATATGATGATAACTATCATGTTATTTCTAACATCCGAACTCTGTCCTTTTATGAATAGACCATTTAACTGGGCACACCAATTCTTATAGAAAAAAAGCTAAGTTTCCATCTACCTAGAATGGTTAGTGTCATCCTTAATTGTTCACAAGCTTCTAAGTTTTGGAGTTTTATTATTGTACTAAAAAGTTTCTCCCTTACCCCCAAACTTAAATTGAACAGTGTCCTCAATGTTTAAAATAAAGAGTAGTACCAAAAGATAAGTAAAAAGAGGAATAAAGAGGTAAGTCAGAAAGATAGTACCTGGGTGAAGTGTAACAATCCTTCTATGGATAATAAGACAGGAAAATAAAAACCTAAAAACAAAAATCTACTAATGTACAAAAACAACCCTGATGGTCAATCAGAGTAAACAGGGTCCTCCAGAGGGACCTCCTCAACATCACCTGTAGAAAAGCCTCTAAAAATGGTTTCAATCTCTGATCGTTAACCTTGAAAGGAATTCTACCATCTTGAGTCTCAATCTCAATAGCACCATCAGGAAAAACAGTGCGAATAACAAAAGGACCGGTCCACCGAGAGCTTAACTTCCCGGGAAATAGATGCAAACGAGTATCATACAGAAGAACTTTTTGACCTGGAGAAAATGATTTTCTTAAAATATTTTTATCATGCACAAGTTTCATTTTGTTCTTATACTCCCTAGCACTATCATATGCATCTTTCTGAATCTATTCCAACTCATTGAGCTGGAGCTTCCTGTGAGCTCTTGCCTTGTCAAGTGAAAAATTTAACCGCTTTACATCCCAATATGCTTTATGTTCTAACTCGACGGGTAAGTGACATACCTTGCCAAAAACTAGACGATAAGGTGACATTCCAATGGGGGTCTTAAACGCAGTACGGTAAGCCAATAAGGCATTAGTAAGCCTCAATGACCAGTCTTTCCTATTAGGATTAACTGTTTTCTCTAGAATACGTTTTATCTCCCAGTTGGAAACCTCTACTTGACCACTAGGCTATGAGTGATATAGGGTAGATACTTTGTGCGTAATACCATATTTCTTTATCAAAAGCTTAAACGGTCGATTACAAAAGTGTGACCCTCCATCATAATTATAGCTCGCGGTGTACCAAAACGTGCAAATATGTTATCATTCAAAAATTGGACCACAACCTTGTGGTCGTTTATTTTACACGAAACCGCCTCTACCCACCTATATACATAGTCTACAGCGACAAGGATGTAAAAATAACAAAAGGAATTAGGAAAAGGACCCATAAAATCAATACCCCACATATCAAAAACCTCAATAACTAAAATATGGTTCAAAGGCATCATATTTCTACGGGAAATGGTTCTTAACTTCTGACAACGCTTACAAGCAACACAATAACTGTGGGAGTCTTTAAACAACGAAGGCCAGTAAAATCCACGCTGCAATACCTTAGCAGCAGTCTTCTTAGCACTAAAGTGACCCCTGCAAGCATGATCATGAAAAAAAGGAAATAATATTGGACTGGTCACTCTCAGGTATACATCTCCTAATAATCTGGTATGGATAATACTTAAACAAATAAGGACCGTCCCAAAAGAAATGCTTTACCTAAAAACCTAGAACGATCTTGTTTACCCCAGTGTTGAGGCATTCGACCAGTAACAAGATAATTCACTATATTCTAAACCAAGGTAATTGGGAAATAAAAAATAGTTGTTCATCAGGAAAATTATCTCCCACATGAGGAGAATCATCAGGGGACTCCATAAGAAGTCTAGACAAGTGGTTTGTTGTTACATTTTCTGCACCTTTTTTGTCTCTAATTTCTAGAGAGAATTCTTGTAAAAAAAGGATCCATCTAATCAATCTAGGTTTAGTATCCTTTTTAGACAGAAGGTACTTCAAAGCAACATGATCAGTAAAGACTATAACCTTAAAACCTAAGAGATATGATCTAAACTTGTCTAAGGAAAAAACAATGGCTAACCATTTTTTCTCTATGGTGGTGTAGTTCAGTTGGGCATCATTTAGAGTTTTGCTGGCATAGTAAATCACATGAAGTAATTTGTTTTCTCACTGACCTAACACAACACAGTAGCATAATCTGAAGTATCACACATTATCTCAAAGGGTAGGTTCCAATTAGGTGCCTGGACTATGGGGGCGGTAGTGAGTAAGGTCTTAAGCTCCTCAAAAGCCTCTAAAAAAGCATCATCAAAGACAAACTTAACATCTTTTGCAAGCAGACTGCAAAGAGGTCTACAAATCAAGTTAAAATCCTTAATGAATCGACGATAAAAACCTACATGCCCTAAGAATGACCTAACATCTCTTACACTTTTTGGAACCTGTATAGTCTTAATGAGGTCAACTTTGGCTTTGTCTACCTCTATACCCTTAGAAGATACGATATGCCCTAAAATAATTCCTGATCGAACCATTGATAGGTGCATTATTTGCATTATTTGGATACTCTAATTCATTGATTTCTTGTTAGTTTTCATATCATTATGCTCTGATTTTGTTTATTTATGAGTTTCTTAGGAGTTTTGAAGTGTATTCAACCAAATAAGAAGAAAGGAGTTCATTACGACACGAAATGAACAAGGAAGTTAAGTTCTGCCAATGGAGAAGGGCCAAAGACCTAATTCAACTCATTGAAATCCAGGATTTCTTAATACCATTTTGAAGAGAATGAGAAGACGAAGCCAATGCAAAAAGAATTAGGTCATTTGGAGTTCGTATGAGGTAGTTATGAGCAAAATATCCGAAAGAAAATAATAAAACATTCGGCATCACAATCGGGAGTTTACAAGGGAAAAAAACCTACCGGTTATAAGCGATTTCGGGTAAAAGAAAACTTCATTTTTGAGCTCCAACAATCGATAGTTTACACGGAAAGCGAGCCTACCAATTATGGCACATTTTGGGTACAGGAAAGTTATATTTTGAGCCCTTACAATCGGTAGTTAAGGAGGGGGTCTTGCCTACCGATTATGACTCGACGGGAGGCACTTCTAAGACACGTTTTTGACTTCCAAATCAAGGTATCATGGTCCCATTAGGACTCTAACACCTAGATATGATGGATACTATATAAGAAGACTTCTATAACCCTAGAAAGAAAGCTTGGACACTTTTGGAGACTTGAAAACATAAGAAGAACAAGAAGCTAGGGTTTGGAGTTGCGATTGATCATCACGATTTCTAGGGTTTGCTTTACTTATTTTCTTGATTATTTTCCATGGATTTTGAGAAATCCATGATGAAATAAACCTTTATTATTGGTTAGAGATGTAGTCCTAAGTTGGAAAACATGTTTATTAATTGAAGTATTCATTCTCATATGTTCATAATCTCTTCAATATCGCTTATGTTCTACCATTTAAAACGCCTTGTATGATGGATTGCTTGTTTGTTTAAGTCGCGAATTAGATGAGCATGCATTGACATCTATAACTAAACTAGGGTTTGAGATCCAGAATTGTTGAAAGATCCTTGTTACAAGTAGCATAACATAGTTGTTAATAACGGGATGTTACCATGCAATTATGTGTAGAAGCGTGACCTAGGTTAAATACGAGTGGCTCTTGCGCCGGATTGCTTAGAATAAACTCAACTCACAAAGACCATTGCTTTCATTGGGTTAAACTTGAGTGGCTCTTGCGCCAAGTTATTCGTTGAAAATGATTCAAAGAGTGGCTCTTGCGCCTTTGATGATAATAGGAGTTTTGCCGGAGTAAGCCTGCGATAGGATGCTTTAGGTTTATTGATATTAAGAGTGCATGAATGTTGAGTATGATTTGGTTGATAACATGTTGGAAGATGGAAGATGAACTCTCTAACCAATGTTCTTTATCTCTGATATTCGTTTTAATCTATTTGTTTTAGCATAATTTAGTTATAATCACAACCACAACCCCCCTGTTTACATAAGTAATCAAAAGTAATTAACAATCACCTGCCTCTCTATGGGAACGAACTTGTTCTTATTACCATACTCTAATCTATATTAGTGAAGTAAGAACTTGAATTAATTTTGCTTGGCTGACAACCGACCAAATTTTGGCGCCGCTGCCGGGGAGGCATAGCGGATTGTTATTTGTTTGTTTGTTTTTTCTTTTCTTTTCTTTTTTAGTTTTATTTTTATTTTTGTTTCTGAACAAGATCAAGCTTATAATGGTAATCAATTTGGTTTTCAATCTCAACCCTATGATAATTTCCAACCATACGGGGAGTATAATCACAATCAATCCTTTGGTTATGACCAATATTCAACGTACCCTTTTAATTATTCTCATACATGCCAATCTCCTTATAGTAGGTATGTAAGTGAACAGTTACAAGGAGGGGAGGATAATTATGCTTATGATGGTTTATCTAAATCTACTCTTGATCGTAATTATGATCATTCACCTATTCAACGGGAGGAGATAAGGTTTAGAAACTCTACCACAAGTAATGGTGTAAGACTACCAAGTTTGAAAGAACTTGATAGAAGGTTTGAGAAATTGATAGATGAAGGGGAATCATGTGCAGAAATTCTAGAAGCTAAAAGAAATTTGAGAGATGAACGTGAACGACGTTATTCTATGGGATACGATGATGATTTTGAACCTTTTGAAAATCCCTACACCAGTGATGACGTTATTCCAACTCCGAATCTGATTTTTGATGATAATTTTGTAGTTAACTCAATTCCTGATCTTAATAATGATCATTCACCCGTTCAAAGGGAAGAGTCGTGTGCAAGAGATTCTACTGTAGTTAATAGTGGAAAACGTGTGAATGTCAGAAAACTTGCTCAGAAACTATACAAGTTAGAAGATGACGGAGCCCGGAAGAGCTTCTCTAAGAAATTAATAGGACCATTCGTATGGAATTTAAATGACGTTCTGATAAAGGTTGGGAAACCGATGAAGATTCTGATTACGGTGAGTCTGAAAACGAAGAGGAGTATGTTGAGAATGAAACCGAATTGAGCAATAGTGTGGAAAACCCAATTGAACTTGCCGAGGATGATATTGATAATGTTGATGCCGAGATTCTTGTTGAGGCAGAAACTAATGAAGAAAGGTTAGAAAGTTTGATAGAGGACCACAATACACAAGAGGTAAGTAATTCATTAGAAATTTTTGAAAAAGATAAGGATCCCATAATTCAAGAGACTTTAGAAGGTTTGACTGAACCTTTGCTTATTGATCCTTTTCCTTTACCTCGTTTTGGCTTGAATGTATGTGCTTCAGAAGTATTGTTGAGTGACTTTGCTTCTAACTATCCGTTGTTGGAAATATTTGATTCTCATACTATGCAGGTTAGCAAAGAGGAGTCTATAGAAGTTCCCGAATTCTATGTTTTTTTATCCATTTCCGAGTGTATAAAAAACTAAGTGTGGAGTAAACTTCTATCGAGTGATAACTTCACTATTATTTTCTTGTACTAATGTTTGTGTGAAGTTAATATTTGCAAGGCAGATTGTTCTACGGGTGGATCCCCAAATTTTCAGATTGTTGGTCTATGAGCGACCAGACAGTCGGGCTGAAGATGTTAAACTAAGCGCTAAATGGGAGGCAACCTATGACAGACCGAATTTTTTTTGCTTCAAATGGGTCGGGTTTCGGTCCATTAGGCCAGCTCAAACTTCCCAATACGCCATTCGAGAAACCGTATTTTTAATTTTTCTAACCAATTTGATCTTACCAAACAAATGTTCATCGATTTAATTCAAAGTGCTTTATAAACTAGCAAGCATTGCTTTAAAATGGGTGAGGAATCGCCAATTGCCAATGTCAGGGTAGTCGGATACCATCCACCGTTATAGCTAACAGTCTTCCGGGTAGCCATCCGTAGATGGGAGCCCCAGTTGGGCCTGAGGAATGGCCAGTTGCCAATGTCAGGGTAGTCGGATACCAGCCACCGTTCCAGCTAACGGTCTTCCGGGTAGCCACCCGTAGGTGGGATCCCCAGTTGGTCCTGAAAACTCACAATACTAGGTCAAGCTCAACAGACCATCTTTTACAAATGATATGAACTACTCTAAAGAGTTAGTAATCATTTCCAGATCGATAGTATGAACTGTCATCATAAACCACAACCATTCTTCTCAGATGATATGAATTGCCTTTAAATGGCAACAATCATCTCCAAGTCTTATTTGGTGATATGAATTGGCATCCAACAATCACCCCTCATTTCTCATTAGGTGATATGAACAACCTCGAAGAAGTTGTAATCATCTCTCAAGGTAGTATGAACAGCCAGTACTGCAACTACCTCTTACTGCCAAGGTTACAATCATCTCCGAATGTATGGTATGAACTGCCAAGCAGCAACCAACCCTTTTTAGACGATATGAACAACCTCATGCAGTTGTGCTGTACCGCATAGCGGCTGCCTACGTACCCTCTCCGTTGCTCGAAGGGATCAAGCACGACCGTAGTTCGTCATCGGTTTAGATAGTATGAACTACCCTCACTAGTAGTAACTATCTCCTATTAGATGATCTGAACCATCCCACTTTGATAGCAATCATCTCTTATATAGATTGTATGAACTGCTTGTCGTAGCAGCAAAAATCTCTAAGATAGTATGAACTGCTTACCCAAGGCAGTAATTATCTCTAAATGTAGCAGTAACTTAGATAATATGGATAGTATGAGTTGCATAGCAACAACTATCCCTAGCACATTACATCACCAATTACCTTAGCAGCCATCAATCAATGGCAAGATATCAGCATCTATGTTTGTACCTGTACCTGTCACTCAAAATCAACAACATCCTACAACTGTATTGTATGTCTAATTAATCCATGCCAAACATATAACGTAAGCAGGAATACACATTTTAGCCCAAAGACTTACTGAACATATAAGAATACGTCTACTATTCAGTCATTTCCACACTATACAGATTTATCACTAACTTGCAATCTATGTCGGTTGCCATTGAAGAAGAAACGTCACATGCTAATTTAACATAAAATGTACCGGATGCAGAACTCCATGAGTACCTCCGGAAAGACCTCTGGATAATTATCCTTTTAGATCAAGGTCCCTGTGAACTAAAAACCAACAAGGTAACTAGACGAACTTTAAGTTGTATGTACAACCATCATTCATTCTTATCCCAGTCCATGCATACAAACAGCCTCTAGGTTTGCCCTACAAAACAAACCACAGTAAATATCCATACAAAAGTCTCTGCAAATTGGGTTGGGAATGTTCCCGAAATTCGGCCGGAAATGTTACCGGGAAACTACTTCAGATGACCGGAAAAGTCACTCCGGGCACCGGTCAAACTAACAGTTGACCGTTAAATATGACAGTCAAAGGGTCAACTGAGTCAGCTACCGAGTAAGATGGTATGACTCGGCTGACCGGGTAGTTTATTGAGTTGAATCGGTTCAACTATCAGTTTCATGGAACTGACAGTGTATTTTCAGGATGAACTCAAACTCATGCCAACCTGTTCTAGTCTTGCACCATCATGGTGCTTTACCAACATTGTTACACCACAATGGTGCATCTTCCTGCAAACCTAACATGCATCTAATCCATTTCATCTCACTCAAATACCATTCACCAAATCAATAGCTGCAGCAATACACAACCACAACTCCATCACCTTAAATCAATAGCACCATCTATCTCGGCTCTAGCCATCCCTTCCAACAACTCTACTTCTGTTTCAATGTCAAGCTAACCAGTACAACACTATAGCTAGACTGCAATCTTCTCAAGTCTACATCTCCATCATAACTCACCAACATACACACAATTTTCCAATGTCAAAGATCACCAATCATTACATCTATACAACTAGAACAAGTCCACTGAAATGGGCATGTTTACAAACCAATTACTAAGATCCACAATTATGATCAATTCAAATATGTATGCACACATATGAACTAACTACAACATAATCAACATCCCACAGCTATACAAAATTTCTGTTTTCAGAATGCAGTCACACTGTGTCCAAGATTTTCAGTAGTAAACGGCACCTGATTTTCCTGAAATTTCTACAGTATCTTTAAGACAAAATTTGACACTACATACACAAAAATAAGCTCATTCCAACGGTTTATTACAGAATTATACACATTACAACATGATTGCTTTCAGCATCAACACACAGAATTCAGTCACGATTCTCTTATGATTTGAGGTACCTAAAATGATCATAACTTCATGAAATTTCTACAGTAGGTTACCTACATGTATACAAACATCATAATAAAATTTCATCTTAATATGATAAACATACAATGAGAAATTATATGAACAGCTGAGTGCTCAGGGTTTTAATCCTGCTGAACACAATCATGGATCAAGCAATCTTTGAAGTAGTAAACCGGACCTGATCCTCATGAAATTATTACCATATCATTATGACTTAATGAATCAAAACGTACTAAAATTTCATCATGTTCCAACGGCTGGATCTAAAGATATGAATAAAACTAAAACTGGAATTCTAGGGTTTATGCATACAAGAAATCTAAACACGAATTGATCATGAGATATCCCAACAATTAAATTAATTTTTGAGCAATTCATGATGATTATAAGTTACCCAACTCAACAATTTACCAAAATATCATAAGCTATATCAAAAACCCCAATTTCTAACCAAGAACCCTAATTTACAAATATTTCAAATCAAAGTATCATGTGAAGAAATTCATGAATTAGTTTGATACAACATGAGTTCACCTTGATTTCTACCAACACATTCCATGTAAGTCCCCCATCTCCATTCTCTCCAAAGCAAGACATGAAGTAGGAGAAGAAGAATGAGCCTCCCCTCTTCTTCTTTTAAGTCATTCTAGGCTAAAAGAGTTGCACATGTCTTCCATATGTTTAGCATGCTAGACTTGAGAGGGTGACTACTAAACAAGTCCATCACCATTTCTAAGGGCTAGCCATTTTGTGGGACAAGAATTCATTTGGGCTTGGGCTAGCTTCTTAGTGTAAAGAAGCATTCTAATCGGGTTGGGCTTGCGCTTAAAGTTCTAGGTAAAGTTTAAAGACATTGAGCATTAGAGTTTAAGGTACTCTAAGTGCAGATTTTAGACTAATGGGTTTGGTTAAACCCGAGAAAAATGAGGGTCTCACACAACCCATTGGTTTTGTATTTCTATCTTTATCTTTTGATTTTTATTAGTTTTTCATATCATGTTAGGATTTCCCATCTTGATTTTACATTGAGGACAATGTAAAGTTTAAGTGTGAGGGAGTAATTAAGCATATAAAGTTTTTAGTATTTGCTTTTGTAGGTAGAATAAAACTTTTGTACATATTTGCATGAAAACCTTCAACTTTTAGAGATTTTAGAGTCACTTAGTTACTTCTAGCTACGTTTGCATACGGAGTTCTAACCGAAACAACTGAACTTAGAAGTATTAGAGAACTATATTCGGAGTGCTTAGTTGTTGAGAGGCTAGAGATGACAAAAATGGACTTAAACTGCCGATAGAGAATACAGTATTAGAAGAGTTGATCATTCAATACCCATGAGTGAGGCATCAAACCTTCAATTGTCCGTTTAGAGTGTTTCATCTGCGCAAATTCCGGGTAGAATGATGAGCTACCTAACCTCGCACCAATTTCAGCACTACTTTTTGATCTCTTGAGTGCTATTTCTATCAATCATGAGGGTACCATCAGAATTGCTAACTCTTTCTTGTAGTCTTGTTTACAGTTGGCACCATTCTCTCGATAACCACAGGTCCGTAGAAACATATCATCATCAACAAGCGGAACATCAAAAATTTGAAGGAAAGTTGAAGAAAGTCAAGGTTTACAAGCAACCGTTCAAGAAAGAACAAATTTCATATTCAAGTAAAGAAACAATACAATTAGCAGAATTATGTATACATGTTGAAGACTTATGTACAAAAGCGAAAGAAATCAAAAGACGTGAGTTAGTGAAGTTCATGATATCAAGGTAATACAAGTTGTGAAGAATCAAGTGGTAAAGTCTTTATCCCACGGCCGTAGTAATTTCATCATTTATTTTTCAGTCTATATTTTGAAGTAAAAAAAAAAATGATTATCATTGCTTTATTGTATATTATCTTTTGTATTCATTCAATAAGGTCGTGGGGAGGAAGAAATCTATAAAGAAGTTTCAAACAACAAGAAATTGAGAAAAAGAGTTACAAATTGTCAAGGTTCTACGAAGTTTAAGAGTTCATCATCAACAGTTGAAGACCGAAGATGTTTCTATTGGATGCTGTGAGAGTGGTGTTGATTGCCGATCGGGTGAGAAGGTGAGTAAGCATTCCCATCCTCGCATAGTGATTGATTTCCTTTATTAGAGGTCACTAGAAAAAAAAAGGGGTTCTTTTTCGTCCCATGTTCTATGGGATAACATCTTCATATGATTCAGAAGGTTACCTTTCCTTCCCACCATTCAACGTGTGCAGGATTTATATCTTCATTCCTGCCTGCACATATGTGAGAACCATAAAGTGCGTCTTTTGAGTGTCAAATTCATAAAATCCTGTTGGTGAGGCAGAAACATTCGGTCGCTCTCGAACCTGGATTTTTTCATATGGTGATTTTCTCCTAACTCAAGGGTTAAGCATGAGAATAATGTTCTTTAAACTTCTAACTTCTTATTGTTAGTGTGCAAAAACTTTATGTCTTCGTAGCTCTTTGGATGCAGCTGCTCTGGAATATTTGAAAGTTAGAAATTAGGTTTTGTGGGTATACCTCTTGTAAACCCTCACGAGACTATAACTCGTCCACTAGGGACACCTATGGGTTTAAAGGCTTGTTACACATGCTAAGTGTAACCGTATCCTCAACGAAATGGAGTTGTTGTAGTTTAGGTTAGTTTAGATTTATAGTTTGCTCAAGGAATAACAAAAGGCAAGTGTGGGGGAACTTGATAGGTGCATTATTTGCATTATTTGGATGCTCTAATTCATTGATTTCTTGTTAGTTTTTATATCATTATGATTTGATTTTGTTTTTTTATGAGTTTCTTAGGAGTTTTGAAGTGTATTCAACCAAAGAAGAAGAAAGGAGTTCATTACGACACGAAATGAACAAGGAAGTTAAGTTCTGCCAATGGAGAAGGGCCAAAGACCGAATTCAACTCATTCAAATCCAGGATTTCTTAATACCATTTTGAAGAGAATGAGAAGATGAAGCCAATGCAAAAAGAATTAGGTCATTTGGAGTTCGTATGAGGAAGTTATGAGCAAAATATCCGAAAGAAAATAATAAAACACTCGGCATCACAATCGGGAGTTTACAAGGGAAAATAACCTACCGGTTATAAGCGATTTCGGGTACAAGAAAACTTCGTTTTTGAGCTCCAACAATCGGTAGTTTACACGGAAAGCGAGCCTACCGATTATGGCACGTTTTGGGTACAGGAAAGTTATATTTTGAGCCCTTACAATCGGTAGTTAAGGAAGGGGTCTTGCCTACCGATTATGACTCGACGGGTGGCACTTCTAAGACACGTTTTTGACTTCCAAATCAAGGTATCATGGTCCCATTAGGACTCTAACACCTAGATATGATGGAGACTATATAAGAAGACTTCCATAACCCTAGAAAGAGAGCTTGGACACTTTTGGAGACTTGAAAACACAAGGAGAACAAGAAGCTAGGGCTTGGAGTTGCGATTGATCATCACGATTTCTAGGGTTTGCTTTACTTGTTTTCTTGATTATTTTCCATGGATTTTGAGAAATCCATGATGAACTAAACCTTTCTTATTGGTTAGAGATGTAGTCCTAAGTTGGAAATATGTTTATTAATTGAAGTATTCATTCTCATATGTTCATAATCTCTTCAATATCGCTTATGTTCTACCGTTTATAACACCTTGTATGATGGATTACTTGTTTGTTTAAGTCGCGAATTAGATGAGAATGCATTAACATCTATACCTAAACTAGGAATTGAGATCCGGAATTGTCTAAAGATCCTTGTTACAAGTAGCATAACATAGTTGTTAATAACGGGATGTTACCATGCAATTATGTGTAGTAGCGTGACCTAGGTTAAATCCGAGTGGCTCTTACGCCAGATTTCTTAGAATAACCTCAACTCACAAAGACCATTTCTTTCATTGGGTTAAACTTGAGTGGCTCTTGCGCCAAGTTATTCGTTGAAAAGGATTCAAAGAGTCGCTCTTGCGCCTTTGATGATAATAGGAGTTTTGCCGGAGTAAGCCTGCGATAGGATGCTTTAGGGTTATTGATATTGAGAGTGCATGAATGTTGAGTATGATTTGGTTGATAACATGTTGGAAGATGGAGGGTGAACTCTCTAACCAATGTTCTTTATCTCTGATATTCGTTTTAATCTATTTGTTTTAGCATAATTTAGTTATAATCACAACCAAAACCCTCCTCTTTACATAAGTAATCGAAAGTAATTAACAATCACCTGCCTCTCTGTGGGAACGAACTTGTTCTTATTACTATACTCTAATCTATATTAGTGAAGTAAGAACTTGAATTAGTTTTGCTTAGCTGACAACCGACCAACCATGAAATGACATTTTTCCCAATTAAGCACTAAAATTCTTTTCCTTACACCTAGTCAACACTAATGTCAAATGATGCAAGCACTCATCAAAAGATGACCCAAATACTGAAAAATTATCCATAAAGACCTCTAAAACGTTCTACCATATCAGAAAATATGCTCATTATACAAAGCTAAAAAGTAGCGGGTGAATTACACAACCCGAAAGGCATGCGTCTATATGCAAAGGTACCAAAGTGACAGGTAAAAGTGGTTTTCTCTTGGTCTTCTGGGGCAATAACAATCTGATTATAACTAGAAAAACCATCTAGCAAGCAATAATGACTATGTCCAGATAATCTCTCAAGCATTTGGTCAATGAAAGGAAGGGGAAAGTGGTCCTTCCTTGTGACCTTGTTCAATTTTCTATAGTCAATACAAACACGCCACCCTGTGGTCACTTGGGTTGGGATTAACTCATTATTATCATTCTGGACTACATTGATACCTGATTTCTTGGGAACAACTTAAACGGGGCTGACCCACTTACTATCTGAAATAGGGTAGATAATACACGCATCTAACAACTTAAGCACCTCAGTTCGAACTACTTCTTTCATATTAGGGTTAAGTCGACGTTGCATCTCCCTAGACGGTTTGGTATCATCCTGTAAATGAATCTGATGCATACACGGTAGGACTTATACCCTTAATGTCTTCTACGGTCCACCCTAAAGCTTCTTTATTGTCTTTAAGCACGGTCACTAGCCTACTTTCCTGGTTATTATCCAAGTTGAATGCTACAATTACATGCAAAGTCTCAGATGGGTCTAAATACACATACTTCAGAGTATCTGGTAGTTGTTTAAGGTCCAACTTAGGAGGCTCTTCTAGAGAAGGAATTAGGGTAGACTTAGAAACTGGTAGTGGTTCGAATTTAGGTTTCCATCCATCACTAGTGTCTATCAAAGGGGATGAATCTAACAAAGTGTTCACCTCATTAATCACACTATCATCAAAATCAAACCCAAAGTAGGCTAGGCATTTCTCTAATGGATCTTCTAACAAAGTGTTTGGTAATGACTCCTGAACTAACGTTCCTATCATGTTCACCTATTCAATGCACGTGTCATATAGCTCAGGTGGTTGCTTACTGATATTGAAATATTCAGCTCAATAGTCATATTACCAAAAGATAAGTTCATAATACCATTTCGACAGTTAATGATCGCATTAGATGTAGCTAAAAATGGGCGACCTAATATCACAAGTATCTGATTCTCTAGGTCAGGGACGCGTTGGGTATCAAGGATAACAAAATCCATTGGATAAATAAACTTATCGACCTCAATAAGAACATCCTTTATGACACCACGAGGAATTTTTACAGACCTATCAGCTAATTGCAGTGTTACCTGAGTAGGTTTCAAATTACCAAGTCATATCTGGAGGTACACATGGTACGGAAGTAAGTTCACACTGGCTCCTAAGTCAAGTAACGTTTTCTCAACACAGTAGTTACCTATTGTGCAAGAAATGGTTGGGGACCCAGGGTCTTTGTACTTAAGAGTTGTATTGTTCTGGATAATTGAACTCATATGACTAGCTAAAAAGGCTTTCTTTTGTATACTAAGCTTTCGCTTCCGCTTACACATATTCTTAAGGAACTTGGCATAAGTAGGAATCTGCCTAATTGCATCTAATAATGGAAGGTTGATAGTGACTTGCTTAAAAACCTCCAATATGTCGTTAAAGTTGTATTCCTTCTTTGTTGGTGCTAACAGTTGTGGGAACGGGGCTATGGGCATAAAATATGGCTTATGAGGAACTGCATCAGGCTCTTTACAGACTTCATCAGTCTCATCAGCTACTGGCTTAGAAGGGTGAACTACAATATGTTCAATATCAGGCATGGTTACCTTGTTATCTACCACTTTTCCATTCCTAAGGGTTCTAATTGCCTTCACATGATTTGATGATTTCTCACCAGAAGATACTTCATGAACTCCTTTAGGATTGGGTTGTGGTTGACTAGAGAACTTGCATTTTTCTCTTTCTATCTAAGACTCAGCGATTTGACCAACCTGGGTTTCTAAATTGGAAATAGCCTTACTGTTAGCCTAAACAATCTTTTGATTTTCTTATAAGATTTGGTTGACTGACTGTTGAAAATTTGTAGTGTTCTGAGTTAATAAGGCGAGAGACTCTGCTAAACTCATGATCGTGTTATCTATCAGATTCTGAAATTGTGTTGGTCCTGAAGGATTCTTAGTATATCCAAAACCTAGGGGAACCTTAGAATTACTAGACTGACCTTGACTCTGGCTCTTGGACCAAGAAAGGTAAGGATGTTTCTCCAACCCGAGTTATAGGTTTCTGAATAAGGGTCCACTTCTTATGATTATCAGTGTTATTATAAAGAGCATGGGCTTGCTATTCAACATTCTGTCCTTCCCAAAATGATTCGGGCTCAATTCCACAACTAGATTGACTCATTTCTAAAGCTTCTAACCTTTTTGTTATAGCTGCTATTTTGGCATCTGATTCAAAAGATCATTCTACCCTATTGACATCTCCTCTACTTAGAAAAATTATTTTCTGGGGCTCCCTACTATTTTCCCATTGCTGGGTTTTTTCGGCGATTTCATTCAAAAATGTCATCGCACTATTAACAGTTTTATTTTCAAACTTACCTATGCATAAAGACTCAACCATGGTTGTTGTCGAATAATCTGAACCCTTGTAGAGGATCTGAACTAGCCTTACTTTTTATAAACCATGATAAGGACATTGTGATAATAAGTCATTGAACATTTCCTAATACCTATATTAAGATTCTCCCTCTTGTTGAGCAAATGTGCAAATCTGCTGCCTAATAAATGATGTTTTGTGCCTAGGAAAAAACTTCTGGAAAAAGGAAGATGTAAGTTGTTCATAGGTTTCAATGGACTTAGAAGTGAAATATATAACCAAGATTTGGCTTTGTCTCTTAGTGAAAAAGGAAACAATCTAAGTTTCAAAGCTTTATCATCTAGGTCCTTAATCCTGATGGTACTACATATTTCCTCAAAATTCCTAACATGAAAATAGGGGTTTAAATTTTCTTTCCCTAAGAAGATTGGGAGCATCTGTATGGTCCCATATTTTAACTCATAGTTTGGTTCAGTTTCAGCTAACTTGATACATGATGGACGAGAAGTCCTAGTCGGGTTCAACAAAGCTTTTAAAGTTGCCATTGCTGGCACTATCAAAGGACAAGGAGTAACTTCTTCACACAGTGTCAAGTTCTCAAAATTGAAATTTCCAAAAACAAGGCCCTCAAAAGAAGAGTCTTCAAGGTCCTTGTTTCCAGGGACAGAACTACTAGGTTTTTCACTAATCAAACGACCTAGAGTGTCTCTTTTCCAAGCTCGCTCAGTGATGATTTCAAGCGGTCTTGGCATACACTAAAAATAAATAAATCCTATGTGGAAGGGAATTCTAAGCAATCACAAGCAAGTCTGACTCAACCAAATCAAACCTATTGAATCGAGCAAACAAAAAGCATGATGGCTCCACTTAGATTGTTTCTAGACCAGCTTCTATTCTTTCAAAAGGAAACTAGTTACAGTTTTAGCAAACCTTTTAGAACGATCTGAATTAGATTAAGTCGAATAGAAACAGGATAAGCTCTAAGGAGCTTTGATAACCCTGTCTCTTTGGCAACGTTTCCTTGGGTTACAAGGCGACTCTAATCAACTTAAATAATCTTCCTAAACTTTGAGTTAGGCTAACAGAGTAACCGATACAGTCCTTTTGAATGACTTTCCTATAAGCTCGTTACCCTATCGGTCTCTTTCTAGTCAACATTTTAAGCTTAGGTTCGCGCTTGGTAACGTGTTCCTAAAGCGGGCAAGAAGGAAACAATGATGAAATCCGAGTCCTTATCTTGTATGGCCAGTTCTTGCCCTTTACTAGAAAAGTAAATCCGTATTCAGTTCCTAAACATATATGCATACGAAGGAATACAGTAAACCCATTTGCAGGGGATTCGTCGGATGATCGAGTCTTACCTTCCGTACCAGACGGGGGATGAATCGGTTGTAGTCGACTCGGGACACCGACTCCTGTGTCAGTGTACAAACCCGAGGGGCCGAGACAATATAGTAATTGTCGTCCTTCCCTGTTGCAGTTTATATTTAAATTACCCTTTCATATGGTTTAAAAATAATAATAATGTTCAAAGTCCCAAAATAAAGTCCAAAAATGTCCAAAAATAAAAGAAAAATTACAAAATAATAAAAGATTTCCTAATACAATTTTCTAAAAAGAGAAACCAATGAAATCTAAAAAATAAAAATAAAATCTAATTAAAAATAAAATTCTTTGTTTAAAAAATAGTGGTAAAATATTCGATACTCAGACTTGTAAAGATTTGATTTTTAAACCTAATTTTTAATTCTAGAAATAAAGAAGATTAAAGTAGAATTGATTTCAGATTATGGAAAGAATTGAGACTAAGGATCCACCATTAGCCAATTTTTCAAGTGATTTAGCATTCACAATTATTTTGCAACTCATATATTCAATTGATTCTAAATATAGCCAAAGGTATATTTTCAAAATAATAGTTGTAAATTAAAAGTATAAAACATCTATAGCTCTAAACTGAGCATGACTCATCAAAAGAAAACACAACTAATTGATAAAAAACATTATTTCAATTTTAATTCAAAGCAAATAATCATAAAAGAATTGCAAAAAATTAATAAGATAAAAATATACCATTTTATTATTGGAAAAATGGCTTCCTTCGTCGCCCCAGCAATAGAGTCTAGCTCCTCATGTCAAACACTCTCTCAAAATACATGTTCATAGCTCAAAGTGCTTAAAAGAAGAGAAATACAGAAGTAACACAGAAAACAACTACGGTTATAAGTGTTGTTGTGACTGTTTTCTGTGTTGCTAAAAAGAGAAATTAAAACAGAGAATAAAGTATGGCTCCTGGACGTAGTAAAATATGAAAGAAAAGGTGACAGAATCAGCGACGGTCTTCTCATGTGGTCTGTACTCCTTCTTCTACACCCGGTGGATTTTTCCTCGATCTTTTCCCTTTATATAGGTTTAGTAAACCATAATAGGTTTTCCTCAACTGAAAGGACCCAAATATCCTCCCAAAACAGAATAAAATCTCGTGTTTATCCTTTACTCCATAAAAATCTTTTTCCGGTCAGCAAATGGAGTTTAGATCTATTTTGGTTATTTTTTTTATATAATATAGTTGAGAACTCTTTTAAATCCCAAAAATCTCGGTTCCAATTAAGGCAGATAGCTCTTTACGCGTTAAAGAAAATTTCCCGCCAATTTTGGAATTTGAATCAAAGGGGAAGGGTGCCTTTATCAACTATCTGGGTGCCTTTATCAATTTTCATGGGTGTCTTTTTAGTAATTTGGTGGGTGCCTTTATCACTTTTTAAGCCAATTTTTCCACAAATGTTTATTTCTCAAAAATACCTACAAACACATAAAATCACACAATAAGTATAAAATCAAGCACTAACAAAATAGATAATTGTGAACAAATTAAACATAAAAATATGTCTATCATAAAGCAAGGAAACTTAGTTCCAATAGGATTCTAAACCCTATAAGGAGAGGAAACTTGAGGGCCAAGCATTGAAGGCTATAAAAGAAGACATCTAAGGATGAAACAAGACATCTCTTATTATCTTTACATCAAAATCTCAAATACTCTACCTCTCATATCACAACTTTTACATCTAAAACTAGGGTTTACCCCTTTGGAGGGGGAACAATTCTTCTTTGTAATATGAGTAGTTAAACCTTTGTTGATTAAGGATGAATTCAATGTTCTAAGCATGAAAATTTATTAGTTAATACAAGTTTGTTTGAAGTTATCAACATCATCGTTTGTTTTCACTATATCTAGAGTTTATGATTGATTTCTTAGATTGTTTGGAGTGCACGCTAGATTAATCTATTGATCATTCTATTGTTAGTATTGAGTTATGAGATAAGTAATCGTCCATCGACTCGTAAACAAATAGAAATCTCGAACCTTGAAGAGGGATTCTGTGGAGCAATTGCGAGTGAAGACAACATCAGCAAGTGGACCTTGATCTAAGAGTTCAACTACTGGGATCAACCTAAATTCACAAAGCTTAAATCATTCGATTGGGTTACACCTTGAGTGATCTACTACTTGATGGTTCAGACGAATAGAATCTGGTAGTCGAGAACTTCCGTATTCAGCGATAAAAGGAGTTTTGGGGATATCACTGATCTATCTGCTATTCTATGGTTGATGATGAATGATTCTAACGAAAGATAGATAAGTATATTAATTCAATCAACGTTTGGTAACGGTGAAGGACTCCCTAATCATCTCTTTATTCTTAATGTCCTTTTATAATGTTTTAGTTAATTAATCTACAAAACCCCCTTTTTGGTATTTATTCTAGTTTTGCTAATCTAAATAACCTAACAATTACACAGCTCTCTGTTGGAACGATTCTTACTACCGCTATATTATTAGTTAATCAGTGATAAATATCTTGAGT
>JAJJMC010030977.1:12763298-12784319 GCA_023531435.1 Papaver californicum | reverse complement strand
AATAATATAGCGGTAGTAAGGATCATTTCCACCAGGAGCTATGTAATTGTTATTTTTTTTCAACTTCTTATGTAACCAAGGGGGATTTGTAGTGAATTAAACTAAAGTAAACAAAACTAATAAAGAAAAAACAAAATAAATAAAGATTATCAGAGGAGAGAAAATACTGATTAGAGGTTTCATCTTCCATCGCCAAACAAGCTCGCCAATCAATTCGAGTTAACGTTCAATCTTTCTCATATCAATAACCCTACAACATCCTACCGCAGGTCTACTCTGACAAAACTCCTTGTATCATCAAAGGCGCAAGAGACAATTATTGAATCCTTCCCAATGAATAACTTGGCGTAAGAGCCACTCAAGTTTAACCCAATGTAAGCAATGGTCTTCGTGAGTTGAGGTTATTCTAAGTAATCCGGCGCAAGAGCCACACGGATTTAACCTAAGTTAAGCTTCTACATGCAATTACATGAAGGTTTTGAATACAATCAGTAATAACATCATGCTACTTGTAACTGGGTCCATCGACTATTCCGTATTTCCGAACCCGAGCTTTAAATAAAAACACATGACCATTCAATTTACAACTTGAACGAGCAAGTCTTCAATCATAAATAAGATATAAACAGTTGAACATAATCGATAAAATATATCATTAACATTAAAACCAACCAGCCATATTTATTTACCTGTCTGGGACTTAGGTTTACATCGCTAACCAATAAAAAGAAATTACCTACTAATGGTACAAGAAAGAAGAAAAAATAACTTGGTTTCCCCCTAAAAGGGGTAAACCCTAGAAAATAGAATTGATATCTCTTCTCCCTTCTCTATGTAAAATCTAGGTCTCTCCAAGGTCTGTATATAAGTATTACAAGTGTCTCTTATATAGGTATCCAAGTTATAGAAATGCTCGTACTTGAGTCCCGGTAGAAATAAGAATCAAAAAATACGTCAAACTCCAAATTTGCCAAAAGTAGGTAACAACCAAAGCCTAGCGGAACCAGAACCGTGTAAATGAGTAACAAATAATCCGATGGGCTCACGTCAAAGTTCTACGAACCCAGCCCTTACTCACGTGAGCTGCAGTTTCTCGATGGGTAATTCCCGTTGAGAAATAATTTTTCTTCTGGATTTTGTTTGTCTCCACCCACTTTCCTCGATGATTTAGCCATCGAGAAAATAATTTTCTCCTGAGTTTCGTAAGCTGTCCATTCGAACTCTTATATTCTCTATAGCCAACATCACTCGAACTCTTCTATATCTCGACTGAGCCTCACTGTCTCTGTAACTTCATTCTGAAACTGATAGCATCAATTCACTTTCTATCTCTTCAACCGGCAGTGCAATGACAAACCCATCTCTCCCATCTCTAACTGTCGAGAATACCTCATCTTCTCTACCACAACCAATGACTCAACAACCACCATTATCAACATCAAATTTGTCATTCTCATCATCCAGACTTGCACCATCAATAACTCTATTTTTCATCTTTGAAAAAACATCATCAATACCTTTAATCTTCTACTCATTCAGTCGAACAATTAACATCATCATTGCCTTCAACCTTCGATCACAACTCGAGTTCTAGCTGTCAACTCAAAATCAACAATTCTCGAGCTCCTACAGACCCTTACCATCTCCATCACTATCATGATATTCTACAACAAACCCATTCAATTATCTCAACTCGAGCTCCATCAATCGAATTCTATCTACGTCATCTTCTCAACTCTGCCAGTAAAAGCCACCTCCCTCTTCTAAAGCGAACAACAACCAAGCCCCATCTCCTTCTTTTCCATCAATCACCGAGACACCATCATTTTATCTCTTCTGGTTCTATTTCATCCTCATTGTTGCCATCAAACCATACAAAGCATGCTATTCTTTATTTGATTCCATACAATGACTGTAGTGTCGCAATAGAGAAATCCTTGTATTTCCCGATCTCCTGATTCGGAAATACAACAGCCTCATCTCTGTTAGAGATCATTACTCACTCCGTCACTTCCTACTCGACTCCATCATTATTATCCTTGTCAACCATAAACTGAAAACCTAGTTTCATTGTTTGTGGAAGATTAAAAAAGACGATGGTGGCCCTTAGCGTGTTGGATGGCGCTATTAATAGAATTCAAATAGTAGGCAGCCCTTAGTAAAAAGAGTGGTGCCTTTAACATTAAAATATCATCTTCCCCTTAGCCTATGGCAGATTGCCAATAATAATTGCCCTTGAAATTACCATTTAGCCCTCATTTCTTGTTTTGCCTATAACTTTCTCATATGAAGTCAGAATGACTTTATTCTTTCGTTGTTAGCTTCGTTTGCTCGTTCTCGTTAACATGGTGGGTAAAAATCCTGGATATTAAAGAGTTCCACTGGGTCTTTAGCAATTCTTCCTTTAAAGTACTACATTTTCACTTCTTTTGAAGATGGAACCTACAAAAGACATAATATACAAAAGTAATAACAATACAAGGTAATTCACATGAAACTAGCAAACTACGACTCTAAACTAACCTAACTAAACTAAACTAAAATACAACAACTCATTTTCGTTGAGGATAAGGTTACACTTAGCATGTGTAACAAGCCTTTAAACCCTTAGGTGTCCCTAGTGAACGCGTTATAGTCTCGTGAGGGTTTACAAGAGGTATACTCACAAAACCTAAATTCCAACTTTCAAAAATTCCAGATTCACATAGAAATATCAAGGATCATGATTCTCATGCTTAACTCTTGAGTTAGGAGAAAACCACCATATGAAAGAATCCAGCCTCGATAGGCGATCGAATAAGCATTCCGCCTCGACTTCTGCCTCACCAATAAGGTTTTATGAAGTTGCACTCAGAAGACGCACTTTATGGTTCTCATGTGTGCAGGCAGGAGTGAAGATAGAAACCATGCACACGTTGAATTGTGGGAAGGAAAAGGAACCTTCCGAATTATATGAAGATGTTATCCCTGATAGGATTTTTAACCTATAGCCGCAATCGCACGACAACTACAAAGTAGAAGCGGCAAATCGGGTTTCTCCAATGAGATTGATTATAATATTTCTAATTATTTACCTAATTATGTACTAAGACAAAAAATTGTTGTTGTTGATTTTAAGAATTAAATTTAAAGACAATTACTAAAATAAATTGATTGATTGAAAAGTAGAAGAAAATTCTAGGGTTTCAGATTCCACTACTTTTGATGTTTGTAAAACTAATTTATCACTACTTCAACTATTACTCTCTAATTACTCAAAACAGTTTTGAATATTACAACTTTCGTTGTTTTGCAAAAAATCTAATTTTCCTTCGCTTATAAAATATCAACAGCCTAAAGACTATTCAGAAAAATTAATTCGAAGCTTTTAAAGAAGAGAAAATTATTAATCATTTAATAGCTTAATTTTAGAGTAATATGTCAAAGAAATTGAAAACTAATAGTTACACATCAAAAATAGTTTCCTCCTACACCCTAGAGAAGAAACTTAGCCACTTATAGCAAAAACAACAAAAGAAAATTGTTTAAACATATTGATTTATTAAAGTGAAAAGAGCTTTCAATTTTCTTTGTTGATTAAACGACAAATTTCAAATGCAGTGAATAAAGCACGGCTCTCGGGTGCAGCTGATTAAGACTGCTCGTTGTTGCTGTTGAAGAACGACAACTTCGACGTGTATTAAGCTCCAGAAATGTTGCAGACACTGTAGCATGAACCGTTACGAAAGAGATTATATTTTAAAAAAATGACGGAGATTAACAACAGTTTGAAACTGTGTTAATCTTCTTCTTCTTCCTTCTCCTGCAACTAAGAACCCTAATTTTTTTTCACGAACTGAATTTTTTTATCTTTCTCTCTGTGGCTCCGTCCCCCCTCTGTTGCTCCATCTCGACTACTATTTATACTATAACCCTAATCATCTCACCATATCTTGACCAAATCTTTCATTCAAAGAAGATTATTCTCGGCAAGATATTTTTTTCCTCTCGAAATCAATTTTCGATCCTAATTTTTATTGCTCGATCAAATATATTTCTTATTGCGTGAGATTCTCACAAACCTTTTACTAATCTGAGACGAGATAATATCTCTTGATTGGATGTTGTAAAGTTTTCGGGACCCATGTGATGTGGATATTTCGATACCATGCTCTGTTTTATCGAGAAAAAGATTTTTTTGCGATTCGATTTCATCCAGGGAATGTGCGAGATCCTACAATTAAGGTAAGAACACAATCTTTCCTTAAAAACTAAGATATTCTCCTCATATTTCATTGATAGTCTTTACAGGTCGATCCAAAACTTTTGTCGCCAAAACTTTATTTGAAATTTAAAGGAGTGGGTGCCTTGAACCGTTGCTTGGGTGCCTTTATCAATTAAGGTTCCCTTATCCAAATTGAGGGTGCCTTTAACGCTTTTAAAGCCAATTTTTCTCCACAATTTATTCTTCAAAAATACCTACAAACATAATAAAAAGCCAAAATTAGTACACAATCGAGCATTATCAATATAAAGAATTGAGACAAATCAGACACAAAAATGTTTCTATCAAATACCCTCAAACTTATTATTTGCTAGTCCTCGAGCTACTTGTGAACGATTGAGGATAGACACTAAACAAACTATTTAGTTGGCTACTAAATTCTTTGTCTATGGGAGGAATTACCATGTTTTAAATCCAATTATTGTACACGAGTTTGCACTCAAGCGTACTTAATATTCATATATAAGAAAACAAAGCACTACTCAGAAAGTTGTACAATGGACCACGATACTCAGAGTATATTAAAGTTCAATCACATGAACAGATTTAGAAGATGGATATGGAGCATTCTTCTTCTACTGTAATAACAACGAGAAAGTATTTGAAACATTAGTTGGTTGCAGAGAGTGTTGAGGCAGTGAGGCCGTCAGATAACTGAGATGAGTGTTGAGGTATTACTTCCGTTAGAACACTTAAGATGACTGTGGTGGCAGTGATTCTACCATCAGACGCGGAGGTGAGTGTTATCCGTAAACATTAAGATGGGTGTTTGAGGAAGTGGTGCCGTCAGAACACTAAGATGATTAGAATTTGAGATTTTATATATATATGGAACAAGTTCAAGGAATTCATGTGTGAAAGTTTTGCGACTTGAAGCAAGTTCAATCGTGACATGAAGTGCTTAACTTTTATGCAGTGTATACAGAACCCCTTCAAGAGATTCAGCCGTGGAAGTTTGCAATCTTGAAATTATGCTTGATGCAACTCTGTAATTAGATGGTATTCATCTAATTGGTGATCTCAATTCAGGAATGGTATATTATCCACTTTGAATGTTTGTTGTAATTCTGTAATTAGATGGTATGCATCTAATTTGGTGATCTTTATCTAGCTATGGCATAGCCTCTATTCTGAATATTCTTTGTTTTTTTTTATGTTTTTTTTTTATGTTTTTACTTTTTTTTATAGACGGTATGCATCGAATTTGGTGATATTTATTCATCTATGACTCTATTCTGAATATTCACGTTTTGTTTTTTGGATGGCTTGCATCTAGTTTGTGTTATATTCAGATATGACATCGCCTCCATTCTGAATACTCGCTATTTAGTTTGCGTTATGTTCAACTATGACACCGCCTTATTTTGAGTATTCGCTATTTAATTTGCGTTATATTCATCCATGGCACCGCCTTTATCCTGAATATTCGATATTTAGTTTGCTTTATATTCAGATATGGTCATAGCCTTTATCATGAATATTCGTTATTTAGTTTGCATTATATTCAGCTATGGCATCACCTTTATCCTAAATATTCGCTATTTAGTTTGCGTTATATTCAGCTATAGTCATAGCCTTTATCCTGAATATTCGCTATTTTGTATAACCAGTGCTCTGTTTTATACAAATATTTTGCATGGATGCACATAAATAACGAGGTTTATCCGGGTAAAGCCATGAAATTTTACGGGTGCATGCATACATAAAAGACCTACGAGGCTAATGTAGCTATGATTTAAAGACGTATTTCTCAATTCTCTTGCGGAATGTAAGATAGTTATGATTAAAGACGTATTTCTCAATTCTCCCATGGAATATAAGATAACTACGATTAAAGATGCATTTCTCAATTCTCTTGCGGAATGTAAGATAACTATGATTAAAGATGTATTTCTCAATTCTCTTGCGGAATATAAGATAACAGTAATATTTATAACCCTGATGCTCGTCAGGAATTTATACGTTTTTATTTCACGTTTCTGCAGCTAGGAAAAATAAATCAATGAGCTTAGTTGTCGGCTTTTACCGGGAATTTTGATTGGATGACGCTTTGATGATGTTAAATAATCGATGAAGGAACAATAGTTGATGTGATAGTGCCTTTAGGATGATAAAGCGTTGTCTGGAGAGCATAAACTAGTGCGTGCGTGGCTGATTTGTATGATTGAGGGACTAAAATCGACCCGTGTGTAGCATGAGAGCATGGCTTTAAATAGGAAATCCTTGTTTGACCATCACCGACCACCAATGCTTTATTTCAGTTATGTGGAGGTACTAATGTATAAATGCTCTCGTCAGGATGATATGAGTAGGGGTCTTTTTGCTACTACCGTTGTTTATTAAATACTCTGGTTGAAGAAGGTGGCTGCGTTAAACCTATGAAACCGAGGAAAGCCTTCAGTCCCCAGGTGCAGCTATTTTGGTCCGTTGCTCGACAATAAATGATTTAATAGTATTATCATGAGTCCATGCCTCTAGGGTCTGATCAGGTAAGGGAAGCCAGGAAGGTTGATATCTCCTATTGTTGTTGTTGCCTTTATGCACCATGGTTGAAGCAAAAACTTGAATTTAAGTTGGAGTCCTTGTTGGCGCCCCGAGCTGTTAAGTTGCAACTGCGACGTTTTTCGTGAGCGTTGACTGAATGAAACTGTTTCTTATTCTGACCATTTGGTTTATAAGCTTGTTTTCCCTTCTTGGACGTGATGATGATATGCTTGGAATGTTCATATCGGCTAAGTCCTCTGGAAACACCGAGGGTAAAGAGGATGAGTTGGGAGATGTTTTATCGCCGATATAGTGCCACGGGTATCTTCAAAGACTATGTTTTTGGAGGCGTCTCTTAAGCTATCCTTTGAATCCTTAATTGTGATAGGGGATGGGCTACAGTGAGAAGTCCCATGTTATACTCCTTTCTGATTACTGAAGTTGTATTTTATGGAGTAGGCTTGGGATGCGTCTCAGCCTCATCAGGGGTTGCAGGTGTTTACCAGATCTGATGACGTAGTTGGGAAAAGTGGAGACTTATTTACATCATGTCTTTGGAGAGTAGAGGGCCTTGTCAAGATAGTGAATCTTTGGTTGACCGTTTCTTATAGGCTGGAGAGATTCTTAACAGCGAGGGGATCTTGTGCAAATACCGATGGAGACCTTCCGAACATACGTCCCATACCGCATGCTCTAGGATCAACAAAGGTTTTTATAACTTTACAGAAAAAACTCAAATTGGATCCCTAAACATGCGCCCCATACCACATGCTCAAGAATGCAAAAGAATTTACTCAACACGAGATCTTAAGAGGACGTCCCATACCATACACTTAAGAGTACCCAAAATTCACATAGGTTGAAAAGGGTCATCGTGAGTTTATGAATAGTTTTTAGCGTAATACTGTGAGGACCAAATTCTATGCCAGTGCAGTCGGATGCAAGCCATCGTCCCGGACGATCTTCCACTCGTAAGTGGGTGCTATCCAACCTGATAACACACCGTGCCGCACGGGTGAGGGGGTGATCAGTCCCAGTGCCAAGGGTAGTCGGATACCAGCCACCGTTCCAAACGGGTTTCCTGGAAAACCCACAGCACACTCGAGCGCGTCCAAATCTTAGCGGAGTAACTAGTGAGTGACAATTTATTTTTATAGGCACTTGGCCTTATTTTTCCACTCTATTTTCACACAACAGTTGGCCTACTCTTCCAACCTTTTTATTTCCTTTGAAGGAAAATTTTGTAGTCATAATACAAATGCTCACTGACGAGTCCAAAACTCACAGTCCCTAGTGTTTTCTCGGAACTTGCTCTGATACCATTTGTCACGGACCGGAAAATTTCCGCCTCCGGCACGTTGCGCTGGGCAGGCCAGAACTCCCCGATGCGTGATTTAAAAAGAGTCACCGGACCTTAAATCTTAACTTCTCGCTGGAAAGTGCAGGTAAATTTTTGCTTTCCAAACATGCCTTGTATGCATTATACTCGAAACGTAGTTCCCACATCATTCAAGCTACGTTTATACCGTTCCAGGTATATTTGCCTTCCCAAACATGCTTTGCAAGCATGGTACTCAAACCGTAGTCTCCATATCGTTCCAACTCATCCCTGACCTACAAAGGGTGCAAGGCCATTAAAGCCCATGGTGAATGTCTTTGACTAGCATACCATTCCAACTTACCCTCATTATACCAAGGGCTGAAGGCTATACAAGCTAAGGGGGATGCCTTTGGCAAGCATCACATAATTTCGATCATTGTCCAGGCCTAACTCATGCCTTGGACCAACACCTAGGCTATTTCAAACCTAAGCTTTCGCTTCATCAATTCTGCTTCGGCCATGCGCTGGAGCCTGCACTTATCTTGTTCTTGCCAAGGGTGCAACATCCAGGCACATGCCATTCCATGCCGCAACGGTTGCTAGGAAGTATGAACAATCCATCAAATGGAATTACAACGGCCCCATCAAGTGTGGCAACAATCATCTCTTGCTTAGCATTGCCGAGCCAGATGATATGAGTTACCCAAATGTCGCAATCATCTCTCGAATTAGATGATATGAGTGACAAGGTGCTCCACCTTAATGCATTGCATTGCGGATGCCTACGTACCCAACCCGTACCTTGATGGGATCAAGCATGACCGTAGTTCATCATAGGGTCGATTCGAAAGGGACAAACAACTTAAGCCTATTAAGTCAAAGCCAACTTCGATTCCAACTTCATCGCAAGGCCAAAGGCCAAGCAAATCCTAGTCCGTGTAGGCCAGAGGACTTTCACAAGGTATGCACTAGATTGTGCATAACTATCGCTATTTATTATGCAAATATGCATTATCAAGTACGTAGCACGATCGAAAGATGCTTTCGCATAATTTCAAGCTTCATCGGCTAAGCTACCAGCATATTGATGCTTATGCATCAAGTATGCTCCAACGTATAGGCTACTTCGCATATCTACATGTGCATTACCCCTCATGCACATTCAAGCTTCATCGGTTAAGCTACAAACATATTGATGCTTATGCATCAAATATGCTCCAACGTATTGGCCACTTCGCATATCTATATGTCCATTACCGCTCATGCACATTCCAACAAAGTTCCCTCCCTATATATGTTTTATTCGCATTTCTACAAACAAATATTAGAAAGGTAGGGGTCATCCATCGACTGCAAGGCCACAAATGAAGATTTCTTGCCAAAGCCAAGCGAAGCATTCTCGGGTAAGCTACAGTTAAACACGCTGATGAGCATCAAATATGCTCCATCGTATAGGCTACGTCGTATTTATATGTGCATTATCGCTCATGCACATTCAAGCAAAGTTCCCTCCTTATATATGTTTTATTTGCAGTTCCACAAATAAATATTTGAAAGGTAAGGGCTATCCATCGACTGCAAGGCCGAAAATGAAGATTTCTTGCCAAAGCCAAGCATTCTTGGCTCGGTGATGCATTCTCGATAATGCATCACGGCATAATAGTGCCGTAGCACTATGATGCATTTATCAAATAGCGACATTGGATCGGTGATGCATTGGATCATGCATCACGGCATAATATTGCCTTAGCACTATGATGCTCTCACTTACGCAACTTCGGCTCGGTGATGCATTGGATCATACATCACAACATAATAGTGCCTTAGCACTATGATGCCCTCACTTACGCAACTTCGGCTCGGTGATGCATTGGATCATGCATCACGGCATAATAGTGCCTTAGCACTATGATGCTCTCACTTACGCAACTTCGGCTCGGTATAATAGTGCCTTTGCACTATCATGCCTCCTCGAATACGCATCACGCGTAATAGGGCCTTAACACTATAATTCAAGGTCAAGGCATCCACACCCCAATGCATATCTGGGTAAGCTTTATAAGCTTAGGATGAAGCTTCAACCCAGGCCATCACGCGTCCATGAGTAAGCGTCATGCGAAAATTGCGGGTGTTACAGCTTAACTCTTTACAACCCAGTCAGGGATGCTGGAGTGTTTAAGACTTGACATCTTTAAGCTTCGTGCTATGTATGATTACCCCTATTAGCTTATTTTTATTGGCAATTTTGTAGTATTCACCTAATATAGTTTTAATGACCAGATGTGGCTTTTCTCTAGGAGAGGTAGTAGTGTCTCTGATTTAGAAAGTATTGGGTTTCAGTAACTCAGGTTGATGACACGTTTCTGAATGATTGGGTTATTGGTTTTAATGTTCCCAGTATAGATAACTCTATCCCTTTAATAAACTTTTGAAAATGATCGTCTTCCTCTCCAAACCGTCAAGTCATGGTGGGGTTGACACTCGTGTCAAGTCCCAAAGACTTAATGGGATGCAGGACTGCTAGTTGTAAAGAGAGTTTCTAAACAAGACTTACTTGTAGGAGAAATCCATGGGTGTACAACATCACCGTTCCTCTATGTAGTCGTTTAGTATCCATACCCATTTCTTGGTGATGTACTAGAGATGAGAAATCTTTAGAGCCTGTTGGCTTGTTGATGCATATCGGTGGGTCCCTTGGTGACGATTCTGCAGAGATGCATCAAGTCTTGACTTATTGTTATGGATCCACAGATGTCCCAAAATCATGTCGTAAACTGGATCTACATGATTGTTGCTGATGAATTGACAGCGGACACTCTAGACCAAAAAATGGTGGTATTGGTCTCTTTTGAACCTTTATGAATGACGAAGTTTGATTTTTGCATCCCTGTTTGCTTTATTTGGATGAGAATCTCGTCATCATATCGAATGTTGATTCTCAAACACGCAACTTACTCTACTTAAGGACTTCGTGTCTAGTGAGCCTTCTGATGTACGTGGTGAGCCTTCGGAGAATGAATTAGTAGCTTGGACGAACTTGAAAAATACTTCTAGAGTGAGGAAGGACTCGATAATCACCTTGGAAAAAGTACCTCGAATCATCCTTTATTTAATCACAGTCTTTTACTAAGTAATTAAATGTTCAATTCGTCTGTTGCAGTCGTGTCTCTGGAATTGCTTCATTTTGATAATGTAGCGAATGCTAATCTTTAATCTGGAACGAAGAGACAACGGGTACTTATGCCTGGAAGTGGGGACCGTCCCTCGAAGGAGGTAAGTGTCTTGTATTTTCTCTTGCTCTTCTTCTCTGTATGAAGTATATTTATACCTTGTATTTGATGAACATCTTTGTATAGCCTGGGGGTGTAACTCGTCAGAGTGACTTGAGTATTCAACCCTTTGAATTTGGTGTCTCGAATGTTCTTGGTTCTCAAGCTGCTTATTTCATGAGTAAAGCTTCCTTTAGAAATCTATGAATAACGATTTCATGTCTTGTTGACTTTGATGGATTCTGAGTCTTGTGAATATCTGTTATGCTTAAATGACTAGCAACGCGAATACTTCGATGTTAGAAAGCACCATTGTGGTTGGAATCTCTGAAGAAAAAGATAATGACGAACAGGGACTTGAGAAATCATCCCGTACTGAAGTAATCGAAGAATCCGGGGTTGAGGGTGAAGGACTCGGCGGCGAATCATATTGTGAAGTGCCTTCTGCTTCTAATGACTTGTTGGAGGTCCAAGTAAGCTTCTTGCATTTTTTTAGAACCATAATAACATAATTATAATTCTCCAAACCCAAAATATGTAAAACCATGTACGATTTCAAGTAAAATTTCGGCGATTTTCGCTGTCAGAAAATTTCAGATTCAGGTCTTCTTGTCGTAATGGCCTTAAAATCTTCATCTGAAGTCGGAATGAGGTGTTTAACCTCTCATTCTTTACATAAGAGATAAAGATTCTCCAAAAAGAATTTCTGAATTTGGAGGTCGTTTTCTAGGTGAAAAAGACATGACACTGACCGTCCAGAACTTTTCCAAACAGAATTCTGTAGGTTGTCAGCGGTCATGTAGTCGACTGTTTTGTCCTCCCTTATTAGCTCGCTTCTCCGATTGGCGTTCCCTTTTAGCATGTTGTAGTATACACCCACATGAATTAATTTATCTCCAAGTTCTTCACCAATTAGCGCTAGTTTCAGTTCTTCCGGAAGGTTATGTAAAAACGCTTCTGACGATATTTTCGCAAAACGACCCATATCTTTTCTATACTATATGCCATGACCCATAAATTTTTTTAATAAATATTTGGGTTTCTAATGGACATATTTTATAAACTTTATGATATATGCTTCAATTCCTTGTGTTTAAGCTATTTTGGCTCATTATCTCTGCAATGTCCTCATTTTTAAGAGGTGAGTGGACCAGATAAAAGAGATGAAATTGTAGGTGAAGGATTGAAGATTACTATGAGACTTGATATTGGTGATGTGTATTTTCCATCTCAAAAATACGAGCGAGATTTTTTATGATGCGGTTGTTTGAAGGAAGCGCTCTAAGTGGAATTATTTACAGAACACTGCTATGACATAGACTGTTCATGATGTTTTCAGTAGCACTGCTTGAAAGAGTAGTCTTGGTGTTTTTGGTGAATTTTTTTTGAGAAATGTAACACTAGAATTAAGAATGGTTGTTAAACCTGAATTGAGTTTGATGATTGAATTAGATCTAAGATCCACTATTTCCCTTTTTGATAATTGAATAATTGAATTTGTAATCGAGAGGTTAATCTCCCACTTCGGTCGCCAATTGTTTGTACCTAAAACTTGCTCCTATGAAAAACAATATACTGTAAAAGTACTTTGTTTAGGTTCGATGATCAAAATCGTACGAAACAAATCCAAACAAGTAGAATGTCTAAATTCGTTAAGCTTCGGTTACAAAGAGAGGAAATGAATTGATCTTGGGAGGGGGGGGGGGGGGCAAGCAAAGGAAGTTGAAGGAATTGTATGTGTAGAACTGTGTGTTGTGGTGGAAAAACATCAGAGCTTGAGAATGATTTTCTATCTCTTCTCTGTCTGTGGCTTATTTCTTATTGTTTTTCTGTTATGTATTTGGAATTGGCTAAATATCCTATTTATAACCTTTGAGACCACACACTTTCCTTGCAAAGTAGTGGTAGTTGTGGGGAGATGGAGAAGCGGAGGTTATGGGAATAACCATCCACTCGTTCTGGGAAGTTTCTGGAATCTTTCAGATTATTACTCCACTATCTCTACAACCACTCCAACTTATCATTCACTCTATATCTTCCTTATCATGGGGTGTTTTCCATGCCCATGTTGTTGGAAACCTCCAGATCAAAACCCAAGTTTTATCCCCCCCATTGTAATATGATTTGATGTCTCGTAGAAGTTAGTGGAGTCATGGATTTAAAGCCACGAGCCTTATTGTAAAATAATATTTGTAATTGACTCTATGTCAATTTTGTCGTAGTAATCGATTAAGTAATGGTGCTAGCTTGAGCGAGAGAGAAGTGGTGCAGCTTGGAAAATAATGGTGCTAGCTTGAGCGGATAATGCATGGCAGCAGCAAGGCATAGTAATGGCACGGGTGGGGAGCTAGCCTTGGCGCTAGCGCTATGGCCCCAACGCTGGAGCTAGCGCTAGCGGTAGCGCATGACCTTGGGACTAGCGATGTAGGCTCTCGGCGCTGGAGATAGAGCTAGCACTGGCACTTGGCCTTGGCGCTATGGCTAGCGTTCTAGCAATGGTTTTGCGTGGCTTCTTTCAACTTGGTTGCTTTTGTTGACTTTGTTGCTTTGATTATTTTGGCACATTTGTGCTAGAAGCGTGGTTAGGGCTTACAAAATCCTGTACTTGTTGTTGTAAGGGATATAGCCTATATGCTATTATTTATTGACATTGACTAATGCTATGACCATGACTATGGCCTATTTAGGGTTTCTCAGTCTTGTGAGATTTAATTGTTTGGTATTTATGCCTAACTTTTGTGCAGTGCATACAAAACACCTTCAAGAGATTCAGTCGTGGAAGTTTGCAATCTTGAACTTATGCTTGATTCGACTCTGCAATTAGATAGTATGATGCATTTAGTAGCACATTTATTCGAGAATAATGTGAAATCTTAGAATGACCATTGTGCCCTTTTCACTCGATTTTTTTTAGTAAAATGGCTATTTGACCCCTGGTCCAAATCTTGATGAATATGACTTTTCACCTCTAATTATAAAATGACCATTTTACCCTTGGATATGTAAAATGACTATTTTACCCATGAGTTGAAAAATTACATGAATTGACTGTTTTACCCTTTGTTAAAAATCCACCATCAACATTAGGAAAACCTGGTGGTGGATTGCTAGAAGCATTGCCCTGATGGGCACCTTTAGGCCAAGAGAAATTCGGGTTATGTCTCCAACCAGGGACCATAGGTATTAGAGTATGGGTCAAACTTGGGTCGACCCTCATATTTAGAGTTCATACCTCCATGCAAGACACTAACCTGGTCATGGGTAGTTTCATTTGGGTAAATTTTGGACTCATTGTTGTATCCCATAACCCTACTCGACCCTTTTTGGCTTCAAATCTCTAAGGCCTCTAAACGCCTAAGAATATCTGAACCATTATCAACGCGATTCACCATATGGATTGGGTTCGTAGTTACTTCTGGTTCTCTCATCGAGGCCCATTGCCTATTTTTCTCAGCTAATTCGATAAACGAGCCAAAACACTTATCAGGCTTTTTCTACCTGCATACGGGTTTCACTATCTATGCCCTCATACAAGATTTGGGCCATATTGGCTTTTTCAAAACCGTGATGCGGACACTGGTATAACAACTCATTAAACCTTTCTAAATAATCGTGTAGGCTTTCACCTAATTTTTGCTTAAAGGTCTGAATAGACTGACGAACAACATCAATCTTATGGTGTGGGTAGAATTTCTTAATAAAGGCCTCTACAAGGCCATCCCAAGTGGTTATTATCTTAGAGGGAATAAGATGATACCACTCTTTGATTTTCTCATCAAGGGAAAAAGGAAACAAACACAACCTAAGCACATCTATCGAGACATTTGGGTAACTCATGGTCCCACAAATCATTTCAAAGTCTCTAACGTGGGTGTAGGGATTCTCGTTCTCTAACCCCCTAAATGTACGAAGCATGTTAATTGTTCCATGTTTGATATCAAATTTCCCATTAAAAACGGGTAAAACTATCCTAGATTCATGTACTACTCTAGACGGGTTCATACGGTCTCTTAGGGTTTTGTTAACCTGGTTTTCATTACTGTTATCACCCATTGCAGAAAATAAAGATGTACCACCAACAAACGTGCTAGGGGTAGGACTCAAACAATATAAATCGTTTTCTTCAAGTCTATTTCCTACACGTATCCAACGAGGCATACACGAGCAAAAAAACTCATGTTTGACAAAAATTGTACACATGCAAAAATGCCGGGTTCACTATTTTAGGTAGGATTGGTTTACCTTCGCAGAATATACCTACAGTCAAAGAGTGGTCAAGGGTACAAGGCAAAGGCTTGTGGACTTTCAGCTGGTAACTCCTATAAGGCCAACGACACAAGTTTAGCTTACTTATTCATGAGTTTTTCTAAAAATCGGTGATCTAACGATGCAAGATGGTGTGTGCAAACGTGTATTTTTTATAATAAAATTAGAAATAAAATATGCACAAACACACTGAAAAGGAAATAAAATCTAAAAATAAAAATAAAATAAAATTCTAAACTAACTAGCCTAATTAACACAAAATTAAAAATTAACTAAAATATTATTTCTCAATCCCCGGCAGCGGTCCCAAAAATTGATAGGATTTTTAACCTATAGCCGCAATCGCACGACAACTACAAAGCAGAAGCGGAAAATACAGGTTTGTCCACGGAGATTGATTATAATATTTCTAATTAATTTCCTAATTATGTGCTAAGACAAAAAATTGGTGTTGTTGATTTTAAGAATTAAACTTAAAGACAATTAATAAAATAAATTGATTGATTGAAAAATAGAAGAAAATTCTAGGGTTTCGGATTCCACTACTTTTGATTTTCTAAAACTAATTTATCCCTACTTCAACTATTACTCTCTAATTACTCAAAACAGTTTTGAACCCAATCTCATGTTTCGGAAGATGAATCGTTTTAAAATCTAATATTACAACTTTCGTTGTTTTACGAAAAATCTAATTTTCCTTCGCTTATAAAATATCAACAGCCTAAAGACTATTGAGAACAATTAATTCGAAGCTTTTAAAGAAGAGAAAATTATTAATCATTTAATAGCTTAATTTTGGAGTAATATATCAAAGAAATTGAAAACTAATAGTTACACATCAAAAATAGTTTCTTCCTACACCCTAGAGAAGAAACTTAGCTACTTATAGCAAAAACAACAAAAGAAAATTGTTTAAACATATTGATTTATTAAAGTGAAAAGAGCTTACAATTTTCTTTGTTGATTAAACGACAAATTTCAAATGCAGTGAATAAAGCACGGTTCTCGGGTGTAGCTGATTAAGACTGCTCGTTGGTGCTGTTGAAGAACGACGACTTCGACGTGTATTAAGCTCCATAAATATTGCATACACTGTAACAGAAACCGTTACGAAAGAGATTATATTTAAAATAAAAGATGACGGAGATTAACAGCAGTTTGACGAACTGAAGTTTTTTCCTTCCTTCTCTTCCTTCTCCTGCAACTAAGAACCCTAATTTTTTTTCACGAACTGAATTTTTTTATCTTTCTCTCTGTGGCTCCGTCCCCCCTCTGTTGCTCCATCTCGACTAGTATTTATACTATAACCCTAATCAGCTTACCATATCTCGACCAAATCTTTCATTCAAAGAAGATTATTCTCGGCAAGATATTTTTTTCCTCTCGAAATCAATTTTCGATCCTGATTTTTATTGCTCGATCAAATATATTTCTTATTGCGTGAGATTCTCACAAAACTTTTACTAATCTGAGACGAGATAATATCTCTTGATTGGATGTTGTAAAGTTTTCGGGACCCATGTGATGTGGATATTTTGATACCATGCTCTGTTTTATCGAGAAAAAGATTTTTTTGCGATTCGATTTTATCCAGGGAATGTGCGAGATCCTACAATTAAGGTAAGAACACAATCTTTCCTTAAAAACCCAGAAATTCTCCTCATATCTCATTAATAGTCTTTATAGGTAGAGCCAAAACTTTTGTCGCCAAAACTTTATTTGAAATTTAAAGGAGTGGGTGCCTTGAACCATTGCTTGGGTGCCTTTATCAATTAAGGTTCCCTTATCCAAATTGAGGGTGCCTTTAACGATTTTTTAAAAGCCAATTTTTCTCCATAATTTATTCTTCAAAAATACCTACAAACATAATAAAAAGGCAAAATTATTACACAATCGAGCACTATCAATATAAAGAATTGAGACAAATCAGACACAAAAATGTTTCTATCAAATACCATAAACATGAGACGAAAAAGAACCATTTTTTATTTTTCTGATAACCTCTAAGAAAGGAAATCAACCACCATGTGAGGATGGGAATTATACTTACCTTGTCGCCCGATCTACAATTAACACCACTCTCACAACATCCTATAGAAACGTCTTCGGTCTTCAACTATTGATGATGAATTCTTGAACTTCGTAGAACCTTGACAATTATAACTATTTTCCTCAATTCCTTGTTGCTTGAAACTTCTTTATAAAATTCTTCTTCCCCACGACCTTATTGAATGAATACAAAAAGAAACAAACACTATTTTTTTTAAAACTAAGAATGAAAGAATAGAAACTGCAAAATAAAATAAAATAAACAATGAAACTACTATGGTCGTGGTTAAGGACTTTACCACTTGATTCTTCATAACTTGTATTATCTCGATATCATAAACTTCACTAACTCTCATCTTTTGATTTCCTTCGCTTTTGTACATAAGTCTTCAATATGTATATATAATTTTGCTCTTGTCTTGTTGTTTTACTAGAATATGAAATTTGCTCTTTCTTGTACCGTTCCTTGTAAACCTTGAACGTCTTCAACTTTCCTTCGAATTTGTGATGCTCCGCTTGTGGATGATAATGGTGTTTCTATGGACATGTTGTTGTCGAGAGAAAATGGTGCTAATTGCAAACAATATTTACAAGAAATGTTGTAAGTTAGCAATTCTGATGGCACCCTCGTGATTGAAGAAATAACAACAAGAGATCAAAAAGTAGTGCTGAAATTCGTACGAATATGGGTAGCTCATCATTCTACCCGGAATTTGCGTATGATGACACACACTCTAAAGCACACTTTTTTAGACAGCTACAAAAGACTTGAAGGTCTGGTGGCTCGCTTGATGTAATAGGTAGTCTCCACTAATGATTGATCAGGTTCTCTAATATTGTATTCTCTCCGCACCTAATTTTCCACCAGTGGTTTAGGTCCCTTTTTGTCAGCTCTAGCCTCTCAACAAATAAGCAACTCGAATATAGTTCCCCAATACCTCTAAATGACTCTAAAATGTCTAAAAGTTGGAGGTTTTCATGCAACTCTGTACAAAAAGTTGTAAAAATTCTACATCAAAAACCTACAAAAGCTAATACTAAAAATCTAAATGCTTAATCACTCCCCCACACTTAAATTTTACATTGTCCTCAATGTAAATTGACTCGTCCGATGTAAAATCAAGGTGGGAAATTCCTACTAATGATATGAAAACTATAAAAATAAAAATAAAAGAGATAGAAATACAAAACCAATGGGTTGCCTCCTATTCAACGCTTAGTTTAACATCCTCAGCCTGACCTTCTGGTTATCGTCCGCACACCAACAATCTAAAAATCTGGGGATCCGCCCAGATAACAATCTGCAATTTTAATAACAGCTTCACACAAATATTAACATATGATAGAACTAGTGAATCCTTTATCATAAAGAACTTACCCCCACACTTGGAAGTGTATATAGAACATAGAGTTTAGGAACCTTAACAGGTTCAACTTGGGTAACCTGCACATTGTTAAAATCAAGTATCTCTAATGATGGATATTTAGAAGCAAAATAATCAGTTAAAATTTTGGAAGCACACAACTCCAATCCTAAGTGAAGTATTTTCCTAAAAAGTTGGGTTAATAACTTTTTGAGAAACTACATCGATTAAAGGGAGAGGATCATTAGAAATAGAATTACGCAAAGGATTAGATAAACCTTCCAATATCTCTTGTAGTACGGGATCCTCATTGTTTCTAAAAAACTCCAATGAATTATTTACCTCATGTGTATCGTGGTCCTCTATCAAACTTTTCAACCAATCTTCTTTTGTCTCAACCAAAACCTCGGCATCAATGTTATCATTATATTCCTTGGCAAGCTCAATTTTTTCTTCCATAAAATTACCCAATCTAGCCTCATTCTCAAATATTTCATCATCTTCGATATCAGAATCTTCATCGACCTCATATTCTCCATTAGCAAAACGTCGTTTGAATTCCATACATATGGTACCACTAATTTCTTGGAGAATTTCTTCTGGTGCTCCGTTATCTTCCAGTTGATAAAGTTTTTTCGAGATTTTTGTTATGTTTACACGTTTTCCACCATTATTTACAACAGGATTACTAAACCACAACTCTTCCCGTTGAATGGGTGAATGATCATAAATACGATCGTCAGTCGGGTAAGGTATACTGTTGTAAAATTCGATCGGTGCAACGTTCTATCTATTAAGTGTTGGATTAATCCGGTCTAATCTCTGTTGTATTTCCTTTAATTGATCTAAAATTTGCATACAACTTGAGTGGAGCCAATTAGAAGTATAATTGTCTCACCTTCTTTGTGGTTGTTGACCTACATACCCACCATAAGGTTGGTTGTATATATGAGAATAACCAAAAGATTCCGTAGGGAAATGACCAAAACCAAAGGATTGATTCTGATTGTATCCCATGGTCGGTTGGAAGTTATTGAAAGATTGAGAATTATAGCTAAACTGATTACCACCATAATATGCCTGATCTTGTGCATCATACATGTTATTTCCGGAAAGAAACATGATGACACACACATAGTAAGAAAAAAAAAATCTAACTAAAAATCTAAAAAGAAAAATAGAAGTATAATGTATACAACCTATTTTCAGAATATACCTCCCGCTTTTGACGGTTGACGAATTCCACTGACGAGTTATTTCCACCACGAAAACCTAAGAACTTGAAAAATACTAAAAGAAAAACATAAAAGAGAACAAAAAAGAAACCTCAAACAAAAACAATTGTCAACTGCTCCC
The DNA here is from genome assembly GCA_023531435.1 of Papaver californicum. Classification (NCBI taxonomy): domain Eukaryota; kingdom Viridiplantae; phylum Streptophyta; class Magnoliopsida; order Ranunculales; family Papaveraceae; genus Papaver; species Papaver californicum. The sequence goes on along the minus strand of JAJJMC010030977.1, from coordinate 12,763,946 downwards.
CGGCAGCGGCGCCAAATTTTGATGCGTGTCGTTTGCTCATAAATTAATTAAGATATTTACACTAATACTAATAAATAGTGTCATGGTAGTAAGGATCGTTCCCACGAGGAGTGATAAGTACTTAATTCTTACATATTTACTACTCAAATTTATATTTATTAGTTCTCCTTTTGTACATATTTGATAAGTTAGGTTATTTTTGCAGTTTCTAGGAAATGAAGCTCGATGGACTAAAATGAGGAATTCTGCTGGTAAAATGGAGGAAATGAAGTGATTTATGGGCTAAGCCCACAGGAAGAACATGGAGAATTATTTCTTTGGTCCAATTATTTGGATATGAGAGGGTGGTAAACATGTTAAGGAGTGTGGTAAACATACCAAGGTGTGTGTAGAAAGTGTGGAGGCCCATTTATTCACAACATCATTTGCAAGATATTAATTTTAATGAAAAGATATTTGAGGATATTTTGTTTAATGAAGAAAATAAACAAAAAAGAGAAGGAAATAAGAATGTTAGCTAAAAAATCCACATACTTGCCATGTGAGGAATATTTTCTTACATATATGCGTGGATAAAATATGCTACATTAATGACATGAAGATATTGAAAAATGAATGGTGTGTATATAAATAGTGGTGGAAGCAGAG
>JAJJMC010030977.1:12742265-12758298 GCA_023531435.1 Papaver californicum | reverse complement strand
TGTTGTTCTTTCGGTCAAAACTCCAACTTCATCTCCTTCTCCAGTATCTGCACTACCAAATTCATCCTTTTCAGCATCACATCTCCCGTTATTAACCCATCAAAATCCTCCCCTGCACCATCACTTATTCACCTGCACCAAAGTAATGATGAATTTGATCAACAATTTTTCCTATTTTTGGTGTTTTTTCAGGCATATGCTCATGTTAGTCGGTAATGATGAATTTTATGAGCAGGAGAAGCCACTCACGCTAAATGAAATTAGGAGCTTGGTCATTATTCTTAAGCAGGTATCTTTTTATGAGTGTATCTGTTTGCATTCGTGTAAAATGTCTATTTCTTTTCTATCTAAATCTTGTAAAAAATGCAGTAGAAATGAATGGTTTATGAGCATATTCTTGTCTTCCCTGAGACGTAGGTGTTATGGGTTGGAATCGTTGGATAACTTTTATTTATCTATTTCATTACGATTTGGATTTGTGGATTAAGCTACCATCCATACAGGAGCTGATTGAACCATATGTCTTTATTGGGTTTGAAATAAGTCTGTAATCTCTCCATGCCTTCTTTGTTTTTATAAATACCGCAGTTACAAGATTGGAATAATTGGAGACAGTTTACTACACCTAGTAATTTCCAGGTGTGCTTTATTTTTTGTAACATCAGTCTCAGACATAATGTTTACAAGTGTGCTTTATTACAAAATTCTTAAAGCATACTCCTGATACGATGCATTTTCTTTTAATTATTAATAGACTAATTTTGCATTTGTTGGATTTAAGCCAATTCATCCGCCTTTATCTTGCTCCTTTATGTTTTTTTCTTATATTAACGCATGTGATTGGTATCCTATTGAAGATGTAGATATGCTTTATTACAGTTTTGTCCCAGTTGGAGCTGCTTCATATGTAGCTACAAGAGAGATATTCTATTTTGCTATGATTTGAAACTCTCCTACTTATTTGGATGTTCTCTTTTGCTATGATTTGAAACTCCCATTGTGTATGACCCCTGTAGCTGTGTGCCACAATTCCATAACAGCTACAAACCCTCGATTGTGCATTACCCCTATTATGGCTACAAATCAATTTATGGCTTCAATTTTTTTTGTTTTGTTTTAGGATCTGCTTATTGCTTGGAAGAAGTTTAAATGTTGTGTTATGGGGCGCTTTGGCTTACCGATGCCAGCGGAAACTAACTATAATCTTCTGTTGTACAACAATATAAGTATTGCATTTTCAGTAGTAACTCTGTTTTTGTACCTTAAGTAATGTCATGTACGTGCAACTGTAATTTGAACCAGGTGTGATGAAACAGGACATGATGTTGCCATCTGTAATCTGGATGTTGTGGAAAGTGTGAATATTTTATGTCCTCAAAAGGTATGGAATGTGATGTTCCCCTGTTAATTATTGTCTAAGCAGCTATCATTTTTTGTTCTCTGATTCCTGAATAACATTTGGGAAGTGTTCTGCTGTATTGGTATTACTGTGTACCAGACAGTTGGAAGTTGCTTCATTGGAAATGTACCATGGCTACTGCCTGTACCTGCAATAACGATTATTGGACGCTTAGCTATTATGTTTGCATCCATGAGTAACTTTAATAGATAACCCACGACTTATCCACACTTATTCTTATCAACACTGATGGCTTATTGCAGTTTGGTGTTACCAGAGGTGATTGTACATCTTTCAGTTCTTTACTTGACGGTAGGTACGTGAGGAGTACTTATTAGTTACAGTTATTTTTATACTAAATTTGTTGGTACTGGGAATGATTTAAAGCTAAAAGTATAGGTTTTGTTTACTTATTTTACCTTACCTATTTAGTGGTACATTACCTTGCCCAACCTTGAATGTAATGGTTGTAATTTTGTTGAACTTCACACTGTTTTTGTAGGTTAATCCAAGTAATTTGGTTGGAACCAGCTGGTTTCATATATGGTCGACATAATCTCAGCAAGGTTTGTGCTTCTCTTTTGTTTGTACTATTGCTGATGTTTATTAGAACATTATGTTACGGTATAATGTTAACAGACTCATTTCATTTTCTTAATTTAGATTAGCAAACTTACACATGTAATGAAGAATGGATGGGGACTGGCAACAGATGGAAAAGTCCTATTTGGGGACTGATGGATCTTCATCTTTTTATCATCTCGATCCAAAAACATTCAAAGGTCTCTCAAGCAATTTTTTTTAGCAATAATACTCCAATAAGCAATTATGACTTACTGTTGGTGTTAGTGATGATGTTTATATGTTGGAATCTTGGATTTTCCTCTTGAAGTAAAACTAAAAAGCTTGTGCTTCATATGTCTAATATTTTGTCAAATTCGGTATTAACAATCCGCAAATTAGCATGACTATGTTTGAATGTTTATGTTATAAGGTTTTGAGTCATAAGAGAGGATCACATAAAGCTTCATTTTGTTTTTCAAGGGTTTAAGTTGGCAGTATGGTCTTATGCTTCATGTACATTTTTTATATAATCATGTTTGTGTACTGTTGGTGTTAAATGATGTTGTTTGTATGCTGGATTGCACTATTTTGTCGAATTCCGTATTAGTAATCCGCAAATTAGCATGATTAGTCTATACCTGTATCAGGATGAAGAGTTCTGAACTCAATAGTTTTTATATTCATTGTAAAGGTCATGTTGCCATCTGAACATCCCTGTATATCAACTGTAAGATTACCTTCATTAGGGAACTTGCTTATTTTGTAAGATTGTTTATTTCTATATGTTATGTGGTCTGAAGTGGAGCTGGAGATGGAGCTAGTTATTATTTTTGTATTACCTGCACTGTCTGAAGTAGATTCAAGGGAGCTTGAGCCAGTCATTTGGAGCTACCCGCACTGCCTTTTTACTTTACTCTACTTGTACTACTGTATGTTATTTAGCCACTTTAACTTTAAATTTGCACTTTGTAATCCTGAAGATGGAGCAACATGACCTTTACAATGACTGTATGTTATGTGCTCAATCAATTTTATTTTTGATTCACCTTCAAGTTGCTTGTTTGGTTTTATTTGGTATGATAAGTGATAACTGAGATAAGTCGGACTGAGTACAGAAGATAGGATCAAAACTTTGTATTTTTTTATAACGAATATCTACTTGTTAAGGCAAATTTGTTGATAAATTGCTATTAAAAGATAAAATAGAACTGAAACACACCAAAACAAAAAAAAGATATAAACAAATTATAGTTAATTTAAACGACTCATGTTAAAAAAAAATTCAATTTGTGCATCCAAACATTTGCTATTAAAAGTAATTCTCACAAACTTCATATCATGCATACCATACGCTTATTTTCGGTGTGGCTTTCACTCCATTGTACTACCACCACATGTAACAAGACTCACAACTACTTCCAACTACGCTTATTTTCGGTGTGGGAAAGAAGGGAAAAAATTTTCTTTTATTAAATGATGTTTCTCCAGATTTTTCAAATAGGATCCTTAATCCCGCTAATTATGGAGGTTAATGAAACCTTTTTTAGTATCAAATAGCTGTTAGAAATGACCCTAAATTGTACACTTAAGTCTAATGGTAAACAATTTTATTGAATATTCCTCAATCTCACGAAATTTTATTCATTATTCATCAATTTGACCAAAAATGGAGTAATTTAAACACAAACATATTTTCGTTTTTTAAGTCTAAAACATACACACACAATGATCCTTAAATTGTTTGTCTGGCCAATAGAAAGCCAAAAATATCTGACCCAATGGATATAAATATAGATTTGGGTAATCATTATTCTTTGGATTTTTCTCAGGTTATTAATTTTATTTTCTTCCATAAATACATATTCCTCGATATTAAAATATTCGAATATTTTACTAATTAAAATATATATAATATTTAGACAAAAATAATTAAAAAATAATCAAAAAAGGGTGTTATAACTAAGTATAATCGTACTAAAATGGACATATACGATTTTTTTCCAATGAGTCACACGGATCACAATCCGTATGACTAGATAGAACTAGATATAAATCGTTGATGGATTTTGATCACACGGTCTATCTTTCTCCCTCAAGTAATTCATTTTTTAACATGTGGTGGTGGCTTAAACTTAGTTGCTGAAGAGGTTTGAGCAACCAATTCATTTTCTGTAGCTACGAGTCTGTGCCTCAAAGTGAATAGCTACATGATCACTTTTTTAGATGCTATAAGTTACTTGAAAAACGGATCTAGCAATTAAACATATTTGGTCGTGGCTCAAACTTAGTTGCTGAGAGAGGTTTGAGCAACCAATTTATTTTGTTGTTGCTACGAGTTGGTGCCTCAAAGTGAATAGCTACATGATCAACTTTTAGCTGCTATAAGTTACTTGAAAAACAGATCTAGCAATTAAACATATTTGGTTGTGGCTCAAAATTAATTGCTGAGAGAGGTTTGAGCAACCAATTTATTTTTTTGTTGCTACGAGTCGGTGCCTCAAAGTGAATAACTACCTGATCAACTTTTAGCTGCTATAAGTTACTTGAAAAACAGATCTAGGAATTAAACATATTTGGTTGTGGCTCAAACTTAGTTGCTGAGAGAGGTTTGAGTAACCAATTTATTTTGTTGTTGCTACGAGTCGGTGCCTCAAAGTGAATAGCTACATGTTCATTATTTTAGTTGATATAAATTACTTGAACAAAGGATCTAGCGATTAAGTGTATTTTTTTCGTTGCTAAATAATAGTGGACACATGTTTATTGCCGCCAAAATTTTTGCCAGTTGCAATTTTAGACGCTTAAATTATTTAAGCGACTAAATTTCCGAGCTCTTGCTAAGATTTTAGACGCTTAAACCCGTTTTTCTTGTAGTGATCCCTAACCAATAAAAAGAAATTGCCTACTAGTGGTACAAGAAAGAAGAAGAAATAGCTTGGTTTCCCCCTAAAAGGGGTAAACCCTAGAAAATAGAATTGATCTCTCTTCTCTCTTCCATATATAAAATATAGGTCTCTCCAAAGTCTGTATACAAGTATTAGAAGTGTCTCTTATATAGGTATCCAAGTTGTAGAAGTGCTCGTACTTAAGTCCCGGTAGAAATAGGTTTCCAAAAATACGTCAAACTCCAAAATTGCCAAAAGTAGGTCACAGCCATAGCCTGGCCGAACCAGAACCGTGTAAATGAGTAACAAATAAGCTGATGGGCTCATGTCAAAGTTCTATGAACCCAGCCCATTTACTCACGTGAGCTGCAGTTTCTCGATGGGTAATTCCCGTCGAGAACTAGTTTTTCTTCTGGATTTTGTTTGTCTCCAGCCAGAAAATAATTTGAGTTTCGTAAACTGTCCATTCGAACTCTTATATTCTCTCCATCCAACATCACTCGAACTCTTCTGTATATCGACTAAGCCTCACTATCTCTGTAACTTCATTCCGAAACTGACAGCATCAATTCACTCTATCTCTTCAACCGGTAGTGCAATGACAAACCCATCTCTCCCGTCTCTAACTGTCGAGAATACCTCATCTTCTCTGCCACAACCAACGACTCAACAACCACCATTATTAACATCAGGTTTTTCACTCTCATCATCCAGACTCGCACCATCAATAACTCAATTTTTCATCTTTGAAACAACATCATCAATACCTTTAATCTTCCACTCATTCAGTCGAACCAATAACATCATCATTGCCTTCAACCTTCGATCACAGCTCGAGTTCTAGCTGTCAACTCAAAATCAACAATTCTCGAGCTCTCACAGACCCTTACCATCTCCATCACTATCATGATATTCTACAGCGAACCCATTCAATTATCTCAACTTGAACTCCATCAATCAAATGTTGTCTATATCATCTTCTCAACTCTGCCAGTAACAACCACCTCCCTCTTCTAAAGCGAACAACAACCAAGCTCCATCTCCTTCTTTGCCATCAATCATCGAGACACCATCACTTTATCTCTTCTGTTTCTATTTCATCCTCAATGTTGCCATTGAACCATACACAACAGCCTCATCTCTGTTAGATATCAGTACTCACTCCGTCACTTCCTACTCGACTCCATCATTATTTTCCATCTCAGCCATAAACTGAAAACCTAATTTCGTTGTTTGTGGAAGATAAGAAGACGATGGTGGCCCTTAGCGTGCTAGCTGGCGCTATTAATAAAATTCAAATGGGAGGCAACCCTTAGTAAAAAAGAGCGGTGCCTTTAACATTTAAATCTTATCTTCCTCTTAGACTATGACAAATTGCCAATAATATTTGCCCTTGAAATGACCATTTAGCCCTCAGTTTTTGTTTTGCCTATAACTTTCTCATACAAAGTCAGAATGACTTCATTCTTTCGCCGTTAGCTTCATTTGCTCGTTCTCTTCGACATTGTGAGAGAAATCCTGAATATGACATAGATACACTGGATATTTGATAATTCTTCCTTTAAAGTACTCCATATTCACTTCTTTTAAAGATGAAACCTACAAAAGACATAATATACGAAAGTAATAATCATACAAGGTAAATCACATGAAATCTAGCAAATAAGTGTTAGAAAATGATACTCAAAACATGTAAATTGTGCACAATCATCCTTTCTTCTTCCTTTCTGCTGCTATATCTTTATCTTTATCTCCTTGTTGTTGTGGTGGTGGTTCTTCACCTCCTCGTCCTTCTTCGTCATTGCTCTCGTTACCTTCGTTCTTACTTACCTCTTCGCTTTGAATCCTATCAGATTTTATATCAGAAGACGATTATTCTTCTCTTCGATGCTCCACTTCATTTGGTTCATTTATGGAGACTCCTTTAGATTTACCCGCCGATCCCTTATGGTGTTTAGCTCCCAAGTTCTGACCGTCCTTTTGACGAGGTCCCAAGCTCGGAGGAGAAGCAAAATCAAGTTTTTTCTTTGGTCTCTTTTCCGGTTGATTTCCCTTTCCATTTTTCCAAAAGAGTACGACAACATACGATAAACAAAAATCGAACTCAAGTGAATTTAGGAATTCCAATAGTACAATCGGCCATCACGACACATTCACATCCAACGATTCCAACCAATTTACATCAAAGAATCGTTCTACATAGGTGTTCATGTCCATCGATTCTAGGCTAAAAAGTCACCAGAAAAATTGGGTGTTTTCTCGACTAACAATCATTCTATATAACCACCTATATGAAAATTCTGGGCATTTCATATATTTACATTCGGTCTATATGGGTATTGCACATCCAACTATTCTACCCAAAAAAACCAATAGAGAAGTATACAATTTCTTGATAAACAAGAATCGTTTGATACAAATGTCCATATCTAACGACTCTGATTCGATGTTCTTCGTGGATTTTCAATTACTTTAGAATCGGTCGACGGGGGCATGAATATCGACCGTTTCTCACAGGAATCGTTCGATCTAAACATGAACATCGTAAAACCAAGAATTCATAGTTTTTAACTTTTTAGTGTAGGCATGTCGATAAAACCTAATGAAGAGTAATGCGACGATAGAAAAGTACCTGATTCGAGCCATTTGTTGTGCTTGTATCGAGCTGAGAGTTTCTTCATCTTTCTTCGTAACAGTTTTTTTCTTCGGATGTTTATTTCGAATTTCTTGTAAAGATTTTGGATCACTTCCACTAGGTTTAGGCCCTCCAGTGGGATGCTTTACTCGTCTTGTCATTTTCGTCATATAGAAAAATCAAACGACTAATCGTTTTTTGAATCGTCGTTTATCGACGATTTTTAGTTTGAAATGAAAAAAAAAAAGAGGGAGAAGAGAGGAGAAGTGAAAAAGAAGAAGAAGAATCAGTTGTTATGAAGTTGAAATAAAAAATATATTAGAGTAATTGGTTTTAGTTTTAAGTTATAGCAGTAGATTTTGATTGAGGGTTATTTGGTAGTTTTATCATATTTTAGACACCCCTTATCTACTCATATGGGGGACAATAAAATGGGTAGGATTTAAATTAGCTAGGCTTCCAAAGTAGGTAAATGATGGTTTAGTGCAAATACGCTGAGAAATAGACAGTTTAATCCTGACCCATTCAATTAGGTACAATTTAGTCACTTATTTATTTGAAATATGGAAAGTACATAAATAACCTTCCTGATTTACAATTTTGTCAAAATATTTACAGTTTAGTCCAAAGTGACTCATGATGATGTCAGCAATTTTAGATAGTATAAAAATTATTTTAAAACAATTTATCTTTTAAACCACTCATCCAAAATTCACAAACTTTATATATTCGAAAAACTCTTTCTGAGATCTACAAAAAGAGTACACATATGACTATATAATTTTAATTTTTTAAATTTTAATTTCCTCTTCATGGTTATCTCATGTGTACAAAAAGGTACACAAGCACAAAATTTTCATAAGATTATGCAGTCATTTTTTCACATGTGCACCACTTTGTACACCCCTGCAAAATATACATGAAAATAATTATTCATAACCACACACTCAGACCTACTTTTTCTTGGGAATAACACTGGTGCACCAATATGTACACACCTGCAAAACATGCATAAAAACCGATCATTCATAACCACACGCAAACCTACTTTTTCATAGGAATTACACTGGTGCACCAATATGTACACACCTACAAAATATGCATTAAATCGATTATTTATACCCACACGCAATCCTATTTTTTATGGAAAATACACCGGTACACCAATATGTACACCCCTGCAAAACATGCATAAAACCGATCATTCATAACCATACACAAACCTATTTTTCATGAGAATTACACTGGTGCACCAATATGTACACCCCTGCAAAACATGCATAAAACCGATCATTCATTATTGTCAGTATGCTACATTAGATGGATGTTGAGGAAGTATACTTAAATGATTAGTCAAAGGTGGACAAACCTTAAGGGTTTGGTTAGTGCTAGGGGGTAAAGGTACAAACTGATTACACCTAAATATACTTGAATTGAACCAAGCAGTAAGTCATTAACCTAACAATATTGTTATGTGATGATGATGATTTCTAGTGATGTGATACTAATGAATTTTGATAAGCGTATTTACACTAAATCAACTGAAGGACATATGTTTAGCATTCCTTTATTATGCGTTTTACAACCGTTAACAAATTTGTGTTGTTTAAAGTTTGACAGGAAACATATATGTTGTTGACGTGGTCTAAAGGACCAGAAGGAACCAAAATCAAATTTTGATTATAGAGTTTCTGTCAAATGCGTTTAATATGTGTTGTAAAATAGGTGTGCATGTTTCCCATTTTAATCCTAGAGAATCACAGGGATGCTCTGATCAAAGGACAAGAGAATTGAGATGCTTGAGGTACATATTTAATTTTAAATGTGTGATATATATGGCACTAACCTTTTGAGAAAAATATAATGATCGTACTAGTATTTAGTACATGTATCTTATATATGCCTTTATATGCTTTACAACCACATAGAAAACATGTGACTTTTACGATTTGACTAGACTAAGTTGTTGTAGAAAAGCATGATCTAAAGGATCATTGGAACCAGAAGAAATTTTGACAGAAATGGTTTTTGTCAAACTCAATACATTTAATGTGTATTGTAAATGTGCAGTGAATTAGGTGTACGAATACACTTGTGACCCTAGAAGAATTAGTGGGATAATCTGATCAGAAATTTGCGGTACTTGAGGTACATTTAAAATTGTGTATGTGCATGATACATATTTGACTGACCTTAAGAGATGTTGTGATTTCAGGCCTTGGAGAGTCTTAGCTTATGTGTGCACCCTTCTAAGTTTTGTTAGTAGTTGGAAATATTCCAACAAACATGAGGAACTCGACTGAGATGAAATCAGACTTCGCTTGCTTAATTTAAAGCATGAGAGGAAGTTGAATGGATAAATCTTTTTTTGGAAGGCATTCCTATGTGACCGAAGCCTGTGGCCACCATTGCTGAAACTCAATTGACAATGTAATTCTAAAGTAAATTAGCAATCGGCAAAGTCTATACAAACTCAGATATAGCTAATTCGGTAAGACAACTACTCTCTAATGATGTGATTTTTGTAGACTTAGTGAGTAAAGAGAAAAATTAGTGGATCCTTTGACGAAAAGATAATGTAGAAAGATAGTTTGTTATTCCATCGAGAGGGATGTGGATTAAGCTCATTAAACAAACTTGCCATGAAGGATACTCAACCTTGTTGACTGGAGATCCCAAGATCAAGGTTTTGAATGAGCCGACTAATTTGTGGTGGGTTAAAGGAAATACTATCAGAGAATTTTATTCTCTGTCACTTCCCTATAGTGTAGACGTGATAGTGTGACTGCATGTGAATGATGGATTTTAATAATTCTTAATGAGTTCTATAGTTTCAATTTAAGATTGAAGTGGGGCGTAACAGTAAACACTCTTGATAGAACTTACATATCTGAATGTGGAAGTGGGCCGCTTCCTATGAGAATAGAGCTGATTCTCTAGAGAATTCTGAGAAACAGGATATTTGCTCAGGGCCAAGATGAGTACAACCGCACGAGCTTGGCATCAACCCTGGAGATATCATGCGTGGTGGTTATCGCGAATTACACCAAACGCTAGCAGTTATGGACATCGCTTTCCTTGTCTCTAGCAAGTAGTTTCGTTAATCTCTCATTAAGCAAAGGTTCAAGACCTCATGGACACCTTTGCCTATATGGCATTTCTTGTTTTCTATGTGATTTTCGTTTTTCATCGAAAATGAGTTTTATGTTGTTCTTTATGGTCTTGGTTTTACTGATACTTATGACCTAAGGGTCACTAAGGGATCACTGACTCATTTTCACTTTGGTGAACGAAACCTTTAGTATTTCTATGAGAAACTAAAGATGAAAGCTCTCTATACTATTATGATTTTTGCAATCAATACTATGATCTTGGGGTCAACACACTTTTGTATGAAGGAGACGACATTGGAATGGCTAGTATGACTTCAACACACACATGGTCCGTTTGTCTGTTCAGTCAGGTCGGGTCGTGGTATCAGGGTGTTGGTTTACCAAGATTTGTCTGTGCTTTTCCTGTTTTAATGAGGTTTTCATTCATGTGGGGGATTGTTGGAAAACAATGGCTAAAAAACGATGTTTAAATCTTTTATTAAAATAAATAAAATATTGTGCCTATTTAGGTTCGATCTCTTGACCTATTGGTCACTTTACATATTTTGGTTTTTCCTTTGTTTTCTTTTATGAATGAAACACTTTAGTCCCACATCGGAGAGTTTCCACTTCTTAAGTTGTATTAAGAGATTATATAAACAATCTTTTCACAACATATTTTGGAATCCAAGAAAAAAAAGTTTCTCCATATTTTTGAAGAGACCAAAAGAATAATAATTTTTATTATCTTTCTCAAGTTTTTGAGATTTTCCTTACGAGTTTTTTCTAAGTTGTCAAGCTCAAGTTGAACATCTACTACGAGTGCTAGTAGTAGGTGTAGTAGGGTATTTTATCCTGGAAACATCCGTCCTGTGGGGCTATAGCATCACTTTTTGGGTGTAGCCAGGCGCTATTGTCTTAAGGACATCGTGTTGAACACGTGACTCACTCTGTTTTCCAAAGTTTTGCTACATACTATGTTGCTGTTGCGAAAATACGAGGAGCTCATCCATTTTAACAAATCACTTCTGTTAAGGAGTTAAATATCAACAATAATTTATGTTTATTTGATTTTATTCATTTTTGATTGTTACACCCAACATAGATCTACCTCAATCGCTCGAGCTTCAAATCCATATCTCTATCCAGGCTTGCTTCTCTTTTCCTTCTTCGCTCGCTCCTGCTTTTCATTTCGTGTGTAAATAATACATGCTAGTGTTGTTATATCGGGCGAACTTTAAAAAAAATACAATATCATAATCTAGTAACAGAATAATTGGCATCAAAGGTTGGGTTTCTTAGGTTTGCAGTATTGATAAATGTAGCATTGACTGTCGGTGTTGATATGGAGTTTTAGCTGATGGATGTGATGGTGATATCCAGAGTGATTACTCACGAATTTTAGCTAATGGCGTTTTAAATTGAGCTTACTGTTTTAACTTAAAAAAAAACACGAGAGAGCTTGAAATAAAAACAAAAAGAATCCATGAGGAAACGTAAATCAAAAGGTTCTTTTTTTCTTTAATAAAACGTCAAATGAAAAGTTACCTCCCAATATTTAAACCCAAAATAAATCATATTGTGTCAGAAAAATAAGGAAAAGAAAAACTACTTGATCGGTATTAATTTAGTTAATTGGGGACATTTTGGTATATAAAATTTTGTTATAGTTGGAATTAATTTTATCAAAGTCATTTTTAGAATTTTGGTTGTGAAAGACACGATATGTCTATTATTGGAGAGGGGTCACGTACTGTGAGTATGTGGCAGGAACACTTCAAACGACATAAGACATCAAACAACATAAGATAGTATACAAGGTATACATGAAAAATTTATATTTATTTCAATTTTAATTTTGATCAAGGACTCTTTTTATTTATGATTCCGGCAGATCGAGTTTTTTTGGGGTTGATTGATTTACAAAAATAAAATTTGAAGATCAAAATTATTTTATCAATATTTTATCTATTTGATCTAAAATTTTCGTAAACTTTGTCATCGATTTAGTTCATATATACTTCATAAGTTTTGCCTAAATTTAGACCAATTTGTCTTTTTTTCCGGATTTTGTTCATATTTGGATACATATATTGTCTACGTTTCTCCATTTCATCCATATTATGTCTTGTTACATATCTTTATATATTTCAGGCAATGTTTTATTTAAGAATCTTATCTCGTTGAAGGTCGATGAGAATCATCCCAATTTTTATCGGTTTGTAGGTTGATATTAATCATTGGATTGTTGGTAAAGTATCCTAAGTGGGAACCTAATGGGCATTCCCAACTTAATGGGTATTTCTCATTTTATGTCTAGTTAAATATGGAAGGTGTTTCCTAATATTGACTAGGAGTTTTTGGAGGCCAAATTGGTAATATATATATAAATAAGTATTAGGCCTTGTAGAGAGTATGAGTGTAACATAATTATAGAAAGATTTCTTGTGTTAGCTTTAGAGAGAAAAATAGGATTTAGAAGTGAGTGCAAATTAGTGAGGAGCAGGAGACAAGGTAATTATCTCGGTAATTGTTGTGGAATAACTAAGGTTTTGTTGGAAATCCCACGAAGATGTTTAATGTTTATAATTAATTCATTCTTAGTGGATTGGAGTTGTTGCGGCTCAAAATGGACGTAAACAATATATACACATTGTATATAATGTTGAACCACTATAAATCTTGCGTGTCTTGCGAGTCCCGAAAGCAAATGGTAGAAAGATGAATAAAATAATATCAAAAATAATAATAAAAAAAGGCTTTCATTAAAGGGAGAAAAACGTTTTTACATAGCGTTGGTAGGGAGCCTAGCGACAAGCTGATCCCCTACCCCTTTCTTAATGGAAATGCCTAATCTAAAGAAAAGGGAATCCCCAACTTTGTAGTTATAATCGTGGCTAGCCATGCAGTTCTGCAATCTGGTCATGAAGCTGATCGTGTCATCTCTCAACTCCCCCAGAGTCGTAAAGGCGAGAACTCCTAAGCCGTATCCATGCTCGTTGCATTTGCCCAAATATTTATTACGCTTGCGCGTAACCGCATTGGAGATAGCGTTCCCAGGCGCAAACGCAACCCTATCGCCACCTGCAAAAGGGGACACCCTTGTGACATCGAAGCAAACATCTCGACCCTCCTCCCAATTATAAACAAGTATATCCGCGGGCTTGAGAGCGCTTACATTGTATGATAAAAAGCCTAGCTTTACTTCCTTGCGGGCCGAGACGCCAGCTTTAAAACACATGTCTGCCACCACGTCTCTCACAAGATCATGCCTGAATTTAAGACCTACTTCGCTAGCGCAGTGTAGGGCGTGGTCCCCAAAGGCGTCCATAGCTCTGCCACAAAAAGAACACGAGCTACCCTCGACAAACATAGAAATACCCAACCTATAACAAAGAATGGCTCTAAATTGGCGAGGCCCAATAGATTGGTGTAACCCAGTGATAGGGATAGCTTTGAGGTAGTCTTGAGCATGGCTCAGTCGATTACATTGCCACAAAATGCAATCACGTTCAGTCTGGTGAAAACTGCTGGGGATACTCTTCTTGACCATATCAAAGTACACCACTGCCAGAGAATGCATGGGTCGGGGAGGCAGTTGCTTTAATATTAAGAGAGGAAGGAAGAAGCCCACAGACCTGACTGAAGCTAGCCAAGGCTTGCTGGAAGCTGTGATGAGACGCAGTGTCTCTGTCCACGTGGAGGATGGTGTTCTGCACTTGGGTTGTCTAAAGACAAGAGGCGAGGTAGCAGTAAAAGATAGAATCCATCATAGTGTAGACCCCTAACCCCCCATCCTTCATAGGCAAAGATGCTAAACGCATTTGGTAAGGGCCAAACCCCGCTCCATCACTAGTAACCAAATGTCTTAGGAACTGGCATAATTGCTGGTCGTAGTACTCGGCAGACTGAAGTACGACAGAGGGGCTGGTGGTCCTCAAAGTGAAATATAAGCGCGACACCCCAGCATTCTGAGAAGAAGTAGTTCACTTTGTGGATCCTGCAAAAGCTTCAGAGCCTCCATTAACTGAAGAGTCTTCTCCACCCTACGCTGAACCATCTCGTTGCAGAAATTAGCATCCAAACTAACAGGCCCCCCTAGAAGCTTCACTCCTCTTGCTGGTTTACTGATGGTGGCTGGGAACACACCCTTCTCCAAACTTATAGGGTCAGAATTGGGCCAAAATAGCTCCGTCTTGTTAATATTGAGGGATAAACCTCTGTTACTCCCTTCAGATTGGATGATGTGTATGGCTTTAGCCACCTCTAGAGTGTCCCCGACGATCGTCCCATCGTCCAAGTACCAAGCATGCATATCCAATGTACATTTAGAAGCAATTTCTAAAATGAGCGGGTGTAATGTCAGAGAAAACAAAAGAGGGCCCAAAGGGTCTCCCTGTTGGACACCCTGAGCTGACAAAAGACAATTGTCATTGTAATAAAGCTTCGCAGGCTTTGCATAACAAAATTCAACCCATCTGGAGATACCGGGACACCTGGCCCTGACTTCTTTGATGATTGCGGTTCTGTCCACCAAATTGAAAGCATCGTTGAAGTCAATTAAAAGCATACATTTAGTGGAGGAATTACCTTGCATCTCCAAAATTCTGTTAGATGAATGTAAAATGCCTTCACCGCCACATTGGACACCCACGCCAAATTGGTGATCTCCTAAATAAGTGGCCACTTCCTTACTGACTCCTGATGCATCCAATTTAGAGCAAAGCCGCCTCCAGATAGTTCCCACGGCGATGGGCCTTATGCCCCCTCCAGGCTTGATCAAGTGGTAAGAGGGGCAGTCGCAATGTAAGCACCAAGCACTCCAGAACAACGACCAGCTAACCAAATATTAACTACACCTGTCATCAAAGACAAGAGGTCGTCAGCCACAGCAGCAGCAGGTCCACTGAGGGCGTCCAGAAGATGTTGGGCTCTGAGGCCATCTCTACCACAAGAGGTACCTTTGGGAAATCCCTTGATGTCACTTAGAACATTCGATTTTTCCACGCTAAGGGGCTCAGCTGTGATTGGGTCAGCCGGAATATCTGGAGGCGCCGCAATCGGGTGTTTAAAACTAAGCTCAGCCATGGTGTCTTGAGAAAATGGGGCTATACCACTGGAAGCTAACACTTTAATAGCGGCCGTGTATTGGCCTAAGCCTAATTTCCTCCTGCACGCTGCAAGGTTGGAGCTACCCAACTGATATGTACTGTTCGACCCATATTGTTGCTGTCTAGATAACTGCAGAATGGATTGCACCAAGCCGAAACACTCACTAACACTGCCTCATTGCAGTAATGCCTGGTTGATGGAAGCCTTTTGCAGTTTCTTTCTTGTCCCAGACCGCGCTTCCGCGGAACCCTTAGGTGTGTACCGGCCTAAAGTGCATATCGGCAGAAGCAACAATTGAATCCACACTGTTGCTAGTATCCCTTCGCAATGTAGGCTTCAGTTCTCT
>JAJJMC010030977.1:12658069-12741865 GCA_023531435.1 Papaver californicum | reverse complement strand
CATTGCGAAGGGATACTAGCAACAGTGTGGAGTTTTTTACTGATATACAAGATGTAATAGGTCTATGTCCAAGGCTACTGACGCTACAGGAAAACAATCATTCAGAGGCGCCGGGATAGGAGGCACTGGTTTACAAATCCCATATATCATACAGGTTGTTGATGACCCGTTGTAGGGGCTATGAACAATCCCCTCCTTGTGTTTCCTACACGGCCGTCTCCAGGAATACATATGCATACAATCTGAACACAACCACATTTGCATCTGCGACAATACCGTTTCCCAAACGCCAAACACATACACATCCTTAACAACTCCCTCCTTGCAAACATCCACGGCCTCCGGTGTATAAAGATGTTTATCTTGCAAATGCCGGTAGAACCCCGAACGACTAAGCCCTCTTCCCCCAACCCCATTGTTACACCCATCAAAGTGTTTGTAAGGACAATGGAACAAACCATCATTCGCACATCCCTCAATTTTCCCGGCAGAGCACTGAGAATCAGTACATGACCTTGTTCTGGGCATGTTGGTTAGGAAAAATCACAACAGATGAGTCCACACAAAGGCCTAAATCCACTCAAAACAGTAAGTTAAAGGCTGGGTGGTATGATCAAGCACCACTAAGCAGCTGCACACATCAGGAACACCTATCCAGCAGCACTTGACAGGCCTCACCACAGACTTTAGCGACACCAAAGTGCTCACAGCCACTCTCGAGGATGACAACCAAGCAGAATGAATGCCAGGGAACCCAAGAACGATGTTACTGTAACCAAGACTGGACGACAGGTGCACCAAAATGCTAGAAACAAGTTGGTACAGGAAGGCAACATGAACAACAGAGAAAAATGGATGGAAAAAGCAGAGAAAAATGGCTGGAAAAAGCAGGTGATCCAAGACCCCAACGCCGAGGGCAAGAAAGACCCAAGAAGGACCGGAATCGGCTAACTCCAAGCAAATCCAGGCGAGAATGAAAGAGTAAAGGAATAAACAGCTAGCACAGAGTTTCCCAAGAAGAAAACCAGGCGAGCAGAAATGAAAATGGCAGAAAGCTAACAGTAACGGCCTGAAACGCAACAGCTAGAAGAAAGGGAAATGAAAGTAGAGTGTATGATGGTCGGAAAACAAAGCAAAAGGGCTGAATTTCACTCCAAGAACCTGGTGCACGGTCATACATTAAAGTGTACGGACCAAGACAAACCCAAAAATCACCAAGAATAGGTTGGGAGTGAAACGCCTGAGTGTGTCTCTAGATGAAACACAACCCACCAAAAACAAAAACTATACTCGAGTATGTAAAGCTGTAGACTGTATTTACAATGATGGAAGAACCAAATGGAGGGAGACCTAAAAATTGAAAAGGGAACTACTGTGTTATTCCTATGTACAAAGAAAGAGTTGGGTTTATGAGGAGAAACGAAGAAGAGAAAGACACCAACCGTACCTGCTTCCCGAAGTCTTCCCTGTAACCTCCACGAAAATCTCAAGAAGAGCAAATCCAATGAAACCTCCATGAGAGCTATCAGAGCTTCTCTCTCCTAAACCCATTATAACGAGAAAGTTTTATTAGATAGGAAAATCCGTTTACACATTAGTGGTGGCCAGCCTCGCCACAAGCTGGGCTCCGACACCCTTTTGAATGGAAATGCCTAGTCTAAAGAACAGGGAGTTGCCTATTTTATAGTTGTAGTCTAGACTAGCAATACGGTTCTGCAACCTTGTCACTATAGCTATAAGGTCCTCTCCTAATTCCCCTAAAGTGGTGAACGCTAGCACGCTGAAACCATATCCATGTTCTTCACATTGGGGTTATTATTATAATTATTATAATTATTATAATAATAATAATAATTATTATTATTATTATTAAATCTCCTCTATCTAGGATTTGGTTTTTTCCACCAAGATTCTCTTATATTCTTTTTTGCTACAAGGACCATAAGATATACAAAACAACCTAGGATGGGCCCGCTACTATCCTGACTGGTCCTTGTCCCATTTAATATATTAAAATATTATTATATTTCATAAACCTTGATTTTCAAATCAAGATCCTTTCGGTCTTTATACCAGAAATCTCTCTCCTAGGTCTTATTACCAAAAATATTAAAATAGTGTCAGAGACGAAGATATACAAAATAACCAGGGATGGTCCTGCTACCACCATGGTCGGTCCCATGGCCGGTTCCTCACCTCCTCCTCTCACCACCAAGCGGCCGGTCCCTTTGTCACCACTTGGTTGGTCCCTCTGCTACCACTGGTCATCCCACCACCACCTTTGGTCGGTCCCTCCTATGCCACTCATTGGTTGGCCCCTCTGCCATATTAGGGTTTACTAATTAATCAATTAGTAACCAATAATTTAATTGGTCATGCTACAAATATTTTAAATTGGTCTTACTACCAATATTTGAATGGTCTTGCCATCAAGATTTTAATTGGTCCTTCTACCAAAGCTTTATATTTTAGTTTCTCTACTTTGCTATTCAAACCATTTTTGACATAGTAGGACGAAACTAAATATTTTACAACTATCGCTGACATTAGCATTTATTCTAATTGATACTCGTACGAGTTTCCTGTCAATGCTTGACATACCAAACCTTGTAAAATATATACACACAATTATATATTGGTCTCTGCTTGATCCAGCAATCTCATCAGACTAATGTCTACCAATCCAACAAGATCATTCAAACATCATTGCTGCCTCAGCTGACACTATGATATGCCACGACTACCAATGTCAATACCAAATTCTGTCAGACTCTCAACGTCTATGGTATATTCAGTATCATTGCTTGTCTCAGCAGACACTTTATGTTTCATTCACTAAAATAATGAGTTTCTACGAAACATGCCCGACTCATCACTGAGAAGTATGCTAGACTCATCAATGTGCTAAGACTAACATCAATTTATCTAGATCAATTTATCTAGACTCATCAACGTGCTAAGAAACTATTGCCTTTTCTCTGTTCTTCGTGTTTTTCAGCAGCAGCATAATACTTTTTCATGTGATGATTCTTTTCTCCTTTTGTTGGCCTCCTGAGCTTGACCCAACCTCTCTCAATCTTTTCTGGACTTGATACAACCTTTTGTATACAATAAAGCCCTCAAATCTCGAGGGAATCTCTATTTTTTTTCGATTGAAGCTTCTGGTGTTTTCTCCATGAATTTTTCTCGAATCCCCCCCCTCTTGTTTATCGATCTCTTTAGCTTATATAGGTCCCAGAAAACCTAATACACTTTCCATAATCGATAAGGACTCAAAACCTAATCCAAAACCAACTCAGAATCATGTTTATCTTAATTTGATATTCAACCTTTTTCGGCAGCAAAAGAGAATCTCCATCTTGTTTCACGACATCAAATACTCCTTATGACGTGTTTTGATTGTTTCTTTGTGTTGTTATCTTTAAGGCTCGTTTTAATCCCATAAAAATAGAAAACCAATAAATCAGAAACATTTTCACGAAGTAAGAAAAGTTTCACACCATTTTTGGATTTTGAACAAAGTAGAGGGGAGGTGCCTCTATCCAGAAGTGGGGTGCCTTTATAAACCATCTTGGGTGCCTTTAGTAATTTCTGGGTGCCTTTATCACTTGTTGAGCCAATTTTTTCACAAATGTTTATTTCTCTAAAATACATACAAACACATAAAATCACACAATAAGTATAAAATCGAGCACTAATAATACAGAGAATTAGGAACAAATTAGACACAAAAATGTGTCTATCAATAGGTTCTTCAACCTATTGACAAAAGATCTTAGATGGATCTGATAATCATCTCATAAATATCTCAGGAACATTGGACTTTGATTTTGACAAAGTTTTTCTCTCAGTTCTAACACAGAGAAATCCCATTCATAGAAGTTCAACATATCCCATCACTGGCATCCAATTCCATTGATCTCAATACCTTCTCTGCTTCCCTCCCTACAAATCGACCTTTTTCCTTCTATTAGTGACCGAAGCAAGACTGGAACAACCATTTCTTGGTTTAGGCCAGGATTATAAAAATTGATCTGTCGAATCTGAAAGTAATTATACAATATATTTGTTTTAAGGGTTTAGACAATTTGCTCTTACTATCATCATCCTACCTTATTTTTCCCTTTTTGCCCACAAATACAAGGGCTAAATGTTTTAATGGAAAAAACTTTACGTTTTAGAAGTCTCAGATGGAAGACTATATGTATGAGAAAGACCTTGGTGTTCCATTAGGTGGAGTCGAGAAAAGGGGAGCATTCAAAGATGAAGAATGGTTGGTTTTTGATAGAATGTATGTGGCTGTGATTCGTAGATGTATAACAGATGAAGTTTACAATAACTTATAAGAGATTACTAGTACGAAGACTCTTATGGATACACCAGAGAAGTTGTATCAAAATTCATTAGCATCGGGGAAGATTATATAGTGTGAACAACTATATAATTTGAAGATAAAAGGCGAAGCGATTTCAACACATCCTTGGATGTTTAAGTTTCTCAGCTTTCAAAATTTAGTATTACTTTTGGTGATGAAATAAAAGCTTTAAGGTTGTTATCTTTATTACCAAAGAGTTGGGAGACAACACGATTAATTATTTACATTTATGTAGGGAATGAGAAGATGAAGCTTGATGATGTGCAACAAAGGTTAATTGGCGAAGAAGAGAGAAGAATACAACGAGGTTATAAAAGTTCTAGTTCTTCGAATTCAGTATTAAGTATGTAGCAAAGTAACATAGGCAGAAATTCAAAAAGGAACAATGGGAGGTCTGGAGGGAATTCTAGAGGAAAGTCTAGGGGAAGATCTCAATTTTGACCTAGAGATATTGTGGAGTGTTGGGCGTGTAATAAAGAAGGGCACTTCAAGTGTGGTTGCCCATAGGACAAAGGTGCTAACAATGGTGAAAGCTAATCAAGAATATGTCAATCTAGTTGCATCTTCAGAACCAATGAAGGTCCTTGTTGACAACAACAAGATGATTACAAAAGATTTTTATTACTCTCATAGGAAAAGCATGAGGAGTCTTAGATTATTAACTCGGGAGCTTTTTTCCATGCGATGGGAGATAAAACTATTATGATCTTTTACAAGCAAGGATACCATGGCAAGTATTCTTAGATGACGAAGTAGTATATGTGGTTTGACATGGAAGTTGAAGAATGTTCTACACGTTCCAAATTTTGAGAAAAACTTGGTGTCGGTGGGCCAAGTTTGTGATGATGACTGTGAATTTGTGTTTACAAAACAAAAGTGGAAAATGAATAAATGAGTTATGGTGTTGGCTCGTGGAGTTAGAGTTGGCACTCTATTCTGATAAATGCATATTTTACATATTTAGAGTGTTAATTCATGCACTTATTTGCTGGATTTCTTGTGAATTATTGTATATTACGTTTTTTTTTGTTTAATAATCTTTTATTAGGTGGAATCGTAAAAAAAAAAGTGAAATGACACTTAATTGTGCAAGTAAAGAAGTGCTACAAGTGAAGAAAGGCCAAAGACCAAGTGAAACTTGTCCAAATCTAGGATTTCTTGTCATCGTCACGTAGAGAACGAAGAAATGAAACCAACGACGAAAGAACAAGGTCATTCCGGCTTCGTATAAAGAAGTTATGGGTTAAACGAGAATTAGACTTATCGGTTCTCTGGAACTAACGATTCGATGAGAGTTTAATGGAATTTATAAAGACACCGTGATTTCTGATACGGGCTGCCATCTATTCTTCTTTGATTTGGGCAGCCACATGTTGTAAATGCAGCGAGACTTCTATTTGATACACCCCATTTATATGAGCACCTTCCTAGTTACTAAGGGCCGCCACCATCTCCTTTCTCCCTTCAGCAGCATCCTCTCTATCACGAACAGCTCTCCCATGGTTTCCCTACCAGGATACAAGAACTCATCCAGATTTCATGAACATGCTAAAGAAGAGCTTATATGACATGGGTTACTCAAGAAATCATTAGAGATGCAATTATTGGTTGCTGCCATTGTGATCAGAGTTTGATCATGATCGTGATCAAATGGTGATGGGTTTTCTGAAATGAGGAAATATGAATTCGCGAAGAACCACTGGTTTTCTGTGTGGTTAGAATATATGTGTGGTATTGTTGAAGCTGAGAAGAACTCGAGTTGAGAGTTGACGGCAGTTGGAGATCGAACCTGTGTCAATGATGGTGAGGATTGGTTGATGGAGATGATCGAGGTGAACAGTGAGGAAGTTAAGCTTTGTTTCCGTTGAAGGTGTGATGGTGGTATTTGATCGATGACGCAGTGAGATAAAGGTTGTATTGGCAGTAATGACGCTGTTGATGGAAGAGACATGGCAGTGATCGATGGAGGTGACTGTGATGAACTCGGTGATTGATTGGCAGTTTATGGATGGTGGTGTTTGAAATCGATGTAAGCAGCAACAGTGGCAATAAGGTGATGACGTTGATGGCAATGATAAAGAAGATGGAGCTTGAGCTCGAATCTGTAATGAGAGAGATGGGTTGATGGTGACGGAAGTTGCTGGCAGTGAGGCTGCCTAAGTTATGATAACGAGGTTGGCAAGAAAACAAAGAAGAATGGAAATACAGAATTCGAAGTGATGGCTTAATGAAGTCTGCAAAGACGAAACTCGAGATTGGCAGTGATGGCAATGGTGAAGGTCATGGTCTGCTGTGAAGTTAATGAACGGTTTTCGAATGGTTGGCAGGGATGAAGATGGGTAACAGGTTGGATCAAGATGTGGAACTATGAATGGAGTTTGAACGAAATAAGGGACTGGTCCAGCCACTTGAAAATCTGTTGCACCGACTAAGAATCTTTATCTAATGAGACTTTCACGGGAAGAAGTTCGGTCGGCTGAAAGCCTATATATGGCTAGAGGTAGCCGCATTCCTTACACGGAAAAATACAGAAAGAGAAAAAGAAAAAGAGTTGGAGACATTCTTTAGCTGTGATTATTTTTCGGGTCTGTGTTTTTAGTTTTATTTTCTTATATTTTTTACTTTTTTTAAATACTTTTTACTATATTTAACTAATTTTCTCTTTGATTAGGGATAATTTCAAAGTCCTGAATAATGAAATTTTAATTTTTTAAGTCAAGTTTCTTTCAAGTTTTATTTTTATTGTTGATTATCTATATTATTTTTATTGTCTAAGAAATTTGATGGGTTATTTAAACTGATCAATTAGATTAACATATTAATATTTCTTCTACTAGTTTTGAGTTGTGTGATACGTGTCACTATCACTTAATTCTTTATAAAAGTAGTACATCGCAAGAACTGACAGAGGGATTCTGTTAAGTAATTGTGTATAGAGATAACACTAGTAAGCAAGCCGAGTTTATGCGTCTGATGCTAGGATCAACCTGATTCACAAAGTGTAAAGCGTTCGACTAATTTACACCTTGGGAGCTTATTCTTGGTGGGTTAGTTGGATAGAATCTGGTAGTCGAGCACTTTTGTACCAGTGAAATAAGGAATTATGGGGATAGCAGAGCTTATTGCTATTCTACGGTTGGTAACAATATAAGTTCAACACGAAATAAACTTGTACGATTAAACTTCGGTTCAGTGACGACGAAGGATTCCTTAGTCATTTTTCTTCTCTTGTTTGAAATAAATTCTTATTACTTCATTTTATTTACTTCGTTCAAAATCTAAAACCCACCTTTTTGGTTACTTTATAACAACTAGAAACTTACTGTTCTTCGTGGGAACGAACTCCTTGCCATTATATTACTAGTTAATTTTGTGGAAAGAAGTGAATTAATTTGTTGTTTAAACGATGCACATCATATACCAGCCTTGATTCCATTAATGATTTATCTCGCATAATGAAGTCTGTTAACATTAGAAAATCAATAGTTTTATCCCACGGATCTAGAATCACTTAGATATGAGATAGTTAAATCTTCAAAGTCTTGAGTGGTCTTATGTCAGAATTGAATGACCATATGATAAACAAGAACTTATCTAGAAGATAACTGTACTGTTAGTTCAATCAACAAGTAATAAACACGAAAACTAAAGTGCGATTCTTATTTTCCCACCAACGGTACTACTAAAGTTTATTGATACCAAATAATACTTTAAACAAGTTAATAGTGCTTTCGTTCGAACCAAATCAGTCGTACTTGTCACTTTGTAGAATACAAGCTTCACTTTTTATGGTGTTATGACCAAGGCTTGTTTGGAAAAGAAAACCAATTTCGAAAGTTCTTAAAGATATTCAATTAATGTTATTTCCGAAATTGAGATATTCTTGATATTCTTTCGATATTATCAACACACAATATTGTCATAAAATCTTAGAATATATTCCATCTAATATATGTGAAATCCTACTAGTATGCCAACTAATATTAGCTAGTGTAAATCCATGTACTTTGCTAAATTAGAAAACTAGTTATGTGCAATCTTCTGAGAAAGGAAAACACATCAATTTTCAATTCTAATTAAGGCAACGAAAATGATTTTACTAATTAGGATCTAGTCTTGAGTATCAAAGGAATAATATGAACAATAACATATCTGAGTTAAATACGTATAAAAAATTTCCTGACATAAAACTTTCATATTCTAACTTTCTCATCTTTCATAATTCTTAAATTTAAAGAATATAAAATGGAGATTTCGAAATTCACAAGTTAGGATCGGTTCTGGGATCGGTCCTGAATCTTGTTAGAAATAGATACTGAATTCTGGTCTAAACAAACTTTAAACCAAATTCTGGATTCACCACTAGATATATATCTAGTTTCATGAAAGTTCAACAATCACCAATAACAAGAGTCATATTAATGTTATGTCAAAATCACGAAAGTATTGAAAAATATACTACGTAACTCACCAATGTATATCATTCTTTTTGACACTTAGAACATAAAAATGATCAAGTAATCTAATCAACTAAATCCATGTAAAACAAACTTTGCTTGTTATGTTTTCAATGAATACGATTCTAAGAACTTGATAGATGGAACAAGTCAAAAGTCAATAGTTACTAACCTTAATATGAAGGATAATGTTTTTGTTTGTCTTCAACACCTCTTCATCTCTTCAATGAATGACTAGAGATTGTCTCAATATTTCTATGTCTTAATTCTAACCTAACGAAGTTTACTTTAGTAAGAAATTCAAGCAACCGAGTTTTGAAACTAAACATGACAGCCAAACTTCACATACCAACGCTTGGTGGGTTGAACCAAGCAGTGCTTAAACTCTACTATTTTCAAAAAAGGGTTATTTATTTCCATTTCTAAGAAATACAACTTTGGGATGTTTAAAGTGGCATAGCATGATTAAGTCAAAAAAATTGCGATGAAAATAGATTTTATACTAATGAAGCTTTATTGACTAAGTTGGCTTGGCACATGATTGACAATTCTGATGCCATGTTGGTCAAGGTTTTAACAACTATTTCGTAACCTTAATCCACTTCATAGAGTTCTAAAAATAAGGGCTCCTGGGTCTAAAAAATATAAAAAGTAGATTAAAATGGATTACATAATTATATGTTTAGCATATTGGTATATGGTACTAATGTCAGAGCTTTCCATGACAACTACTTTCCATTACTGTCAATTATACTTCGGTAATTTGGTCTTCTTCGTTATCATATATAAAAATGTAAGCTCATTTATACTTCCCCAGTCTTGTTCTTGGGATGCCTCAACCCTTCAACAACATTTTTCTCTAAACTATCTCTTCAATTCATTTATATAATACCGGTCTTGATACTCTGAGATGTTCTTTAACTAATAATGATGACTTTAATCTAAGAGAAAATCAGTGATTGGGTCGTATATTTTAGTATCATAGAGGATTTGAGTCTTAAGTTTGTCCAATTTTATATTTGGGTCGTTGACCCGTTAGTCAACTAGGTCAAACAACCAATGTTTTAACATCGGTTAGTTGCAGTATTTACACGTTTGCCACTTTAAAATAAACGACTCAAAATTAATCATCTTTCACCAACAATAATAACGTGTACGGTAAGAGATATATCTATTGTGGGGTATAAAGCCATTTTAGTTTTGTCAGAATATTAGCCGAGAGATTAGGACAAAAATTAAATAAATTGAGACAAAATTAGGGCAGGAAGAAGAGAGCTTACATTTTGTTTTGATTCGAAGTTATTTTAAGGGGATTTTCGGAATAGCTTCTTCGTGCTGATGTTGTTAGGTACAAGGATCATATGACGAACAAGAATTAATGGATCCAAGTAAGTAATTATTGTTTTCGGTTAAATTACTGTAGTTGACTTTATGATAGTGTTGTTTAATAATAGTTACGATTGTAAAATTAAAACGAGATTGTCTTAATACAATGGTGTTGTATAATTGTGTATCAAGAAATGGGTAGTGGTTTTAATTCATCATTTGATGCAGAAATGGGTTGTTTGGGTTTAGTTTGTATAGAAAGTAAAATATGGTTTTGTACTTCAATAGTTGTATAATTCAAGAAATGGGGTAAGTTGATTTGTGGAGTCTGCATCAAGAAGGAAAAAGTAAACTAAGTGTGAACCTCCCCGTGTGTTAATCTACCAGACTATCAGTTGAAGTAGCTAGTTCAAGGGATAATCAAAATATTTATCCACCGATATGAATTAAGTTGTACATTGAAGAAATTGTGTACATAATGTTGAGAAAAAATAAATAAAGGAATCGAGTTTGAGATTAAGAAATTTGAAAGGTGTGGTTTTGGTGATAATGGTACGATTTAAAGATATTTATTTTCATGATACGAGTGGCAGACGTGACCGATGTTAACTATTCTAACGGATTGTTTAGTTGACCTAGTTGACTAACAGGTCAACGATCCAAATACAAAATTGGACAAACTTAAGGCTTAAATCCTCTACTATACAAAAATTTACGACCCAAACACTAATTTACTACCAATATTGCAGAACCTATTTCCACCACCTATTGTTATACAATGAAACTTTTTGGTTGGGTCTTTGGCATCTTCAGGTTCCTTACAAGTGTCAGATGTTCATGTGAAACTTATCCCATCAATTCTTCCCGTTCTTCATCGTCTTTCTAATCACATGTATATGTAGAATACTTCCTGTTATTTTTGTAATGCTGAACTGACACACTTGTTTTTGCAATGTCGGTTTTCTGCTGGTATTTAATCACAACTATTACCTCATTGGTCTGCTATGATTACTTCTAATCCATCTTTTATCATTTGGTTACGAGGATGGACAATTTCAGTTTCAAAGACCATCAGAAAGTGAACATGGTAGTGGTTATTCTTTGGCACATATAGAAGACCCGTTGTACTCCCATCTTTGATAAAATCACCAATTTCCTCAAACTATTATTCATAAGGTCAAAGACTTCTGTAGGTTACTCAAGATTGGTTGTCCATCTTCTTTTACTACTCAGCATTCTGCCTCTTCAAGTAGATATTTATGGAACCATTGTAACATGTTGGATACTTCAACTAATGATGCTAACAGTTTCATATTGCATGTTGTTTTAGGGTGAAAAATAAATGTACTATAAATAATACTTTTTATAGATTCGAGAAATCAAAATCGTACAAGACGAGCCTAAAGCAAGAAAGGACGTTCACATCTTGCTTCGGTCACAAAGGTGGAGTGATGGGTTGATCTTGGGGTGGGGGTGGGGGGTGGAGGTGGGGGGTAGAAAAGGTTGATAAATCACTGTGTTATGAATTGCAGTGTGTAGTTGTTTAACTAACTATAGTTAAGGATAGATTTATAACTATGAGTTTGATTATCTTTGAGATAGATCTGTCCTCTTCGAATAGATGAAGCCATCTATTTATAGTCTTGTAGTGAGCACATTGATTTCTCATAAGTCGTGGAAATCATGGAGAGATGGAGAAGTGATGATCGTGGAAATTATGGTGGAATCATGTCCTTTATGTAAGAAAGATTGTATGACCACTACTCCCTCACCCTGTCAACTACTCTTAACCGTCCTACTACTTTTTATCTTCTCGCTGTGGAAGTGTTGCAACCTCGTATATTTTTGTAAACCGCCAAACCAATACCCCAATGAGAATCCCCCCATGTGATGTATTTGATATCTCGTAGAAAATAGTTAAGTCATGGACTACTACCATGTTGGTTAAGTCAGGACAATAACCTGCTAAATTAGTGAGGCAAGTTGCTGATAGGCTTTTTAGAATACCAATATATAATAACCACAATCGCACAACGTCTACAATGTAGAAGCGACAAGTACGGGTCGAACCCACATGGAGCGGGAAAATACTACAATCAATATATCTAATCAACTAACCAGAAATGATGTTTTTAGATTTTTATAATTAAGAATGAGATAATAAAATTAAACTAAACTAATAAAGTAAATTCACTAGGAGAATCAGTAACTAGGGTTTTCAGTATCCACCACTATTTATATTCAATTACTAAAGAGAAACATAACTCCTGAATATTTGTTTATTGTCCAATCTATCGACATAACCTATTACATGTATTAGAGTCACAAATATCACCGGGACACCCTAAGCATGGCGCATCAAAGGCTCTAAGTCTCAGCATACACCATCAAATTGTGTTAGGAAGAAAATTATACGAAACTAAATATAGGTTCACAAATAATACCTGGCTATTCTAAGCATACCTCGTCAAAGGATTTAACCCAAGCATGAAATATCAAATAAGTAGACAAATATATTTGCGATCCTATTAATTATGCACATAGTTTACTGTATTGTACA
Organism: Papaver californicum; assembly: GCA_023531435.1. Classification (NCBI taxonomy): domain Eukaryota; kingdom Viridiplantae; phylum Streptophyta; class Magnoliopsida; order Ranunculales; family Papaveraceae; genus Papaver; species Papaver californicum. The sequence continues at coordinate 12,729,147 of JAJJMC010030977.1, read as the reverse complement.
GAACCCGTAAAGCAACAACTAATTTTATCATTAATCAATAAACAAAATCAATAATTAATATATTCAAATCATAATAGTCTATTACCAAATTGTTCAGTTCAATTAATCTAGTACCCAAAGTGGTTTTAACATAAAACCCTAGCTATAAAAATCATCAAGACTTGGTAATGGGTTTACAAAACCAATTAAAACAAATACAAGAAAAGAAAAGATTAAACTCGGAATTCATCAAAGAAGAGTAGCCCAAAAGATTAAACCCGGAATTCAACTAATGTGTTTTGCCTTCTTCTTTTTTGTCTTTTCTTCCAGCCGTCAAACCTCCCCTTTTTCTCCTCGGTACAGAACCACCTTATTTATACTCTCCACTTTTAACCTTCAGCCACACATCACCACCTACTTCCTTTCTCTACTTTTCTTTGATTCTGACCGCACCAGCCTTTTCTCACCTTAGACTTTCAACCGAACAAGCACTGTCCATGTCAACTTCTAAAGTCTGACCTTGTCTCCCACTTTCCAAAACTAGCCACGTCTAACCCCAATACTCAAAGAAGTAGCCTTACTTCCTCTTTTTCTTTTCTTTTACGCCACACAACCAACTAGCCTACTCCTCCTTCTGTCTATACGGTCTCCGAAGTCCAACCTACTTCCAGTATCAACAAACCACCGACCACTACTTCTTAATTCCGTACCTTCCCTTTCTCCTCTTTACTTCTAACACCAGCCGTCACTAAAAAGAGAATAAATTCTCCCCTGCTCCGCCCAAGTGACCTTGGCCTATAATAGTAGTGTCAAATAGTATTAGCCATCTCGGATATGTACTGCCAATGCAGAAGCGGGTGTCCATAATAGGGTGGTAAAACTAGTCGATGCCGTTAGGAATTCTATTTAGCCATGTTTATTTTGTAACATTGAGAATTATACGGTTAACCTATAAATACATAAAAATGGTAAAATCAGTATAATTATAAGTACTATCAAATATAAATTAGGCAGCAGAAATATATAAATTATGCCCCTATCAGTTGCTCGGTTCATTAAGTGGATAAGTAGATTGGCCAGTGTCAAGTCTAGTAGTTATGCGCAAGTTTGGAAGTAACAAGACTTGTTAATAATACAAATATAGAATTGTTCGAAGTCAAGATTTGTAGAAGTTTTCAAAGATCGGGCACAAGGTGATCGCCATGTTCTGGAGGACTAGACGTTGGCGCCATGTTCCTCGAGGATATGCTAGGGTTGTCGCTGGCATTAGGCCAGTGCTAGCGATGTAGACATCATGGCGCTAGCACTAGGCCAGTGCCATGGAAATAGTTGGCGCTAGCACCGTAAAGAAGCTGGCGCTGGCCTAGTGCCAGCACCATGGAATGCGTCCTCATGGATGGTTCTCCGAGTAGTGGCGAATATAGACGGAACAACACTTGAGAGATCCTAAGCTCGAGCAGTGATGCGTCCTCGAGGTTCAGAGTTGGAGTTGAGACGCGTCCTCAAGGAATTGTTCCTGGGCTAAGACGCGACCTTGAGGGACAGAGCGTGAGCACAAAGGCGTCCAAGAAAGACATGGCTAGGGCATTGACGCATCCTCAAGTATTGACGCTTAAGTAAGATCATGATTTCGGATAGCCATGCTCTGTTTCATTACTCATATTTGGATGTTATTTTCGTTATGCATACAGTAGGAGATTGATGTTGTTCAAATAAGAATTTGAACAGTGAGGCGTATACAAAACAAGTTCAAGGAATTCAACCGTGGAATTTATGCGACTTGAGACTAGTTCAATATGGCATAAATATTTATATGTATTTAGAGAGGCTACGGGATCAGTACAGAGCGCCTGTATATATTTATGAAGACTGTATCCTTAATTCTCTTGAAGAATATATACAGAAATACAGAACTCGTGTTTTTCATACAAGGTCGGAAATTTATGCAAATATCTATATATTTCTACTGCTGGGCAGAGGGTGATTTTACGATTTTGGTCCTTGTAAAAAATCCACTTTTAACATATGTGAATGCCTCAGTTTTACCTAGTAATCATATTACAAGTATTGCTTTTATCCTTAATTATTCTATCGATTCTTTTATAACAACTTGAACATCACCAGTATGGGAAAGCAATGTAATACATGTTGAAATGTTGGCCTTATAAAGCTCTTTGTTGGTTATCTATATCTCAACTATTTAGTGTAGTTATCAACTCAGATTGTAGAAAGTTAGTCGATGGTTTATCTGGGTATACATATAATGCGCCTTCGGTTGACAGTTCTTTATTGTTCGAATGTGTTAGTTGGTTACATAGTTTGTCGAATTATTTGTAGAGTCAATAATAAAGCAGTAGACCAACTTGTTAAGTTTGTGAGCTCTCAGGTTTGTAATATGTAATGGTGGTACACTCCATCAGTTATTCTTTAGTCTCATGTTACTGGATCTATGTTACATTTGTTTAATTGAATGGAAGTTGACGATTTTTAGAAGAAGCCAAATTAATTCACAACAAACTAGAAGTTACAAAAAGGGAAAATCTTTCTTGTTATAACATCAGGTGGCTTATATCCCAGTTGGTTCTTACATTGCTTTTTCTTGCTAGTTTAGCCTAGGCATCTACAGCCTTGTTAATGATCAATTAACTGACTTACCTGAGTGTAATCTTGCAAGTGCAGGTCAGAAGGCCTATTTAGAAGTGCAGAATCTATCTCCATCCATCTATTATGCCATATGATAATATTGTGACCGTTTACAACTTGCCAAATACAAACAATATTCAGACCCCTGTAAATTCCATCCAAGTACCAGATTTTTTTCTTAAAATGATGTAAAGGAGAATGTTTTGGGAAATATTTAAATTTTAAAACTTGAGCAAAAAGATCATTTTCTCTAGTGATTAATCTCCATGCCATCTTAGTTAGTAGAGCTAAGTTTTTAAAACTTAATCCACCAAATCTCTTTGGTGTATAGAGGCTTTTCCAAGCTTTGGGATTGAATCCTTTTTGCTTAGGCTTATGCCCCCACAAATATCTTCTTTGCAAAGTATCAAGTTGTTTCAAAGTAGAGACAGGTAACGGAAAACAAGACATTTAATAAATAAACACAGAATTAATAACAACTTGAATTTGAATATCTCTACCTGCTTGAGGAATAAGTTTTTCCTTCCAACCATCAAGCTTAGATTGTATTTGAGAAATTAATGGATGAAAACTTTGAACTTTAGATCTATTAAGAAACAATGGCACTCCTAGTTACTTATCAAACAGTTTCATAGGCTTCATTTGTAACATATCGACAATTTCATTTTTCTACTTCTAGGCATATGCTTATTAAATGTGATTCCACTTTTACTTGGATATATAACTTGCCCCAAGACTTTACTGAATCTCAGTAGTAGGTCTTGAACATGTTTAAATTCTGGAGTTTTTTCCTTAAAAAAGATGAGAACATCATCTGCAAAAAATAAATGGAAAATAGATGGTCATTTTCTAGAGGGTTTAACTCCATGTATAACTTTTTTCTGCTCAATACTAATAAGAAGCGACATTGCTAGAGGTGGACCAAATAGGTGTACCAAATGTGGACAAATACTCCACCACCATAAGATTGGGAGGGGTGGGAATTTTAAGGGAGCTATGAATCGTTGGATTCATTGGTATTCATTGGTCCACATTTGGTACACCTTGGATACCCTTTGTTTGGTCCACCTTTAGTGTTTTCTGTAACTGCATAATTTACACCGTAAAAATGGCATGATCTCAAGATGGGTGCAGGTTGTTCTCGTCACATGTGAAGCACCGAAATAATCCACATTCGCCTTTACCAATCCCAAGATGGAAAAAATGAACGGCCAGGATGAAGACACGGACAAATAATGGGATGCAACAGTTGGAAAGAGCTGTTACACGCAAGGAAACGTCTACTCAACATTAAATGCGCCATTAATGCTCCCACCTAACCAGACCTCCACATGGCGATATCCAAGCAATACATACGATACCAGTAAGAACCGCCAAGCGTTAGGATACAATAAACAATCCCCGGTCTCGATGTTTGAATAAGAGAATGACAGGCCCCATCCAAGCTCTATAAATAGGGAATTGGAATTTTGGAGAAGGGGTTGGAACATTGGAGGACCAGAGAGTAGGATTAGAGTGAGAATACTTTTTACTTGTACTCAGAGATACTAATCCTAAGAACTTAACACATATTGTGACACAAAGATTCAATAGTAAGATTTCAAACTCATTACCGTCGTGGATGTAAGCTTCGGCTGAACCACGTTAATCCAATTGTGTCATTTACATAATATGTTATTTATATATACAGTCATTTACATTAATCGGCATCATTGCAATATTGATATTCTGGCAAATGAGTTAATCATTGTGTACTACAAACCTTTCTTGATCCACTAGTTGGGTTTTTAGCAGTTACAGTTTGGCGCTAGAAACATGGATATGTTGGTAAAAGATTTATCTTCCCTGTCAAAAACCTTTAAAACAACTATATTTTGATTTCATGGATAAAACCTTAAGTTTAGTTTTTCGAAGTCAGTCTCTTGAAGAAACATAAAAGTTGAAGATGCTAATGTCTTATCCTAAACATATATTAGTATCGAGAAGGAACGGTTGCTTGCACTCCATAAATAGCGTCAAGTGGCTGAACCACCGAGTTCAAATGGTTTATCGTCTGGAAACAACGATCATACAACGTTAGATTTCTCATGTATTCGAGACTCAAGGTTAAAAATAGGTAAAACAGAGATAATTACTTCATTGTACTATACTCACGCTTTGTCGTTGGCTGTTTTACACGTTATAATCATAAACAGAAAACGTATAGAATCACACATCTTTCTTTCTCTACGGGCCACCCCGACACAAGAAATTCTTTTCAATTATTTTATATTGGGTCTACCGAAATTTTTCCCATCCCGACGTGCTAGATAGATTGTTTTACATGTTTGCTCACCCTTTCAAAATAGCACGGAGTTTTTGCTTTGGCTATATTGTTTTTTCTCGCAGAATCGAAGAAATGGGGAAGTCTAAGGACGGAATACTGCAAACCTCAAATCCCAATACACACGCCAATTCCAAGGAGCAAACAAAGAAGCAGAGAAAACCACCAGACGTTCAGAATCAGATCGCTGAGAGGACGACGAGAGACAAAATAGAAGTGGTTAGGGAAAAAACCGCTCAAGAAAGAGAATCTAAAGCAGCAACGACCAGATTAATGGTCGCCAACGCCCTAGCAACGAAAGTCTTGGCCGAAAAAACAGCGAAAGCTCTAGCAACGGCAAATGCGACTCGACTCCCAACAAACATTGAACAAACAAGGGAATACCATTCACCAGAAATCATAGTCTCATACCAGGAGGGATCCTAGGTCACCTTATCTATACGGGAGTCCTGGAGGAAATACCGGAAAATTAAAGAAATCTACCTAATGACCCAAATCCTCCGTTGATTGAGACAATGGTCGAAGGGACTACACCCGACACAGCAGCACAGACATCTATTGTTGAAGCTACCGCAAGGGAGGAAGAAGAAAATCAAGTTGCAGCAGATATCGCTGGCCGTAATTCTTAGGGCATAATCAATTTGAATAGATCGGAAAAAACCATCCAGATGACAGTGATGCTAAAAGAAGCATTGAAGGGGCGGAAAGAGTATGAGGAAGCCATGCACTATTTGGCCCAGGATAATCAAACGTTAAAAGAGAGACTGATGAAAGAAGCCAATGAATCACAACAAAGGACCGAGACGTGGATGTCGGATAAAGATGGAGCGTCTAAAGTAAACGGGCATCGTAGAGAGGAAATTACGACAAAAAACTCGTGATTAGCTTGGAACCGATCAACGTCAGACCAAGAGGGAGAAACGTCCAGAACACCCCAAATGACTCAACTTATACACCTTCAAGGTCCAAAGGCACCACCAGTTAAAGCAGCATGGAAGACGTCTACCAACAAATTGAAATGCTAAGAGAAAAGTTGAACGGCCTGAAATCGCGCCAAGGAGGAGGGCCAAGGTTAGAAGAAGTTATCCGCGAGGCACGCACCTCACCATTCACATTCTACATCATGAACTCGGCCATACCGGCAAAGTGTCCTCTGCCAAGTTTCTCCTGTTATGACGGAAATGGGGACCCCGTCATCCAGCTGAGGTACTATGCACGTGTACTCGCATATTGGGAAACCGATGATGTCGTCATGTGTAAATACTTCCCGTCAAGCTTGAATGCATACGCGTTAACCTGGTTCGACAACTTACCCCCCCCCCCCCAATTCGATTGACTCATACAAGCAGCTTACCAAAGTCTTCCTAGAGACTTACATATACAAATGACCACCAAGGAAAGCATGGAAAAAATCTTTATATTGGAAATCGGGCCTCAAGAAACGCTCAGGGAGTACACCGAAAAGTGGCTGAGAATCTTCCGATGAATAGGGAGAATGGATCCAATCGTCAGCATCAACTGCTTCAAATACGGCTTGGACCGAGAATCTCGATTGTTCTAAGAATTATGCACTGTCAACCCTCCTATCACCACTGAAGGAGAACTTTGAGTCATTCAATCCAAATACATTTAGTTAGAGGAAATACAAAGGGATAATACCAGAAAGAAAACCAAGGGACATGCGTCAAGTGCACATCGCACTCAGTCAGCGGAAACCGATCAAGAAAGATCAAAGCGTGCTACGGTATCAGATCAACCGAGAGATGATAAAAGGTCATGCCAAGATCGAGGACCATTCGTGCAGAAAGAAGGATTCAAGGATCGAGTATTCACCAAGCTCAACAAAGGCATCAGACAAATTTTACGGGATATCCAGAACCGACCAGGCTTCAAATGGCCCTTTTCAAAGGGCATCCAATCAGAAAAGGCAAAGGGAAGCAAGGAATATTGTAAGTTACATGCATTCCACGGGAATACAACAGACCGATGCAAGAATCTAGGCACCTTATCCAAGATATGATCAATCAAGGAAGTCTACGGGAATATATCGACCCGATCATCACGTCAGCGGCAAATATAATCGAAAAAAAGATTCGACTCCCCAAGGATCACAAGTATATCCATACAATATCGCACTTAGAGGAACCAGAACCAACGATGATAGCTGGGATCAATCGCCAAGCGCGCAAAAGGGTCATGGACCACGAAATTTTTAAGATTGACGGAAAAATCGCAGAGTCATGGGAAGACTGGATGTCCGTCCCCTTAGTTTTCTCAACAGAGGATGTGGACCAAGAAGTGAAGACCATAACGACCCGCTGGTGTTGACCCTTCCGGTTGACAAATTCAACGTCACCAGGATTCTGTTCGACGGGGGAAGCTCGTTAAACATGTTCTATGATGCATTTCAGAAGATGGAATTTAAAGATAACCAATTTTCTAGTTCAAGCTACGTCATTTATGGCTTCAATGGAGCCGTGTCGAAGACAAAGGGGGAAATCACCCTTGAAGTTAAAGTAGGATCGATGTACGTCATCACCCGGTTCAGGGTGGTGGACGCACCCTCTCCTTACAACGCCATTATGGGCAAATACTGGGTACACCGCCTCAAGGGGGTTGCGTCAACGTACCATCAGCACCTCCGGTTTCCGGCTCCAGAAGGGGAAAGAGAAATCAAGGACGATCAAGCCGAGGCGAAGGAATGCAACACAACAGAGCAAAAGATAAATCTGAAAAGAATCAAGTCAAAACGCAAAGCTAGGAAAGCTCGAGCTGAGGATAAGAAAACCGTGGAACATGAAGCATTCTTTATGAATCCACAAGGAATGATGTCAGCACCTAAGGGTCTTCATGCATCGGAGACAGTAGCAAGCGCCTCTGGAACAAAACCTGTCATTGAAGATCCAAAATAGTAATTAAAAAACGCTCTGATCTTCGGAGACCCCAAACCAAACTTTACGGTCGCGGAAGAAACCAAAGATGTAAACATTGGAATAGAAGACCAGCTAAGGCTAGTAAAGATCGGGACGTTATTATCCACCAGGGCAAGAAAAGGAGCTCATTGAGTTGATGATTCAATATAAGGAAATTTTCGCCTGGAGAATGGAAGACATGCCCGGTATCGACCCAATCATCGTCAGCCATCAACTGAAAATCTAACCGGGAGCTGCCCCGTTTGGACAAAAACTATGAAAAGTGGCCCTAGAATATCATACGACAGTGGAAAAAGAGATGAAGAAGCTGATGGACGCTGGATTCATAAGGGAAGTAAAATACCCAACCTGGATTTCAAATATGGTGATCGCGCCAAAGAAGAAAGGGAGCGTCAGGATCTGCATTGACTTCAGTAACCTCAACAAAGCTTGCCCAAAAGATAGTTACCCTTTGCCGAACATAGACCAAATGGTTGAAGCCACATCGGGATACCAAATATTGTCGTTCATGGATGGGCACTCCGGCTACAATCAGATAGCGTTGGCAGCTGAGGACCAAGAGCACACAAATTTCTTCACACCGAGAGGGTTATACTATTACACAAGGATGCCGTTTGGACTACACAATGTCGGGGAAACGTATCAAAGGCTAGTCGATGTAATTTTCGCAGGATGGATAGGCAAGGCACTTGAAGTCTACATGACATGCTGGTCAAGATTAAGTTAGCCACCAATCATCTCAAAGACCTCTAAGAAATATTTGAAGCAATGCGTAAATACAAAATGAAGGTGAATCCAGAAAAGTGCACCTTCGGGGTAACCTCGGGGAAGTTCATATGATACCTTGTTACTCAACGTAGAATCGAGGTAGATCTATCTAAAGTCAAGGCAATAGTGGAGATGCCCCCACCTTCAACTTTAAAGGACGTGCAAAAGATCAATGGAAGATTGGCGGCATTAAGCAAATTCAAAGCCCGGTCCTCGGATTACTGCAAGCCCTTCTTTGATACACTGTAGAAGAAGAATAGGTTTGCATCACAGAGTGCGAGGTAGCATTTCAAAAGATCAAAGGGCACCTAGCAAGCATACCTATTCTGCAAAAATTAATCCCAATGAGGTCCTAGCTCTATACTTGGATGCAACCAGGAACGCAGTTAACGCAGTGTTAGTCAGAACCAACGAAAATAATGAGAAGCGGATTTATTACATCAGCAAGACTCTTAACCCCGCGGAACGAAATTATACTAAGATTCAGCAGATGATCCTCGCTTTGGTTTTTGCAACTCAAAAATTGCGCACCTACTTCCTATCCCATTATGTACGAGTGCTCACCAAAGCACCGATTGGGGCAGTGCTGAAGAGCACCAACCGGGTAGGAAGGGTCGGGAATTGGAATGCGCAAATCGAGCAGTTCAACATCATCTTCGAGAATCGCACAACGATAAAATCTCAAGTGTTAGCTGACTTCTTGGTAGACTTACCTCTTAAAGACCAGGATGAGGTAGACGACATTCCAGGAATTGAGGAAGAGATGAAGGATGCAACCGCAGATGTACTATTACCGATAAACGACAAACGATGGGAAGCGTTTGTGGATGGATCCTGTAATGGAGAAGGCGCGGGTATCAGGATCGTCATCATACCGCCAATTGGTAGCCAGATGGTTCATGCATATCTATTAGATTTCGGCAAGAAGAAAAACAACGATGTCGAATATGAAGTCGTTATCCATGTCTTGCGACTCATCCTAGAGTTAGGAATCACCAATGTACGCGTAACAAACCACTTGTGGTTGGTGGTACACCAGATAAAGATAAAGTACAACACTAATGATGTCACGCTCAATGCATATATATTTGCCTCTCCCAAGACCTAGCCTCCTAGATCGGGAATTTCAATTTCATACATCTCTGCAGGAAATAAACACGTCACACAGACTACCTGGCATTCATCTCATCCATGCTTCGGGACGATAAGACAACCAACATCCGCATCGGGAAAGTGTACGAACCATCCGTAAAACTGGAAGCGTCCCTGGGTTTGAACATCACAAAAGAAGATATCGGGGAATTCATCTCAGAAGAAGAATTGCACGATCTCGTCCCAAGCGCCCTCCCGGACCAAGAGAAAGGAGAAGATGAAGAAGAAGACGATTGGCACCTACCAATTCTCGCCTACCTAGCCAACATGACATTGCCATCAGAAACCAAGGCCACAAGGAAGATCCAATCATAGTCAGTAATGTACGAGCTTCAGGAAGGTATTCTCTATCGAAGATCGTTCCTAGGACCGCTTCTACGATGCTTGTCTAGGACCGAGGGGAAAAAAATACTCACAGATATCCACCACGAATATGCCGGAAATCATAGTACAAGAAGATCGCTAGCGCAGAAAGCAAGGATGCAAGGATTTTATTGGCCAACAATGCTCAAGGATGCAACCTCCATGGAGAAACAATGTGAGGAATGCCAAAGATTTGCTAGGAAGATAAACGCTCCCACAACGTAACTGAACTCGGTCATCAGCCCGTGGCCATTTGTCAAATGGGGGATTGATATCGTGGGACCGTTCATCGAAGGTACCAAAAAGAGCAAATTCTTGATCGTCGCCACTGACTACTTCACCAAGTGGGTGGAGGTAAAACCATTAGAAAGTATAAGAGATATCAATGTATTTACGTTCATTTTCAAAAACATCATATGCAGGTTCGGCATCCCAGCAGCGATCGTCTTCGACAACGAGAAACAACTCAGCGGTAAAAACATAGATATACTCTTTGACGCCTTTCGTATCCAAACGAATAATGACTCCGATTTACCCAAAAAGAAATGGAAAGGCCGAAGCCACCAACAAAACGATAGCGTTGAACCTCAAGAAAATGTTGGACGAGCATAAGAGCAGATGGTGTGAGCAGCTACATAATACGTTGTGGGCTTATCGAACGACTCAACTGGAAGCGGCATGAGAATCACCCTTCCTACTTACATACGGTGCAGAGGCGGTCATCCCAATAGAGATCATATTCCTGACAACCCCGAACCTAAGCCTGGGAAAATAACCTTACATCCGACCTCATGCTGCAAAAGCTTGACGATCACTACAAGAAAAATGGGTTTAAGCGACATGTCGCTTTAAGTAGCTTAAAGCCCCTTTTAAGTCGCTATAACCGTTATAGCGACTAAAAGTGGCACTCGCTCCGTTTGTTGTCCAAAGCCATGTATCTCAAAGCCTTGAGCGACCATGCAATCGCTCTAGTAATAAACCAACTTACCTAAAGCGAGTGCTTTACTTATTGCTTAACATCAGACCAACTAACATGGAGCAAGTAAAGTTTTGATCGCTTAACATCTAGACAAACCAATATAGCAAGTAACATATCAATCGCTTCAGATATACCAATCATTCTAAAGCAATTAAACTACTTAGTTGATAGATACATGGAGCAACTATTTATGGAGTTGCTTGGTTAAAGTTTTAAGCGATCAAAAAATTTGCTCGGTAAAAGTGATTTATGATTTTGATTGGCCTGAAGTTGGTTACTCAAGCTTTTGAGGTACAAAATTTTTTACTCTCTAGAAGCAGCTTGTGACTTAGGAGCTATTAAACTACCTAGTTGGAAGATACATGGAACAACTAAACCTGATTTTACTTGGTTAAAATTTTAAGCGATCAAGTGATTTTGCTTGCTACAAGCGATTTCTACTTTTGATTGTCCTGAAGTTGGTTGCTTAAACTTTGAAGGTATCAAAGTTTTTACTCAAGTTGATTGTTTAAATTTTTGAGCTTCCAAATTATTTTGGAATTCAGATTTTAATTGGCTTAAAGCTGGTTGCTGGAGTATTTAAGCTACTCAATTTTTTTGCTCATTTTATTTAAATAATCCGAAAATCTAATTACAATTAAAAAAAGTTATAACTAAGATTGATATAATTAAAATGAAAACATCTAATTAAGAAGATTAGATAATTAGAAATATATATATATTTCATTTGAGTATCCCACCAAAAAGCATAACCCAATATATTGTTTCATACACATACCCAACAAGAACCAAAATACATACAAAGTTGATGGTTCTTGTATCATCATAATGTGTAGTTTCACTTCCCAAAAGAACAAAAAACATATACTGCACATACTTTGTACACCAAAAAAAGTCAACAGTATAAGTCTTGCTGAGTACACCACATGTACACCAATAAATAGTCAGCAGTATACCTGTTTGTTGACTGCACATACAATGTAAATCACATTGTGCAAGTTAAAAAAGTCAGCATTATACCTGGTTGTTGCTTCAAAAAAAACTGCGCACATCCATTGTTCACCAAAATAAAAGGGTCTTCAAGCTACGTTAGTCAGAGTCATCCTCCACATCCAAATCCTTGTCTTGATTGTCATCAGCATCCTCCTTCTCTTGATTGTCATCAGCATCCTCCGCATACAAATCATTCTCTTGATTTTCATCAGCACCTCCATCTGCCTGCACATCATGATCATCATCAGCACCTCCATCTGCCTCATCTTCATGCTCATCTAGTGAATCATCTTCCAAAAAATCTGGCATAGGTTGAAATCCCATCTTCTTCAAAGCCTCGTTCATATACTCTCTTAGATCACGCTCTCTCCGTTCCAACTTAATCCTTTTCTTCTTTTCCAAGTCCAGCTGTTTTTTGAGAGCAGCAAGTTGGGTTTCATTTCTTTCGTATAAGGTGAAGCTGCCGGAAGCGACTTTTGACTTACGAGGACGCTTGGCCCCATAGCGACGGGGATCAACAACCTTTGAATATATTTCTTCGGGAGTATAGTTCACTTCGCCTAGACGAACTGTTCACTCAGCCGGTTCATTTCAGACTGCATAAACATTATAAAAAAACAGGCAACCGATTAGTTTACACCTACCACCAGCACATTTAATAGTGCACTTAATGACATGGAGATGACAAGGCTGATTAAAAAATATATTACACACATAATACTTAAATGAAGCATTGTTATTAAATGCACTTCCCCCTTCAAACAACATACCAAGCTCATATCCATGTCTTTCTATTCACATGTAGACTATTCGGTTATTCGATAAGCAAACAACATCAATTCATCATAAAAGAAATGAACGCATGAAGTTGAAAAATAACTCAAGCATTACACATAGACAGTTAGTAAATTGACACAGACAGTTAGTAAATTAACTCAAGCATTACACACAGACAGTTAGTAAAATAACTCAAGCATTACACACATTACACACAGACAGTTAGTAGAATTCACACATTACATAAAAGAAATGAACGCATGAAGTTGACCAACACAAACTAAACTAACCAAATGAAATCACACACTACACACAGACAGTTGGTAGAATTCTTAAGCATTATGTAATGTTTTAAACTAGAAGCAATACTGGAAGCAATACTGGAAGAAAGTCAAGCAACTATAATATCTGGTCAAGATGTTAACATTAAGAAATGCATATTTAACACATTTAAACCATTAGCTATTATGCAGGCATTAACTGTTAAGGCTTATGCATTTAAACCAAAAGCTATTATGAAGGAAATTTGTACCTGCCAGTCTTGACACACTTTACCAAGCTTGCTTGCTTTGTGTGTCACCATGAACATGCTAAGTGGATCAGTCGGGAGATTTTTACGTGCCTAATGACATAAAGGTTGTTAGTGTACCACACTTAAAGTATTTAAGACATAAAGAACATCCAAAATACAGCAATAAACAATTTAAGATTTACCTTCTCATGCGCTTTCCTAACAAAACTCTGCGTACCATTTGTATGGTTCAGAGCTTGTGCCTTCCGCGCAGACCTTGATTTTTCTGATGCAGCCTACTAATTAAATATGAAAAATGTAAGTTAGAAGACACTCTAACAAATATCTGGACACCACGGCTCCATGTTAAATGTTCAACAAAAATTTATTATCTAAGATGTGAAATCATTAAAATACATTGCAGAAAGAGATGACCAGCAAATTAACATACCTTGAACGCGACATCCGTGTTGAAGAAGTCACACATATATGTCCAGTCCTCCAAATTGCGAATTCTAGGGGATGGATGCAGCAAAGCTTCTTCATGACTATCAAACGAGCGATAATGCTTAGCCAACTCAGAGCGATATCTCACATAAGCCAACCTCATCTGTGTTCTAATAGTCTTTTTAGCGAAAGCATCATCAGGTACTAAGATATAGTAATTATAACAAAAAATAAATATGTTATACAATTACCATTAATTAAAAACATTCATGAAACTAAAGAAAATAAATTGAAAGGTGAATTAAGTTTTACGTACCCTGACAAGTTTAAATACTCTTTCTATATTTTCTTCAGGCATGTCTCTAAACAGACGCACAGTCAAAGGGAAGTTGTCACTCTGGCGCACCCACATACCTATTGCTAGAATACAGTAAAAAGGCGAATGTTCCCACCAAGCCGTGCTGCGAAACTTCCACTTTCAATTTATCCTCACCAATATCTCTGAGTGCAACACTAGGCAGAGTGGTAATACCCCTAGTATTCTCTTGTAATAAACGGAAATCAGTTGAAACAGTGAGCAGTTAGTAGGAAATCAATTGTGAAAGAAATAAAGTTAAGTTACAAAAAAATTACTTTTACGAAGTGGTTGTGAAAAATCAGCATCCTGAGGAGAATTAGTGGCTTCTTGCGAACAACCACGATGGTCTACTTCTGGTGAAACATGGACAGGTTCAGCCACCTCATGAGTTTGATGTGGACGACACAACCGAGGACTCCTACGAGGTGTCGATTCAAGTTGACTACGAGCAAACAGAGTTTTTCTTCGAGGACTCCTGATCGGGGTTGACTCAAGTTCTTTATAAGACTGCTGGGAATGTCGTCGAGGAGACACACGGGGATTGCTGCGCTGACTATGTGAGAGATTAGAAGCTGAAGCATACCGTTGGTTGAGGCGATTTCCAACTTCATCACACATTGGAGTAGGGAAGTGCCTAGAAACAGAATTTTGACTCCCATTGTTTTCAACATCATTACGTGGTGGATAGAGAGGTTGTCGTAAAATAGATCGTTGACTGCCACCCGTTACAGGTTCAACATCCCATGACAATGACCGTTGTGCTTGTGTTGAGCTTTTTGCCTTTTTTGGAATGACTGTTTGTAATGGGGGACTTATGGCTGGCTTTGTTCTCTTTAACGACCATTGGAGTTGTTAAAGCTGCAGCAGATCGCTTTCTGGACTTTAATACATTTGTAGAAGTACCACCCTTCTCTGCAGTAACCCGTAAACAAAACAGTTAATACATGAAAAACAAATGAAATGAATAAATAAACAAAATAAGGGAGAGGAATATTGTTACTTTTTACAAATTTCATGTGAAACCGACCCTCCTTGTCGAGTGACCCTCGTATCACTCATGTGAACCGGCCCCCTTTGTCGAGTTGTCATCGGATCACTCCGGGGAACTTGCTTTATAAGAGCACCTCTCATTCTATCCACTTTTGAAAATGAAAAACCTGAACCGTTAGGTATGATAATTACAAGCAATTTGAATTGGAAGTCAGACCTTACTAAGAAATCAGACCTTACTAAGAAGTTAGATCTTTGTCAGAAGTATTCATTTCATTTGTTTATTAAGTATTCACAGTGAGCAACAAACTTAAATGACCAATAAATGACAATGTATGTACACATAATGAGACAGTCTCACTGAAACATAAAAAGTAAGATAATGCAAATAACGTCTACTACACATAATGAGACAGTGTCACTTTCACTCCCTAACTAAGATAATGCAAATAACGTCTACTACACATAATGAGACAGTTTCACTTTCACTCCCTAAGTAAGATAACAACGAATACAAATAAAGTCCACTGCAGTATTAAGAGTTAGCAACTAACTTCAGTACAAAAGAATGACAATGAATGCAAACATTTATGAACAGGACTAAACCAATTCTTCCACAAATACTAACCAAAACATTCATCAAATATCAGATCCACAAACACTAACCTAAACCCACTAATTATAACTCAACAGTATCATGAAACAAGCAGTAATGAACATGACTAATAGATTTTTTCGACAAACACTAACCAAAACATTCATCAAATATCAGAACCACAAACACTAACATAAACCCACTAATTATAACTCAACAATATCATGAAACAAGCAGTAATGAACAGGACTAATAGATTTTTTCGACAAACACTAACCAAAACATTCATCAAATATCAGAACCACAAACACTAACCTAAACCCACTATTATAACTCAACAATATCATGAAACAAGCAGTAATGAAGAGGAGTAATAGATTTTTTCGACAAACACTAACCAAAACATTCATCAAATGGTGGTGATGGTGCCTCATACGGATCGTGAAAATATTTTGATGGTCCAGATTTAATGTTGGATGGTCATACGGATTTTGTGTTACTTATAATTTTGTGTTAGTGTGTTAGTTACCATTGTGTTCATGTGTTAGTTACCATGTTACTATAACGAAAATTTCTGATGTTTGTTACCATTTACATTTGTTAGTTACCATTTTTGGAAATTAGGATTCATCAAAAATGTTTGTTTTTTTTTATCATTGGGTGTGTTAGCAATATAGTAAATATCAGATCTCGGTAAGAAACTAAGGCAACCATTGGAACAAACAGTAACTTTTTTGTTATGGATTATTAGTGTGTTCTCAGAAAAGGCTGTGATATTTTGAGTACAAGTTACAACAAATTCAGAATTGGTATACAACATGAATACGGTATTAATATATCACCAATATCTGTTATTCATCATATTGTTCATGAAGAAAATCATATTTCCTAAAATCAAAGGCAAAACATTAATCAATCAAATATTGTTTTAGACCTGAAGGGCTATACAAAAGCTTAGTAAAAGATCATTCGTTCCAGCACCCCTAACAAGTAGTCTATTGTAACTAGTGTTCTTAGTTTGTCATTTGTTTATAAGTAATGATTTGATGATTTGGGTTGAACCCCAACAGATGTTCAATTAAAAGGAATTGAGATGTAGCTTAATTTCTTATATAAAGTTAAGCTTTATCTAATAACAAAAAATATACGATCATCTCAATTGAAAGGAATTGGGATGCAAAGCTTGATGTCGCGTAGTTTAGAGTTAATGTTGCGACCCTTAAGTTTTTGCACACATGAGACATCCGATTTTGCGTGTCCGATAAGTTTAACGAGTTCGGGGTTCCGGTGAAGACCCGACTGAGGGGATGAGGTTATTAAGACATATTTTGGAGTTCAGGGTTCGGGGTACCGATAAAGATCCGCCTTAGGGAATAAGGTTATTAATGGTACAGATTTAAGGGTTAAAGGTTCAGAGTTAGTTTTATAAAATACACATGTTACGCCACACTTTAGAAAATAAATTGTGGACTAAATGATTTATAACGCACATAAACTCTTAAAGATTTTCATTGATGGAAAGTAACACACAATCAGGGTTCCACTGAAACAGGGTTCCACTTAAACATAAAAAAGAAAGGGTTCCACTAAAACACATGAAAGAAGGGTTCCACTAAAAAAGGGTTCCACTAAAACAGGGTTCCACACAGGGTTCCACAAACACATGATAACAGGGTTCCACTCTGAAACACTAAAAACAGGGTTCACCGATAATATTAAAGACAGGTTTCCATTGATGGATCCAAACATTAACTTCACTAACTTTCAAGTGTCCAAGTTGTAGAAAAAAAATTAGCTCAACCCAAACATTAACCGCACATTAATTCTCATCAACTTCTCTTCCCGACGCTTTCTCCACGATCGGTACAGAAATCAGTTGGACTTTGATTAAACCGTGTCTCTTAAACCGTGTTCAGGTACAAGAATCAGTTGGACTTCTGAAATCAGTTGGACTCTGATCGGTACAGAAATCAGTTGGACTTCTCTTACAACTTCTCTTACTGACGCTTTCTCTTAAACCGTGTTCCACAGAATCTGATGTTTCTCCACCATCGGTAGGTTTTTAAGTTTTGTGGTATTTGATGAAATTTTGTGTACTTTGATTAATTTGCTAAAAGAGGGTTTTTTTTTTGGTATGAAATTGGGGATTTAGGAAGTAGGTTTTGGGTGTTACACATTATGTTTTGGTATGAAATTGGGGATTTAGGAATTAGGTTTTGGTATGATATTGGGGATTTAGGAATTACTCTGACGTGAAATAAATTACCGTTACTTCTTTCTTGCTAATTTTAGAGGAGTTGATGCTGAGAATCACATGTAATCAATGTATGATGTTGAACTCTTAGATTTTGTCCTGGTTTATTCACTAGTATAGTGGGTTGTAACTATTAATTAGATTGCAGTTTTCTTCCAGAAATAGTGTTAGTGGTGTCCTATTGATTTCATGATCCAGCACTTGAATATTTGTTTTTGTGTTGACAATGATCCATAGAGTGTTTAGATTCAACATGTTATGGTATTTTCGGATGTTGGTTATTCTTGTTAGCCATCTTGCAGCTCAATATTAGTCATACATCACACAATCATGCATCTCTGTTTGTTGAGCCCACAATTGCAAGATCTTCTTCCTGTCATAATGCATTCAGAGGCCATCCACTAAAATGATGGTTTGTTATGTTAACAGTACTAAAATGCTTAAGAATTTTACTAATTGTGCGTGTTCGATACAGATATTATAGCATCGATAGATAAGAGTTGGATTAAAAAACATAGGAAAGAGGAGGCGTTCCGCGAGGGAGTCATAAAATTCCTAGAATTTGCGTTTGAGCATATACAACCTGGGATGAAATCAATTCTTTGTCAGTGTGTGAACTGCAGTAACAATTTATACCGTCCTCGAGATGACGTCCATGTACATATATTACGTCAGGGGTTCACTCAAGGATATACTAACTGGATATATCATGGGGAGGCAGAGGTTAGGGAACCTTTGGGTACTAGTAGAACAGTTGAAGATAACTTACCGGAAAACGACGATTGGGATGAGTTGCTATGTGGTATGGGAGCAGCTTCGAACTCCGATGCTGCAGAGTTTTACCGGTTATTGGAGGAGGCAGAGGTACCCCTTTATCCACATTGTAAGAACTATTCAAGGTTATCATTTACTGTGCACATACTTCGTATTAAGACCCGTGGTGGATTGGCTAATGATAGACACATTTTAGTGTCGAAATTGCACCTTAATTTCTAGTGAGTTAGTATTCGATTTTGTGTCTATTACGTGTTTTTATGCTTTTGTAGGTACATTAGAAGAATAAAGATTTATGGAAAAATTGGCTCAAAAAGTGTTAAAGGCACCCGAAAAAATGGATCAAGGCACCATACTTTGGATTGGGGCACCCTTGGATCGGGCCAACTCAGCGGGTCAACTCAGCCCAGTCAACTCGGTCAAAGCCAGTTGACCGAGTCAAACCCAGTTGACCGGGTCAAAGCTTCATCGGCAAACAGGAACTTCTCTGACTCAAATCAAATAGCAAAATTCATGGGATTTCAGCCAAATTGATAGCTACCCAAGTTAATTAAAGGTCCGTATAACCTATTAGAAGCATCAGAGCCGAGTAATTTTGGCCATAGAATCATGTATCTGGCCGGAAAATAGTTGTTGTTCCTTTTTGGATAAAAACAGGATTTACACGGTGATTAACCGAATTATACTGGGATTGGGATGTTCCAGAGTGTTCCTAAGTACTATATAAAGCAGTCGCAAGCCTCAGATTTATTTTACGCAGCTCCAGAATCACTTTTCCCTCTTTCCGTTCAAGTTCCGACGCCGGCCGGTAACTGCTGCTGTTCCCGGTGATCGACTGCTCTTCATTCAACGCTGCTGAGGAAGAAGACAGTGTAACGTTTGTGACGCTTATTTCAAACCTCTCTGTTGCCTTTTCTGTTTCCGGGTTGGCTTTTGTTGTGACAGCTGACGGCTTCTGTAACGCTTATACTGCGTTGTTGTTGTGCTGTTACAACCTTATTCAACCTTGTAATCACTATTTTGAGCAATGAAATCAACTTTTGAGCAAGTTTTCTTCACCATGAGCTAAGTCTATTTACTGGGATGATGGATAAGGTAATTTTCTCAATTTTATGTGATTTAATTATTTTCTAATAATTATTTATAATTCTTTTGTTATTAGAATTGCATAGTTTTAAATAGTGAAAACGGTTTTCTTTCAACAGTTGTGTTTTTGCTTGATGGATTATGCTTAGTTAATTAATTTTGATAGTCCATGCTTGTGATTTACCTCTGTTTGTTAGCATAACAAAACCAATTTTGGCAATTACTTGTGCTTCAATTAATTTAAAAAGAATTATCTGATTAATCACATAGGTTGTTAGAATTACCAGATTCCTGATTCCTGGTCCTTTTAAAATTATTAAAAAATCATCCTTAGGTTATTTAGTCTTTTTCATACTCCTGGAATTTTCTAGAGTTAATTTAAGTCATTATTTTCTAAAATCATTACCTTCACAAGTTCGAGAATCGAACACTTTATTTACCACTATTAAAACCACATCAGCTAACAAATGGTTTGACGAGCTGTTGATTCTTCTGATCAAGGCATTTCCAACTGCCATAATACCAAAGAACTGTTATGAGGCTCTAAAAACCATAAGGGACTTGGGTCTTACCTACCAAAAGATTGATGCTTACCCAAACGATTGCATATTGTTTAGGAAAGACTATTCACTGTTGGATAAGTGCCCGGTGTGTGATACTTCCAGATGGAAAAATGATGGGTTGCGGGTAGACGATGAGTCATTTATTAGTACGAAAAGAAAACCTAATAAGAAACTTGCTGAAAAGATAGTACGGTATTTTCCTTTAAAGGCCAGAATTAAGAGGTGGTTTATGTGTCCTAAGACCGCTTCTCAAATGATATGGCATGAAAAGGAACGTATTGATGACGGAATTTTAAGGCACCCGGCCGATTCAGAAAACTGGGAGACCTTTGATAAGATGCACCCAATATTTGCATCCGAGGCTCGCAATCTGAGACTTACATTAGCAACTGACGGGATTAATCCTTTTGGAAATATGACAAATCCTCATAGTACATGGCCAGTTGTTTTAATCAACAACAACTTCCCACCATGGATGTGTATGAAAGATTCCAATTTCCTTTTGTCTATGATAATTTCAGGACCCAAGTCACCAGGAAATGATATTGATGTGTATCTGGAATTATTAATAGAGGAGTTGAAGGATTTATGGGAGTCTGGTATTCTTATTTATGATGCTTCAAAGAAAGATTTCTTTGTATGTCGTGCAGCCTTATTGGGTACTATTAGCGATTTCCCTGCCCTAGCCATGCTTTCTGGATGGAGTACCAAGGGACAATATGCATGTCCATGCTGCAATAGTGACACATGTTCACTTCGGTTAAGCAACGGAGGTAAGAGCTAAACTTGTACTTATTTTTGATTGCTTTCCTTTTATGCCAAACTCTTATATTTTTGTCGAAATGTGATATTTAGGTAAGTGGTGTTACATGTTTCACCGCCGTTTCTTGCCAATGGATCATAAATGGTGCAATCACAGGGCGGCCTTCAATGGAGAAAAAGAAAATCGCCAACCACCAAAGCTATTAAAGGGGGCTGAAATACTTGAGCAATTGAATTAGTTAGAGCAAGTTGAGTTTGGTAAGAATGGCAATCAACAAAAGATATTAGAAAAAATACCCTTTGATCACAATTGGAAGAAGATAAGCATTTTCCAGCTGGAATTACCTTACGTGAGCTCGATTTTATTGTTCCACTCTTGATGTGATGCATATCGAGAAGAATGTTTGTGACATTCTGATGGGGACTATATTGAAGGTCAATGGGAAGACAAAAGACAATATAAAAGCCCGATTTGACCTACAGAGGCTGGGTATACGGAAGGACTTATGTGCGACGAGAATATGGGATAAATATAAGGTGCCAAACGCCTCATACGTGATGTCGAGTACTGAGAAGGATTCATTTTGTAGACTTTTGAAGGATATTAAGGTTCCAGACGGGTATGCATATAACATTTCTCGTTGTGTGAACCTTAAAGAGCTGAGGCTTATAGGTCTAAAAAGTCACGATTGCCAAGTTCTATTGGAACATTTGTTGCCGATAGCAATTCGTGGAAATTTGCCAGATGATGTGTGTGAAACAGTGATTGAGTTATGTTTGTTTTTCAAAGTGTTGTGTGCTACGGTCCTTAATATGGCTGATTTAGAGACACTGCAAGACAATATTGCAATCAAATTGTGCAAGTTACAAAGGATATTCCCCCAATATTTTTTTGTCGTGATGATGCACTTGCCCATTCATCTACCAGAACAAGCAAAGGTTGGTGGTCCAGTTCAGTATCGTTGGATGTATCCGATTGAGAGGTACGAATTATCATTGTCATTTTCCTTAGAAAGTTTACCTTATTTCTGAACACATACTAGTCGCAGTTGCAATTCTGTGATCTGTGTATGGATGTGAACACATACAGTTCTCTCTATGCTATGTATCAGGTACTTGTGGAAGTTAAAGAGATATGTGCGGAATAAAGCCCATCCCGAAGGCTCGATGGCGGAAGGGCAAATAATAGAAGAAGCTCTCGTTTTTTTTAGCGCCATTTGAATAGTGTACCTACGCATTTTAATCAACTTAGTAGAAACGAGGATAACACTCGATTTCAATCAGCAGTTAATAAGTTGTCTGTTTTTAGACAAGCCGGTGTATTTCAAGGTAAGAAGCATGTGGCGTCAATTTCAAAGGAAGATTTCCACAAAATGAAATTCGATGTTCTCAAGAATTGTGATGAAGTGCACCAATATGAGGAGTACGTGTTTTCCACTTGCTATTTTTCCTTATGTACAGTTCTAAAAATGCTAGAATCTGAGAATGTTCTCATGCACATGTGATTTGAATAATTTTGTTACGACATTATATACATTGAACATAAATCTATGCTCGAAGGAACTAGAAACGCACATAAAAACACACTGAAGAATTTCCTAGATGGTTTGAGCGGAAAGTAAGTCTCAATTCAATACTATTAACATGTTTATTTCGCTACACAATCAAATTTCTGACTTTGGTGAGATTTTTTTTGTAATGAACAGATTACCCAACTGCACAAAGAGACCGGTCAGGTGTCTGAAGAACTATTATCATTGGCTGGAGGTCCTTGTCAAGAAGCTTTGGCTTTCAACATTTACACAGTCAACGGGTACCGTTTTCATACAAAAAGTTGGGAGCATCGAAGAGCTACACAAAACGCTGGAGTATGTGTAACCATCGAGAAGGATTATTTTGGAGTGCTAACAGATATTGTAGAGCTGAGGTATGTGGGTAGCTTCCGTGTTGTTCTTTTCAAATGTGAATGGCGGGATGTAGATAGTGATAGGGGATGCAGGAAAGATTATAATGGGGTTGTTACGGCTGTTAATAAAACCATAAGTTGTTGGCAAGATGACCCATATGTGTTACCATCTCAAGTATCACAGGTAATGTATGTGAACGAAGAAAAAGGGTCCCAATGGCAAACCGTGATAAAACAAAAACCGCGGAACTATTACGATATTCCGGTGCGTGATATTAATACAGATATAAGTCCGAGTGAAGCAGCCCAGGATTTGTACTCGACTTAATGGAAGATGTCCAACGTGAACCGCAGCAGGATGATGATGATAATTTTCATTGGGGTAGGACTGATGTTCCTGATGAAACCATCAATTATGTTGCGCCAGAACAAGATCGTGCGACTGTTGTCGATCTAGAGGATGCTGATATTGAAAGTGTCTATACTACTAGTGATGACGATGATTTGATGGAATTTGAAGAGTCTAACGACGAGATGGACTGTGATTAACACGTCAGAATGCAACCATCGTAAACCCTAAGGTACCAAAATTTTCATTTCCTACAATTTTCCATATTTTACTCATTTTGGGTTCTTTAATAATTTTGATTTTATTAGCTCAAAATACAGTATTGTTGTTAATTGGCACTTAGATTCTGGTCTAATTGAATCAGCACTTAGATATGTATACTACAGTCTAATTGGTGATGCTATATGACTTAAATGCTATCAAATTGTACCTTGCGGTCCATTGATTCTTTCGGAGCACAAAGACAGTCCACTAGAGTTTAATGAATATGCTGCTTATGATCTGAAACAAGTATTGCTTGGGTTGAGGTGTATGTAAACTGGGGTAGTCAATTCTGATGGCGATGATATTCATGAACTTGATTTGCGTATCTGCATGGTGATATTAGCATCAGGTTTGTTGTTGGAGTGAAGTATGAAGAGAAGGCTTCCTTTATGGAAACGAAGGAGTAGGAGTGGTTTTCCAGATTTTGTGGGAGGAATGTGGCGTGGATTTTATTTTGTGGATTTTGGTTGTGAATCCGGCATGTTCTGTTGATCTTTTTTAAAGTTGTGTTTGTGTAGTTGTAATTAGGAAAGCATTTGTTGATGGGAAGGTAATGATATATAAATATAAATCTATCATCTTTGGGCACGGACAATTGGAGTTTATCTTTTCTTTTGTGTTCATTGCTGATCCAAATTTTGAACGCTCGGGTCTACACTTAGTCGTCAGGTATTATAATCATGATATAAAACAGATGTCTGTCAAAATCAGTACAACGATGGATGCATTCAAATTTATACTGTCCATTGAGATTTTCTTATTTTATTTTCTTCATTGCAGGGCATGTTCTTAGTGTTGCATGGAGTTCTGATGCTAAGTCAATATTTTCAGGGAGTAGTCATGGGTATGTTGAATTTATACTGTCCAGCTTCTGTGGAAGTTGATTCTCTAACCTCGACAATGTTTTCACTGCTGATAGTTCATAGTTGGCACCTTGCAATATATACTGCAGAAATGGAGGTATCTCATCTCCTTTCCTTTTTCTTTCATGTAGAGTGAAAAAAGAAACTCGCAGTAATTTAAAGTTCCCCAGGTTTTGGTTTGTTATGTATGCTCTTGTTATGTTTACTAATACCACATAGGTGCTGTTGTAGAAAAATTATCGGAAGAAGCAGTGAGAATTGTCTACAGAAGCAGAAAAAAACTCAATGATAAATGATAAGTTCTTTGCCTAAAAGCCACTCTTCATCATTACCTAGAGCCCCATTTGTACTTAGACTTGATTCATGCTAATAGCCAGTGTACCTATATCTTTTAATAAGTTGATTTACATTGTAGCTTTCTTATGGCACCCTTTCCATCCAACGGCAGAAGTCAGAACTTCTTCTACTACGTATCCAAAAGAAGAAGAGCTGGAGATGCAAGCTTTATGTACTTACACCATTTCAAGCCTACAAGGTATACAACTATCCTTCGGGTTCTTTTTGTGTTAGTTCCTTAACTTTAGGATTCAAGTTATCATCTTGATTTTCACTTCATAGCTTATTTTTTCTAAATACGTTCAGTGGTTCTAGACCAGTACTCAGACACATAGCCGAGCCTCAGACTTTGTTATGATTTGGTCAACAGACCCATTAAGCTGCACATTACTTCGTCAAAATCTGCTTTCAATGCATCTGACGTCAATTATAAACTAAGTGTAGGCTAACAATGTATAATGCTCTAAAGATCTGTGATATTTGGGGTCATTGATGTTTTGGTGGTTGATCTAGGTGTTTTGTAGCCATAGATTGGAAATGGCGGCAGTGGGAAACCAACAACTACTAAAAGAACTCCCTAAAGTTACAAATGCATGTTATGGATAGTGGTTGACCACACCTAGCATGGTAAGTAGGAACCTGTCATTGATGAAATACCCCTGTCAATATGCAACTAACCTCTTCACATTTCCTAAATGCAGGCATGGAAAAATTGAAGAGAAGGTACACCCTTGGAGCTGATGTATACATATTGGATTGTTATGTGTGCAAGATAATATCGAAGATAGACCCACCATGTCTTCTGTTGTTTTGATGCTCATTAGCTACTCAATCACTCCAGCATCTCCTTCACAACCTGCATTTTTTGCAGGAAACCATAACAAGGATTGAGTATGCTCAACCCTTTAGAACATTCTAATTAGAGCAGTTCAAAATCATATTCGGCAAACAACATTTCTGTTAACATTGGTCTAAAATTGCCCTTGCTTGTATAGATTTGTGTGAAGATGATTCCACACATATTCTTTTGCCTACGAATTGTTAGCTTAAAATTCATTTGCGTTTGGATTTTATACGAAAAATGGTACTAAAATTTCAGTATAATGTCATTCTAACCATGTAAATGGATCCTTATCTTTTCTTCTCATGGATGATTGTAAATGTTAATTTTGTAATTGTTGTAGTTACAAGGTTGAACAATTCATAGATAGTAATTCGTTTATGTCAGGTAAGTTGCCAACTATAGGATCTGTGGCGCAATAGGAGCGTGTTTGACTCTAGATTAGAAGGTTGTGTGTTCGATTCACGTTAAGTCCATATTATTTTCTTTTATTTTTTTTCCTCTTTAATCATCCTGAAACCCAAAGCAACAATAATATGCAAGCTTTGGTGTTGAACTCAGGAAAGCAACAAAGGATGAAAACAACTCTTCTAACACTATTGGATTAATATTAAGATCTTAAATTTCTACTTCAAAAATTGTTTCTTTTTTAAAATGGTGGCGGTGGCTTAAACTTGGTTGCTGACCCCTGTTTGAGAAACCAATTAATTTTCTGTTGCTACGAGTATGTGGCTTAAAGTAAAGAGCTACATGACCACTTTTTTAGATGTTACATATTACTTGGAAAAAGGATATAACAATTAAACATATTTGGTCGTGGCTCAAATTTAGTTGCTGGGAGAAGTTTGGGCAACCAATTTATTTTGTTGTTGCTACAAGTCGGTGCCTCAAAATGAATAGCTACATGATCAACTTTTAGATGCTAAAAATTACTTGAAAAACGGATCTAGCAATTAAATATATTTGGTTGTGGCTCAAACTTAGTTGCTGAGAGAGGTTTGAGCCACCAATTTATTTTGTTGTTGCTACTAGTCGGTGCCTCAAAGTAAATAGCTACATGACCACTTTCTTAGTTGCTATAAATTACTTGAACAAAGGATCTAGTAATTAAACATATTTGTTTGTGGCTCAAATTTACTTGCTGAGAGAGGTTTGAGCAACCAATTTATTTTGTTGTTGCTACAAGTCGGTGCCTCAAACTGAATAGCTACATGATCAACTTTTAGCTACTATAAATTACTTGAAGAACGGATCTAGCAATTAAACATATTTGGTTGTGGCTCAAACACAGTTGCTGAGAGAGGTTTGACCAACCACTTTTTTTTCTTGTTGCTACAAGTCGGTGCCTCAAAGTAAATAGCTACATTATCACTATTTTAGTTGCTATAAATTACTTGAACAAAGGATATAACGATTAAGTATATTTTTTCGTTGCTAAATATTAGTGGACACATGTTTAATGCCACCAATATTTCTGGCAGTTGCAATTTTAGAAGCTTAAAGCATTTAAGCGACTAATTTTCCGGGCTCTTGCTAAGATTTTAGACGCTTAAGCCCGTTTTTCTTGTAGTGGATCTGGAAGAGCGAAGGGAGACAGCCTTGTAGAAGATGGAAAACTACCAGCGGAAGATTGCTCGGGAGTACAACAAGAAGTAAAACTCAGAAATTATGTATAGGGACAATATATACTGAGGCAAATTCCTTTGTATCAAAAAGAACGGAAGTGGGGTAAGTTAGCACCATCATGGGGTGGATCGTTCATAATTCACGACGTGGCCGGCAAGGGCTCGTATTACTTGCGTAATATAAAAGGAGAATCCTGAAGCACCCGTGGAACGCCATATATCTAAAGCCCTACTACCCGTATACCAAGCTGCAACACAATCACGCCATTGTGCCAAGTTTTTTATCAGAAGAAGAAGTCGCGTTTCACGCAACATGTTTCTATCTCTGAAGAGGAGTGGTGACCCCCGATCATCAATGAAGAGTCTTATTCACTAATTTTTCAAAAATTCATCAAAACTTTCGTAAGTTGTATCTAACTCGATTACAGGGTAAAGTATAATCAGATATAATCTCGGACACCCTAGACGCATGTCCATATCAGGGGGAAATAAGTGTAAGAACGTCCACCCAGAACAAGAGATGTCCCACAATCAAACATTATTAAGTACCGGAAGTCGCTGCTCGGATTCCCCCTGCTTATGATTCCCTTGGACAGGGCTGGACAAATCTGGGCGCATGATCCCGTTTGGAAACAATAAGGTAGTAAATCAATTTCCATTCAGAATAAAACGAAGATCGTTTGACGTCGGGTGTTGGGAATGATTCACAACTTAGTATTTAATCTATTCGTTTAGGCATATGTGTCTTTCACAATCGAAATACTAAAACTTCAATTGTGTACTTGTTCCTTTTCATTACTTGTACATATGACAGATCTTGTAGCAAAATGTAAATACGAAGAAGACAAAGGCATATTCCGATTCATGAAAGAGGGGCAGTATATATCACACTCCAAGAAATTCATACACTATCTACCCACAACCTTGTGCATTATCATCACATCTTGTATATAATTCTCCGTTTAGAACCAATAAACACTCAAACACTCAAAATCCAAAAAAATTTAAGACCCATTTTAACAATATCACCTAAGCTATGATAACCACTTCAACAAAAATACCTCGACCAGCAGGGACTGCAAAGATCGGAGGAAACTGTAAGTTTCCAGCCATTTTATTTGGTGGGATCCTCGGTCACCTCTAGCTTCTTGAACTTGTAACCATTCTGCGCAAGAACTTGATCATACACCGAATTAATAGCGACAGCAGACGACCTTTTATCCTTAAAAGCATAATGAGAGGATAAAGCCTTTCTCTCTTCATCAAGACGGAGTTGTGAACCTTCAACATTCTGAGCCATCCTATCCTTCAATTGACGATTCTCGGCTTCCAGTATCGAGACACGAGAAGAAGTCGTAGCTAGAAGATTCTTCTTGACCACAAGAGTAGACTGAACACAAGCAAGATCACTTTTAGAAGAACCAAGTTCCTTTCTAAGATCTGCAAAACAAATAATTCGAGTCAGCAGAGGAAGATAGAAATACCAGAATAAAGCAATACAAGTCAAACCCCCTAAAAATCTACCTTTATCATAAGCTAGAGTAATTTCTAAATTTCTTAAAGCTATAGAAAAGTGGTTTAGAGACAATACATAATTTTATTTCATGTATTTTTGTTACAGACATGATCTGCCAAAATGGCCTATATAGGCCTTATACAAAGATACAATAAAGAGAAATATTCTCACTTAAAATCAAGGGATATATTCTGTGCATAGGATGTGATACGCAATATTCTCTTATAATGGCAGATAAGAGACAATATCCTATGATTTATATTGTGAAATATTGCATATCATTCTATACTCCCCCTCAAGATGGAGCATGTAGGTTTCGCATGCCCATCTTGACAAGTAAGAATTTAAGCTGTCGGGACCCTAGTGCCTTGGTGAAGAGATCAGCCACTTGCATCTTGGTGTTGACATAGAGTGGCTCTATTTCCCGTGACTCAACACGCTCTTTGACGAAATGGCAGTCCATCTCTACATGCTTTGTTCGTTCGTGAAATACTGGGTTGTTGGCAATATGCCTAGCTGCTTGGTTGCCGTAATAAAGAGGTGAAGGCCCATTTTGTTCTACCTCAAGTCCCTTTAGGAGCCATCTCATCCATAGGATCTCACTAGTGGTGGTTGCCATGGCTCGGTATTCTGCTTCGGCCGAAGAGCGTGAAACTACAGATTGTTTTTTTGACTTCCAAGAGATAGGTGCTCCCCCTAGGAGTAGGAGGTATCCAGTCCGTGACCTTCTTGTGAAAGGACACCCCATCCAGTCAGCATCGTAGTAATTAACCAATTTGGTTCCTCCATCTTTTGGGAAAAAAATTCCTTGTCCTGGGGTAGCCTTTAAATACCGCAAGACTCTCATGGCAGCGTCCCAATGTCCCTGTCGAGGATCGGAGACGAATTGACTTAAAACATTTACCGAGTAAGTGAGATCTTGTCTCGTAGGATGGAGGTACAATAATCTTCCTACGAGTCGTCTATATTTGTTGGCATCCACACGAACATCTTCGTCATTGCTTTCAAATTTCAAATTTTTCTCTATAGAGAAGGAACATGGTTTACATCCCAGCATTCCACTATCTTCCAAGATGTCTAGCTTGTATTTGCGCTGACTTAAAACCAAACCGTCCTTCGTGCGTGCAACTTCGATCCCAAGGAAATACTTTAGGGGACCAAGGTCCTTGATGCTAAACTTGCTATCAAGGTAGACCTTTGTTTCTTATATTTTTCCTTGGTCATTTCCTACAATAATAACATCATCGACGTAAATAAGAGCACCAACAAAGACCTTATCTCTTTTGTAAATAAAAAGAGAGTGATCCGCAGAAGACTGTATAAAATTAAGTTCAAGGAGAGCGGAGGTGAATTTTTGATACCAATTTCTCGAGGCTTGTTTCAAACCGTATAACGAATTTCTCAATCTGCATACTTTTCTTTCTCCCCCTTTGTTGTAACCATGTGGAATTTTCATGTAGACTTCCTCGTTCAAATCTCCATGTAAGAAAGCATTATTCACATCTAACTGGTGAATGGTCCACTCTTTCTTAACTGCGATAGCAATCAAACTTCTGACTGTGACTAGTTTAGCCACTGGTGCAAATGTGTCATGGTAGTCCACACCTTCTATCTGCGTATAGCCCTTTGCAACGAGTCTGGCCTTGTACCTCTCTATTTCGCCGCTTGGTTTATATTTTATCTTGTATACCCATTTTGAGTCTATGGCTCGTTTCCCATTCGGCAAATCTTCTATAGTCCAAGTCCCGTTCTCTTTGTGTGCCTCTATTTCTCTTTCTATGGCAGTTCTCCAGTTTTTATCCTGCATAGCTTGTTCAAAGCTTTTTGGCTCATCATTAGAGGTGATGGCGGCCAAAAAGGATTTGTGAGAGTCAGAAAATTTATCATAAGAGACAAAGTTGGCTAGAGGACATACCGTCGAGGAATGCTGATCGGAGACGGGTTGTGCATGGTCTATGGATGGGGGAAGTCTAACATCGTAGTCGCCGAGATGTGCAGGCCTGAACTTAGTTCGCTTCTCCCTCCCTGGCCCAACATCTCTGTTTTGGACTTTGGTAGTCTCATTTTGACTGGGCTCGAAATGTGCAGGCCCTTCTGAAGGGTCATTCTCTTGTACGGAAGAGTTGGTAGGTCTCTCAATGCTTTGTACTTCGGCATGTTCAAGATTTTTGAGATACCTTGCTTCATTTGGCCTGCTGGACTCATCGTCTTCAAGATCTTGATATTTCATGGGTGGATATTGCAAGACGTCTTCCTCCTCGTGTTCCATTTTTCGGGTATTTATAGCAAACGGAAAAAAAAAGTTCTGCAAACTTCACATCTCTAGACACGATGATCTTGCCACTACTGGGGTCGTAGATTTTATACCCTTTCGTGCCACCTGGGTAGCCCATGAAGACGCCTGGTTTTGCTCTCATCTCAAATTTGTCGCCTCTTGCTTCGAAGTTTCGATAGTAGACCATACAACCCAAAACTCTCATGTGGTCGTAATTGGGCTTTTGATTGTGTAATATCTCATATGGAGTCTTTTTTTTAATCACTTTGGAAGGAAGCCTGTTGATAATGTATGCCACAGTCAGGATGCACTCACCCCAAAATTTTATTGGCAGTCTTGCTTCAATTTTCAGAGCTCGTGCTGTTTCAAACAAATGTCTATGCTTTCTTTCCACGACTCCATTTTGCTACGTAGTGTGTGGGCACGTTGTCTCTAAGACGATTCCCTGCTCAGCATAAAAATCCAACATCTGGTTTGATTTGAATTCCCCACCATTATCACATCTAATTCTCTTAACATTTCGTTCAAATTGGGTTTTAACCATTCTGTAAAAATTAATTAAGCATGTACTTGCCTCATGCTTGTGTTTCAATAGAAAAACCCAAACTGCTCTACTATGGTCATCAACGATGGTCAGGAAATAACTCGCTTTAGTAAAAGAAGGAGTTCGATATTTTCCCCATATGTCGCAGTGAAGTAAATCAAAACAACCATTCGTTTCGGTGATACTGATTGGAAAGGGTTGTCTCGTCAATTTTGATTTAGCACAGGAATCACATATATCATTATTGTTTTTGAACGAAATATTATTAAGAAAACTGATTTGAGAAAGCTTTCCATCACCAGCGTGTCCCAGTCTTTTGTGCCACCTGTCCATTGTCGTCATCATAGTTTTTCTTCCACTTGTAGACATCCCCATTTGATATAGACCATCTTTGCATTTACCCGCTCCAATAAATTTCCCCGAACATAAGTCCTGTATGACAAAAAAATCAGGAAAGAAGATTAGCACACACTTTAAGTCTCTTGTAAGCTTGCTAACCGATAGCAAATTGCAAGTAAATTTCGGAACGTGCAAAACTCCATGCACTCTTGTTCCATTATGTAGAGTATGACTGCCTCTTCCCTCAACAAGCACAATTTCTCCACTTGGTATGGTTACAGTCGCTTCATTCGTCGTAATGGTCCTTCCTTCGAGAATTTCTGCCTTATGAGTTATGTGTTTTGTACATCCAGAATCAACAATCCATTCACTAAGGTAGGAGTTACCTGCCATATTTGTTGAATGCATCACATCGGCTCGATCATAAGTTTGACGAAAAGTAGTCTGTCCACTCTTGTCTTCCGGAGCAAAGAACTGTCTGTCACGGAAGGTAGTCTGTCCTGTTTTATCTTCCGGCGCAAAGCATCTCAGGAATGTCTGGTACTGCTCTCTCGTCAGGTTCAAGCCTTCAAGTTCAGCACACATTTCATCCTTGTCGGGTTCTGCATACGTTCTTCTCTGGCCAGCAGCAACCTCAGTGCAAGCTGCCCTCAGTCTGGATCTGTGCTGTCTATGATCTCCTGAATGCTGTTGCTTTCCGTCCTTCTTGGCCGGCCACCATTCTGGGTAGCCGATCAACTTGAAACAACCCTCACGATTGTGTCCTGACTTGTTGCAATAGTCACATTGTTCCACAGTCTTTCGATCTTTCTGTATACCTTTGTCAGGTCTGGTTTCGTTGGCCATGCAGATTTTGGTGTTTCAGAAGGTTGATTTTGAGTCTTGTGAGCAAGTATGATCCTGCTCTGATACCATATAGAAAAGTGGTTTAGAGACAATACGTAATTTTATTTCATGTATTTTTGTTACAGACAAGATCTGCCAAAATGGCCTCTATAGGCCTTATACAAAGATACAATAAAGAGAAAATATTCTCACTTAAAATCAAGGGATATATTCTGTGCATAGGATCAAGGATATCTCGGGCGCATCGGGGACTGCAAGAAGGAGTTCACGGAGCAACGAACCGTTACGATCCCTTTCCATATTGCAAGGAGCGACGCTCTATGGAGTCAAAAGTCGAGGAGATTTAGTCATTGAGGAATCTTGAGAACGCTTCAATCGATTCTCGTCCTGAGATTCTCGATTGCTCACCTTCTCGTCAGTCTTACTCTTCCCTCTAGGTGGCTTTGAGACCGAGTATTGAGACCCCTTAGGTTGTTTATCATCCTTAACAGTCGATTGCACTGTGGGATGAGAAGAATTCCTGCCTGGTTTACTACCACTTCTAGTGGAACTAGTCATGATTCTACAAAAAGCACCCAAATCAAATGGGTAAATTGTCAAGCAAATTGCGAGATGATTATCAGAAACTGTAGAGATATCACAAAGGCGAAGGGTATCATGGATCCATCAAACATACAATCAATCAAACCATTCTGGAAATTCCCCATGACCAAGAATGAGGAGGAATTGAGGAAATCAAGAAGCAATAAGGAGGAATTGAGGAAATCAAGAATTCGAACACGGCAAGACGCATAGTTGGTAGTTGATTCTGCAGTAGGGAGAAATCAAGGATTGAATGCGAACAGACGTTTGCAGGGGAAAAGAGAATGAGAAGATGAAGATGTTAATGAAATTTTAGTGATCAGAGAAGTTAATAGTATAAAAACAAGAAAGAAGAATAAGAATTGAATTCTGGATTGAAAGTAACCTTAAGTAGCCAAAGAATGACAGTGCGGGAATCTAGGAGAAGTGAATATGAAGTGGGGATCATGCATAGGTGGTGGTGATCATGGGTAGTTGATTTACCATAATAGCCTTCATCAATTCAAGCAAATCAAGGGGCAAACTGTAACTGCATAATTTACACCGTATAAATGGCATGATCTTAAGATGGGTGCAGCTTGTTCTCATCACATGCGAAGCACCGAAACAATCCACATTCGGATTTACCCAATCCCAAGATGGAAAAGATGAACAACTAGGATGAAAGCACGGACAGATGATGGGATGCAACAGTTGGAAAGAGTCGTTACAGCGTGGAAATATCTATTCATCATTAAATACGCCATTAATGCTCCCACCTAACCAGACCTTCACGTGGGGAGATCTAAGCAATACATACAATCCCAGTAAGAACCGCCAAGCGTTAGGGTACGATGAACGATCCCCGGTCTCGATGTTTGAATAAGCGAATGACGGACCCCATCCAAGCTCTATAAATAGGGAGTTGGGATTTTGGAAAGTGGTTGGATCATTGGAGGACCAGAGAGTAGGATTAGAGTGAGAATATTTTTTACTTGTACTCAGAGATATTAATCCTAAGATTCTAACACATATTGTGACACAAAGATTCAATAGTAAGATCTCAAACTCATTACCCTGTGAATATATGCTTCGGCTGAACCACGTTAATCCTATTGTGTCATTTACATTATACGCTATTTATATTTGCAGTCATTTACATTAATCGGCATCATTGTAATATTGATATTCTGACAAATAAGTTAATCATTGCATACTGTGAACCTTGCTTGATCCATTAGTTCGATTTTTAGCGGTTACATTTTCGAATAAGGAACTTAGATAAAACATTCATATAAATTATAAAAAGATAAAAAAATAAATTATTATCTTGTCGAATTTTTCTTATAGGAGTAAAAGGCCTACATGAAGATCCATTTAACAAAAACGAACAATGGTATCAGATATATCATTTGAAAGCGGCAGTCTATCCAGAACGATTGAAAACAAAAACCGCACTCACAATTAGGTGCTTGAAATTGGATGGTGGATACGTGTCATTTACCCTGATCGGATGACATTTGAGTCAAACCCAAATCAGATGGAACAAAATCAGCCGTCTCGTGGTGTGATATTTGACTCAGACTCGAGTCAGATATCCAACTTGCATACAAAGGGAAGCAACCCAGCACTGGATTAGTTAATCATCATCATCATCATCACCATCCATTTATCAAGTTAATAACAATATGAATTAATTTATTTAATTTAATATTATTCTACTGATCAATAAACAGAAAGAGATTCCATTTGCAGGTAAGAATCTCACCATTTTTATACACAGTTGCTTTGATCAATTGATCATATACAATTCCTCCGTAGCCATCTTATTACATACCTACTCTTTCTAGGAAGTAAAGACGGAAAGAAGATGAATTCGAGAGAAGATAAAATTGTGACTAGTGAAAACGGAGAAGAAGATGATCAGGAGAGTCATGGAAAAGAAGGTTCAATTTGTGGGTTTGATTCTCTTAATCAACTTCTAAGCTCTTCTCTTAAGCCTCAAGTCTATCAGGTATATTTATTCTTTATTTGATTCCCCTTCTTAATATTCATTTTGAATTATGAATTTCTTATTGAGTTACACATTTCCTTCTTTTACATTTCAAGATTGTAATGGAATTGTGATATTAAGATTATTTGTTTTAAACGCACTGTAAATTAGGTTAGGGTTTCGAAAATTATTGCTGTAGGAGTTCATTTGGTTAGTAAACCAATTATGAGAGTTCTGCTTCTATATTGATCTTAAGAAGCAGACACTGTGAATCTGTGATAACTCGATGTTGTTTTTTTTTCGTTTCTTGATCTATCAGTCAATCGATGTTTGCAAACATGGTTGATTTTAATTCAATTTAGAAATTAATGATAACTTTAATTGAGATGTTGGGAACTTGGGAGAGTTAGTGATAACATAGTTGACTTTTATTAAATCACCATTTTGCAGGAGGTAACCAGATTGCTTCAAGGGCTGAATTGCGGAAAACCAATTGAATCAGTTGCTCTTCCCGACTCTGCAACTACCCTATCTTCAAACCATGGTTTTGACTTAAAGGTAGATATTTATAAACCCAAGCGAAACATAGCCATTGTAGCACCTCAGTTCTTAGAAGAACTCACTTATGCTTATGATTTGTGAATATGCAAATCATTTATGCTGTTAAGATGCCATTTAAATTTTTAAGCTTTTGTCTTGGCTAAATGTTGTCAACCCTGAGATGAGATTTTTATTGTTCTCGAATGATGAGCTAGATTGCTTTAGACTTTAGAGGTCTGCATAGTACTACTAACACAGTAAACTGAATTGCCTTTTTCATATTGTAAAACCTACACAGGCTTTCAGCTTTCATGCAGACAAAGAGTTAATGCGAGAACCTCGAATTGTTCGGGTTGGTCTCATTCAGAACTCTATTGCGCTTCCTACAACTCATCCTTTTCTCGACCAAAAGAGAGCCATATTTCAAAAACTTAAACCAATTTTTGAAGCTGCAGGTGCTTCAGGGGTCAACATATTATGCTTGCAGGTGAGTTATTATCCAAATTAGCAGAAATATGGATCAAAATCCCATTAAATAATGAAGTTTGCCATAGCATCTGTTTTCTTTTGTTAATTTCAGGAAGCATGGACAATGCCTTTTGGATTTTGTACACGGGAGAAGAGTTGGTGTGAATTTGCTGAACCTGTGGATGGGGAATCAACTCAATTTCTCAGGGGTTTGGCACAAAAATATAATATGGTCATAGTAAGCCCGATTCTTGAGAGGGATGTGAACCATGGAGAAACTATTTGGAATACTGCTGTTATTATTGGAAATCATGGTAACATAATTGGGAAGCATCGCAAGGTAATAGTTCATGTATTGTGTGCTCCTTTTACTGTTGAACTTCGACGTAGTTTCGTACTCTTGTCTAACTATTAGTGCTGAATTTGGAAGTTGTATTTGATAATATCTATTAGAATCACATACCAAGAGTTGGAGATTTCAATGAAAGCACATACTATATGGAAGGAAACACTGGCCATCCTGTGTTTGAGACAGCTTATGGAAAGATAGCAGTTAATATCTGTTATGGAAGGCACCATCCTCTGAACTGGATGGGTTTTGGACTAAACGGTGCTGAGATTGTCTTCAATCCTTCTGCTACTGTTGGTGAACTCAGTGAGCCTATGTGGCCTATCGAGGTTTGTTTCCTATATTTTCTTATTTTGCTTAATGTTATCCCCTGAATCTTGACATGCTTGTTAGCAAGGAGACATTGATTATGGAAAGTTTATAATTTTATTTGACTTTTTTTATCTCTTACAGGCTCGTAATGCTGCGATAGCAAATAGTTACTTTGTGGGATCAATCAATCGTGTTGGCACAGAGGTATTCCCTAATCCGTTTACTTCAGGAGATGGGAAACCTCAACATACAGATTTTGGGCATTTCTACGGATCTAGTTATTTTTCAGCACCAGATGCTTCATGTACGCCATCACTCTCACGTAACCGAGATGGTTTGATTGTATCAGACATGGATCTTAACTTATGTAGACAGTATAAAGACAAGTGGGGATTTCGTATGACTGCCCGGTATGACGTGTACGCAGATATGCTTGCCCAATACGTAAAGCCAGACTTTGCACCACAGATCACTACAGACCCCCTATTGAAAAAGGTTTCTTATTAAACAGCAACATAAGTTAAGGTTGCACAAATCAGATCAATCAATACACAAATCAGATCAATCAATAATCTAATAATCTCTCTCCCTCTGTAAATGAATTATGGGCCTTCCTTTTAAATAAAGTGATTGTAATTGTAATCCACAAACTGTTATAACTTTCTCTGATGTCTATGTCCACCTGTTGTAATGAGGTTCGGATAAGCTTTACAGTCATTTTCCGTTTCACATTGTTGTTTGATTTTCTCTCCAAATGAAGCACTCCACTATTACGTCTGATCTTGGATTTGGTCATTACAAGCCCCTTTCCGGACTAAAGATTCATTAAAGAACAAGTTTGCTTAGGTATCACATGGTTGCAAATACAGACCTTGTATCGTATCATCATCTCATGCACATCTAAGAAGGGTCATAACTCACGGGTCTCCTGGAATGAAGCTTTTAGTAGGAAAAGAATGCATATGACGTTCGCGCACATGCAGATCTTGTATATTTTGGAATGGAACCTTGACAGGGAAACGATGCATATAACATTCAAGTGCATGCTGTCATGATCACGATATTTTCTTGATGAAATCATGAGAATACTCTGTAGTAGCACAAAACCCGACTACTAAGATTATATAGATCTAAATACTTGAGTATGGATGCAGAATAAATAATATAAAGTAAAATATAAGAGTAAAGAGCAGAAAGTAAAGACACAGAAGGATTTTACGTGGTTCGCTAGTTAATGAAATCTACATCCACGGATTTTGTGATATCGGTGAGTAAAATACAAACTTTGATCTATTTACATATAATATTTATCTTTCTCTCAAATGATCTTGAAAATATGGTTTATCTCTTATGATTTCTCTCTCAACTTGCTGGGTATTTCTCTCTCAATTTTTCTCTGTCCAAAATGTAATCAAGTGATCTCTTTTTATAGCGCAGGTCTTATCTTGGATGGCCTAAATATCGAGTAGCACATATTCTCCGATCTCGGATAACTACTTCGAGCATCTCGCTCAACCTCCCGTATTATCGTATCCTTTCTTGACACGTTAGCTACCTACTATGTCTTCTCCTAGCTTGATTAGCCTGATTTCGCATTTAATGCTCTCAACGCTCTCTATCATCTCTGTCGTTCCTTATCTTTCTTCTTTATACGTGTCTTCATCTGATCATTTTGGTAGATATCTCGATTACAACAAGCACGTAGGTGAGATGATCACATGTTTTTCCAATCTTTTTTCTTTATATCGCTCAACCTCTGGATGTCTTCCACGTGTGTCATAGATTTTCTACCTTCACAATTTACTTCTTTTCTTCGCATCGAATAAGGTTAAGATGAGAACAAAATTCTTCATTGTCAGATGGAGTAGTCACACCCTCTCTTTTCCGCCAGCTAATCACCACGTAAACTGAACCGCCTCCACTTTCTATCTCGTTTGTTTCATATGGCATTAAATGAGCCTGTATGCACGTCCTACAAGGCCTTAATTAACCTAAAGTTTGCCCTTCGGTTTCTTCCCGCAACTGTTGGTTATCCCAAAAGTTCCTTCTTATTTAAGAAGATCTTTTCTCTTTTATTTTCTCATTTTCTTTGTTTTCTTCTCCACCAACTATTTTCTCCCTCTGCTATTTACTTTTTCTCCACCTTTCGTTGTTGTTGTTGTCTTCATACATTCTCTTCATTTACTTCTATATTTTATTATCATTATGTCTGCCAGACCTGCTCAGAAAAAGAAGTGAGTTGTTTATTTAATTTCTTCTTGGACTGTCATTCTTTTTTTTAGCTGCTGATGGATTTTGCTTTTTAAGGTTCTCTTTGTTGTTTCTGAACTGTTGTTTCTGATGACGATCCTTTTCTTTTTATGGCTCTTCTTTCATCCTTACTCGCTCTAATGGGAAAAAGTAGTTTCCACCACTTCTACTCCCCCCTCTGGTGATGTTCCCATAGTTGAACTTCGTCCTTAGACCTTGAAAGATATTTTCTTCGAGTTTGATTTAGGCAAGTTCCAAGTATCCCTTCCTTACAGTGTGGGTGGGGGTTGTATGATAGTTGGGTGATAAATAGTACTTGGTATGCTGATTCCATCATCGTGAGCTATGGTCAACTCGAATTTGGTCTTCAAATTCCTTTATACGATCCCGAGGATCCTTTTTTCTACGAGGCTCTGGATTCTTCCCTTCCTCATCGGTGGGTGATGCAATATTCGGGGAACTTCTACCGTATCTTGCTAGAGTTCAAGGAGATATCTGTTGGTGATTCTACTGACACGAGGTCGGAGCCATTTGATCAAGATGATTATACAGTGAGGAACTTCCTCGAAAATTACAGGAGTGCTCCGCTGAACCACCGTCGTACTCCTCCTCTTTGGGGGATTGGAATTACCCAAATCCGATCTCTTGCTGATGGTGTCCGAAACTTCTTAGCGACCTCGATCCTCGAAAGTCCGACAATTCCCATCTTCGTAAGACAAGTGACGAAGGCTGGTACAAGATACCCATCGTTAGAAAAGGCACATGGGTCTTTGGCTATAACGAAGATGGTTCATTCAGGGAGGGGCCTTTTTCTGAACATTCTCACATTCCTTCTTATGTTCCATGGAGACTTGTTTGGGATGATCAGTTTGATAATCTTCATTCGAAGGTAACCTTTATCCCACCGTTTAGTCTTTTTCTGTCTTGTTTGGGTTCTAATTTTGCTTTTATAGGTTCCCCGAGCTCATTCTGTTGTTGGATTCGATAAGGAAGATGAGCACGATGATGATGACAATGACGAGGGCCTTCATAAGAGCAAAGGTGATAATGCTGTGAAGGTAAAGAATAATGATTTCTTGTTCTTAAGTATATATACTTGCCTTTGTTCTTTATCTGATCAGCGAAGAAACTTTGTGCAGAGTGGTGGTAAGCGATTAAGGTTGAGTTCTTCAGGTAAAAGTGTTGATGGTGCTGGTAGAGTAAAGTTGGTGTTGGTGGTAAAACTGTTATTGGAAGTGGTGGTGATAAAGCTGTTGTTGGAAGTGGTGGTGATGAAGTTATTGTTGGAAGTGATGCTGATGAATTGTGGATCTTGAAGGCGACGATTCCGATTCAGAAAGGACTCGGATGAACCTAGATAAGTTTGAGTTGGAATTTCCCGAGTTTAACCTTGGGAATATGAATGCTGATGATGCTTTGGATCAGAACGCTGATATTAACAGGGTGGCTTCTAACGTGCCTCTGCAGACGCAGGGTGCAGACGTTAGCAAGTCTCTGCCTCAGCAAAGTATTAAAGAGTCTAGCCAACATATGGTAACTTTACGCCCTCAACGTGTCTCCAAGTCGCAATTGAACATCGGTAGGGCTGTTCATGGCCAGTTTCGGTTCGGTTTTGTACCAAACCAAAACCGAAACTGGCAAGGTCGGTTTTCCAATTATTTTTCCATAACCGTTCCGTTTACCGCCGGTTCGGTTTTACTCGGTTTTCTCTCGGTTTCGGTTTTCTCCAAGGGGTTTCGGTTAACCGTTTGGAAAACTAAAATTCAAAAAAAAAAAAAAAAAAAAATCATTCTTCATTGTGACTTTTAAACTGTGAATCAGGTCGGACTTTTAGAAAATTCATTCTTCATTGTAATAATTGACTGCAAAGGATGAAAACATTTTAAAGATTAACTGAAAGCACCAGCACAAAATCTGTTCACAAGTGTACATCAAATTCCAATTTGTTTATCAACTACAAAAAAAAGAAGGTTTCTAAATGAGAAAACTCATACCAAGTACTACAAAAGAGAGGAGTCGAATATCACAGT
The DNA here is from genome assembly GCA_023531435.1 of Papaver californicum. Lineage (NCBI taxonomy): Eukaryota > Viridiplantae > Streptophyta > Magnoliopsida > Ranunculales > Papaveraceae > Papaver > Papaver californicum. The sequence continues at coordinate 12,687,690 of JAJJMC010030977.1, read as the reverse complement.
GCGTAAATCTTCACCACCACAAGAAGCAGTCTTCAACCTGCAATTCAAAACAGAAATATAAGAAATTGAAAACAAAAGAAACCCACATAAAATACTGCATCAGAGATAAACTAACTCTTTGTGAAACTGCTCCGCAGTTTTTATTTTTATCCAAAATAGTTACACGTACTACACTATTATAGACCACTAGTTCAATTTCTCATTCTATTGAAGTATTTATGATCAAACCGGTGAAGTTTTTTTGAGCTTAACACTAATCAATAATATCAGCTAAGTTGCAGTGTACTATAGAGCTCCATTGTAAACCTGATGTCAAGTATAACAATCTATGATTTCAAAGCAGATGGGCGTTCCACATAATCACAAATAGCTCTAAATCAGACAATACCAACAATCAACAAAAAATCAGTAATCTATTCATTAATCTAAATAAAAGTAAACTTACAAATGGAATAGTTGAAACCTTATCATTCAAGACAGCTGCCAATCCAAGAGATGCAAAAAACCCTAATCCTCCACACAACCACGCCAATGCCTCATACTTTGGTACATACATACATACAAAAATAAAAACATTCAACATTTTACAATCTGTATCCGAACAAAAATAAAATCCCTAATTAAATTTGACAATACCTTTCCGACGGTATCAGCGATTCGATCTATACAAGGTTCAGGATATGAAGTTCCATTATCCCAAACAAGTTCATCATTCTCTGGAAGATGAAACATATAGAGAAAAACTTAGGATTTGATTTTAGGGTTTTTGAATTTAGAGAAATTGTATAAAAAAAAGAAAAATGAAATGCTTACGGGTTTGTCAGGAACGATGTGTTTGCCGACTGGAAGACCCATACCAGCACGAGTACGAAGAGATGAAGCAATGGAACTACCGACTAAACCATTTCTTCCTCCTCCTCCTCCTAGTATTTGTGATGATAATCTCCCTGCCATTTTCTATGATCACTCTTTCGCTCTCCAAGACTTGGAACTTGTTTTTGTTTCTCTCTGATACAATAATAACCCGATGGCGCTATTACTCTTAGAGGCAGCAGAGGATGAAGAAGAAGAACGAGAAGGTGGTGGCTGTGATGGTGGACGAGAAGGTGGTGCTACACTGGTGGTGGTGGTGGTGATAGTGGACGAGAGGGTGGTGCTACTGCTGTGAACAAGAAAGACTCGAGGGGGAGAAGACTGAAGAGACTGGAGGCGGAGAAGAAGAAGAGAAGACCGAAGAGAAGGCTGCTGCTCAAAAACTAGAAGAGAACTAGGGTTAGAAAGTTAGGGTGGGGTTATATATCAAGGGCAATGAAGGGTTCAGATTAGATCTATCAAAAATTAGATCAAGGGTCTTAAATAGTCGATTTTCCATGGTATAACGGTTCGGTTTTTGGCTAAACCAAAACCGAAACCGTGACTACCGGTTTCCATACTTTTTTTCCATAACCGTTCCATTAGTAAACGGTTCGGTTCAGTTTTGGCCAATTCGGTTCGGTTTTGACGGGTTTCCGTGGAAACCCGTTACCATGTACAGCCCTAAACATCGGGGGTCCTTCTAATTCCTTGAGTGTGCTTCTGAGTTCTGCTTCTAATGCTTCGGGCTCGGTTCCATTGAATGTCTCTACGTCTCTCGCTTCCTTGTCCCCAACTTCTGTGACAAGTGTGGATCGTGCCACTTTGGACTCACTTGCCAGCTCCTTAGACGTGGCTCACCACTTCTCTCTTTTCAACATGGTAAGCCTTTTACTGCGATAAATGACTTTTGCAAGACCCATGCTTAGTATTTATGTGATAGCGGTTTGTTCAGGCCTCAAACCATAATTTGGTGTTGATGCATCAACTGGGCTTGGAGAAGAGAAAAGCTGAAGTGGCTAAGGAGCGAGCCTGAGAGGTGGCCAAGACTGCCGGAGGTATTATTTCTTGCCTCGAACTTTGTAATTTATTATCCTCTGTTTGAGTTTGAATGTCATTTCTCCGATGGGTAGCTTCAACATCGGGATCAGTCCTTGAAGGTAAACTTTGTAAACCCGAAAAGTGTGAGAGAGAGCAACGATAATCTTTCCGAACCCTGAGTTTTAGACATGAAAAACTAGCTTATCAGGCTCGGGATGATGCTTAGCAAGTGAAAGCTCAGGATGATATGTTGCTCATAATACAAGATAAGATTAAGTCCCTTCGTGAAAAACGGGATGCTTATCGAGGGGATTCTTCCTGGAGTAGCAAAAGGATAAAGACTTTGATGGAAGAACTGCAACCTGTTTCTTATGATCGAGATCGATTGGTGAACTCTAAGAACACCTTGCTTCAAAATCATAGGCATGATATGCGCGATGCTCGTAAGAAGTATGATAGGTTGCTGGAAAAGTTTGAAGAGCAAGGTCTTGCTTTGAAGAAGTACAAGGGTCCCGTGTTGAACGAGAACATAGAGATTCGTTGTAAACTAGATCATGATCGTCTTGAGGCCGAGAAAAATTTGAATCTTGTGTTAAAAGATAGTTTATTTAGGGAACTTGCTTGTTTGTTTGTTTATGACTTGATTATAACATGTTTTTATTTGATCCTGCAGAATCCCGAATTGAAGCTGAGCGACTTCATGATGATCGAGAAAAGCTTCGAAAGGAGAAGGAGATTTTGCAGAAGAAAGCCAATAGGTACAATTCCGCGCGTGATGAAAGTGATCGGCTTCTTTAAGGTATGAGGAAGAAATCCCATGATTTGTTGAATGACCTCGCCAAGAAGTATCAAGATCAGGTGGATCAATTAGTGTTTGCCCTTGCCTCTGATAAAGCTTCATCTTCTGCCATTTTCCCCCCGAGTGCAACTGAGGGATCGGGACCGACCATTCAGCCAGTGCAACCACAAGTTGAGGCTTCCCATGGTGGAGATGTACGAGGTGAGTCCTAGGCCGGAGGTCATGACGAGGCTATTCTTGACTCCGAGATTCAATGTACCCAGACCACTCAACCTTATCTTGATCTTGTTCGATGATGTTGGCGGTGTGGCTCAATCAGTTTCTTGTTTTTGTTTTTTCCTTCTTTCTTTTGGTGGTTCAATTGATTGATCCTGGCATTGTAGTTACTCTAAGCCTCGTGTCTTACTTCGAAACGAAAAATTCTTTTGGTTTTGTTGTCTCTTTTATTTTTGCAATGCTATATATTTCCTGCAAGAGTCATTGTATGGTTAGGATAAGGGGAGATCATACTCGTCTTTGTGACTGTGCGAGATAGTACTCGGCTTTGTAAATGCTCATGTAGGTACTCAGATGATATTGAGACCCTTGGATATCAACCATCAGGTGGTGCCCCTTCTGGGTCGTATCCGAAAATATTGAGACTGCTCCTAATGAGTATGTCTTGTCCCCCTTTTATAGTCCCCACAATGCAGGGGATGCCTGCATTGCTAGTAACGTAGCCATCCTAACGGGGTATCTTGTGAGGGACGGTACCTATGCACGAAACGGTGTCAGGGGCCAGCTGATGTTTTCACCGAGTGGCCGGTACCTCCTTATTAGAAGGGCATCGTCCAACCTTGATGGGTGAAAGGAACTAGGTGGGTTCTAGAGAGAATACATCCCCTTAGGAGTCTACTTTATCAACAGATGTATTAGAGCCCTACCACTCAGCATCGCGTGAGGATTTTCTCCCGGAGCGGTATTAGTGGGAGTTAGGTCCCCTTCATTTCGCTCGTTATTAGCTGAACCCGAATATAGTATGGCCATAGGCAGGTCGTATCGTAGATGTCATAACCGAGAACGATATAATTAGATGAGCGAGAATAGTATCCCTGTGCGATGTAACTTAGATGAGCGGGAATATTATCCATGTATGATGTAATTTAGATGAACGGTAATAGTATCCCTGTGCGACGTAACCAAATTTATACCTTTGTTCAGATTGTACCTGACTGCATTTATTGTTGTAGCTTCGGCTCCTATGGGAAGTATCTTTTTAGGAACTGAATATTCCAAGGGTGTTTCCAGACTTTTTCGTGCCCGTCTTGTAAGATGTAAGAGCCTTTTCCAATACAGTGGTGGATGAAATATGATCCATCGAAGGTTGGTCCCAGCTTGCCTGAATATTCGTATGGTGGTATCTGTCATAGGACTAGTTCTTCAGGCTGGAATTCCTCTGGGTCGGACTCGTTTGTTATATTCTCTCCCCAACCATCGATGATAATTTTCTAAGGCGAGTTCCTTGTTTTCTTCCAAGTCATCCAACTTTGATAAGATCAAATCAGTTTTAAGATTTTTCTCCCATGCTTCAGTTTTTGTAGTTGGGATCATGACCTTTGTTGGTATAACTGCCTCGGTACCATATGTTAAGAGAAAATGTGATATGCCAGTAGCTTCTCTTCTTTTTGTCCGATAATCCCACAATACAGTATGAAGTTGCTCGCACCACCCTTGTTTGTATCCATCTAACTTCTTCTTTAGATTGTCAGCAATAGTTTTTTTTAGCTTCAGCTTGTCCGTTTCTCACAGGATAAATCAGTGTAGATTTATTCTTCCGGATTTTGAAGGCATTGAATAAGAGATCAATGTTTTCCCCTTGAAACTGTGAACCATTATCGGACATTATTGCTGCTGGGATGCCAAACCTACAGACGATGTTCTCGAAGATGAATTTGAATACAACTTTATCTTGGATATTCTTTAAAGCCTTGGCTTTAACCCATTTCTTGAAGTAATTTATTGCCACAATCAGATATTTCCTTTCCTTCATTCCTTGCTGCATATGCCTGACGATATCAATTCCCCACTTAGAAAATAGCCACGGACTAAGGGGTGAATGCAACTCTGTAGATGAATCTTTGTTTTTCTTTGCGAATCGTTGACATTCTTCACATCGACGAGATAAGTATTTGGCATCCATGTGCATGTAGGGCCAGAAGTATCCTTGGGCTTTTTCCTTTTGTGCCAGTGATCTGGAAGCGTTGTGGTTTCCTGCATCTCCATAATGTATTGCATTAAGAATTTCCAATCCCTCTTTCCGAGAGAGACACCGTAGTAATGGTCCGAGAAAGGATCTTCGATATAACATGACATCTCTGATTTGGTAGTTGATTGATCGACTTTTGACCTTTTAAGTGATTTTAGGCTCTTGGTGGAGCTCTTAAGTCTACAAATATTTCATGATCGGTTCTCTCCAATCTTCTTCCTTTTCGGAGATTTCCATGGACGTATTCTTCTTTGCCGATGTTTTTCTACCAGAGATCGATATAGTCTGTCGTTCGCACTTCTTTGTCAGTAGCATCGTTGATCATTAATGCAATAAAGTCTAGAGCATCTGCATGCCAATTATCCTTTTGACAAACATGTCAGATCTGTAAATCTGGCACCTGCTTTGCATAATGTTGATCTTGTTATAGATATTTCTGCATGACAGGGTCCAAGGTTTGGTATTTTCCACTCATTTGTCGGACCAATAACTCAGAGTCGCTAGTTATTCTGACTTCATAGATTTTCATCTCAATTATGATCTGAAGTGCATGAGTGAATGCCTCATATTCGGTAATTCGAAGACTCTGGAATATTCGAATTCCTACGAGTGAAGTAAGTATGATTCTGATCTCGTTTCCTTCACCATTGGAGGATCCATCCACGTACACTTTTCATCACCTCGGATGACATGTTTTTAAAAGGGGGTCATCATCTTATTCTTCTTCCATGCCAGGAATGTTTTCTACTTCATCTTCTTCAGACAACGGGAAATCTACCAGAAAGTCGTCCATGACTTGTGTTGGTGCTGTTGTTCTTGTTTTATACTTGATTTCGAACTATTTTATCTGAGCATTCTATTTTATCACTTTTCCTACCCAATGAGTACTTTGTAAAAAAGATTGAATTGGGCTTTTGATAAGGACCTTGATTGTGTGAGCTTGGAAGTAAACTCTCATTTTTTGTGTTGCATGAACCAAAGACAATATCAATTTTTCCATTTTTTGTATAATTCTTCTCTGATGAGCCATTTTTTTGGTGATGAAATAGATCGGTCTTTATTTTCCTTCTATTATTCGAACCAAAACAACACTTATGGCACTCGATGTCGCTTCCAAGTACATATTTAGTTCTTCTCCTTGTTCAGGGATTTGTAGTATCAAAAGCTCTACGATATAATCCGTTATCCCTTGAAAGGCCTTTTCACACTCCTCTGTCCATGAACACTTATCTCATTTTCTCAATATATTGAAAAACGCCTTATATCGTCTGAGGATCTCGAGAAGAATCTGCTCAAGGATGCCAGTCTCCCATTTAGTTTTTGCACGTCTTTCAGGGTCGTAGGAGATGACATTTCTCGTATGGCTTGGAACTTGATCGGATCTACTTCGATTCATCGCTTGGTAACCATATAACCCAAAAATTTACCTGTTGTTACTCCGAATGCACATTTAGATGGATTGATCTTCATGTTAAATTTTCTAAGTTGTACGAAGATTTTGTTTAGGTCTTGCATGTGACTTTCTTATTTTCACTTTTTACCAGCATGTCATCTACATAGACTTCAAGGGTTTTGTGGATCCATTGGTCGAACATTTCTTCCATCATTTTCTGATATGTTTCCCTGTATTTTTGAGTCTAAATGGCATCCGAGTGTAACAGTATAAACCTCTTGGTGTAAAAAAGACTGTGTTCTCCTGATCTTCCTCGGATAACATATTGTGATTATATCCTGAGTAACCATCCATTAGTGAGAATAGCTCGTTTCCCGACGTCGAATCCACCAATTGATCCAAACTCGGTAAAGTAAAACTATCCTTTGGACAAGCTTTATTTAGGTCGCTGAAGTTGATACATATCCGCACTCCCTTGTTTTTCTTAGGAACAATTACCATGTTCGTTATCCATTGAGGATAAGTTTCCTTCCTGATTATATCTGCTTCTTTCATTTTGGTTAGCTCTTTTTCCACTATGTCGTGATGTGCCAATGCGACTCTCTGAATCCTTTGCTTGAATAGTTTTACCTTTGGATCAATCTTGAGATAATGACAAGCGACTTTAGGATCGATTCTTGGCATTTCGCCTACTTTCCATGCGAAACATCAACAAACTCTTTTTATAAACATATTAACTATTCTTTCTGTTTTGATTCTAACAATGTTCCGACTTGGATCATTTTAGGATCTTCTTTTGTTCCGATGTTTATTTCTTGAGTAGGTTCTGCTGCGGAAAACGTTGGCTTCGGATCGCCCATTGGAGTCGCATTCGTTAACTGCTATGCAGTTTTGGGAGCGTTTGGCTCGTTCCTATTTTCTCCTGAACAAATTTCTTTTATTTCTTTATCAAACTCCCCGTGCTCGATGTAATATTCCTGCCTTTCTTTCTCGAACTTTTCATGCTTGCTTTGCTTCTTCTTTTCTCTGATAACATTTTCTATTTGTTGGTTCTGCATCACATCAATCTCAATGCAATCTCGAGCTTATTTCGAATCTTCCAAAATCTTCAGGATCCCTTCAGGTGATGGAAATCTAATTCGTTGATGATACGTTGAAGCAATCCCTTTGATCCCATGTATCCACGGTTTTCCCATGATAGACTGGTAGGGTGAGACCACATCCACCACACAGAAAGTTGTGACTACAACTAAGCTTTGGGCATGGATTTTCAATGTGATTTCTCCTTTTGGTTTTGAAGCGGAACCGTTGAATCCATAGATGTTGTATTTAGAAGGAACGAGATCATCATCGGAAAACTCCATTTTCTTAAAAGTCTCGTAAAATAGAATATCTACTGAGCTCCCTTCATCAACAAGCGTTTTTGCGACTACCCAGTTGTTCATTCTCAATGTAATCACTAAAGGATCTTTGTGAGTCTTGCCACTGCGCGGGGAATCACGAGCTAAAAAAGAGATGGGATGCATCATACAATCTTCCATGGGTTGTTCTATTACAACACTATGAATTTCTTTGCCTTCTCGATCTCGCTAATGAATCTGAGCCGTAACATCCTTGTGGAAATCATAATCTGAAATATGCGAGTGTATGATGGAATTGTTAGCATGATTTGTCATATATTGAGTTTTCGTATCAATTACGACCTCGTGCACTACTAGTTGTTCTCCGGTATATCCGGTCGTTATGGGCATGTCCACAAACTCAAGCATTTTTCCATCATTTATGGCGTCTTGAATCACGAATTGGAAAATTCTGCATCTATTTGTACTGTAACCTCGGTATTGATAATAGGCACAGTAGTATCTGCTATGATTAGTTGTTTAAGGTTGTAGGCCTCGGTTCGATGGATAATTGACCCCCTCCTCACAATCTCTGTGAAGACTTGATTCATTGGTGCGTTGAGTTTGGTAAAGGTTCGACTCTCAAATCTGGCTCTCTTGATGTCTGGGGTCCATCCTTTGTACCCTTGATTCCTTTGTTCTTCGAAATTCCTTTTTGGCGGTTCGAATTGTCTGTCTTGCTGGTTTTTTTGTTGGTGATACGTTCCCGATGTTGGTTCCTAAAAGGGTGTTACTATGTGTATGCCTCTCGGTGCTGAGGGAGTAGGGGAACTTTCCTGGATTTCCTCCAACCCGATATGATGCTTTTGTAATGCTCACATTTCATTCATCGTACTCGGGGGCGTGTCAAACATTGTTATGAAGATGGGATCAGTCTTGTTGAGCGAGTTCGAAAAGCCGAAGATTTGCATCCACTAGTACAAATTTGGGCTTATGTGACAGTTAAAAACTGCCACCAAAACATTTATGTGACAGTTTTGAAAAATAATTGCATTGTCATTAAAGCCTTTGTTACGAAAGGGTCTATAAAAAACTGTTACGGAATCATGACTATAAGTATCAGTTTTTTCATAAACCTGTCATTGTTGACAACATACAATAACATTTTCTAAATAAAACTGTCATTGGTAAATTAATTTTTTTTACTAAGGTGACAGTTTCTCAATAAAAATTGTCATTAAAAACTTAATTTCTTTTACTAAGGTGACAATTTCTCCATAAAAACTGTCATTAAAAACTTAATTTCTTTTAGTAAGGTGACAGTTTCTCCATAAAAACTGTCATGAAAAACTTAACTTCTTAGACTAAGATGACAATCATTATTGACAAACTAATATAACATTTTTTTAAGAAAATTGTCATTAAAAACTTAACTTGTTAGACTAAGATCACAGTTTCTTCATAAGCCTCTCATTATTAACAAATTACTGTAACATTTTTTTTTTAAGAAAATTGTCATTAAAAACTTAACTTCTTAGACTAAGATGATAGTTTCTTCATAAAACTATCATCAGTAACTCAATTTAGTAGCAGTTTCTTTATAAACCTGTCATTGTTGCAAAATATCAGTTACATTTTCTAAATAAAACTGTCATAGAAGAGTCAACTTTGTAGAAGGATAATTTGTAGCAAGCTAGTTCATGATACGACATATGCTCAGTTAATATCAAGAAAATTATGGAAAGAAAATTTAGCTTTTATTAAAATTGTCATTAGATTACTCAATAAACTGTTTAACAAATAGCTAATACGAAACAAGTAAATTCAAATAGAATAAGTTAACTAGAAGTGAATGTACTACATAATTCAAAAGACTTGATATGAAAATAGTCTTAGTACCAACTAAAAGAAATTAACAGTGAAGTTGGAATCCACATCCATTTTTCGAAGTGTTGATCAAAATATACTCCTGCCAATTCATGCCCCCAATCTACTCCTGCCAATTCATGTCACCAATAACGGCAACACGTGGTTTACCCATTCTCTTCGTACTTCCATGATCTCTCTTTCATTGTACGCGGACTTCCTCTGCAAAAAGAATACAAAGTAAGTATTTTTTGAAGTAACTAACCAAAAATGAAAATTGCATTTTCATAAAATAAGTACCATTAATTAATTTCATTCACTCACTCCCCAAAAACAACACCCACAAAACCAAGCACTCAAAATCACCACCCATTCACCAACAACAAACCACATACACCAACTCTGTAACCCACCACCAGCACTACTCACTTACCACAAGAAAACTAATAGGTATCGAAGTCCAGTAGGGCAAAATTTTCACAATAAATCAACCACATCAATATTGCATTTGAGGTATAACAAACATATCAAGTTCTGACAAAAGGCATTTTCATTTTTTTATTTGCAAAAAACCCATTCATGTAAAGCCTTCACCAAACACACCAAAGTTCTAAAATCAACAACTAATTAAGAAGATAAAAATCAGAAGGAAAACAAAAAAACTCCAAAAGTGTACTTACCATTACTGTACTATGCAGTTTTAGCTACCCTTCTATGATTTCTTTCATAAATCGCATTGCATAAAAATCCAGATTCTTAATTGTTTTTATGTTGCGTGATATGCTAATATTCAGGCAATATGCAATATATGGGTTAATAATGTTTAATTTTACAATTTATCATCACAATTAAGTTAGTGCGCTTACTTGTGGAAAACAAAACATAGTAGAACCATTCGAATGTCTTTTGTTAAGGCATCCTTCCACAACCCTGGATGACAATAAGTTTAAATAAATATGAAGATACTTAATGACAATACAAAATTAATATGAAAAGAGAAATGTAATTGACCTTTACATGATTTTGTCAATTTCTTTATCTTGTTGTCCCCCTATGACTAACTCGATTGATCACTAACATCCTCTAATATATATTTACTCAAGTCCTTTCAAATCTGTCATAGGGAGAATCCCATATTAAAGAGAACACCAAAATTTGGTATGTGCTATCAAAGTTTAGTGCGTAAAGAATTGGTAGGTAAATCATTCAAAAATGAAGTTATAGTTGCCAGCAGCACCCACACCCATCGAGATACAAATTAAACATAGTATGCAAATATGGAAGGAAAAGACCTACAGATCAGTAATTCAGTTTACACAACATACATCATATATAAGGAAAAGACCTAAAGGGTTGTCAACCTAATAATGAAAAAGGTGCAGAAAACTACATCATCCGTGATATTTGCCAAACATTTAAGTAATTAAAGCCTAACCATAAATTTCAAGTCTAAAGTCAGTGGCATTTAGTAGGAGCTCGTGCATTGAAAGAAAGTAGTATGAAGGAACTTACAATGCCGTTGACACCGCCAAGCAGTAAAGTTTTTAGCCCAAGTTTATCAACTACAAGGACCGCTACTCCAATCATCATCAACTACAAAAAAGAAGAAAATACAGGCTTTCGTAAGTTGGGTATCAATAATTACTCTTATAATCGAATGCTTTACACGTATATAAGTATATAACGAATGCTAAAATGGGGCTTAGAATAGATAGGTTTTAATTTCTCGGATTGTATAAGTTACATTTGAATATGGAATAAAGAAATGAATATTCAGGTTACATTTGGATATGAAATAAATAAACGAAAGTATCACGACTCTTACCTGAATTGAATCACACCCAGCATATCATACCACCATTCCTGCATCAATATTCAACAATAAATAAGGACATATAGAAAAGTACATACAATCACTCAACTAACCAATCAAGTACCAATCATTATATATATGTGAAAAATGAAGAGAGATCATATATAGATAAAGCGTACCGTCTTTACTTAAGACATCCTGCCAAAAAAAGAAGAAGCTTTTGTTCTTCGCCTTTACGGAATGATGCTAGAAACACCACTTTCTTTAACTGTACGTTGGGGAACCAATAATAATGTGGATGAATTAGACAACCAATAGGATAGAGTATCATTATTATCCTGGACCTATGCATAAGATTGGAATATTAATCCAAGCGTGAATATGTGTTTGTTTTCCAAACTAATTCATTTCGAGTGAGTCATCAAAAGAAAATTAAGTACAATGAGGAAGACTTAACATGTCAAAATGAAAAGATTAGCATAATTGGTACTCCATACCTGCTGCTTCTCATAAAGAGATCTCTGTGGCTTTTCCTCAGTTTCTGGCTCCAAGGATTAGACACAACAAGACTCATATCCTGGGGCATTATCCAAAATTAATGTATTGGTTATATACATCCTCATCGAATAAACTCAGTATGACAATATCACAAATTATCATTTACATACCGTAGAAGTTCGTGGTTCTACATGTAGAAAATTTCCATTACGTGGAGTCTCTGCTAAGAATATAACCGCATAAATTATTATTAAATGAATAAGAGAACGACATTTTGGCATTGTGCCAATCAGTTTAATTACTATACGCGAACATAACAAGGGTTGTAATGGCAAATCAAGTACATATATGTGGCAGTTTAATCAGTTTACATCAATGCAGAATGATAGAATTAAGTAGGCCTTAGAAAACTCACCGAGGAAAACGCACATATATGTGGCCGTTACTAGAAATATATCGATCTGTACGTATCTGTAAAAAAATCCAAATGCAGGTGACCTAGTCTCAATCATAGTTACTGGATAGATAGGTTTAAGTGACTAATCGGCCTGCATAGAGTGACAGAGATACCCATACGGTGAAATATATAACAAATGCATCTGGAAGGTGGACATTTGCAGCCTCCCCCAAAACACAGAAGTACAAAGAAACCAAAAAAGAGTTTTCAGCCTTGTTTTCCGCTTCTAAACTGTAAGAAAGTAAATAGTGTCAGTTCCAATATCAGCATATGAAGAACGGGAAATATTTTTGAAAATACAAGAGGATTTCTAACTTCAGGAATTACCTGATTCAAACAGGGAGTATGTGCACATATCTGCACCATTTGATGTAATTATCAAGTACCTATAGGAAAACCTCGCTAACAGCTTTCTCATCTATATTCAGTTAAAGAGTAAGAGAGAGTATTGATAAGATTTAGCAACAACCTATCCCCCCGAAACCCAGTATCTAACTTAACTGTTCCAATTGAATCGTAAAATAGTACAAGACAATACAACGCAAGTTTAAATGGTAAAATTTTGTTGAAGTTGGAAGCATCTTACTGGATCAGCTTTAACAGGTAGGCTAAGACAAGTCTGTGCGTTGGAAATAGAAATAATTACATTCTCGCACTGGTTCTTGATATTGTCTTTCTTCCAACAAAAAATTTGAGAAATAAAATTAAAGATTAAGATTCACTAAAACATTTTAGAAAAGGGAAGCCATGCTTATATTAATAATAACGAGAAGCTACATTGAAATCTAATTAAATAAAACAGTTTTAAATCTTGTTGACCAGAAGAATTACTGGATATGAAAGATGAAAAAATGCATAAATTTTTTCCATAACAGGATAGTAGAACTTGCATAATAGAAAGCAAGGGAAGTTAACTACACGATAAACAATCTGCCAAAAAGGTAACTAAGGGAGGAAAAGGATTGGAGAGTAGTTATGGAAGGAAGTGAAGAAAAATAATGAATTAACGCAAGACTGTCATGACCAACACGTAAGAATCTCCTTCTAGTTGAATAATTTCCCCAGTAAGACTGTCATGACCAACACGTACAAGTTCATACATAGCAGCCCCTGCCATTCCATAGGCAACAACGACCGGCCCTGATACTTGTTCAATGAGACAAGGAAAGAGTGAAAATACATATCTGACATTAAACAATATATTCACACATAGAAAAACTCTTTAAAGTTGGCCAACAGTTTGAGTCCAAGAAAATTGAAATTACCCTTCAGTTTTAATTTTTATTTTTCCAGAAATAAAAGATTAGGAGGGAGAGAGGAGGCTCAGACTAGTAGAGTGAGACAGTGAAAGAGATCTATCTCCTGCATGGCTGCAGAAACGGTAGCCTAAAAAAGACCATCCTGAGTTGCCTCGCCAAGACTGATGAAGACAGAATCATAACAAGTCTCCAAACCCTAGTAGCTTTATATGAAATCATCACTGCCTCATTGTAAAGAAGAGAGAGAGAGAGAGTAGATTGTGGTGGCGGTTGCAGGGTTGTTTGATTTATCAAGTTCAGATCATCAGTTCTGATTTTACAACTCTTGGTAGTGAGGAAAAAATCATGCAGATCTCAGGAGAGGGGCAACAAACAACCCTCAAAGAAAAACTCCCACTTCTCTCCTAATTAGATCTCAGGAGAGGGCTAAATCTTACTTCCCCTTGATATTCATTCATAGCTCTTGTCATACTCAGCATAAAAAATTTGAATCAACAACATCCATACCAATTACAACCTACACAAAGACAAAAGAGTTAACTACAAAGAATACGCTTCACAAGTTCACAACGCCACAATGATCAAGAATGATGCAGTGTGTCTAACTTTATTCTTTCTTTTTGTGTGTCAAACTGTGAAATTATTTCTACTATATAGGATAGACAAAGTCATTACCATATTACCTATAGAGTATGGTTCAGTTGTGCCCAATCCAAATATTCACATACTAAGTAATTTCACTTGAGCTTCAAAGTAATTTCTCCTACAAGCATCACATACTTTGGTTTTCATACAACAAAATCCTGACTCAATGCAAACAATACAATGTCACGCTAGTATACAAGTATGCTTAATATATAACAGTTATATTTATTACATAATTTTGGAAATGCAATAAGGAACACATTAGCTGCCCACATAACGCAGAAGCCAAAGTGGACATGCCACATCATTTCTTTTTATTAGAACGTGAATATCAGAAAGCAACTAAAAGTTCTAAGGTAGTGCATGAGGTTACAAGGAAAAGCAAGCAAAACAAAATGCTAGAAGAAAAAAAGGTATATTTGTGGTTTTAGAATGTCTTTGTTATCATATAAATCAAATCCATGCAAGTATTTATCAAAATTTCCCCATTTTCAAATGACCATATCGGCTTAGTAAATGAACAATTAGACGTGCTACACAATATTCAAACTATGAGGGAAATAAGGGAGACGGCCAAAAGTTGTTCAATCAAATTGCTAATTTCTGGTATGGAATCAATCTCTTGGTTTTTCCTAGTCTAAAGGGTCATATTATTAGAGATAATGAAGGCTAAGGCCAGAAATTCCATCACCAAAAGTTAAGAAAGACAATGCTCCTTTGTAACTATAGCTTAAAAAACAAAATACGTTGTAGTTTCAAACTGAAGTGGTGAATGTTTGCTTAAAAAGTGCAATGGGTAAGCTAACAGTGATATAATAAAGAAACTTCATCAGATACAAAATGAGAACTAACAAATTCTCGTATATTATATGATTCAACACAATAATTTGGAAAAGAACAGGGTGTAAATAATTAGTTGTTGAGATATAAACTGCTGAACCTGAACCCTTGCATTACACCAAAACCTCTTACCCAACAACAATCAAATAATGCAATTCAAACAGTTCTTAAGAAATTATGTGTTTTTCAATATTACCCTATATCAAAAATCACCCAAAATTCCTCTAAATCATCTTCAATTTGTTGAACAACTACGTATGAATAAGACACAAGTCAGGCTATATATGTCAAATAGAGTCCAAAAAATAAGCTTTATATTTACAAAGCTCAATATGTCAAATGACATCCAGATCTTCAATTTCACGGACTATCTAAATAATTCCCTTAACTGATGTATACTTGTTGTGCTAGTTTACCTGGTAGATTTATGATATACTAATTTACAGCCCAGAACCAACACCAAATCAAGCTAATTAGTTAACAAATTGCCAAGTATTGCATGCTTATAAAGACTCAAAGACTCCAGAAACTCTTGACGGCAAAACATAGAACTAGTTGCGCTCAAATTACCCATCAGAAACACAAAAAACAAGAGAAACAAAAAAAACAAGAGAAACAAAAAAAAGGGTTTTACCTGCAATCCAGCACGAGATGACCTAGATACTGGTCTCTTCTTGTCTTTGTCTTTGTTAGCCGCAGCAGTCTTTTCCCCCTTTTTCTGCCATATTTCACACCTGCCAGCAACACACCACGCCACCACTTCAAAATCTTACAAACCACAAATCAAAACCCACGACCACACAAATATGACAAATCATAGATAAAATCATAACACGGTTAAGGTTTTCACCAACAAACACACAAATAAACCACAAAGATCAAAAAAAGTTGGCAATCGACCCACTACAGAAATCTTCGAAAATCGCGACACAGAAACCCCAAGCAAAATCGGGATAAACGGCAAAAGAAAAGAAAAGAACAGTCGTAAAAGAAAAACGAAGAGATGAAAACCTAAAATCGGTGATTGTAGCTGTCGAGAGAGAGGAAAGAGAAGATGCAGAGAAGGAGAGATCCTGGTTTTTACCTGTTTCTTTTTTGGGTTCTGATTAATCTGAGGTTGAGATTCAAGGAGGAAGGAGAGAGAAAAAAATGGAGAGATATTTTTCCTTCTTCTTTTGTTTTATGTTAACGGAATAGGGTGATAGTACAGCTAGCCCATTCTTCAGAAAAATTAACTAAGAATTAAAACTAACTTTAAGAATGTTTAATTTATGATAAATTATATGAATATTAACTGTTTTTGATCAGAACTGTCACTATAAATAAAAATGATGATAATTAAAAGAAACTGTCATCTATAGCTATATACTTCTATAACAGTTCTTATATAAAACAGTTGCTATAGCTTAAGAATAGTAACAGTTTTATAACTGTTATTATATATATCAATCTACACTAACAGTTTTTTACAAAAACTGTCATCGTATAATTATTAAGTAATAGTTAATAAACTGTCACGATTTTATACCATTATTAGTGTGAGTTTTGATAAAAAACTGTCGCTTATATCTCATAGCTTATTCTTTTGTGACAGTTAATTCGTGAACTGTCATGATTAAGGAATTTGAACTGTCACGTAAGCCCAAATTTGTACTAGTGATCTCCACTGAAACTTTCCCGATTTCGAGGCACAATTTCCTCCATCTGACCACTAATGATTTTAGTGTCTCCCGAGGTCTTCGCTTGAGGGTGAAAAGTTTATCAAGCTCAGGTCGGGTGTAGTGGCTATGCATGTAAGCTTCGAGGAATGCTCGAGAAAGTTCTTTAAAGTTGTTGATCGATCCTTCGGGTAACGCATCATACAAAGCTAGAGTTTCTCCGTTTAAACTTGCAGGGAAGTACTTGCACATGACTAAATCATCACTCTCCCATGTCAGAAGTGATAAGCGATAAGATCGGACATGCTGGACGGCATCTTTGCTTCCATCGAAAATAGAAGCAAAGGTTGGCATCGTGCACTTTGGTAGTATAGGATCATAAAGTAATTCGTATGATAGAGGTGATCTCTTTGCCTCGGACATGATCTTGGATAACCTCCATGCCCCTTCTCTTCCTTTGGATGCCTTCACCATGTTCTCGAGATCGCTCACGTTCTTTATCATTTCATCTTTTTCCACGATATTGATTTCTCGGATGGGTTGGAGAGTTTCCTTTATTCGTTGATTGACTCCGGTGCGAGCTCGATCATTATTATGTTGATTCTTGTTTGTTGCTTCCACCTCATATACTACTTGCGCCTTCAGTTTGTTGTTTTCTCAGAGTAACTCTAGATTCTTTCTCATCATATCCTCCACCATCTTTTCTTGCTTTTCCTGTCTCTTCATGACCTCATCCAAAGTGGCCACCATGCTCCCCTGATCAGATTCGACATCTTTCCCTTTGTCTTTGTCATGCTCATTTTTGCTTTTTGTATTATCCTTTTGGTTTTTTTCCAATTCCCCCTTTGCTCTTCCCCATCCTCGGTGCCTCCTGTTACGAGCCTGTTGTTCTCGATCTCGTTGTTTGAAGGAACTTCTTCCTCTATCCTTTCTCCATTTTTGACGTTCTTTAGAATCTGTGGTTGCTCCACTTCGTTGGTGTGCTGATTGATAATCTCGTCCTCGTTAGTGTTGGTATTTATACGACTGCCGACCCCTCGAGTCATGATGATTCTTCTCAGGATCATATTGTCTTTTGTGTTTGTGTAATCTTTGATGGTAGTCATTAATGGAATATTCTTTTCATTCAAAATCAAAGTTGACCTAACAAGATAGGTCGCGCAAGGTAGTTAACGAGATTCCTGACTATGTCAGTATCGCAACTATCTTATATGTGTACAGGTTTATCTTTCACTCTTCAGAAATGAATTATTTGACAAACAAAAATCTGTCTTTTCTGAAAATAGTCAAGTCTAGGTTGTTGGAATAATATTTTAAGGTTTTAAACTTTTTGAGGATCTCCTAAGATAAAGAAACAAATGCCTTAGGAATGATTTTTTTGTTGATGATTAGTATTAAATGTTTGATAATTAATACAGTGATATTCTCCTTGATCCAAGAAGAGTTTTAAATAGCCTTTTTCGAAGAATAACAGTAAAGTTTTGGGCTAGTTTTCGATCTAGAACTCTCTTAAGACTGAAGACAAGACCACTGAGTTCTTAATTTTTTTTAAAGGAACGAAAACTTGAAATAAATGTATGATCTTTTAGATTTGGTAACTGAAACCTTTGACCGAAGGTCAGGCGAGACGAATCTCTTTACTCAGTCCATGTTTCTAGCGCCAAACTGTAGTAGCAAAAAATCCGACTACTAAGATTATATAGATCTAAATACTTGAGTATGGATGCAGAATAAATAATATAGTAGTAAAGTATAAGAGTAAAGTGCAGAAAGTAAAGACACACAAGGATTTTACGTGGTTCGGTTGTTATTGAAACCTACATCCACGGGTTTTGTAATATTGGTGAGTAAGATACAAACTTTGATCTGCTTACATATAAGATTTATCTCTCTCAAATGATCTTGCAAATATGGTTTATCTTTTATAGTTTCTCTCTCAACTTGCTGGGTATTTCTCTCTCTCAATTTCGACCTGCCCAAAATATGATCAACTGATCTCTTTTTATATCCCAGGTCCTATCTCGGATGGCCCAATTATCGAGTAGCACATATTCTCCGAACTCGGATAACTACTTCGAGCATCTCGCTCAATTGCCCGTGTTATTGTATCCTTTCTTGACATGTTAGTTATCTTCTCAGTCTTCTCCTAGCTTGATTAGCCTAATTTCGCATTTAATGCTCTCAACGCTCTCTCTCATCTCTGTCATTCCTTATCTTTCTTCTTTATACGTGTCTTCATCTGATCATTTTTGTAGATATCTCGATTAAAATAAGAACGTGGATGCGATGATCACATGCTTCTCCAATCCTATCTCTTTATATCGCTCATCCTCTGGATGTCTTCCACGTGTATCGTAGATTTTCTACCCTCACATACTCCTTCATAGCTCTAGTGTTGCGATGCATGTGGCCATAGGGCGAGTCTCTATAGGGCATGGGATAGACTGACGTACTTAAACATGGTTTAGGCAAAGCTACGATTAAAAACCCTCATCAGTCTCGTGGTGGTATACTTGTAAGGAATATACGTACAATATTGTGCACTTGTATGGCTATTTATAAAAAAAATTGTTGGAGATGATTATGATAAATGCGAGATATATCTAGTCATAAGATTGTGACATTTTGAAAGCTAAAAGAATGAGCCCTATCAAAAAATATGGGGGTGTCCCTCGAAATTGAGAAAGGAACCCCTTCAACTTGTGTAATAGTGAGTAGTGAGTACCATTAATGACACTGACCTTAACTTATACAGAATCCCTTTGGGGGTAATATGTACCGATTATCAAGTATCATACATAAACCCACAACTTAACCATCAATTAAATTAGGAACACCAGGGAATTTTAAATTCACATTATAAGTTTCTAACATTCTATGATTTTATCATTTTTTTCGGTAAAATTTTTAGTGTTGATGAGTTTCGAGCTTATGTCACAGGTATCATCACCCGGTTTTACCACCTATTATGACGAATAGTTAACATAATAAAATTGAGACCGAACAAAGTTAGGTAGCCAAATCAAATTTATAAAGACGACTTGGGAAAGAAAAATCAATCAAATGGCTTTATTTACCTGGCGAATTTGAGGGCGACCCAAAACTAATTAGGGGCGACTTTTTTAAACCAATCCCATGGATGTGGATAAGGGGTGACCTAGGGGTATGTAAAAATACTAAAATACCCTTTACTAATCAAATAATTACCAAAAAACCTGTCACTAATAAAACCTAAACCTAAACCTATTTCACACTACTTCCTCTCAAACTACCGATTTTGAAATTTTGTTTTCTCTTCTTCTTCTATTTTTTCAAACTACCGATATCATCTTCAACCGATTAATCATAAACCAAATCATCGTATAATCGTAAACCAATTAATCGTCGTTACTACAATCTAAAGATGCTTCGACAAAAACAAACAAATCGTCAACCTCCTAATACAGAGTGGCCGAATTTTGCCACAAGAATAAGAGATCGAGAGATTGTTGAAGAACAATACGAAGAACGCGATGAACGCGAAGAGGCCGATCTAGAAACGGAGACCGATTCCAACAATCAGCCTCTCGAGCACTTTATGGCTCCAATAAGGTAAGGGGTTTACCATTATTTGTGTTTATATTGATTCAATCGCATGAATTAGTCACTAGAATATCAAGGGTTTTAGGTTAGATTGCACAATCGGTGGTTTCGTGGTTGTATTAAACTACCGATTGTGTTAGTGTTATTCACTGCTCATGAACATCATGCACAATCGGTAGTTATGTTTAGGTTATAAACTACCGATTGTATTACTGGATCAAAATTTAGTGATAATCGGTAGTTTCGTATAGGGTTAAACTTCCGATTGAGCTAGTTAGTGATCCTCAAAAACATCGATCACAATCGGTAGTTATTTTTACACCTAAACTACCGATTATATTCCTGTCTCCAAATTTACACATAATCGGTAGTTTAGTATAGGGTTAAACTTTCGATTGTGAAATTTAGTGGTTCTTCAAACATCGACCACAATCGGTAGTTATAATTTGGTCATAAACTACCGATTGTATTCCTGTACCCAAATTTAGTCATAATCGGTAGTTAATTTTTTTATGTAACTACCGATTGTACGTGTGTCCATAGACTTTTCTGCTTTATTTTTTATGCACAATCGGTAGATTATGTAGAGCCCGAGCTACCGATTATGCACAATCG
The DNA here is from genome assembly GCA_023531435.1 of Papaver californicum. NCBI lineage: Eukaryota > Viridiplantae > Streptophyta > Magnoliopsida > Ranunculales > Papaveraceae > Papaver > Papaver californicum. The sequence goes on along the minus strand of JAJJMC010030977.1, from coordinate 12,666,787 downwards.
GTAGTTAAGTTGATTTTTATACTACCGATTATGCACAATCGGTAGTTACGTTATTTTTTTAACTACCGATTATGAACAATTGGGTGAGTTTAATGTACTTTGTCTACCGATTATGTACCGATTAAATGGTGTCTTGTTGGAAATAATTGTTCTTTATTTATCTTTTCAATCATAAAAGGGAAAGTCGATCTAAGCATTCCCACGATACAATTCTATCGAGGCCTCGTCGTGAAGGGGGGAAGAAGGTAACTGCTAGTGCAAGAAGGAAAAAGAGCGCTAGCGGAATTGTTATCAGTGAAGGAACTCAACCAAGTGTTCCAAGAAGTACAAACCTAGAAGAAAGAGGACCAAGTGTTCCACAAGATAGATACTTTGATGAAGGAGGACCAAGTGGTAGACAAGAAGAAGGAAGTGGCACAAAGAAGCAAGTTAAGAAGAAAGGAGGACACAAGGTCCCCGACTCTTTGAAGATGAAGGGTCTACAATAAGGCCAAATCCCTGGCGTCCCAAGAGATGGAGGAGATATATTGTTTGGGTACAAAGACTCTTGGGCGAAAGAGATTTACTCAACAGAGGTAATAATTATAAAACATCATTCTTAACATATTTTCTTTTTATTCTTAGAAGTGTTAACTTTTATTCTAATTGTTTTTTAATTCGTCGTGTATATTAGGACCATTCTAATGCGGTCCGTCTACTCAAACCTACGGCCGCACCAACAAAGATGAACGATTGGCCGTTGGAAGGTGAGTACCAATGGTTCAAGGAAATTATACTGCAATCAGGGCTATCTACGGCCGCCGAAAATTCCATGTTACCTCACGACCGGGTGTCGATATCGGCATTCATAGAGAGGTATTATCCTGAGACCGATACCTTACACATGTCGTGGGGAGAGATGACCATCACACCCGATGATATGGTGCAGATTCTAGCTCTCACTGACCATAGTACGGCGGTGAAGTTTGACTATGTGAAGCAGTTAAGCTGGGACCAACTTTATGTTTACACAGAGAGGTGCTTTGGTTGGGACCGAGCGACCTCCGATAAAGAGTTTGGCCGGTGCGCTAAATACAAAACTAGGCAATTCAGCATGGTTCATCTAATGAAAATGTTCAGAGGCACCTTGGATAAAGAAAATGCCAACCCAGAGTTTAGCGACGACCAGGTCAAAGCTGCAGCCACTGTATATCTTCTATGCGTTTTGGGATGTGTAATTTTCCCCAATGCTAGTGGCAACTGGGTCGATGCCAACCTGTTACAACTTTTGCATCCCCTACACAAAATTCAAGACTATTCGTGGGGCACCACATGTCTTGCGTTCTTGATGGAAGAGATGAGAAAGGCATCCAGGGAGCAGACTAGCCAAATAGCCGGGAACTTGAGCTTATTACAGGTATTTTAGTAACTGAGTCCGAAAGTTTGATTGTTATTTATTTTTTCTTCTTTTAAAAATCAATTTTCTCATACTTGGTTTGATATGTAAAGTAGTCATGGATCTATGATCACTTCCCATCCCTGGAGCTGGCCAGAGAGAACCCGGCATGGGAGAAAGGCACAACCCGAGGCACAAATACATCTTTTCGGGAAACCATTCAAGGATCAAGGAGCAAGAGTTGATTACTTTGAGGAGGAAACTAGAATCCATGGCGTCCAAAGATGTATGCTTTGATCCCTACAGGGAAGACCTAGCTAATGGTCATATAGCGCGAAGGTCTGCGTTGGCGTTCTACTATGGACCCTTGTGGCATCCAACTGGATATGTCATGTACAATGCCACAATGGTGATGTGTCAACTAGGTTTTGTCCAAGAAAAACTTTGGAGTCGTTTCAGGGGCATGTTCGATCTGGACGTGGAGAATTGTGTTTGTGGTAAGGACTCGATCACAATTGTTTGCTCTGGTAACCCATCGGTTGAACATTGGGACAACAGGATGCAATCTATGATCAACCAGGGGAGACCTGTCACCCGAGCTGATGCAGCCGATCCTGGCTATATGGTATGATACCGGGAGCATTCTCATCTTCATGTGATCCGTGAAGATAAAGAAAAGAGCACCAGTATGCCCGAATATAGGTGCATCATCAAAGAAAAACCCTCGGGCTATGAAAAGATGGTACGTAATGTTATTTCCTTTTGATTTTAGTATTACGGGTCAATATTTTAGATAATAATCATTTGATTGTTATTGCCTAAAAACAGAAGAACAAAAAAAAAAAAGGGTTGCATTATTGTCGAACAAGATAGTTGGGTGCATTAATGCGGGAGTGCCTCCAACGAGTGCGCATAAAGACCTCATTGACAACTTGATAATGAAGACTATGCTATCAAGTTTGGAGAGAAATCTGCAAATCGGTCGAAGAGGGTCACATCAAAGCACAGTAAAAGATCTCGCGGATCAACGAGTGCTGCTCCTGAAGCAAATGTCCCTGAAGCCAATGCCGTTGATGCTCGTTTTCGTGCTCCTCGTACCAAAACCAAAAGAGTTAGAAATTAAATTGTGGTTGTTAACTTGATGGATATTACTATAGTGTTTAACATTACTGGTTTTAATGTCTAAAATTTGAAAGGATTTTCTGTTCTATTTTTGAGTTATCAATTGATTTGCAATCGATTTATTTTTAACAAGTTATTTTCTTCAAATTTTATATTATAATTGGTAGTTGACGGGTTTGCATAAACTACCGATTGGGTATATTCAACAACAATCGGTAGATAAAAAAATACCGATCGTGTAAGCGTAATACAATCGGTAGATAAATATCTACCGATTGCATTTTCCCCAGGAACTGTCTGTTCCTGGCCACTTTTCGTATGAGAATCGGTAGTTTAAGAATTACTTAAACTACCAATTGTGCTAGTACAAAATATTGAAATTTTTTTAAAAAAAATTGGAATTCCAATTTGGGGCTACTAATGATAATCGGTAGTTTAATAATTTCTTAAACTACCGATTGTGCTTGTACAGAATGTTGATTTTTTTAAAAAAAAATCGAATTCCAATTTGGGGCTACTTATGATAATCGGTAGTTTAAGAATTTCTTAAACTACCGATTGTGGTTGTACAAAATGTTGAAATTTTTTAAAAAAATTCGAATTCCAATTTGGGGTTGCTAATGATAATCGGTAGTTTAAGAATTTCTTAAACTACCGATTGTGGTTGTACAAAATGTTGAAATTTAAAAAAAAAAAAACGAATTCCAATTTGGGGCTACTAATGATAATCGGTAGTTTAAGAATTTCTTAAACTACCGATTGTGGTTGTACAAAATGTTGAAATTTTAAAAAAAAAAATCGAATTCCAATTTGGGGATACTTATGATAATCGGTAGTTTAAGAATTTCTTAAACTACCGATTGTGGTTGTACAAAATGTTAAAATTTTTTAAAAACATTTCGAATTCCAATTTGGGGATACTAATGATAATCGGTAGTTTAAGAATTTCTTAAACTACCGATTATGCTTGTACAAAATGTTGAAAGTTTTAAAAAAAATTCGAATTCCAATTTGGGGCTACTTATGATAATCGGTAGTTTAAGAATTTTTTAAACTATCGATTGTGCTTGTACAAAATGTTGAATTTTTTTTAAAAAAATCGATTTCCAATTTGGGGCTACTTATGATAATCGTAGTTTAATAATTTGTTAGATTACCGATTAACGCAATCGGTAGATAATGGTGATCCCAAAACTTCCGATTGTTAATATTAGTTCGAACTTAGTGTACATATTTTATGTACACTCTTGTTACGCCAGGCCTCAACAGCTCTTTTTTTTGAAAAAAATAGCTGTTAAGACTCTAATCTATATAAGGAGGTTGACCTATTCTCATTTATGCACCTCCAATACATTTTAACTCTCCAACATCGAAGAAATAACCGTATAGATTAATGGTTCAACCGTTCACGGTAGAGGAAGATTTATCGTTATGTAGGCGCTATGTGCAATTCTATCCGAAGCGAGGAGAAGAACGTATGCAAAATGGTGTAATGAGTATGAGTTATTTGGATAGTGTAATCGAACATTTTTGTGTTGACACCGGGAACCCCAATAACCGTAATAAAGCTGATCTTTTTTGTCGATTTCATTCTTTAGGTAGAGAAGTTGATCCATTTGTGAATTTAACTTATCTTGTCAATCGATATCGTTTGAGGGATGAAACTAATGATGAAGTTATAGCGAGATCTCTCGAGGAATGGCGACGATGGAAACAATCAAATTACCGTTACGAAGCTCATTTCAATATCATTAAGGTGATGGACAGATTCAAACCGTTTAAGGTTCGTCCACGCCGTTAAAGCAGAAAGGAATTTTCCAAGACAGTGTAAGATAATAATTAATATAATAATAGTGTAAAACGGCAGGTTTAATGAACAATATGTAGTAAGTTTATTTGAACAAGTTTTTCTTCGGATGTTGAAATAGTATTACGAAGTTAGATGTTAAGTAAAATCGGCATAATCGGTAGACAATAATGTTTCTAAACTATCGATTACGTACAATCGGTAGTTATTAAATTCCTGTACTAACGATTTTCCACAATCGGTAGTTTTTTATGTTCACTAACTTCCGATTGTTAATATTAGTTCGAACTTAGTGTACATATTTTCTGTACACTCTTGTTACACCAGGCCTCAACGGCTTTTTTTTTTGAAAAAAAGAGCCGTTAATACTCTAATCTATATAAGGAGGGTGACCTCTTCTCATTTATGCACCTCCAATACATTTTAACTCTCCAACTTCGAAGAAATAACCGTATAGATTAATGGATCAACCTATTCTCAACTAAAACAACCTCCTTTTCCATTTCTTTTCCTCTACCGATTCTTCTACTCCATTTACTCTCATTCTCCATTGAAAATATCTCCAAAATCTTTACCTAAACAATCAAAGAAGGGAAAGGAAAAGATGGTGATAGAGGAGTTCAAAACCATTGAAATCAATTCGTCAACCGATTCCGAGGCAGATATCTATGTTTTTGATCCTCGACTCTTTATCAGGGAGAAAGACTTCTCAGGTATAAACCCATACTACAATGAAGCTGGAGAGTACATAGGTCCACTTCAGGCTGATCCTAAGGGGAACGAGAAGAAGAAGAAGAAGAAGCAGGTTGAAACTAGGACCAAGTCGAGAGTAACAAGGAGTGGAAGAATTTCATGAGAATTTCTATGATGTGTTTTGTTTCGTTTTGTTCGGATGTTTTTAGTTTATTTGAACAAGTTTTTCTTCGGATGTTGAAATAGTATTACGAAGTTAGATGTCAAGTAAAATCGGCATATTCATTAGATAACTATGTTTCTAAACTACCAATTACATAAAATCGGTAGTTATTAAATTATCATGCTACCGATTATCCTCAATCGGTAGTTATTTATGTTCACTAACTACCGATTATGGAAAGAAAAGCCCTGGACAAAAAAACAAGTATAATCGGTAGGTTAAGTTGATCATTAAACTACCGATTACAAAGTTTAAAATTTAAAAGTTTAGTTCAATTCTGGCTACAATCGGTAGATATAAATTTTCAATTACTACCGATTGTGAAAGATGAAGAGTTAGAAAAATTTGGAAGGTTTTGTGAAATTCAATTTGGGGCGACACCTATAATCGGTAGTTTAAGTACTCCATTAAACTACCGATTGTACAATCAGTAGAAACAAAAATCACGAGCCTACCGATTGTACACAACTATAACTCGAAAAATCAATCTAAAACACTCTCGAATTTTCTTCCAAAACTAACTCAAATAATTTTCTAACACTAACTATAAACAAATTAATTAACTAATTAATCAAAATTAACACTAATTAAGCAAGGGTAGATTAGCCATTATAGAAAATATATGGATAAGGGATGTATTGAGATTATTTCAAAATGACCTTATTTTGTTTTATTAGTCGCCCCTAATTAGTTTTTGGTCGCCCTCAAATTGGCCAAGTTTATTTAGCAGTGTTGTCCAAGCACATGCTGGCAACAACTTTGACAACAATATGGCAATCCAAATGGGGGCTGGATCTAGCTAGAAGCAACATTTTCATGTTAATGTTATTGTCTCCAGCGACTTCACGACTAATTAATGTTGGAAAAAATTAAAAAAACATATCTTTATTACCTATTCCTCCATAATACAATTCATGTATTATATCCACCGACTCGTTATAATTCTTTGTAACAACGATTTCGTTTGTGTATTACATTCCGTAATACCAATTCCAAAATAAAAAAAAAAAGAACAGAAAGAGATGATCAAGCTAAACAAAAAAATTGAGGCGAATAATCTCTTTACTTAAACAAACTTATTTGCACTCTTAAGCAAACTTACTTGGATATATAGAGTCACATCCTTTCATACAAAGTCACATCCCTTTTCCTAAAGCATTCAAAATTTATTTGAAAGAGTTTATATGAATAGACACAACCATTCACAATTTGTTTGTAACTAACTTAATTTCTATTCAAATTTTCAACAATCTCCCACATTGAATTGAAATTCATACAAATCTAATGCAGACGCTAGAAAGAGTTTGTGCGTGGAACATCACTGCATCGGGAAAGATAGCTTTTGGCTTTAAATCTTATGTGGTGAATACCTAATGAGTTTGCTAGTTGCTCAGTGAAGACGATGTCTTGAATTGCTCAACTTTGTGATGTAAAACGATCAATAGATATCACACAGCTTATTTCCTTACATATTCGGTTCTCAGTTGTGTTCATTTCGGCCTTGAACGATGCTAGTTTTTCATGAGTGCTCTAGACTAACTTAGCCTTATAGTTATCATAGAAGCGGAATCACTTCTCACTCATATAGATGATCTCCTATTTAAAAAGTATCCTGCCATACTTTCTTAGTCAAATTAAGCTATAGAAATCATTAAGAGAAATTCTCAACCTCTCACTTGACAGGCAATACTGTTTCATCATAGAAATTGGAAACAGAGAAATCTCTCACAGTGTTTCCGGTGAGTATAAATTTACAACTTGGTTGTCCCTTTTGAACCTAGATAATCATGGGATCTCCAATCGCTAGGTGGGGTTTCCGCTGTAAATACTACTCTTTATTTGTAGGCAATAATCTCAGTTCCCTCGATGATGCAATTTTAAACTCTCTAGAATTCATATCTTTGCCGGCTTGATACAATTCACGAACCATTTATTTTAGATGCGTGCATTTTAGAGCAATTGTTTTATAGTTCTATGTCGTCGATATATTTTTCGAAACATACCATAATTCACAAACTATGTGTTATTTTCAACATGGCATACTCCGACCGTAAGTATATATTCAAGAAAATTCTAAAACATTTTACTTTTCTTCAACTTTGCGTCCAAAGTTTCGGAGTGTATATAGTTTACCATACTATCAAAACACATAGTCTTTTGATGACTCTGAATCATCACTTACTGCACATGACCATGTCTAATGATCTCGACATTTTATCTGATACACCAATTCGTTTCTGTTTCTCAATTCTCACAAAAGCTTTAATCATTAGGTATACCATTGCATTAGTTGTTATACTGTGCACCCCCACACTTTGACGAACTCACGGAAAACTTTTCCAATTTATGAACCATATTCAAAACTTATACAGGTTCTGACTAATGACCAGACACACTAGAGTTTATCAATCTCATAAAAATAAAATTGTTCACTCAACAGTTATACTCGTCATCACGCTAAACGAATAGGTTTACTCCCATAGATAAAGTAAAAGCTTGGTTGCCTTTATCTCTCCGATGAGTGATCTGATCTATGTCGAATTTATGGAAGACTTTCGTTCTCTTTCCATAATTACAAAATTATCTTGATCAGAAGATAATGTATCGTTCTAACCCAATAACCCCCACATTTTGACGAATACATGAAAGACCCTCTCTTTCCATATTCATAGAGGAATTTTTCATGGGATAACTGGATTTTGAACACCGTTCTGCCACAATGCGAAGGTACTTAGAATTTAAGAAAATTCATGATTTGAATTCTCCTTACTAACTCCACTTTGCTAATTCTTCCCAACATGACAGGCGCCAAAGCTAAGTTGAAACTGATACTCTCAAAAGTATATGAGATGTTAGTTCTGGTAGTACCTTATCAAGACAATTCAAAATTTTCTTTGAACTGTTCAGTACGCCTAGACCAAATCACTGACTAAACCAATGAGTCTTAACCAATTAATTGATCACCGGTCAGTGATTAACCCTGATTAATCACGGATCAAACAATTAATCACTCAATTTATAGTGGTAACTTATTCTTCCATAAGTTAAATTCTGATTGTGGAAAACCATCCAATGGCTATACTAATCTTTAGATTAAAGTAGGATGCGTTCATCTTGAAAACACAATATATAGTTAAATCATTAAATACCAGCAATATATGAAACACTAATTTTTCCAATACCCACAAACAGCAAAACACCATCTATCCAATGATGCCTTTTGACGAAGAGACGCGCCTCTTTTAACAGACATGTGCAACACTTTTGGAACTGTTTTATCTTTCGCATCATGATTCCAAATGGGGTTTTTCAAAGTGGGGATTCTGTTGGAGAAAATTTATTCCTGTAACAAAGAAACAAACCAAAACACCAGAAGCTTCGCAAATGTTAACGTTAGCGCAAATATCACATTTTCAGATAATCACTCAGAACATAGATAAGAGGAGTCGCATGTTCAACAGACTGCCCTTAACTCGATATTTGCCAGGTACACTTTTA
>JAJJMC010030977.1:12620382-12658059 GCA_023531435.1 Papaver californicum | reverse complement strand
TAGGTAACAAAACAATTTTTGGTAATAAATCACTTTTAATTCTAACAGATTCAAGATAAGAACCTTATCTATCTTACCCAAGCTCAAAAGAGTGATCGACAAACCATAAAATCACTTTGAAATATGATGTATGTTCCTATTTTCAGATATTTTCCAGGAGCGAACTCAGTTTTGTAAAATCTCGAAAAAATACTTCTTTGAGTCCGAAAATTCTGAAATTTTTCGAGGAGCATTATCAAGATGTCATGTAGACTCGTTTATAAGGATTAATCGAAAATCCACTCCACCAAGGAGATATACCCAAATCTCTACAGGTGGTTCTAAACGGTCTTCAAGTTTAATTCCATTCTTTCTTTCAAACAACATATGATGTGATCAACCACTGGTTTTACACAATCTCAGTTTTAATCAAGTTGAATCATTAACAACTTACGCCAATTCATTTGAACCAGATTGCATTCATTGTTTGAAATGAATGGACCCATTAAAGAGGAACTATGCCCTTTACAAAAAACTACGTTCTTCTACCCATCATAAAAAAAATAAATGCTTCATAGAATATGTATCTACATCATTCTCTACTTGCAGATTTTTGCAAGTTCCGGTGGATATAATCTATGAAAGAATATGGACCGTTCTTTCAAGAGGAAATACTGTTGGGAAATAAAAATGATATTACTAAAATTAATAGTCTCTTACTTAAATTAATATTTGTTACTTTAATTAGCTTGATGGGTGCTAGGATCACTAGTCCAAACTTGGGTGGAATTAAAGCCATTCATTTTCACTTCTTAGTAAATGAGAAACCTTTGATTATCCCACATTGGGCAAACCAAGGAGGAAGTTCATGCATATTACCACATATGTTCTATATAAGGAAAAGAACTAGTGGATTGGATATGGACTTGGGAAATGGACTAGTGGGCAAATGCATACATGTACGGTGCTTCGCACCGAAGCACCGCAGGCTTGCGGGCTTGCGGAGGTGGCGTGAGCCTTGGCGCGATCCTTGGTGGCGCGAGCCTGACGTGTGCTTGGCGTGTGCACACGTGTACCCATCAATGAGAAAACGTTTCTTTAATTTTAAATAAATATTTTTAATGGGGATTTAATATTTGAAATTAAATTTTCACCGTTTTAAAACTCAAAGGTTTACTTCTCCTATAAAAGAACAACTTTGCTAAGGTTTTCGTTTATCCCAGTCGCAGCCACTGTCCTGACGACTTTTCACCATCTTCCTGCTTTGTTTTGCGCACTAGTTTTACATTCTTATTTTCATCTTCTGTTAAGTTCACAACGGGCCAACGAGCTTTGCTAGCTGGGTTGGTATCAGGTGATTTTATCCTGAATTCAAGTTTGTCACTGAAAGGGTATAGCAGCATCTTCCTGAAGGTGTACCTGGCAAATATTGAGTTAAGGGCAGTCTGTTGAACAGGCGACTTCACCTCTCTGTGTTTGAGTGTGTGTGCATTTTAATTCTAACCCTCCCTTAATCATCTTCAAGTTCTCTGTGTTTGTTTTTTTCTGTTACAGGAAGTATATTATCCAACAAATACATGTTTAGAGGTGCTCCAAAACTTAGAAAGCACTATAAGTTGAAAACACCAAGTCCAGTGATCCGGGCATCGTATTATTAAATTTCATATTTCAATATGAAATGTCAAAGCCACTAAACTTTGCCGACAGAACTATCCCAGTGCTTGAACGGAATAATTAAAAATGGGTTAATATGTAAACTACAAATCCGTAACAAAGATAAACTATTAAATATTTTAAGATTGTTAGTAAAAATTAAAAAAAATATATATCTTCGTTACCGATTCTTTCATAATATAATTGTGTATTATGTTCATCGACTAGTTATAATTTTTTGTAACAATGATTTCGTTATGTATTACATTCGGTAATACCAACTATAATATAAGAAAAGAAAAACAGAAAGAGATAATCAATCTAAACAAAAAAATTTAAGCAAACTTATTTGGATGTATTGAGGCGAATAATCTTTTTACTTAAGATATTTAATGTCATGTACTTAATGTTGTTACAGTGTATGGCATATGTCTCCAGAATTCAACAATATCTTTGGTGTTCTTCGCGGCACTTCGAGGATCACTAAACATCGAACGCGAATAGATGTAGGACAAAAAATTTCTTTAACTCTTGAAGACAATATGTAAACTATAAAATTTCTAGTACTAGTTTATGGCTCTAAAAATACACTAATACAATAGAAAGTGAGTGGGGTTTATATAGATGCAAGGATATTCTTGAAAAAATCTTTTCGTGAAGAGTCGTATCTTTTCATAGAGGATCACATCCCTTTTTCCAAATGATTTAAATTTTATCTGAAAGAGTTTATATGAATAGACACAACCCTTCACAATTTGTTTATAATTAATTTAATTTCTATCCAAATTTTTAATAATTAATAATTAACTTTTTATGTAGGGTGTGTTCGAGATCTTATTGATTTTCTTCACATCCAAGTATCATTTTGATTCAAACCCAAATGGACTGTTGATGCAGAATTTTGATGCGATAAATTAGAAATTCTATAAAGAAACTAAAAATTCGTAAGATCACCCTTAGAGCAACTATAGAGATTAGGTTTGCCATGTACAGTGAAAAGATCATCATCCATGCACAAGAGTAGGTATAGACGCAGTGGTCCCAAAGAGCATGTGCATTTAGGACACCAGATAATGTCTTTGTCATCTCTTGTTAGCCCTAAATGATTGAACAAACAAGATAATGATAATCTCAAATTGTAAACCTACAAGTTACACAAGATTAATTATATGGAAGATAATTTTATTGGAAGAAGACTTAGTTAAGTGGAGATAACTTGAGACAATGACGCATATATATATATATATATGGGAATGGGATACCTCCCTAAAACCACTAATTACGAATCTTGAGATGATCAAAGTATATGACATTACCATTATCAATTGAACTAATTATTTGATTTGATATAAGTTATATCAGTTACGTCATCAAATCAAACACAATGATAAGGTGGTAATCGATCTTAAAACTCAGCTTCTATCGATTGAACATATTATATGAGGTGTCAGTTCAGAACTCCCTTGAACCACTTGGTATCAAACAAGTGTTCTACACATATAGGTCCTTCTAGTTTTACGTGTCACCAAATATCTTTGGTATGAAAATTTGTCGAGCTAGTGATTCTATAATGGCATCAGCCATTAGAAAATGTATAATACAGTGCAATAGCAGTAGATCACCGTGCTAGGTGGAGTATATGCCAGACATGCACCCATCATCTGATGCTGTAATATTTTTATACTGAAACATGTGAGATAATAAAACGCCCAACTTAGTTGAACAAGATTGACTTGATATCTTTGTTAAAACAAATTCTCGTGCTCTCCGAGAGTTGGGCGATTATGGAGCACAGAGAATCCTCCTCCTAGTACCAGGTTTTCGTAGGTAAATGTATCACATGCATCTAAACCATATGTAAGGACATAAATTCATCAGTTCCACGTGTTCACATCATAAAAAGGAAGTATCATATTATGTTACACCAAGAAGTATAAAGACAAAATAAGTAATAAAGGAAGACAGCTATAAAACATTTGTCACACATCAACTGACACCGGGAGAAGAAAAGTCAGCCTAAATTAATGCATATAAGACACGTGGAAAGTGCACAAGAAAAAGTATTATCAATAGCCAAAACAATCATCTGTGCTCAGCTATCTCTTGCGCTCCACCATCACCCGCGCTCTGATATCTCTTGCGCTCCACCATCATCCGCGCTCAGCTATCTCTTGCGCTCCACAATCACCCGCGCTCTGATATCTCTTGCGTTCCACAATCATCTGCGCCCTATCACGTGTGCACTACAAATTTCAATCGAGCAAGAATAGGTATGCTCCACGTCAAATTCCACATGTCACACATGCCAACCTCCACATAATAAAGACGAAGGACCAATAAACACTCAATCCAAAGAGGAGCTGTGCATCAGCAAGCGGAATTAGTAAGAAGCATTACGAATGGAATAAGAAGAGCTGCCCTCGAAGTCAAGATAAGATCAAACTGGAAGGAGTGAGGAAAAGGAACCCATCATATTTTGTTATAAATACCAACCCCAAAATAGAAAGAGGGGGATAACAGAGATAGGGAGAGAAAACTCTGAAGGAAATTCAAGAAAGGAAAAAAGCTAAGCCTAGGTTAAGAATTCTATTGAACTAAATTTCTTTAATTCATTATATTACCATGTGTACAAAATAAGTGTTGATAAATAATGAACTATATCTTCCTGTTGACGTAGGCTTATTAGCTGAACCACGTTATATATTGAGTTGATTTCATTTGTATTTGAGTGACGATTCCCTGCATTATAATTTTCCTCCATCAATTACACTCGATGTATTGTCATTTTAAACAACTTAAGTTTTTTGGTTGTGATTGACCCCAAAAATGGTCGTCACATTTTGGCGCTAGAAACAGGGAATTTGTGTAAAGGATTTATCCTACCTTTATCAGTTGCAAAATCTCCTCTTACAGTTGAAAAAAAAAAACAAATTTGTAGTTGGGAAATGAGCTAAATCTTACGCTCCATTTAGGGGCAAAAATACAATTTTGTTCTCTATACCATTTCAAAGTATTTATTGTATCATGTTACCATTTAAAATGGCATTTCCCTACAAATTAAATTTTGATTGTTGTCGACTATATAATGGTCGCTACAATAATTTGTGCTTGTGATAATTCGGTTCAAGTAAGTTTTTGTCAATGAAAATCATTAATTTTTTGATTTATATAAAATCTTTGATTCATATGAAAGCATTAATGAGTAAGAAAATTTTTGAATTTCTTGCTACCTCTTTTTGTATGGATTTGTACACTTTAAGGAAAATGAAAGATTTATTCTACTTATGAATTATTTATTCATTTGAAACGGTTTGAATTACTCATGTTTTTGATTAAATAAATAAATTTTTTGAAATCATACCAAAGGAATTATCGAAAGCAGCAGAGAATTGGTATTAGAAGAACACAGAACATTACGAGAAGAAAACAAACAAAGCGAAAACATGTCAGAAGCTGAAAATTCACGAAATCAAGAGAGCTACGCAAGAGGAATTCTTCAACAAAGAGGGATAGTAAATAACCCAGAGAGTCAACAAAGCAATTCGGAGGGTTATTCTTCACATCAGGAGAATAATCAAAACAATTTTGAACATAATCATTCTCCATCTCAGGATAATATTTAGAACACTATTGATCATATACAAAATTTAATGGAAGATATGAGTAAGATGCGCAAAGAGCAACGAGCATGTGCTGAACAAATCGCACGATTAGCTAAAGAAAATCAAACGTTGAAAGAAACGATCCAGCGGAACGCGGAACCAACTGTCACCAGAACACGAGGACAAGAAGCAAGTTCCAGTAGATTCGAAGGCATGATAGAAAGAAATAGTCGAGATCAAAGAATGGTATTGAGATCCATATCACAGCAACCTGGACAAGAAAGGATGAATCGGGCAGACTTAGCACCACAACATGATCAATGGCAAAAATGCTTTGAAGCTATGGAACAAATGAGGAAAGAAATAAGAAACCTAAAGAATAAAGAAGGTGGGCGAATAGAGGAAGTGTTAAAAGAAGCTAGGCGAACGCCATTGGCACCACATTTAGCATTTGCACCAATGCCCCGAGAATGTAACATTCCTGTTTTGCGAATGCTATGATGGTACCAGGGATCCGACCCCACATTTGAAATATTACAACCGATTCATGGTGCGTTGGGAGCAAAATGATGATGTAATGTGTCGATGTTTCCCATCAAGTTTGAAGGGACTGGCAGTGGCATGGTATGATAAATTGCAAGAAAGTTCTATTCATTCGTGTGCGCAATTAATTTGAATTTTTTTGGAAGCATACATGTACAACAGGCCTGTTGACTCAGGATTGGATAGATTGTATTCACTCGCTTCATGGCCAGAAGAATCAATTCGTGACTATACATCTCGATGGCATGCAATCTGCCAGGAAATTGGAGATGTTGAGCCAGATGCTGCCATTAACAACTACAAGTGGGGAATAGCTGACTGAAAAAGTTAGCTCTTTGTTGATATCCATGATATCAACCCAAAAACTGAGGGGCACCTTAGAGAAATAATCGAAACATGTGCAAGACCGCAAGACATACAGGGGCAATGTCCAAGGATAATATCACAACAACAAGGAGATGCAAAAAGAACAAATTCAATAGAACCATCATCCGGCTCGGGGAAAAAGTTTCCAAATAAAGATGAAACTAGTGAACCAAAGCGTCTACGGATAGAGGGAAGGAAGAAATTTTTTCAGGAGCGAGTGGTTACAAAAATTAACATTCCATATTCTGAAATTTTAAAAATAATAAAAAATAGACCAGACTTCCAATGGCCACCAACAAAAAATCGACAACCAGAGCACACTCAAAACTCAAAATAATATTGTGAGTATCATTGCTATAGGGGGCATTCAACTGATCGATGCAGAAACTTAATTTTACTAGTCCAAGGGATGATTGACGCTGGAGAGTTAAAAGAATTCATTCAATCACCTGCACCACACTCAAGGCTTGATAAAGGGAAAGCTGTTAATATCCCCCCACAACAATCAGACTATCAATATGATTTCATTTTCTGAATCAAATTCATCATCGATGAACGCATCAATTGACAGGAAGTTGCACAAGAGATTAATCAACCATGAAATATTCAAAAGTTACAGGGAGGATCACCGAAACATGGGGGAATGGATAGCTTCCCCACTAACATTTTCAGCAGAAGTGGTAGATCAAGAAGTAGAAACTCACAACGACCCGCTGGTTCTCACCCTGCCTGTGTCTGGATGGAATATCACAAAGATTTTGATAGACGGAGGAAGTTATCTTAATGTGTTGTTCTATGACACATTTCTTAAAATGGGATTGAAAGAAAATCAGTTTGAGCCATCTCGATACACCATCTATGGATTCAATGGAGTAGCATCGAAACCCAGAGGAGAAGTCACACTTGAAATAATGACTGGACCCTTGAATGTTGCAACCAAGTTCAGTGTGGTAGAAGCGCCCTCACCTTACAATGCCATCATCGGTAGGCATTGGGTCCATCAGTTAAAATGGGTTGCATCAACGTACCATCAATACTTGCGATTTCCAACACCACAAGGAGAAATAGAAATTAAAGGAGATCAGAGCATGGCAAGAACGTGCGCCCTCACGGAAGCACACATAAATCAAGAAAGAGCTCAGCAAGTGGAAGCAAAAAAGAAGGAAATGAAAGTCCAAGCTAAGGAAGGAGCAATAAATCAGTATTTGACTGAATTCGCAGCTAGCAAGTCAAGCAATAAAGAAGGAAGAGATTCTAAAGCCAAATGAAATGAGTTAGGAACAATAAAAGGGGGTGAAACCTCACAATAACAGTTCAAGGGGGATCCCACATTCTTAGGACCCCCCAAATCTGTTTTTTCGACTGTAGAGAAAACCAAGAACATCAACATTGGAACGCCATAATTTCTGAAGACAATTAAAATTGGAACCCTGATGAGACCAGAAAGGGAGCAAGATTTAATCCATTTACTCGAAGAGTATGTAGATGTGTTTGCATGGAAAATAAGAGACATGCCAGGAATTGACCCAAGCATTGTTCAACATGAATTACGTATACATCCGGGCACCATACCATTTCGGCAACGGATGCGAAAAGTAGCACCTGAATATCATGATACAATAGAGAAAGAGTTGAAGAAGCTAATGGACGCAGGATTCATTCGAGAAGTGCGCTACCCGACGTGGATATCAAATATGGTCATAGTCCCAAAGAAAACTGGAGGTGTGAGAATTTGCAAAGACTTCACCAATTTGAATAAAGCATGTCCAAAAGACAGTTATCCACTTCCAAGCATTGATCAATTAGTAGATGTTGTCGAAGGACACGAAGCCTTTTCTTTCATGGATGGACAATCTGGATATAACCAAATTGCACTAGCCGATGAAGATCAAGAGCATACTGCGTTTTTTACCCCACGAGGATTGTATTGTTATACGAGAATGCCGTTTGGATTGAGAAATGCAGGAGCAACCTACCAACGGTTAGTAGATGCAATTTTCAAACCATGGATAGGGCGTACATTGTAAGTCTACGTAGATGACATGCTGGTAAAAACCAAGATGGCAAAGGATCATTTACAAGACTTGAGGGAAATTTCCAAGTTTTGCGCAAATACAAAATGAAAGTCAATCCGGAAAAATGCATTTTTAGAGTTACATCAGGAAAGTTTTTGGGTTCTAGTTACGAAAAAGGGAATTGAAGTCGATCCAGCAAAAATATAGGCAACTGTAAATATGCCATCCCCAAGAAATGTCAAAGAGGTACAGAAACTGAACGGATGCTTCGCAGCGCTTAACAGATTCATTGCAAGGTCATAGGATAAGTGCAAACCATTTTTTGATACTCTGAAGAAGGGAAGCAAGTTTATATGGAATGAAAACTGCGGACAAGCCTTTCAAAATATCAAATATATCTTGCGACTTTACCCGCATTGCAGAAACCGCA
This sequence comes from Papaver californicum, assembly GCA_023531435.1. NCBI lineage: Eukaryota > Viridiplantae > Streptophyta > Magnoliopsida > Ranunculales > Papaveraceae > Papaver > Papaver californicum. The sequence goes on along the minus strand of JAJJMC010030977.1, from coordinate 12,649,471 downwards.
ACCTGAAGAGATCTTGTCCCTATATATAGCTGCAACAGAAGATGCAGTGAGCGCAGTACTGGTGCGAACAAATGATAAAGTGGAAATACCAATCTACTACATTAACAAAACTTTCAACCTTGCGGAAAGAAACTATACCAAGATTGAACAGTTAATTTTAGCACTGGTCTATGCCACGCAGAAGCTGCGCACATATTTTCTAACGCACTATATACGAGTACCAAGCAAGGCTCCACTGGAATCAGTGTTAAAAAATGCAGGAAAAGTGGGAAGAATTGCAAAGTGGAATGCACAGTTGGAACAATTTCACATTCTTTTTGAAATGCAAACTGCTCAAAAGTCTCAAGTTTTGGCGGATTTTCTGGCATATTTGCCATTAGACGATGATTTTGAAATCCAGGGGTTACCAGGAATGGAAGAGGATGACTCTCAGGACATTTTAGATTATGTCAATTCACGGAGATGGGAAGTTTTTGTTGATGGAGCCCGAAATAAAGAGGGGGCAGGAATCGGTATTGTAATAACAACACTCACGGGAGAGCGATTGATACATGTTTTTCGTTTAGAATTTGGAGAGCACACCAACAATATAGTAGAATACGAGGCTGTGGCTCATGCCCTCCGGTTAATATTGAACTAGGAATTACCGATGTTCGATTGACAAGTGACTCGTAATTGATAATCCGACAAGTTGAGCTAAAATATCAAGCAATTGATAAAGACTTGATTCAATACAAAGGCCCCGTGCAAAAGTTAGCGTCCCAAGTTCCCAACATCATTTTTCGCCATTTGTCCAGAGATAAGAATCGTCATGCAGATGCGTTAGCATTTATCTCCTCAATGATCAAAGACCCGAACACATCTGCTGTCAAAATATGACGAATTTATGAACCATCAATTGAAATATGGGCAGTTAAAAATATGGAAGATGAAATAAGTGAAGATCTAGAGGATCCGGCCGCAAAGAATGATGCAAATATACCCCAAAAATCAAAGGATTGGAGTGTACAAGAAGATTGGAGGATTGCACTGCATCATTACTTGCTAAAACAAATATTGCCAGCGAATGCCAAGGAAGCAAGAAAAATACAATCAAAGTCTGTTAACTATCAATTAGGGGATGTTATTTTTTACCGAAAGCTCTTCATGGGAACTCTACTTCGGTGTGTATCACGTCCAAAAGGATGCCGAAGATATGGTCAAAAGATGCGAAGAATGTCAACGTTTTGCGAAGAAAATCAGAGCGCCGGCAACAGAACTCAATTCAATACTTAGTCCATGGCCATTTGCAAAGTGGGAGTAGATGTTGTTGGACCCCTACCTGAAGGAAAAAGGAAAAGGAAATACCTAATTGTAGCAACAGATTATTTCACCAAGTGGGTGGAAGCCAGGGCACTTGCGCACATTAGAGACTCAGACGTGTTCAAATTCTTGTTTGAAGACATAATTTGTAGATTTGGAATCCCAGTGGCAATAGTTTCATACAATGGACAGCAGCTGCAAGGAAAAAATATTAACATGATTTTTGAAGCCTTCAATATACAAAACAAAAAGTCAACTCCACTTTACCCCCAGAGCAATGGACAAGCTGAAGCTACAAACAAGACAATTGCACTTAATCTTAAGAAGACTCTGGAAGGGCATCACAAGCGATGGTGTGAGCAACTTCATAACACTCTATGGGCCTATCGCACCACAAGGAGATCTGCCACTGGGGAGTCACCATTCTTACTTACCTATGGGGCAGAAGCAGTCATACCAACGGAGATAGTATTACCAACTACCAAGACAGAGGCATAGGAAAAGAATTTAAATGAAGATTTAATGCTTGAAAAGTTGGATGATCTAGAAGAAAGAAGAGAAGTTGCATTATAAAAGATGGAGAATTATCAAAGAAAGTTAGCAAGCGAATATGGAAAAAAAAAGTAAAGCTGCGCCATTTTGTTGAAGGACAGTACGTATTGCGACAAATTCTGGAATATCAAAAGAATAAAAAAGCAGGAAAGTTTGCACCCAACTGGGGAGGTCCTTATATCATACAGGACATTGCGGGACAAGGATCCTATTATTTACGAAATATGGATGGAGAAGTTTTGCGACATCCTTGGAATGCGCAATATCTTAAACCATACTATCCATAATTTTCTATGCAATCGTATAATAATTTATGCTCATACGGGGTAAAGCAAATAAAGGCAAAATCTCATTGGAGACCCATGTAAAAGTCTTAAATATAGACTATTGTGTACATCCGCTAACAAGAGATACCATATATGACATTAATTATTATATCAACTAATAGGGGCCACATGGGTAATTTCCTCTTGGACAGAGAGAAATTACTATGTGGACCGCACCCTCAAAAGGATCCCAAGGTACAATAAATCCTTGAGGTTTCAAATTATATACTCATTAATCAATTTATCTTATGACTATTGCAGGAACAAAAGTAAAATGTCAAAGGTATGAAAAGAATATCAGAAAATAATTATTTTTATTTATATGTCATCACAGTTTACAAGAACAAAAATGATACGCATCAAAATACAAGAAGAATTTTAAGGCGCAGGATCAGGAGTAGGAGCTGGATCAACACTTAAAGCGGGATCAGAAGTTAAAGCAGGATTAGCACAGGGAGGAGTAGCACGGGGGACAGACTCGGGAACCACCCTGTGTGGATAGGTTTTGGTCCAACCATCCTTCGTAACCCTATCAAGGGTATTATTAATTGCCAGAGCAATACCCCGTTTCGTCTCGACTTTGATGTACTCCATCTTCTCACGTGAGGCAATAAGCGTATCCTCATACGTTTTTATCTTGCCATCAGCTAATGAAGCCCTACTCTCAGCCAAAGAAGCTTGATTTTTCCAGTATACAAGCTTTTCCTCCGCCACGGTCAAGTCGTCAGAGTAGCACTTGACAACAGTTTTCCAATTAGCATCTGCTTCTTCCGCCTTGGAAGTAATCTGAGTAACTCGGTCTTGCGCCTCAACCAATTTAGATGTGACTTCCCCAAGTTGCTCATTGGCCTCCTTCAGTTTGTCATTAGCTTTAGAAAGCTCCTTCTCAACCTCAGCGGACGAAAGTTTAACTTTCTTCAACTCCTTATCAGACTCCTCAGCCTTGGCAGCTGCTCTCTTAAACTTTCCTTCAAAATCTACATAGAAAATAAAACATTGTTAGACTATGTAAAAAATAAGTAAGAATAACTTTTTGATACAAGATAAACTACCTATAGCAAGGGACTCAAACTTCTGTAAATCCCGGACATTTTTGTCATTAGAAAGATCAAGAAACTCAAATTCACTCAGAAGTTTAGCATAATCTCTCGTGGATTTTTCAAGATCTTGTTTATATTGCGCAATCTCAACTTCATCTGTTAATCCTCTATCACGCAGCAAATTAATCTTCTCAGTGCGTTTATCAAGTTCTTTGTGTAAATGCTGAATATCGATATCTCGATAAAGGATTTTATCTGAGAGGCTGCGGACTTGACTTTGAGCTTCCGAAATAGCTTTGCCTCTAGCATGAGAATATGCAGCTGCGTTGTCTCTTTCTCTGATGAGCTGCGCCATAAAAGTTGAATTCTAGAATCATGCTGCGACCTAGACCGAGAAAATTCAGCAAGGATATTTTTGCGCTCTACACAAAGTTTTCGATTTTCCTCTTCTAATTTTTCTACTCTCACCATGGCCTCAGCAACGCTATCATTATTACATAAAATAGCAGCATCAAATTCCCCCTCTTTGCTAACGAAGTCTTTTTTCGAAGATGCGTACTCCTTCGAGAGTTTTTTATACGCAGCGAGAATCTTATTCCTCTCATCCACCAGTTTATTAAAATTCTCCTTGACTTTTACATTCTCCTCTGTGGCTTTCATTACGTGCCCATGTAAAGACGTGGCTATAGCCCATAGTTTAACAACAAGTTTTGAATCCCCCTCTGATCCCATAAAGAATTTCAGAAATATGTGCTAAAGAAAAATAAAATAACATAGAAAATGAAGTATTGTAACCTTGGCTTTGAAGAGTAGACAACTGCTGACGGAGCTCCTTATTATCTTGCTTTAACTCAGCAGTAGCACCCTCCGACAGTCGAAGGCGAAGTGAATCAGCCTTCGCTCTGACTTCAGCAAGTTCTTCCTCAGTACTCCTGAGTTTATCCTCCATCATCAGTGAACGAGCTTGGAAGAACTTATACGCAATCAGAGAGCAACTCTCATTATAAGCAAGCTGTAAAATCAAAGATAAGCATTAGAATAGAAAATAAAGAAATAAGAGTCAATAAATAAACAAATTATGAGAAACATACCTGCACAAGGGCCTGCTGCGGACGAGCATAGACAGCTCCATCTGCCACTGCAAGGACCTCGGAAAGGGTGGAGGGCACCTCGACGTCGAAGGGGCAAGCTTCACTTGCATTGTCCTTTGACCAAGCCTTTATCACCGTATCAAAGGGAAAGGAACGCATGTCCGCTCGTAATTTTGCAACGGAAGCGGAATCAGTAGGCTTTGGATGAGCATCACTAGGAATTAGAAGCAGGTTTTTCTCCTTAAACCAGTCGAACGCATCTTCTTCTCTTCCAACGAGATTATCAACATCGCAGACACTCTTGCCCTTTTCCCTACAAGAAGCACTCTCTCCACTAGCAACTGAAGCAGTATACACTTCTTCCTCAGAACGGGAGACTAACCTTTCAGCGCTCCCAAAAGCACCTACTGCGTTTTCCTAAAGGGAAGAATCGGTAGCATTGATAACAGGGGCAGGGGAAGGAATGGCTACGTTTGCAGCTGCGTCTTCTTCTGTAGAAGCATGCTCAACTTCCGTTTCGACTATGGTCTCCAGCCTGGTAGGAGCATACTCAATCACAGCTCCGTTCAACCCAGTCAGGGGCGCAGCCTGGTCCTTATCAGTTAAATTATCCACGAACTCAGAAAGTACGATGTCATCGACGTGAAACAGAGGATAATGAGATAGAAAATAAGAAAGGATGGAGCTCGCATCCAGAGGAGATTCAGTATCCGCCGCTTGAGGGGCTTCAGCTGCAACATCACCCAACACAGCAGGACGAGAAGCTATTGGAGTTACGTTCTGCACCACGCCACCTCCTATCCTCAAAATAGGCTGGCTAGGAGGAGGATCAGCCTTAGCCACCTTCTTGCAAGAAGCACGTGGTGTAGCCTTTATTTTCTTCTGAGCCTGTTAACATTTACAAGTAATTAGCAATACGCAATTCAAATGTTCTGAGTACCTTGTCAATACAAGACAGAGCAGTACCTTGTCAGATGGAGGAGTAGCTTTGCGCTTGGTGCCTACATCAGTTTTTAAACTTTCTTTCTCTTCTGGAGGCTGCGTACAATTTTTTTTTTTGAGAAAAACAACTTACGCAACACTTAAGATAACGAGAAATAAAAAAATCATTGCTTACCACATCACTATAAGAGAAGTTAAAACCGTCGAAGTTCAATAGCCACGGGCAGTAGGAGGGGAACCGTTCCTGAAGGCTCCATACTGCGGTTTCATGATCCCGACGCACATTTTCAACCAAAGATTCTTCGTAGCATCAATATCATCCAGCAAATGGATCCCATCGCCTCTTGTGCATCCAGGACCAACACTCCAGTTCATGTAATTTTTATTAGCAAAGGAATCAAAGTAGGACAAATGGAAGTTCTCCACTGTGTAATGGACGCGGTACGCATGATTAGGTGTATAGCAGGTGAAGTTGGTTTGCCCAACGCTGTGCATATTGCATTCATCCAGAATTCTCCACCAGTTTCCATTGTACTGCGCAACTGAACGCTTGGTGCTATTTTTAGCCTGACTACGGCTAGCTAGAACTTCAAACTGGTAGGGGAATTGACTGTCATATAAGGGCAACCTTAACCCAGCATCTATTGCACCAGCAGCACTCAGTAATCTTGTGGGAGAATAATCAAAGCTCAGAATCATATTCAAGGAGATCTTGTCTCCTTCAGGGGAGTTATAAAGGGAAACGTTAAAATCCTGAAGGCCATAGTTCCTTTTGAACTCCTCCATGTACATATTTTGAAGCTAAGAAGCTCATGAACCCGGTCACTTCTGGTAGTAGAGCTAACAAGAGGAGGAGCAAGACTACGAATTCTCCTGGGATGCACAGGTCTACCATCATCCCTTTTCTTGCCAGCAGAATGCCGGTCACCTTGGGAAGCATGTTTAGGGGCACGGCTACTATCTTTACCAGACATGATTAATCTACAAACCAAGAAGAAATAAGATTACAATGATGAACAATATATAAATGCAAAACTTAACAGAAAAATCAGCATGCAAAATTTTTTTACAGAAGAAGTCTAACAGTCTCACCAGTAAAAAAGGATAAAGTTAATCATCAAAGATTTGATCTTGGGAAGTAAAAACCTTGATCAACCGAGAAATCTTGAAAAAGTTTAAGGAATAAAGACTTTAAGAAGAAGAAGACAGAAGAAGATTAAAAATGCAATCAGCTACAAACTTGGAAATCAAAAAGTAATGACAAAAATGACAAAACTTTCTCTTAAATAGTGAACCAGTGAACTGGCACGACTGCAAAAAGGAATTCAAAAGGCGTGAATCCAAACGACATATCCTCTTGAAAACGTATGAAACCGTCGAAATTCAAATTTATTAGGGGCACAAAACCCAACGGTCATCGTTACTTTTTGCCTTTTCGAATTCTAGGCACGTGGGAGAGAAATCCAAAAGATAAAAAGGGTGCAAATTGTAAGGACATAAATTCATCAGTTCCACGTGTTCATATCATAAGAAGGAAGTATCATATTATGTTACACCAAGAAGTACAAAGACAAAATAAGTAATAAAGGAAGACAGCTATAAAACATTTGTCACACATCAACTGACACCGGGAGAAGAAAAGTCAGCCTAAATTAATGCATATAATACACGTGGAAAGTGCACAAGAAAAAGTATTATCAATAGCCAAAACAATCATCCGCGCTCAGCTATCTCTTGCGCTCCACCATCATCCGCGCTCTGATATCTCTTGCGCTCCACCATCATCCGTGCTCAGCTATCTCTTGCGCTCCATAATCACCCGCGCTCTGATATCTCTTGCGCTGCATAATCATCTGCGCCCTATCACGTGCGCACTACAAATTTCAATCGAGCAAGAATAGATATGCTCCACGTCAAATTCCACATGTCACACATGCCAACCTCCACATAATAAAGACGGAGGACCAATAAACACTCAATCCAAAGAGGAGTTGTGCATCAGCAAGCGGAATTAGTAAGAAGCATTACAAATGGAATAAGAAGAGTTGCGCCCGAAGTCAAGATAAGATCAAACTGGAAGGAGTGTGGAAAAGGGACCCATCATATTTTGCTATAAATACCAACCCCAAAATAGAAAGAGGGGGATAACAGAGATAGGGAGAGAAAACTCTGAAGGAAATTCAAGAAAGGAAAAAAGCTAAGACTAGGTTAAGAATTCTATTGAACTAAATTTCTTTAATTCATTATATTACCATGTGTACAAAATAAATGTTGATAAATAATGAACTATATCTTCCTGTGGACGTAGGCTTATTAGCTAAACCACGTTATATATTGAGTTGATTTCATTTATATTTGAGTGATGATTTCCTGCATTATAATTTTCCTGCATCAGTTACACTCGATGTATTGTCATTTTTAAACAACTTAAATTTTTTGGTTGTGATTGACCCTAAAAATGATCGCCACACCATAAAATAAAAATGATCGTCACACCATAAAATAGTCCATTAAGATACAATCACATATTTTGATTTTGTCTAACTTCAATGAATCTAAACTTATACGGCCCTTGTGAAAAGAACTTCATCTTAACAATGCATAAATCGGCAAACACATAACCTTCATAAAATAATGCTCCAAAAATTTACTATTTCGGACGATCTTTCGGAGTGCCTCCCAGAAAACCTTTGGGACATTGCCACTTGTAATCTATTCATTCATCAAACTCCCGTCCATACTGAGAAAAATCGTCCGTAGATTACCACATCAGCAATTTCGTGAACTAAACTATAGTCACGTCTGGAGATAGTCAAACCTTTATTAACTCCATGCTTTCTATCAGAATGAAAATAACGGTCTAATTTCATCATCTCAATGGGGAACGGTTAGAATTCGTTTGCGTGAAATCCAAACATCAAAAGTCTTTAAAAAAAAAAAGCAGAGGGAGAGAGAGCTTTTTAAAGACCTGTCAACTCTTTATATTAGAACCTAGAGACAGATGAAACAAGAGAGAAGAAAGATAAAAAGAGAGAACAGAAAGTTTTTCATTTTCAACGAATTTCAGGATTAAATTGTTTCATAATTTGATTATTCCGGATTAAATTAACCAAAATTTTTTTTGTAGAAGAATCAGTTCAGTTTGCCTACCCAGAGAGAGTTCAAACAAAGAAATAAGGCAATCATTTTTTGAATTTTTCAAGGGATTTATTTGTTTAATCAGGTGTATTTTCCATTTTTGATCAAAACAAAAATGAACCAAAAATTTCATTTTTTTTCTCGTATATGACTACTGACGGAGGATATGACGACCAATTAATGGTGGTCCTCATAACCAAAAACTTAAGCTGTTTAAAAATGACAATATTCCAAGTATAATTGATACAGAGAGATTGTAATGCAGAGAATCATAAATTCAAATATAAATAAAACCAACTCAATATATAACGTGGTTCAGCTAATAAACCTACATCCACGGGAAAATATGGTGTCTTATTTATAAATACTTACTTTGCATACATGCTAATATAAAGAATTAGAGAACTTAAGTTCAATAGAGTTCTTAACCTAGTCTTAGCTTTTTCCACTTCTTGATTTTTCTTTCAGAGTTTTCTCTCTTAGTTTTTTTTCTCCCACTTTCTTTTTAGCTGGGGGTCGGTATTTATAGCAAAATATCATGGGTCCCTTTTCCTCACTCATTTTTATCTCTATTTGACTTGTTTGATCTTATCTTGACTTCGGGGCGCAGTTCATTTTACTCCTTCGGTGATGCTTCTTGCTAGTTCCGCTTGCTGATGCATAGCTCCTCTTTGAGTTGAGCGATTGTTGGTCCTTTGTCTTTATTATGTGGATATTGGCATGTGTGACATGTGAAATTTGACGTGGAGCATATCTATTTTTACAGGACTGAAATTTATAGTGCGCACGTGATAGGGCGCAGATGATTGTGGAGCACAAGAGATAGCAGAGCACGGATGATTGTGGAGCGCAAGAGATAGCAGAACGCGAATGATTGTGGAGCGCAAGAGATATCAGAGCCCGGATGATTGTGGAGCGCAAGAAATAGCAGAGCGCGGATGATTGTGGAGCGCAAGAGATAGCAGAGCGCGGATGATTGTCTTGGCTATTAATGATGTTTTTTCTTGTAACTTGTGTTCTTTCCACGTGTCTTATATGCATTAATCTAGTCTGACTTTTCTACTTCCGGTGTCAGTTGATGTGTGACATATATTTTATAGTTGTCTTCTTTTATTATTTATTTTGCTCTTGTACTTCCCGGTGCTTCATAATGTGATACTTCCTTCTTATGATTTAAACACGAGGAACTGATGAATTTATGTCCTTACAGAGGATTTTGGAGTTGTGGTGTGTTGTATTATAATCGAAGTTCAGTTAATGAGTTGCGTGTAGTACTAGTTTGTTTTTAGAGGTTTGAAGATGTAGTTTTGGGATTAGATGATTGTTTCTTTCCCGTTTGTATAAAAGTTAAAAAGTGTTTTAATTGTACATTTGGATATATATTCATTACTGTTTTTTTTGCTTTTCAAGTGGAGTTATTTTAGGTTGGATTATTATCTTAATCAGTTAACGGAATTTTTTATTTTTTTTTGTACTCAATCTTTATTTATATAAAGTAGTTACCTTCTTCATTTTTTTTAATTTGATTATTCGCAGAATTTGCTCATCAATGCATCGCCTTTATTGAAAAAGCCCTTACAATTCAGCCCTAGTTTCTGATAATTTTGGGGAAGCCTTTGAAAAATGGCGATATCATTTATTAAATTTTCATGGTGGTATTGGGGAGGAAAAGATCGAGAACCAACTGGGTCATCCACATCATCTTTGCAAAATTCAGATTTTGGATTGGATTTTAGAGAATCAGATAGTGTTAAATTTACATCAGTTGGGGCGAAAATGCCATCAGCATCAAGGAGGACTAAGCGAAAATGGAATAGTAGACAAGCGAGAAGAATTGATAGAGAATATGATGTTGTTTTAGTACCATCTGATGGTGGGTGTTTATCAGGTTCTGAATCAGATGATTCAGATTGGTCTATTGGTTGGATGGAACCTCATGCTCCTGAATTTCATAGTGGTGATGAAGGTGAGAGTAGTTTTGCTGTCTTGGTTCCTTGTTATGGATGCGATCGAAACGAAGTTGGAGATAATTCTAAGAATCAGACTGCTTTGGGTGCCATTGGTGAACTCAAAAATGGGTATTCTGCTGGTAAGAATTCAGACTCATGTTCGTTAGAGCTTTTAATGTGTCAATTTTGATATTAGTCATGAGTTATGATATAAACTTCTTGATTGTTTTACTTGCTTAGTTTAATCTAGAAAACAACAGCTATCTTGAGATTTGGGTTAGCAAGTGGGTTTGGTAATATGTATTGTCACCTTTGGCGAATCATTTGATGTAGCAATTTCATTCCAGTTTGAAAATTTGAGCCGTAGCCCGAATGAGAACTTAAGAGGTGTTATTCTACTTAGTTTCAGAGTTGTTGAGATTACATATGCTTGTAGGTTTTTAGCTTCTGTTCTAGTCTTGTGAGACTGAGACCTCGGATTTCAGAGTCCCTGAACTCGCAATGTATAAGTGAATAAGTGTGATATCATCTGCTAACACTTGTTGAATCATTTATTACTTGATTTAATTTAATTTGGCCTTATGACACTTTGTTTCAAGTAAAATGTTGTTGTCTCATGTTGTCATAGATAGGATGAGTTTTATTAGCTACAGTGGATTCCCTGCAGACCAAGGTGCTTGGGAGCCTTCTAGGATAATAGCGTATGATAGATTAGTTGCCAAGGTGATACTCCTAAGAACTAGGTTACTGGAGCCTTTGAATCCTATATCCCTATATGAAATAGGCAGTTGCCAGTTATACAAATTAAAACCTTCTTAGTATCAGGGGCTATCTACTTTTATTCAAAATGGGTACGCCTAGCTGTTTCTTGTGTTGCTAAATGGATTTTGAACTCTAATTTTTCTTAGGCATTTGTGGTAGTCCAGAGTCTCTTGGTTTGTGGGAGTCCAGAGTCTCTTGGTTTCTGTCTGTTCTATTCTCTTGAGTTCAACCTTTGTCTGATAGTTACTAATTCCTTCAATATAACTTAAATACATACTGATTCTTGTTTCTCTTTTTTGTGCAGAGAACAATAAGTTGGTGGAGCAGTGGCTCACATCTCTTCAGAGCAGCTGATATGTTAGATTTGTCGATTATTTTCACTAATCCTTGTACTTCTTTAGTGAAAGCTAAAACCCCGAAAAAGAAGAAAACCCAGAAAAGGAAAAAAGAAGAAAAACCAAAAAGGAGAAAGAAGGAAAAGTCAGATGGAAAAAAACCATGTATTTTGAAAGAGGAGATTGCCAATTTTCAATACGCGCAGCAGGTAGAAGGCGAGGTCCGCCAGGATCAACATTTTGTGTAGAATAAGATAAAAAATAACTCAGTTTCAAGATATAGGTTCTCATTGCTTCAGATCATTTTGATTTAGAATGACAGTTTTAAGACAGTATAACTCATTGAAGTATTTGATTGATTTCTGCCAATGCTGCTGCTTGTTCTCCTTCTTCTCAACCTTCAAGAGATCCAGCGAGCAATAGAAAGAATGAAGGAGAAAGAAAGGTATATTCGATGCAAATTCATTGCTTGTAAATAAAAATTTAGCGTCTCTGTACATAACACATTGTTGCTGCTTTGAACTTACTATCACTACTAGTTTTCTACTACTTGCTGTAAAATAAATAACTTTTTTTATCAACAGACAGATAATAGTATCGATCGCTGGTTGGTTATAGTTGGGCATGTTGAATTTTCTGCCCCATCTTTTGCTGTAAATAAACCTGTTTTTTGTGAATAAATTCTAACAAGGGGTTGTTGATCTAGTTATTTCCCATCTTCTTCATTGTTTGTATGTTTTCTCATTCATCACTTAATGCTAGATTTTCACAAGTACTAAGAATTGATAGTTACCTGTTGGTGAAAAATAATGGCGCAAGCAGATAAGGTACGAAATGAATGTGTGTTTACAATTGTAACCTCATATAGGGGCTCCCACATTTGTAGAGGGGCTCCAATTGAAGGCAGGGTGATCCTAAAATGCGTTAAGGGGTGTCCCTGGGGGTTATGTTAAATGTCCATATTACCCTTCTATCAATTAAAACCTAAACTAAATAAATCATTTTTAATTTTTATTTCATATCAAACTCTCTCAAAACCCAACCGTAACCCATTTTCAATTTTTTCTCCATCGAAATTCCTCGTCGATTAATCGTCGATTCGAAAAATTCTTCGTCTATTAAACTCAAAAATTCGTGATGAAGAATCATACTAAAGGGGTAGAAGGTAGTAATGAGCCAACCAAAATCAAACTTTTCAACCTAATCAAGAGATTGAAGAACAAATCGGTGGTGAAGGAAATCAAACTCCCCAATCACAACAAATGGTGTATATGAGGTATTGAACAAAACTCATGTTATTTTTAGAACCCAAAAGTGATTGATTTTGTTGTTTGATTGTTGTTTTTGTACAAAAAAATTGGTTACAGAAGAATTTACGGTTGGGTTCAATTGGAAAACCCAACCGTAACTGGTTTGTTCTATATTTTACGGTTGGGTTATTAAAAAAAACCAACCGTAAATGAAAAGGTAGGAGAAGAAGAAGATGAAATTTTACAATCGAACCCAATCATAAAAAAAATTGGACTAAATTTTTTTATGAATTTTACGGTTGGGTTCGATTGGTAAACCCAACCGTAAATAATTATGGTTAGTTAAAAAAAATTGTTGAGGATTATTTACGGTTGGGTTCGATTGGAAAACCAAACCGTAAATTCTCCTGTGTAGGTGATGTTTATTTTTTACGGTTGGGTTCTATATGTGTAACCCAACCGTAAAAAAATTTGAATTTTCAAATTGAAGTTGTTTGAGTTGAATTGCTTGGAAATTATCTAACTTGTATGGCTTGTATGTTGTAGGAGAAAGAAGAAGAGGGGTAATAATTTAACACCAATTTCTCATACTCCAACCCCTCGCCACAGAGTTCATTTAGGGGTAGACAATAGACGCTTGAGAAAGAGCCATAAGACGAATTTTGAGGTAGGGGGTGGTAGTTCTCCTCGACTTGCACTACCTCAATATAATGTTTTCCAAGAATTGGAAGATCTACCGGTGTTCAGTGGAGGTGCTCTTGTGATTAGAGAACCACCACAAGAGCAACAATGGGAGGAACAAGAGACGGACAGAGAACAATTTGTCCCTCAAGGCAAAGGTAAAGAAATTGTTGTTGCTTCTGCTGAACCTCAACCGAAGGAAAAAAATCCAAAGAAGCAGCCAGAACCGAAAGGGAAGCATATTCCCAAAGGCAAAGACGTGTTGTGGCCTAAGAAGATGAATGGAATACCTTGCGATGAGGCCCCAAACAGGTCTGCTATATTATTTGGTTATCCCCATTCATGGGCTGCCAAAGTTGCTGAGACTAGGGTATTAATCTAAGAACTTCGCTTGTTTTGTTAAATTTCCGTTTGTTTAACTTCAAGTTAAAAAAGATTGTTTTTATTCTTTGTAGGATCACACACATGCGATCCAAAAATTGATTCGTCAAAGGGCTTAACATTGGCCCTTAGCTGAAGAATGTATGGCCGTCCAAGTCCTCGTAAATGGTACCGGGTTAGCTCCTGGAATTACCAATTCGATGTTGGAGTATGACAATGTCACCTGCACAGCCTTCAGGGAACGTTATTGGCCTAAAACCGGTACGTTTCATCTCCCATCCGGCGAGATGACAATAACGCCGGATGATGTGCAGTCAATTCTTGGCTTACCAATTGAAGGAAAAGCCGTGTATGAAGATCTTGACGACAACATTCCCTGGAGTGATCTCTGTGTTCTTGTCAAAGATACACTTGTATGGGAGAAGACAAAAGCCGAATCAGAGTTTAAATTGGTTGCTGGAGATAAACCGGGGGCAGCGACGAAGAAAGGTTTAGGTATGACCATGTAATACCCCTTATCCTGGGATTAGATAGTCTTAAGCTTTAAACCTAAGTTAGTTAGTTAGGAGTTATAATTTTGGTCGTGGGTCTTGACGTGTTCTTGTGGGAAAAGAAGTGGGAGGAATTATAGGAAAACTAGTTAGGGTATTTATAGATAGTTAGGGTTTTGTAAGTGGGGGATATGTTTTCGGAAGAACCTGAACCTTTTTCCTTTGAAACCTAGAGAGAAGTGGAAGAAGAAGAGGACTGATTTTAAAGCGAAGGGTGCCGATAGAGGATTGAGGATTTATTGCTCTAAACCATGTAAGTTCTATATCCCTTATACTTTTAACCATGATATAGTAAGATTAGAAATTTTCAAAGAAAATATTTAATAGTACCGAGATCGGAACATAGAGTAGTCCTGTATGTTTAGAACATACAGAGATGTAATTGACGTAAAATCGTTTTAACGCTTAAACCATGCATATGCGTTAATGAAACTAACTCAAGATATAGTAGTGCATGTGTACTGATGGAACGATGCTTAACGTGTTCTTTTTCGTCTTATATGCAATTTAACATGGTTTTACTACTGTTTAATTGGGTTAATCACTAAAGCTTTGGGTATTTTTCTGATAACTTCATTAAAGTGTTTTAGTGTTAGTTAATTATTAAAGCTACGTGATTGATATTCATGATTCCTGATTTATGATTAGTTATGTTAATCATGTTAGTAACAAGTAGCCTTTGAATAAGGAACTAATCAACACAATTTGCAAAAAAAAACGGAATTCAAATAAGAGTTCCTGTTAGTAACAAGTGACCTTAGTGTATAGCTTTGGGCTTCCATTAATTAGGAAGGTTGGTGCTGTGTATATATATAGATAGTAGATATATATAGTAATGTTGGTGTACAACTTTGTGCTGTCGTTATACATAGTAAATGTAAAGTTTGTGAACTGTCGGGCAGCATTTTCATACCGTTAAGAAATGGGAGTTCTACTTTTAGTAGCGATTAACTCTTGGGTGATGCTGTGTACAGGTATTAGTTAGCAATTTTGTTTTGTACGTATATATGTTGTTGTTATAAATTGAAGTCGTAAAGCCTGTTTTGTAAAGTCCTGGCAGCATTTTCTTATTCGGGTATGTGTTGAAGTTCGACTGTCAGATTTTTGGTGTTGTGTGCTTTGTGTTAAAATCCATCTAGGTGGGTTCTCTGTATTGCAATAGTTATTTTCTGATGCTATTGGCGATAAGAAACAAGTAGTAAGGCTTTACGTTTTCAGTAGAAATGATTTTGATTACGTTCTAGTAAAGTTGTTGTGTTATTGAGAGTAATTGTTGAACAACAAAATATCACTGGGGAGTAATAGTGATCGTTGTGCTTGTATGTTACTTGTTTGAGACTCGTAGTTGGTTCGACTCCCAGAAGTTGTTGGGCGATGACCGAGGGGTCGCCTAGAAGATATGGATCTATTATCTTGAAAGGGAGGTCGACAACATTTATTTTCTACACACTGTAGGAAATTAAGTGGACTACGCAAGGGTCGATATGTGTCGTCGTACGGTTAGAGAATGAAATTATAAAGAGGGGAAGTCGATTAGTTTCGTGGGTGGGAAATCTGTTTTCCGTTTCTTCTGTATAAAATGGTTTGTGTGCCTTTGTATTTTGTCATGATTTTAAAAGTCTATATTTCTGTTTAGGTCATCGACCTTACTACTTTCAAAGAGACACTTTTATAACCTATTTCTATCTGACGAAATGATTTCATGAACCTTATTTCGCTGAATTAGTCGTATAGAGCATAAGGGTGTGAGAATCTACTTTAAGTTGGGGTCTGACCCAACTTACTATTATTTTTCAGGGAACGGTAGTCGCAGAGCGACCTAACTTGTAGAACGATCTTGTCCCGGAAAGCTACGTTATTTTTCTTCAAGGTGCTTAAACGTTTAAACATTTTATAGCTTGCGTTTAAATCTAGACTTCTTTACTTTAAGTAAGACTTTTATCTTTTAAATTAAATATCCGACCTGCGTGTCGAAGATGAACTATTGTTTTATTTTTGAGACTCTCTTTTATCAGATTAATTTTATATTACACGTCAATTTTTATAAGATTTTCTTAAACTTTATCATTCTTCAAAAACACCACATGATAGCCGGATTGACATTTGTTGGCTTGAAGGCTTGAGTGTGTTTATTTTTATCCCATAGGTAGTGTCACACTTCTATTTTAGGGTGGCCGACCTAGAATGATGAGGTGGGGCGTTACAGACCAAGAAGATCTTGTTGCGTAGTCTGAGGGAGAAGTTGATGGGGTTACAGATTACCCTATTTAAATAAACCGCAATCGCACGACGTCTAACTAGTAGACAACGACAAGTACGGGTCGAACCCACAGAGAGCGGGGAAATACTGCAATTAATATCTCTAATCAACTAACCAGAAACAATAATTTTTGGATTTTTAGGTTTATAGATAAAATAATAAAACAAACTAAACTAATAAAATATTTAAGCAGAGAGAGTCGGTAACCAGGGTTTTCAGTATCCACCACTATTTCTATTTAATTACTGAAGTGAAACATAACTCATATTTAGACTCGCAAATATCACTTGGACGCCCTAAACATGGTGCATCAAAAGCCCTAGTCTCAAGCATACACCATAAAATTGCGTTAGCGAGAAAATTGTATGAAACTAATTATAGGTCCAAAAATAATACCTGGCTATCCTAAGCATACCACATCAAAGGATTTAACCCAAGCATGAAATATCAAATAAGTAGACAAATATATTCGCAACAAGTAGATTTTCAAAATAACAACTGTATATCAGAAGCATGGAACATCAAAAACCTAGGCCAAGCATGTACCATCAAAAGACATCACAATTGTTTAATGAAATTCAATCAATCAAAATCATGGAATTAATCTATTCAAATCATAATAGTCTGTATCAAATATTTTATTTAGTTGATCTAAAACTGTAAGTGGTTTCAACATTAAACCCTAGTTAAAAATTAATTAGAACATGGAGATGGGTTTCCTAAAACCCATAAAAATAATTAGATAGAAGAGTAGATAGTGAGAAAATTAAACCAGATTCCGGAACAACTGTCGTCTTCTGCGTAGAAAAACTCCTGTACTCTTTGTCTTCGTCTGTTCCCCCAGAAACATGAACTGAACATCCCCCCAAAAAACTCTTCACTGCGCCTCTGAAAACAGTAAACAGCACAGAAGAAAACTTCTGTACGCGGCTCAAATCCGTCCCAGCACAGCCTCCCCGAAAAGAAGATCCCTCTCATTCCTTTATATCTTTCACACTAGGTTTCCAAAAAGAATACATATCACTCACACCTGACAGTCAAGCTCATTATTTCAATCAAAGTCTCCACCTATTACTAGCCATATGATGTCTGTTTACACCAGCCTCATACAATTAATCCTAGCCTCTAGCTCCACCTGACGCACCTATTGCTCTCACACTAATTCATGATAGCAATCAACGTCCTTGGCCTTGACCCTCTATACTTCTCTTGACCCTAGGCTACTCTCACTTTCACGCCTGACAGCCAACTTCCTTCACCTGCCACTCTTCCTGGCGCCTGCCACCCTTAAGTTACGTCCCCATCAAATGTTAACAGCCACTTTCATAGCCTAGCCATCAATTCTACTTTCAACATCTTCCAAACAGTAGCCTTCAAATCATCATTTCCTACACCTCAAACTACATCACGTGAAGTACTCACTTTTCAATTCAAACCCACCTGATCACAGTGTTTGCTGCCTCTCGTTTCTATAAATCTTCACGTACCTTTCATTCAACATCCCTCTCTTTACTCGCTTGTTCAAAGTAACGGTTCCACCTTCTGGTTCTTTGCTGACCGTACTTTCCAAAAGAAGAACCTAATTTTAACTTCAGCCAACTCAGCCACCTACACAGTCTCTTGCTTTGTCATTATCTCCATGTCCACAAGTTAATCAATTTAGCCCATTTAATCATATTTATTTGTAACCATGAATTTTACGTATACCACCTAAGATAATATCAAGATACTAAAATTAATACAAAACGATAACAAGAAAATATTGATAAAGCGGTAAAAATGTATCAATTAAGTGCTTATCACATACCCCCAAACCTTTATTTTGCTAGTCCTCGAGAAAAACTAATATAAAAATAAAATAAAAATCCTAACTCACTTTCTCAGGAATCGTGACTATATTTAGCTATGTAATAATCCTTTGAACCCCTAAGTGGCCTTAGTGGACGAGTTTTGTCTCGTGAGGGTTTACAAGAGGTTTACCCACAAAACCTTACTCCAAATTTTAGCTACCTGTGAACGATTTAGGATAGACACTAAACAAGCTATGTAGTTGGCATACTAAATTCTTCGACTATAAGAATCATTACCCTGTATGAATCCAATTACTGTACACGAGTTTGCACTCAACGTACTAAAATTCATATAAAAATGCAACTCTACTCAAGTAATCATTGAATATTCATATTGATTGAAATCATCAAATTCAAACACTGGGATTGATTAGAAGATGAAAATAGAATTAATGAATGGTGCATATGTTGACTAAGTTGAACGGTGTTTCCCATATCTGTCTGAAGGTCGGTACCAGGATGAATCCTATATTTATTATTATTATTTATATACATAATATTTTTTTATTTTTTTTTTATTTTTTTTCTTTTTTTTTATTACTACATTATAGTTTCCGTGGATCCTGCGCTCCACGCTTGCTTAAGCGACGGAGTCAGGAAAAACACACATATTGCTATTACAGTATCAATTTTTTTTTTAATAAGAATTAAAAATGAACTTGAACTCAACACTCTATTTCATCCTGGCTGCGATAACAATTTGATACTGGGCCCCACCAAATCACTTAGAGAAACATAAAATTGCAAAATAAAAACAGAAGGTGATGATTATGATGATTCCGAGATATGCTTGTTCAATGATTATCATGTTATTTCTAACACCACCATTTAGCTGGGTACACCAATTCCTATAAATAAGAGCTATGTTTCCATCTACCTAGAATGGTTAGTGTCATCCTGAATAATTCACATGTTTCTAAATTTCGAAGTTTCTTTATTGGCATCAATTTTCGGAAACTCCACCCCCAAACCTAAATTTAACATTGTCCTCAATGTTTCAAACCGTGCAACCTTGAATGGTATGCAATAAATATAAATAAGAGAAACAAATGTAAATTAAAGATAAGGGATTGGAACGTCTCACCTGATAGACGCAAGAAAAGCAGTATTCTCTGTAATACACATCAAACGATAGTAATAACAAAGAACACCAAAAATAAAAATAAACAAAAATCCTAGAAAATAAAAACAAGAAAATAAAAATCTACCTACTGGATATATATAGATAAAATCCCCTACACTAATAACCTGAAAATTTGGGGATCAACCCAAAACAAAATATATGCAAATGATAGTTTCACAATTATATTATTGTGACACGATGACACTGAAACTATCAAAAAGAAGTGATTACCACCAAACCTAGTTTTCACGACACTCGGAAGTTCGTAAAGAACATAATTTGGGAATAAAATAGGGATTGAGGAAATATCAATCGGTTTGTGCACGGTGTCAGGACAGGCAAGTCCTTTGGATATTTGGATGCAAAGTGATCCAACAAAACTTGAGAAACACACAATTCTAACCCTAAATTAGGCAACTTTTGGAAGTCTAGGGGTCTAGAAACAACCTCTAAGTCGGGTGAATGATCTTGTGAGATAGATTCATCTATAGAATTAGGCAAATCATCTACACAATCATCCACAGGGTCATCTATATGTTCTGTTTGGAACTGAGAGTCACTACAAGATTGATCATCATCATCAGCATATAATCTCTGGATTGCCAAGACTCTCAATCTTTGTTCCAAACTAGGTGGTGTGTGTTTATAATACTTCTCATATATCATAAAGGATCATCGTCACTTACCTCATTCGAAAAATCAACCTCATGGTACTGGGGTCGATACTTAACACCTGTGACTAAACGATGTGGATGCCAAGTTCCATACATGAGACAATTATAAGCACAAATTTCCTTATATTCTGGCCCATACATTAATTCCCCTATCGTCATCCCAGATGACGTCTTCTGAGAAGAATTCATCATCCTTGAAAGAGTACCTGAAATAAAATTCTAAAACAAAAACAAGTAAAAGGAAAAAAGAAATCCTAAAATAAAATAAAAATACTGTACAAAATAAAAAGATAAATTAAATAAAAACCTAAACTATGATTAGAAAATCAAAAATACTAATTACAATATTCCACAACAGCTCCCCGGCAGCGGCGCCAAAAATTGATGGGATTTTAGATTACCCTATTTAAATAAACCGCAATCGCACAGCGTCTAACTAGTAGACAACGACAAGTACGGGTCGAACCCACAGAGAGCGGAGAAATACTGCAATTAATATCTCTAACCAACTAACCAGAAACAATATTTTTGGGATTTTTAGGTTTATAGATAAAATAATAAAACAAACTAAACTAATAAAATATTTAAGCAGAGAGAGTCGGTAACCAGGGTTTTCGGTATCCATCACTATTTCTATTTAATTACTGAAGTGAAACATAACTCATGAATATTTAGAGTCGCAAATATCACTGGGATGCCCTAAACATGGTGCGTCAAAAGACCTAGTCTCAAGCATACACCATAAAATTGGGTTAGCGAGAAAATTGTACGAAACTAATTATAGGTCCAAAAATAATACCTGGCTATTCTAAGCATTCCACATCAAAGGATTTAACCCAAGCATGAAATATCAAATAAGCAGACAAATATATTCGCAACAAGTAGATTTTTAAAATAACAACTGTATATCAGAAGCATGGAACATCAAAAACCTAGGCTAAGCATGTACCATCAAAAGACGTCACAATTGTTTAATGAAATTCAATCAATCAAAATCATGGAATTAATCTATTCAAATCTTAATAGTCTGTATCAAATATTTTATTTAATTGATCTAAAACTATAAGTGGTTTCAACATTAAACCCTAGTTACAAATTAATTAGAACATGGAGATGGGTTTCCTAAAACTCATAAAAATAATTAGATAGAAGAGTAGATAGAGAGAAAATTAAACCAGATTCCAGAACAACTATCATCCTCTGCGTAGAAAAACTCATGTACTCTCTGTCTTCGTCTGTTCCCCCAGAAACATGAACTGAACATCCCCCCCAAAAAACTCTTCACTGCGCCTCTGAAAACAGTAAACAGCACAGAAAAAAACTTCTGTACGCGGCTCAAATCCGTCCCAGCACAGCCTCCCCGAAAAGAAGATCCCTCTCCTTCCTTTATATCTTTCACACTAGGTTTCCAAAAAGAATACATATCACTCACACGTGACAGTCAAGCTCACTATTTCAATCAAAGTCTCCACCTATTACTAGCCACATGATGTCTGCTTACACCAGCCTCATACAATTAATCCTAGCCTCTAGCTCCACCTGACGCACCTATTGCTCTCATACTAATTCATGATAGCAATCAACGTCCTTGGCCTTGTCCCTCTATACTTCTCTTGACCCTAGGCTACTCTCACTTTCACGCCTGACAGCCAACTTCCTTCACCTGCCACTCTTCATGGCGCCTGCCTCCCTTAAGTTACGTCCCCATCAAATGCTAACAACCACTTTCATAGCCTAGCCATCAATTCTACTTTCAACATCTTCCAAACAGTAGCCTTCAAATCATCATTGCCTACACCTCAAACTACATCACGTGAAGTACTCACTTTTCAATTCAAACCCCACCTGATCACAGTGTTTGCTGCCTCTCGTTTCTATAATCTTCACGTACCTTTCATTCAACATCCCTCTCTTTACTCGCCTGTTCAGAGCAACGGTTCCACCTTCTGGTTCTTTGTTGACCGTACTTTCCAAAAGAAGAACCTAATGTTTAACTTCAACCAACTCAGCCACCTACACAGTCTCTTGTTTTTCCATTATCTCCATGTTCACAAGTTAATCAATTTAGCCCATTTAATCATATTTATTTGTAACCATGAATTTTACGTATACCACCTAAGATAATATCAAAATACTAAAATTAATACAAATTGATAACAAGAAAATATAGATAAAGCGGTAAAAATGTATCAATTAAGTGATTATCAAGTTTGGAGGAACCCTGCAGTTGGAAAAAGATGGGGTCGTCATAGATGGAACCAGAGTTATGCATACGGCCAAGGCGTATCTGCTATATATGCTTGGTACCATCTTCTTCGCCGACAACTCAGGAAACATGGTCAACGTTCACTTTCTACAGTGGTTGACGAATCTCCAGAAGACGCATGAGTATTCATGGGGAACTGCCACCCTCGCTTACCTACTTGCCAACCTTAGAAAAGCTTCGAGGGTTAGGGGAACTGAGATTGTCGGGAATACTGTTCTTCTTCAGGTAATTTATTGTTGGAATTTCAATGTTTAAATTCAGATTTTTTTTTACGCATTATCTTATATGTTTATTTATTATCTTCATAGGCATGGGTCTATGATTACTTTCCGAGCCTGGTTCCTAAAACGAAGTCGAGCGGTGATGGTACTGGAACTATAGGAAAGAAATTCATCTTCACCGGTACTCAGGCAAAGCATAAAGTAGTGCAGATATCAAAGATGAGAAGTGAAATTGATGCTTTCACCGTTGAAGATGTTGTTTTTGATCCTTATGTGAAGATTAACATAGATGGTGATGGAGATGTTGAAGATTTACGTCAATTATCGGACGTGGCAGGCTACAACGGGCCTTTGTACCATCTGTTTGGGTTCGTGATGTGCAATCCCCGTCGAACTCTCCGCCAAACTGGATATATCCAATCCAAGGTAACACGCGAAGCCTTTAAATTGTGTGTGAATGCCTGGATGATCGAAGGCCCAAGCATCGTGCTCAACTACAACCCAACGCCTTCGGTCGCGGTTTGGAACAACCGCTATCAACCGGAATACCAAATCCAAAGGGAGGAGGTAAATCCATCTCCGGGCACAAAAGCGGCGGAATAAGATTACTTGGATTGGTATCGCCATTTTGGTCATCCAAATGTCATTAACATTGATCCAGAAACTATAAAAATACTTCAAAGGGGTCAAGGAAACAACACAGAAGATGGTTTTTGGACGAAATCATATTTCAATTTGGTACGTAAATTACTTTTGTTATTAATATTTTTAAGATTTATTACTAAAGACTCAACCAACTTTTATTTTCATATGTGAATAGAAAAATAAGGTGAAAAAGAAAGCACTTGCATTGGCAGAGTCTATCACTCCATGCCTAGGTAGAGTTGTATGACGATATCTGACCAATTGAAGAACCTGCAAGCCAAAATTGGGAAGCTTCATGAAGCAGACGAAGATGAGACGGCAAGAAATTTAAAGAGGAGTAGAGCCGGTACAAGAGATGCGACTACTAGCCGAAGAGAGCCGCAACCTAGTGAAGAAGAGACACATGATGAAGCCGAGGATGTGCAACGTGGTGCTCGTACTCGTGGCGGTCGTGCTGGTGCTCGTACTCCTGGCGGTCGTGCTGCTCCTCATAGTCGTTATCTTTCGAGCAAAAAAAGAGCTCGTCAATCTGGCTGGTCCCGCAAGAGAGGGGCCTCATATTTAGGTGAATCTTCTAGCCGATGGATTGGAACTTTGGATTTGCTCTGGCCCTTTGCTCACTAGCTATCGTCCTAGATGCAGATTTCAGAAAGAGGAACTCTTTCGGTGCCTTACG
Source organism: Papaver californicum (assembly GCA_023531435.1). Taxonomy (NCBI): domain Eukaryota; kingdom Viridiplantae; phylum Streptophyta; class Magnoliopsida; order Ranunculales; family Papaveraceae; genus Papaver; species Papaver californicum. The sequence continues at coordinate 12,625,456 of JAJJMC010030977.1, read as the reverse complement.
TTCCCCTAGGAACAAAGCAAGCTTTATCCTTTCAAACTCATCGACCTACCCCTCCTCCTTCTCCCTAACTCTATGTTTATTCTAACAATTGCGTGAAACTAAGGTTTTTTTTTTTTGGTGTATTATAACTTTAGTTAGAATGTACGAAAAAGCTTTTATTTTTAAATTTTTCTAGCTCATGTTTTATTTACAAAAATTTCAAGTTGGAAACCAAGCAAAGGAAAAATCAAGTCAAAAAACTAAAAAAAAATCATATTTACGGTTGGGTTTTGGCTGAAAACCCAACCGTAAACCTGTCAATATGAAAAAATTGTCAGTTTTACGGTTGGGTTTTGGCTGAAAACCCCACCGTAAAACTGTCAATATTTTTCATGCCCGACTTACGGTTGGGTTTTCATCCAAAACCCAACCGTAAATATTCCTGGATCATTCAAAATTGGATTCTAGTACTTGTGTTGTTTTCGATTTTTGTTTGTTTGAATGACCTAATTTACCTTCAATCTAGTTAAAATGATTGAATAAGTTTAAAATTTTGATTTTTAAACCCAAATTACCTTAAACTCAATGCTCCAAAGGATGTTTTACGGTTGGGTTTTCATCCAAAACTCAACCGTAAATATTCCTGGATCATTCAAAATTGGATTCTAGTACTTGTGTTGTTTTTCGGTTTTTCTTTGTTTGAATGACCCAATTTACCTTCAATCTAGTTAAAATGATTGAATAAGTTTAAAAAATTAATTTTTAAACCCCAATTACCTTAAACTCAATGCTCCAAAGGACGTTTTACGGTTGGGTTGGGAGGCCTAAACCCAACCGTAAATATTGGATGAAATTGTCTGGAAGTAAAACTAAAAATTGTTTTTTACGGTTGGGTTGATTGTCAAATCCCTACCGTAAATCATCCTGTATAAAAGAAAATTAAATTTCTTACGGTTGGGTCGATGCTAAAACCCAACCGTAAAACTGTTACGATTTGGTGTTCATCCCTGAACTAACGGTTATGATTGGGTTGGGAAGAACACCCAACCGTAAATAGCTTTTGCGGTTGGGTTCGACATGAAAACCCAACCGTAAAATGCTTTGAATAAAAAAAAAATCATATTTTTTTACGTAATTTCATCAAATTTGAGTCATTAAAAGACCAAGAGTTTAAGTTAGAGGTATACCTCACTACTCTGGTTGATTGAATCAAAATCTAGGGTTTTTAAAAAAATCCTAAAAAAATTTCTTACATTTCTTCTAATTTTTCTTCCCACCAACCAAAAAAAAAAAATTGATTTGATTTGATTAAATATTAGATTATTTAAGATTAATTATGATTAGCTTAATCAATTAGCTAATTAGTTTTACTAATACTAACTAATCAAGGGTAGTTTGGCCATTATAAAAATATCATGGATAAGGGATTTTTAAATTTTACTTCAAATGTCTCTATTTTATCTTATATGTAGAATCCCTCTATAAATATGGAAGCCCCTATATGAGGTTACTTACAATTAAGCGAAGGCTGCGAACGATACAACTGTGGGTACACGAAGACAATGTGGTCCGAACCAAAATATCATTATTTCGTATGCATAATGACTAGGTGGTCCAGCTTTTTTGTGGATCCTATCGTAACAGTTAGTCCCATTCAATTTTGGGCGATTTTGTTGTGGGTGGGAGATTTGTTTTGTCAATTATCCACTTGCCAATTCGAACAAAAGAGTTTGAAATTCGTGATTTTTTTTTATTTTTTTAAGTTGAGACTCATTATTTTCTTGGCTTTTTTCGAGTTGCCGTACCTATAGTTAAAGTCCGTAAATTCCATAAGAAGTCAAAAAAAGGATGAACACCAGAGGACCAACATGTTGGTATTAATCCACCTTTCAGTAAGATGTTACTGATGCAAAGAAAAAAATATGAAGATATAGGATTAGTTCATGCCCCTTCATGATAGAAGTTGAATTAGAAAGTGTTGGGCTTATCAACTGTAGTGTTTAGATGGATTTTGGACCTAACCCACAGCTTCTTTTTGAATCCTCTAGTTTGGGCACTACTCAAAACTTTTAGACACTAGTACCAGTTGATTGTACCAATCTATGATAGTATGCTAAGAGGTGTATAGTGGTTTATAAAAGTATATTTTATCTAAATTATGTTTATACTTTTATATATAATTATTTTTGGGTAAACAATAAATATCATTAAGAGGTTAAGAGAGTATAAAATTTTAATCTCTAACAAGATAACTGCAAACTAGAGAAGAAAAATTATATTAACATCTAATATTGTTTTTACTCTCCTAACAAGCTTAAAGATTGAATCGACTACTTGATTATCATCTCTGCTCAGAAAAGTAAAAATGCAAATCGAAAAACTTGACTGAAGATATTTTATTTCTTTTATAATGTTCATATTCTACCAACAAATTGAAGGAATTGCATCTGTTTACAGATCGAATAACTAGTTTTGCGTCGGTTTTTATGTGAACTCTATCCAATTGATTAACTTTGACCCAACTGAGAGCTTCACGTACAACCATGTATTCCCCTCTTTCCATACTTAAGATTATATCAACATGGGAGCCTTTAATGCCTCCACATTGAACTGCTTGATATAGTTCCCATTTTTTTAGTAAGATGGTCAAAAGTTACATCAATGTTAGTCCTATATATGACGGTTTCCAGTCAGAATATGTAAAAACAGTGCTACTTGCCAATGAAAATGCATTAACGGGCAAATTAGTGCATAGGTTGAGATAACAGTGAAACCTAAAACGGAATTATATGGGTTACAAGATTTTCCTTGAAAGACCGAATGATCCAAGAACCAATCATGAGAGTAGATATCCATCTACCTGATTGCTCCTCATCATAAGCATTCAAACTAGAAAACCTGGTTTAAATGTAAAAGTTTGAAATTGGAGAATTGTCTATTACATTTTCTATTACCAAGAGCAAGATCAATTTAGATTTTCTAGCACTAATATATAAGTTATTACTTGTCCAAGTATAATATTTACTCATAAAACATGTGTCCTCAAGCCCACATTTCATGGTTATGAAAGAACTATTTTTTGGGGACTCTTCAGAATTTGAGGGGACCATCCCCACCTTTTTCATAAGTCACTATGAAGTAAATCCTAGCCCCCTTATCCATATAATTTAACTAATGGCAAAAATATTGTTACTTAATTAGAAGTTAATAATTGAAGTTAGTTAAATTAATTGATTGTTAGTTTTAGATTAGGTAAAACATTTGAGTTAGATTTAGTGTTGTGTTAGAGAATTAAAATAATTGAGAGAGAAGAAGAAGGAGAAAATGAGTTTTGGGACAAAAATTGAAACCTAGGTTTGGTGATTCTTAAGTTCAAAATGAGTGATTCTAGTGAAAACTCAGAGGAATTCGAATCTTTAAATCATAGAGTGAACACAGTTGTCGTTAATCTTCACAACGATCCGGTGATGGATGATTTGCTAGATGGTGAATGTTTTCTTCCCCAAACCCAATCTCAATCTCAAAATAAGAGTTTTTTTTGAGATAAACGAGGATCACAACAAAGAATATGAAGATTATAACGTTTGTGATACTCAGGTATAGTTGATAATGTGTTTTTTTGCTTGAACTGGGCTAAATTTGGTGAAAATATAAAATTTTATAGCTAATTTTTGGCTAGGTCGATAAAAGTTCGGCTAGGAAAATGATGAACAAGTAGTCGAACTTTGAGTTGAAGGAGTTTTGGACTAAGTTCGGCTATCTAATAGAAGAACTCTTAACGTTCGGCTAGTTTTGGGTGAACCAGTGTAATGTTCGGCTAGTGCGAGCCCAAAATTTTCCTAGCCGAACTCTTAGTTATAAACTAGCTGGAATTTTAGGTACAAAGTTCGAAAATGTATGGCATTAATGGTTCTAGCCGAACTTTATTGTTCGGTTCGTGTAGGATATATCGACCTAGCCGAACTCGTATGTTCGGTTGTATGTAGAGATATCTTCTTAGCCGAACTTTGTAGTATTTTTTTATCGCAAGCAAGTCATATATTTTGTAGATCCAATCGGAACCTGTATCTATGGATGATCAACCTACTCATGTTGATATTATGTACGAAGATGCATCCCATCATTATGCGAATAACTTGGTAGGTTACACGCAAAACGGGATATCTGTGTATCTAGCAAAACCCGCTTTGAGATGGTTTATGAGAGAAGTCGTAATCCCGAGAGCCAAAATAAGAAGGTTTATGTGTATAAAGGAAATATCGGGAGGAATAATTTAACTATCTCAAAGAATACCAATTGCTCGTTCAAAAATGTAAGAAAACATTGTTCAAAATAACTGAAAGAAAACACCCAACAACAACTTAAAACATTGTTCAACAACTTAGAACACTTCAAAAACAAAATAACTCAAATTCTTCCACTCCTTGTTACTCTCGCCATCTTCCCATCAACATTTTTTACTCCTCCCTTCTTCTCCTTAGCCTCATCAACACTTCCTTTCTTGTTATCCTTAGCTTTTTCTTTCAATTCCTCGGGTGGACCTATGTAGTCACCATTTTTATTTTAATATGGATTTACACTTTCAAAGTCGCATTCCCTGAAAAAGAGTCTCGGATCAAAATCATCATCTCCTTCCTCTGATTCAATATAGTTCAGGGGATTGTCATCACTGTTCCAAGGATTCTCAGAATCATTCGCCCAACTTACAAACTCCGGATCATCCGCCATCATTTGAAGAATTTCTTCGGGAGTAATCTTTTCCTTTCCCTTTAGCTTCTTTCGGATCCTAAATAATGTCTATAAATTAAACTACGGCTAATAAAAATATGAAACGAGAACAAAATTTCTAGTTAGCCTCGGAGGTTAACTAATGTAAAAGTTTAGCTAGGAATGTGTATTATCGATTAACCGAATAAAAAATTTCGGTCACCACACAAAATGTAATATACCTAAAACAGTGTAATGTTCATTCAAGCATTAGTACATATTGATATGTACAGTCAAAATATACTGTTTTTTACACTTTTTTCCCCTTTGCATGTTAGTACATATTGATATGTACCTAATATCTATGTAAGATAAAGTATCAACGGTT
>JAJJMC010030977.1:12603094-12620372 GCA_023531435.1 Papaver californicum | reverse complement strand
CATATCAATATAAACTGATTCTTATTCAAGCATAAAATATGTTTTTCATATGGTACATGCCAATATGTACTGTTCCATAATAACAACACATTGTAACATGACAATAATTTTACTCAAACAAAGAACATGTTACTGACATTCCAAATAAATCAAAATCATCCATACAAATATAACAAAACCTAACACATCGAGTAATTCAATCCACAAACCCCTAAAAGTGAACCAAAAAGGAAGAATCTACTAAATTTTCAAGCATCATTAGAAACAGAAGTGAAATTAGAAGTTGTACCTATTTTAGGTAAAAAAAAAAAGTTCCCCTTTGTTGTTCTTGAAGGAGTAATACAGTTTCTCTTCTTTTTTGTTGTTTGTAATAGAGCAACAGTTTTTTTCTTGGTTTTTGCTAGTGAAGGACTTTTTTCTTCAATTACTTCTTTTATTGTTCTGTTGATCGTTCTTGTCGTAACCATTTTTTCACTGTTTGATTTAATGAAACATATTCGTGTGATTTGTTGATGATTTATTGATCTGTTTTTGTTGACCTAGGTTAATTTTGGGCTTTTTATGATTTGGTTTCTTCTAATTTTCAATTTTGATTTTCGATTTGGTTTCTATAACCTAGATTTTTCAGTTTCAGATGGTTTCCAAAAATCGTGCCATAGATTTTCAGGTTTAAACGAAATAAATAAGCTAAAACTGAAAATTATAATTATAAGAAACTGCAACGTGGAAGAGGTGGAGTACGTGGCTGGTTCACATGTGAATAGTGATGGCTATAAAAGTAATTTTAATTTTTCAAAATGATTTTGGAGCTCCGAATAACTGGTTTTTCCCGATGGACTGTAGGATAACTAGTAACGGGTTTTCTGGACCAACCAACAAATTTTCCTATGCAAAGAGATAATTAAGGGAATAATTTTTTTTTTTTAAAAAAAAATCTTCTAATTTAGCCAATTTAAATATACCAAAAGTATTTGTTATGGTAGTTACACAAAGCCACGTGTCAACTAGTGACTGGCGGGGACAGAGGCACAAATACTTTCCCGGTATAGAGGATCCGAAGCCTTGAAAAACCACAGGAAATTCGACAACCCGATGGTAAAATTTAATACAAAATAAACAGATAACTTTAGCAACCTCTATCAAATTGAATTTGATTTTCAATGGAAGTGAAAAAAACACTACTGCGAAGTGAAAGCACAAGTGCTATGAAACTTCAATGACTAAATGCCAATGAGAGCCACAATTGGTAATCACAAAGATATGAAACATAGAGAATCCTGCAAAAAACCTAAACATTAATTAGCTATAGGTTTAAAAGAAACAAAAAGCATCAAAATCAGCAATCCTCCTCCCGATTTAAAAAAAATTTGATTACTATATATGAGTCTGCCAAAAAGATAAGTTGATTTCTATAAAAGGAAAGTCAAATGTTTGAAATTATTATTTTTTCCATATTTTATTTTTCAACAAACTGAGGGGACCATACCTCTTTCCTGATTTTCTTTATTAAATTATGACGGGGAACACTTCTTTCTTAAGGATAAACTAGAAAAAAAATATAAAGTAGCTCTTATGATTAGTTTTTTTTAATTCTTGTGCAAAACCAAACAAATCTATTTTTTTCAAAACAGAAGAAGTAAGTCTTAAAATAATAAACATCATAAAAAGATTGAAACAATAAGGATTAAAACATTAGGTACGTAGATGATAGAAAATATAGAAAGGAGTAAGGAGAAGGGAATGAACATTTTGAAAAATAAAAATACTGAGTCAACTTAGTTTTTTCGTCGATTCGCAGAGCTCAGACCTTACATATATAAAGCTAATTCTAGAATTAATTCAAATTCAAAACAACATTTTATTTATACAAAGAACAAAAATAAGGTTCGGTTTGAACAGGAAAAAAAACAGCCAAACCTAGGTTCGTCTAGGAAAAAACAAAGAAAACTTAGCCGGAAAAAGAATTCGACTTAACTGAACGTCTGGTTGTTTCTCATATATGAACAACACATTTGGTGGCCTAGGGATCGATCCTAGCTACTGCATATATATCCAATCAAAAATAAAAAACAACAACTGAACCTTTATATGTTCTTCATGTACGAAAAACATATTAGATTCGTCTAGGAAGAAAAAATCAATCTAGTCGAACCTCTGTGTCGAAGAAGAACACATTAGCTTTGGCTAGGGAAAAAAACAGCCGAGCCCTGTGTTGTTCTGCATTTACAAAAGACACATTGGGTTTCGAATATTTTAATTTTAATATTAATAAAAATATTGTTTATTTTTTAAGATAAAAATTCGATAATTTCAAACTTGTTTATGGAATAGCTCATCTTGATATCTAGAATCTCAAAATTTTGTTTTTTCTTAAGTTTTTTTAAAACTCAATCTATTTATTCTATTAATCATTAATCATTTATCATATATCATTTATCATTTATCATTAATAACATTAGAATATTTTAACCATTAATAATAATAAAAATATATGGATAAAAAGACTTTTGTCATTTTCTGCCGGTGCCCAAAATAGGATCTATTTTGAATGACAAGGGTACGATACTGTTGAGCACTTGAGCTGCCTTGCAAGTTACAGCCTTGCATGTGGGTATCAAGATTCAAGAGTCAAGACCACTACTCTTTTAGTTAAATCATGCACCCTACGAAGTGCGATTTCATATGAGTATTGACGGTGGATTTGAATATCAGACGTTTGCTTACATTTGCGGGGGCGAAGACTTTTATTGTCCGGATGATTTTAGTACTACCTCGGTTTTTTCTCGTGCTAGACATGTTGTCACGATTGATAAAACGGAAAACAGCATTGATACCCAACATTGACGGTATAGATCTATAGAATATTTTGATGATCATATCTGGTACAAATAAGAAAACCGACCGCAAGAATAAGTACCTACCACCAAATCAGTAGATTGATCATATATCACAATTCATACTTTATGTAACAGCTCGTTTGTTCCTTCAGAACATCCACAGTGGGACGACTAGACCAAAAGACTAAAGAATAAAAAATTTACTCTTTACTCCGCCTGAAACGTAACGATGGTGGAGTAAAATTTGATCGGGCGGTTGTCTAAGCTAGCACCTGGTGTTGGGCGCACGACTAGGTATATGTCTAGTTTTACGGGCGTACGCCTGTGGAAACGCTTGGGTGGGACGGGCGCTTGATGAACGCTCGATGGGAGGCGTTACCCAAAAGAACGCCTGATGATAGACGCACCCCTAGATGCACGCCCCAGAGATAAGCTCTCTCTTAGCCTAATGCCTGATGGGGCGGTATCTTAGCCACACGCCCGGTCATTTTTCTACACGTGCAGGTGGTTCGTGTTTCAAATAACACGGGCGCACGCTTAGACATACGCTTGAATCATCAGGCGTATCCCTAGCCAAACACGCGTCTCACCAGGAAGAGAGCTGGGTGAACGCCTGATTGGGGCGGAGCAATATATGTTCGTCTTGATTCTCTTCTCCTCTCCACAATACAAATTTTCTCCTGGACACTTCCAACAGAACCTCCAGACGCAATCCACTGAAGCGCCTACCACACCAATTGCTCAACCGAATTCTCCCTATAAATCAAGCTCAACCTCTTTTCAAATTTGCAAAAGCTTGGCAGATTTGATACCAAGTAATCTAAGTTAGGATTATTTCAAAGCAAACAAGGTAATAAACTTAAACTTTGATATAAATTGTAATTGATTTCATAGGTTTAGATTATGATTTATTATAATGTTTTGTTAATTAAATTTGTATATATATGTTTAAAGATTAAACATATGATTATGAAATAGACATAGTAAGTTTTAGAAATTGTAATTTTGGAATTGGGTATAATTCTAGGGTTTATGGAAGTTGTAAATTGGGTATAAAAAACTGATGAAAATTTGTTGAATTGAAGTTAGAATTGATTAAGTTGTTGGTTAATTTGAGTTGGGTTGTGGTTAATTTTATGATTAATAGATTTGATATGATTGTTTATGAAATTTGGGAATTATGAATGTTTATGTTTTATAATGATTGTTTATGGAATTATAGAATTAGGGAATTATGATGAATTTTTATAAAGTTGATGATTTGATTAGGATGATTTTGTAGTTTGGATGATTTATGAATACCATTCGTCATGTGTTTATCTAATTAGAGAATTACTTTTGTAATGATGAAATTAGTATTTTTATGGATTTATGGATTAATGTAGAGTTTTATATTTGTGCATTGTGAGGATTACTCTTGATTTTGAAACTTGTATGTACCGTTTGCGCAGATGTTGAGCAATGTCACGGCGAGATTCGTTGGTCGAAAAAAGAGGAACAAGAAAGCTAAAATTGTTAAGGATCCGGAAGTAGACACTACTACTGAAGAAATGGTCGATGTTCCCGGGTTGGCGAACTATAGTGTCATGGAAGATGCTCAGAGTCACGCTTCGACGAATATTACATATTCAACCGATTCAAAATTCAAGTATTTACATCGTGGTTCCCTCAAATCGGTCATTCATACCTATGCATGTATTACAAAACACATCCCTAGGGTTAAATACATTATTGAAAAGGCAGGATGAGACCGTTTATTGACCATGGATGTAGTAGATTCGTCACATGCATTGATTGACTACATTGTTGAGCGTTTTTGGGATACCACGAACACTTTTCACTTCTCCTTTGGTGAGAATAGGGTTCACACCGCTTGATTGGGTCATGTTGACATGATTAAATATTGGTGTTGGTAGTGGTATTTCGTATGACTCGGCGAAGTACCAATTTGAATATGTTCGGGCGCATATTTTTCCAGAAATTAAAGATAGTGAAGTTTGTAAAAGAGAACATATTCCCGCACAGTGGGTTTCAGATGCAATTACGGTTGTATTTTTGAGCTCATATTTTGATCCCGGAATGTTGGTTGCGTCTAACGATGATAGCATACTTGCTGAGAGAGTGGCGAGAGCCTTTTTTATGTATGTTTTGGGATAATTTTTCTTTTCCAATGCTAAAAACTATATTGATGCTGGATGGTTAGCTGTTTTTGAGGATCTAAATGCAGTTGGCAATTATGACTAGAGTAGTGCTTCTTTTGCGAAATTATATTCCGGACTCGCCGCATCTGACAGGGGACAAAAGTCACTAGCCGGACCCTTCCAAAAATTGGAGGTAAATTTCTTAGTTCTACTTATATTTTGTTTAAATGTTAACTTTTTGGTAATTTCTTAATTTCGTTAGTTGTCTTCACATTCTAGTTTTGGGGGTACGAATATCTGGGCATATGTCGACCGAAGAACCCAACGAGTGAGAGTGAAGCAGTGTGGCCTAGAAGTTCTCGGTGGAAGGGTACAAGAAGGAAGAGTATTGATATCGTTCGGGCTATAACTTATCTTAATCAGTTAACTGTAGACGATGTGACCTGGAAACCGTGGGATTCCACCATCTTAGTCCTTGACACTGATATTGGACGGAAAGCATCGGAGCTCTCAGAGAAAAGGGTTATATTTTTTTGGCTAGCCACTTTGAGTTGATAATTTATTTTGATAGGATTTTTTTTATTTTCTTGGATTTTTGGTTAGTTGATTGGTTTATTTGTTAATAGTTATTTTCTTTGCACGACATAACGTGTACCTCGGAGAACGGTGTTGGAGGCAAAACCGTTGTATTTTTGGCGTTCCCAGCAACCCACCTACTCGTATTAGCAACATCAACAATGACGAAGTTAATGAGCTGAGGGAAAACGAGTTGGTCCCATCACCCTTAGGATCTCGAAATGAGGTTGCTACCTGAAATCTGAACCTTTCCATCTTCTCCATTCCTCCGGAGATATGGCAACAACTTCGTCATCAGTTTCATTCCTAATTCTTCTTTCATTCACCTTAGCGGTTAAAGTTGAAAATCGTAATATTGTCCTACCTATTTCCTGAAATCGACAAAAAATGCCTGCTTTGTTCCGATTATTGGGGTTATCGGTTTCATTACAAAAGTTAGCATGGATATGTTCTAACCATTCCATGCTCATTGAATCATTCATCCGACGTTCATGATCCTTGCTGGATAATATAATACTATGTTTCGACAAAGGGATAAATCTTCCTCTATGATAAAATTCTCTGCATTAATATTAAATTTTTCATAAGCCATAATTATGAAAAGGAGAGATAAAAATAATCTTTGTATTAGGTTATTTGAAATGTGAAAAGTGTGGTTTCGAAATGGGAACGAAAGGGTATAAATTCATTTATAGGTATATCAAAATACAAACCAAAATATAGTCGTTGATCAACGGTAACAAATCTCAACGACTATCTGAATAGGCGCTCGCTTAGAATAACGCCCCACAAACAGGCGCTCTCTTAGGCGCACACCCACTACAAGCGTTAATCCAGACGAACGCCCAATACAGACGGAGTTCTGGTTCACGCCCGTCTGATGAAACGCATGTCTAGTTAAACGTCTGGCACCAGACGGAGAGCCAGCTTCACGCCTGGCACAAGACGCAGGCCTAGGTTAACGATCCACTATATTTGGGTTTGGTCCAGTTCTGGGATCATTTTTGATCCCAAACAATAAAACATCCGGACCAAATACCAAATTTACTCGCCCCACTATGGTTGAATTTGGACGGACCAAAGACCAAATTTAAATTTAGTACGTCATTTACTCGCACCACTATGATTACTCTTATTGCACGCGACCAAACACGATAAAGCTTCATTTTCTTTCTAGAATAATACAAAAAAAAATCTTTTATTTTATCATGGGCTTAGGAAATTCGAACAATGAAATAATCTTAGCTGGTAACCCCTGTAGTAGCATTATGAGATGCCGCCAAATTTTAAATATTTCACAAAAAAATAATACTCTTTCTATTTCAGAAAAAGAATTACTATTACTTTTTTTATTATGGAGCTTAATAAAAAACAAAACAAAAACTTCTTTTTTTTATCATGGTCAGGTGGAGTAGAATATCATCTTCCAACGTGACCAACAAGAGTATTTTCATGCGTTTAATACCGAAACACCTGTTTACGAAAGAAAAGAATGAAAGGGAGTGGAGTTGACCCCACCAAAGAGGAAACGACATGCACATCTTCTTCTTTTCTTTTCATTTCTTATTTTTCTTTTCCTGTCAATATCACTGGCAAAATAAATGCATTCCTTTTTATGAGGCCAGCTTCTGACAAAGTCACAAATTCACAAAGGTTGAATTCCAATCTAAAATCTTGATTCCTCTCAGTTCTTGTGAATTCAGAGTTTAAACTGGATTTAGAGACACAGAGAAAAGATGTTGCAGAGGGCTGCAAGCAATGCGTATTCATGGTGGTGGGCCAGTCACATTAGAACTAAGCAATCTAAATGGCTGGAACAAAACCTTCAAGGTAAAAATTTCCTTTTTCTTCAATCAAAAAAAATAAATCCCTTTTTCTTTTTTCCTGAGCAATTCAATGATCTATCATCTCTGAAATGAGTTTTCTTTAATATGATCAATTGTTATGTAAGAATACACTCAATTAAACATTTCATTTTGCAATCATGTTCTTACTTTTCTTGCAACTAGTATTAGCCAAATTAAAGTTTCTAAAGCCCTTAAAACAGCATAAAAGGCTTATGTTTTATGAAATTTATCTTGACATTATACATAGTTAAACTAATTTTGTAACTATAGTATACTACTGATCGATCTTCAATAGTGATAGTGCAACATTAATCCATAAGTTCAAAGAGAATTTAACTAACCTCAAATTATGAACCTTGTGGGATCTTAGATATGGAGGAGAAGGTGAAATACATGCTGAAACTCGTCGAGGGGGATGGTGATTCGTTCGCTAAAAGGGCGGAAGTGTATTTTAGGCAAAGGCCTGAATTGATAATCTTTGTGGAAGAGGCATACCGGGCGTACAGAGCTTTAGCCGAGAGATATGATCACATCTCAGGCGAGCTACAAAGTGCTAACAATACTATTGCTACGGTCTTCCCCGAACAAATTCAGTATGCAATGGACGAGGATGATGAAGACTATGACGGTTCTCCTAGATATCCTCCACATCCTGTCGATCAATTAAATTTATCTAATGATTTGCCTGAACCACCAAAAACGATGCCCAAGGTACTGAGTTTTCAAATGAGTATTAAAAAGACTCCGAAAATGGCTCCTCTTCCAACTACTATTGCTGCCCCAAAATCAAATCTTAGCAAAAGCGAGGCACTCGAACTGATAGACAAGCTTCAGAAAGAGATTTTGGCTTTACAGACGGAAAAGGAGTTCGTGAAGAGCTCATACGAGAGTAGGCTTGCGAGGTATTGGGAAATTGAGAATCGGGTCACGGAAGCACAAGAGAAGGTTTGTAATTTGCAAGATGAATTCAGCATGAGCAATGTGATTGAGGACGACGAAGCTCGGACTTTGATGGCATCCACGGCTCTAAAATCATGTCAAGATACTTTGAGCCAGTTGCAGGAGACACACGGGAGATCGGCGGAAGAAGCTCGAATAGAGAATCACAGAATCAAGGTTGCCCAAGAAAAGGTAGAGGCTCTTAAGAAGAAGTTTCGTCGTGAACAAATGAAACAATGGAATCCGTTTGCTAGCGATGAAGATTTAACGGATTACACTTCAACCTTGGACGAAGAAGTAGAAATCTTACGACAAGAAGATGTTGAATCAGAGGCTATCGTGAAGAATATGAGAAAAAAGTTGGAGATGCACTCTAGCTCATCCCTCACTGCCACAGAAATGGCAGAAAAGATAGACGAACTCGTAAAGAAAGTCATCGGCTTGGAGACCATGGTCTCCACTCCGACAGGTTTGATAAACAGATTACGGTTGGAAATCGACGAGCTTCAAGAACGTTTGAGAAGTTCCGAGGATGATAAGGAAAAACCAAATAGTTCCAATGCCAAGCTGGGAGAATCAGAGGAGAAGTTGCATGGAATTCAGGATCTTAACAGGAACATCGAATATCAAAATAACAGCTTAAAAACTCAGTTTATTGAAGCACGTTGTAACCTTGAGCATCTCTCAGAGAAACTGCTGTCCATGCAACATTTGGAAGAACACGAGATTCTGACAACAGGATATCAAAAAGAAGAAGTCGGACAAGTTCTTAGTCCGACCCAACAATTCGATTTTGGAGAACCAAACGATTTCGTCACTGCATCCAGTGATCCAGCAAATGTTACCGACAAGATGAGCAGCATAACTTTTGATGTTCTTTCTCAAAAATATGAGGAGCTAAATCTGTCAAACGAAGTTGTAAAGCAGGATCCTATTTATGCAGATGTTGATCAAAAGGAAGAGATACTGGAGGTGGAGGATGAACCAAACTGGCAGCAGTTATTCATGAATGGTTTGGAAGGTAGAGAGAAGGCTCTATTAGCCGAGTATACTATGGTTCTTCGAAATTTCAAAGAAACAAAAAGGCAGCTTTCAGATATAGAGAAGAAAAATCTTGATACCATTTCCGAAATGGCACTGCAACTACAGGAGCTAAAGAACTCCAATGCCATAAAGGATGAGGAGATTCGTTCATTGCGTCAGAAACTAGACCTTCTGCAAACAAACTCCGATGATGACGTAAGTGACTTCGCATTCGATGACTTACGGAAAACCCCAACAATGAATTCAGAGCACCAAGGCGTCAAATTTAACCATGATCAAGGTTTTGAATCCATTTTGAAAAGGAACAAGTCACTTGCATATGGAGAGAAAGGAAATGAGGATCACTTGCACAGGAATAAGTCACGTAAGGAGTTAAACATTATTCTTATCAATGAACACCAAACTCTCACATCAATTGAAGAAAACTTTAGAAGGAATATTGATGAGTTGTTAGAGGAGAATTTGGAATTCTGGTTAAGGTTCAGCACATCTTTCCATCAGATACAAAAATTCCAGACTGTAATTCAAGATTTACAAGCTGAATTCTCGGATCTGAAGGCCAATAACAAGCAAGATGATGGTTCATCTCCCTCCAAGACAACTTCTACTGATAAGTCTCAGAAATCTCGTGCACGCCCACTCTATGTTCACTTGAGAGAGATACAAACGGAATTGGATACTTGGGTGGAACAAAGTGCATCACTCAAAGCTGAATTGCAGTCTAGATTTACATCTTTGTGTGATATACAAGAGGAGATATCAAAAGCCTTAAAAGCAGGTTTAGAAACTGGAGATATGGAGTTTACTAGTTACCAGGCTGCAAAGTTTCAAGGGGAGATTTTAAACATGAAGCAAGAGAACAACAAGGTGGCAGATGAACTCCAAGCAGGTCTAGATTTCGTGACAGGATTTCAGTTTGAAGTTGAGACGACACTTACGAAAATGAATGATGAATTCAAGCTGTCAGGATCAAAGAAGGATCAAAATGACACAAAGCATTCAATTCGATCTCGAATTCCTCTGAGGTCATTCATCTTCGGTATTAAACAGAAAAAACAAAAGCCATCAGTTTTTGCCTGCATAAATCCAGCATATCAGAAACAATATAGCAATATTAAAGGTCATATTCCACTTTAAATCTCAATTTGTTTCAGATTCCTTAAATCCTATAGTATATTTATTTCCTAATTCTTGTATCAGTACTCAGTAGCTTTAACATCTTGAAGTTATTTTTTGTCTCTATCCAGTTTGGAACTGAAACTGGTTTCAAGTTTGAGATCACATTTCTTTGGTCATAGTTGTGTCTGTCTTTTCTATTTCTCAACTTTTGTACAAAAGATATGTCCAATGGAACTTGAATTACACAGCCAGTAAATATTTGCAGCACAACTTCCTTAATTAATAGTGGTTTCTGCAAAACTATCATAGATAAAAAAAAAGGGAACATTGAAAGACATTGTACTCGGTCACGAATTATATGATATATTATACAGTACAAACATCTGATAAATCATGTCGATTCCTATATTGATACAATGCTGAAATGGTCTTTATTGTTCATATATAGTTAGATTCCTATATTGATACAATGTTGAAATGGTCTTTATTGTTCATATATAGTTACGGTGTCTTTAACAACAAACATTGTTTTTCGCATGTCAAACTATACTATTCATGTATAGAGAGATGTTTATGTACTAGAAGCAACATTACTCATAGCAGCACTTTGCATTTGATCACGACTCCTTAATAGAACCTAACGACACTTCATATACTACATGAGCTCCTCTCCCCTTCGCCATGTGAGGACCAATATTATGCATGAGCTCCTGCCATGGAAATCGATGATAACAAGGCGCAACTTCTATGTTTTCATTCACGTTAACATAGTTCTTACATCAAAGGAAGATAACAAAAAAAGCATTGATATAACAAAAAGCAAACAAACTTAAGTAGTTGTACCAGAATGTATACCTGTGGATGAGCTACTGCTCCTTTGATGCCTTTGGCTACTTGATTAGGCAAATCAAAGGTAGCACAACCATTAGCATAAACCACCACATCCTTCAATGGAGCAAGCAAACCAAGATTCCTCGCAGATAATGCAGAAGCCACAAAATCAAGAACACAGATATCTGTACATATGCCCACCACTAGTATCTTCACAACCGCCAAAAAAAAAATCAGTCAAACTCAAAACCCTTTGCTTCAATTAATCAAATAAGTAACGAACAACCGAAGAATAAAAATACTTACAACTTCAATTTTGTTGGTTTTAACCCAATCAACAAACACATTAGAACCATCATCCTTAAAAGAACCAAGAAACCCATCAATGCATTCTTTGCGTCGAATGGTAACGTTTGGTTCATCCTCCAACCATTGAAAAAATGGAACCAATTTTGATTCATCAGTACCAATAAGACAATGAGGTGGATATGGATCCTCAGGTTTACCAGGATGATGTGTATCAATGAAGGCAAATATTAGCCATTTCTTCTCACAGAATGTTCTAGATAGCTTCACAGGCTCTTCTACCATAATAGAGATCTGTCTATTTGGTATAACTGGTGCCTGTCATAACAAACCCATGTTCAAATTTATGAATCAAGAATGAAAAAACCACAAATCAGAGTCTTAGATTGCCACAATATTTAAAGAAAATGCTATTTTGATATTTTTTGGTGACTCAAAATTAACATTTTCCACTTTATATGTTATCACATTTTATATGGGTGCACCATGAACCTAGGATATAGTAAATGACTTGGGTCGAAAGATCAGTAATCCTAGTCTCACTTTTAAGTACAAATTGCGGAAAATGTCAATTTTAAGTCACCAAAAAATGTCAAAATAACATTTCTCATATTTAAACGCATTACCTGCCGAAATTTGGAAAGATTAGTTTTGGAACGTAACTAATTGATGTAGGGACCACTAATCTAGCGGCCCACATAGAATATTTGATAGTTATGAATGGCATCTAGTCGTTGACCTGAGTTGTACCAGGAAAAGATATCCGAAGAGGAAAGGATTCTATAATATTTTGAAGCTTGATATAGGGGTTCCCATATCAATAGAGGGGTTCCCAGTTGAGCCGAGGTGACCCAATTTTACGATAAGGGATGTCCTAGGGGGTAAAGTTAAATGTCCATTTTACCCTTATACCAATTAAAACTTAAACTCTTTTAAAAAAAATCATAACTTTTAAGAACTTAAACAAAAGAAAACCTATCAAAACCCAACCGTAATCTCCCTCGATTCATCGGCGATTCGTAAAATTCATCGACGATTAAACTCAACTCAACAATTCGAGATGAAGAAGCATACTAAAGGCGTTCAAGGTAGCAGTGATGGCAATCAACCCTGCTCCTTTCAACCTAATCAAGAGATTGAACAAGAAATCGACAGTGACAAGCAAAATCAAGCACCGAAAAGTCCAACAATGGTGTATCTAAGGTATTGTAGAAAACCCATGTATTCTTAGAACTTGTAATTGATTTATTCGCATGTTTGATCATGATTTTGGGCAAAAAATGTTGCACACAGTTGATATTACGGTTGGCTCCGTGTCAAAACCCAACCGTAATATTTCATGTTTTTGAGTATTACGGTTGGGTTATTTTCAATACCCAACCGTAAATCAAAGGGAAGAAGATGAATAGTTCTGGATATTATGGTTGGGTTTCAATAGATAACCCAACCGTAACTAATTTGCGCCAATTTTTAAAAACAACTTACGGTTGGGTTTGTAGAAAATCCCAACCGTAACAAAGAGCGTCCATAAAAATTTGGTTTGAGTATTACGGTTGGGTTTTTTCTTAAAACCTAACTGTAACATATGGACCACCTTTTGTACTTATATTTTTACGGTTAGGTTTTGAGGAAAACCCAACCGTAATTCATATGTAGCCTGATGTGCACATCAGCTTCATGTGAGTTACGGTTGGGTTTTTCTCAAAAACCTAACCGTAAAGTATTGGAGAAAAATTACGGTTGGTTTATTTTCAAAAACCAACCGTAAACCAAAGGGAAGGATGAATAGTTCAGGATATTACGGTTGGGTTTCAATAGATAACCCAACCGTAAATAAATTGCGCCAATTTTTATAAACAACTTACGGTTGGGTTTGTAGAAAATCCCAACCGTAACAAAGAGCGTCCATAAAAATTTGGTTTGAGTATTACGGTTGGGTTGTTTCTTAAAACCTAACCGTAAAATATGGGAGAAAAATTACGGTTGGGTTTTGAGAAAAAACCCAACCGTAAATTTTCCTGTGTAGTGAATATTTTTTTTGTTGAAGTTGAATTGCTTTCAAATTATCTAACTTGTATTGGTTGTGTGTTGTAGGAAGAATAAGAGGGGTAATAATTTAACACCTATTTCTCACACTCCAACCCCTCGCCATGGAAAGCATTTAGGGGTTCAGAAGAGAGGCGTGACCAAGACCCATAATCCCTCTTTTGAGGTAGGTGGTGGTAGTGTTCCTCAAATTGCAGAAGAGGAATATAATGTGTTTCAAGGCTTGGGTGATCTACCAACACCCAGAGGTTCTCTTGTGATTAGAGAAACACCACAAGAGCAACAACACGAAGAAGAAGAGGGGGACAGAGAAGAACATGTCCCTCAAGGCAAAGGTAAAGAAATTAGAAAAGAAAAGGCAAAGAAAAGGGTTGCCAAAGAAATTCCGAAAGAAAAGGCTGAACCTCAACTGTGGCCTAAGAAGAGGAATGGAGGACTATGGGGTGAGGCCCCAGACAAATCTGCAATATTATTTGGTTATCCCCATTCATGGGCTGCCAAAGTTGCAGCGACCAAGGTATTATTGTAATTAATTATCTTATTCTGTAAATTTTTTGTTTTTTAACTTTTGTAAGTAAAACAAATTTGTTTTTATTCTTTGTAGGCTCATACACAGGCGATCAAGAAATTGGTTCGTCAAAGGGCTCAACATTGGCCCTTAACTGATGAATGTACTGTTGTACAAATTCTGGTAAATGGTACCGGGTTAGCTCCCGGAATTACACATTCAATGTGGGAGTATGACAGTGTCGTATGCGCAGCGTTCAGGGAACGTTATTGGCCTGAAACCGATACGTTTCATCTCCATTCGGAGAGATGACTATAACGCCGGATGATGTCCAATCAATTCTTGGGCTGGAGGTGGAAGGTAAATCTGTGTTTGAGGGTTTTGACAACAACATGTCATGGAGTGATATTTATGCACTTGTCAAAGAAACACTTGGATGGGAGAAGACCGAAGCTGAATCGGAAGTTAAATTGGTGAGTGGAGATAAACCGGGGATGCCAAAGAAGAAGGGTCAAGCCATGAGCAAGAAAATATTGCTGCGGTCACTACGGGAGAAGTTTGGAGGGACCGCGAAGTTGGAAATGGCTGGGGTCGTCATAGATGACACCAGAGCCATTCGAACAACCAGAGCTTATCTGCTATATATGCTCGGCACCATCTTCTTTGGTGACAACTCGGGCAACAGGGTGAACGTCCAGTATCTACAATGGCTTCAGGGTGATCTCGGGATGACCCATCAGTACTCGTGGGGAACTGCCACCCTGGCCTACCTACTTGCTAACCTTCGAAAAGCTTCGAGGGTCAGGGGAACTGAGATTGCCGGTAATACCGGTCTGCTTCAGGTAATTTATTGTTTGAATTTGAATGTTCAATTTTAATTTATTTTTTCTCATTTTCTTATATTAATATTAATTATCTTTATAGGCATGGGTATACGATCACTTTCCTAGACTGGCTCCTCAAACAAGCGTTGATGTTAATGGACCTACGGGAAAGAAATTCGTCTTCACCGGGACGCAGGCAAAATATAAAGAAGTGCTCATAGCAAAGATGAGAACAGAAATTGATGCTTTCACGGTTGATGATGTTGTTTTCGACCCTTATGTGAAGATTAGCATAGAGGGTCATGGAAATGTTGAGGATTTACGTGAATTGTCGGACGTGGCAGGCTACAACGGCCCTTTGTATCATCCTTTTGGGTACGTGATGTCCAACCCCCGCCGAACTCTCCGGCAATATGGATACGTCCAAACAACGGTGACACGCGAAATGTTTAAATTGTGTGTGAATGAGTCGATGATCGAAGGGCCAAACATCGTGCTAAACTATGAGCCGACGCCTTCAGTCGCGGTTTGGAATAACCGCACTGATCCGAAATACCAAGTCCAAAGGAATGAGTTAACTCCCTCTCCGGGCACAAAAGAGGCTGCAGAAGATTACTTGGAGTGGTATCGCCATTTTGGTCATCCAACTATCATCAACAATGATCCTGAGACTCTGGCAATCAACACAGGAGATGGTTTCTGGAAGACATATTTCAATTTGGTACGTACATTATTTTTGTTATTAATGTTTTTAAGATTTATTACGAAACACTCATCCTACTTTTATTTTCATATGTGAATAGAAAAAAAAAGCCGTTGCATTGGCGGACTCTATTAATCCATGCCTAAGCACAATTGATGTGAGGACGCCTGACCAACTCCAAGCTTTGATTAGGGAGGTTCATCATGAAGTTGAGGATGTGCAGCGGACTTTAAAGAGGAGTAGACCCGGTCCAAGAGGCGGGACTAGAGATGCGAGTACTACTAGAAGAGAGCCCCAAGCATCGGATGAAGAGACACATGATGAAGCCGTGGGTGCGCAACGTGGTGCTCGTACTCGAGGCGGTCGTGCTGGAGCTCGTACTCGTGGCGGTGCTGCTCATCGTAATGTTATGAGCAAAAAAAGAGCTCGTCAAAGTCATCGACTTACCCCTCCTCCTTCTCCCTAACTCTATGTCTATGGATTTGTTTTGTATGTGTGAATTAGTTGTACCTTTAATGTGAAGTTATATTTGAAGTTTGAATTTAACTTGCACGTGAAAATTTATTTGATTAATTTATTTTTTTAGTTGTACTCTTCTCAGACTCTTCTAGGCAAAACCCAACCGTAACACCTAAAAATGAAAATATTGCAGGTTTACGGTTGGGTTTTGCCTGGAAACACAACCGTAAATCTGTCACATTTTAATACTACAGTTTTACGGTTGGGTCTTCATCCAAAACCCAACCGTAAATATATGACCAGAACACATAAACCCAACCGTAAATTCTACTGGATAACTTTAAATATGATTCTCTAATTTGTTTGTTTTTTCGTTTTTTCTTTGTTTGAATGACCCAATTTACCTTCAATCTAGTTAAAATGATTGAATAAGTTCAAATTTTTGATTTTGAAACCCTAATTTGACCTTAAAACTCAAAGCTACAAAGGTTGGTTACGGTTGGGTTTTGTCCTAAAACCCAACCGTAAATAAAGAACATCAACACATAATTTCCCTAGGATATTACGGTTGGGTTTTCAGCCAAAACCCAACCGTAAATTCTACTGGATAACTTTAAATTTGATTCTCTAATTTGTTTGTTTTTCGTTTTTTCTTTGTTTGAATGACCATATTTACCTTCAATCTAGTTAAAATGATTGAATAAGTTCAAATTTTTTGATTTTGAAACCCTAATTTGACCTTAAAACTCAAAGCTACAAAGGTTGGTTACGGTTGGGTTTTGTCCTAAAACCCAACCGTAAATAAAGAACATCAACACATAATTTCCCTAGGATATTACGGTTGGGTTTTCAGCCAAAACCCAACCGTAAATTCTACTGGATAACTTTAAATTTGATTCTCTAATTTGTTTGTTTTTCGTTTTTTCTCTGTTTGAATGACCCAATTTACCTTCAATCTAGTTAAAATGATTGAATAAGTTCAAATTTTTGATTTTGAAACCCTAATTTGACCTTAAAACTTAAAGCTACAAAGGTTGGTTACGGTTGGGTGTTGTCCTAAAACCCAACCGTAAATAAAGAACATCAACACATAATTTC
>JAJJMC010030977.1:12557464-12592427 GCA_023531435.1 Papaver californicum | reverse complement strand
GGGTGTTGGTTCTGGTTTTTCTTTCTGCTGGTGGTGGTTGGTGGTGGTGCTCTTTGGTAGTGGACCTGGTGGTTGTTAGTGGTGGTAGTGGTGATGGTGGTGCGTGTTGGTGGTGCTCATTGGTGGTGGTGGTTGGTGTTGCTGTTAGTTGGTGGATGGTAGTGGTGGTGTTGCTGGATGATGGTGGTTGTTGTTGGTTGGTGGTGGTGAGTTGGTGGTTGTAGTGTTGGTGGTGAGAGAGAATAAAGTTTCAAAGTGGGGTTGATTTTTTTTATTGAGTTGAATTAATGTAAAGGGTGGTTTAAGAGTGGGTTGATTTTTATTTTTTTGTTGGGTTGAATTAATGTAAAGGGCAGTTTAGAGAGATTTATTTAAATGGGGTTCTTGTTTCATTTTGTTTTTAGTGGGTTTTTAGTGGTGAGAGGTATAGACTATTGGGGTTATAACCCACGGCCTGTTTTGAATATACAAACTTCAATTCTGCTGGGGTATGACTATGTGGGCAGTCACCTTTAGCGCCGTCAAGAAGACTGTCTCTCGACTACTTCTTTTAGTGGTTTCAATGATATTTGGCGTTGTAAAGCCAACCTTTGTGGGATAACCTCAAAAGTACTTCTATTAGGTGTGATTTTGTTTTCTTATCTCTGCGTGTTATGTGCAGCACGTTTTATCTCTTTTAATGCTGATGCGTTTTTATGGTTTTGTTTAGAGCTAACACTAAGTTTTTGTGTGCATCTTAGATTCCAAAGCCTGGGGGTTTTCTTCTTCGATTTGGAAAATCGGGTCGCTTCAGTTTTATAGGTAAGTTACTGCGGATTTCTCATTGGATGGGTCTTGTGTTTGTTAGGAATAATTGTATTTACATACTAATGTAGGAATATCATTCTGGGTTTTGGTCTACTTGTTTTGTGTAAATTAATTAGAGATGAAATTTCTAATAGTTAGAATATTTTTCGCTTATAGTCGAGAGTAGTCCTATGACTCTCAGTCGAGACCGGTACTAATGTATGAATTGAATGATACGTTTTTATTTGTATTAAAATTTCATTTATTTTAAACAATAAACTTAAACAAAACCATATTGGCAGGAATCTCTAACATATTCATTTTATTACATTACATATCTAGCAAAATTATATGTATATTATTGTACTTGTTCATAGTGATTGTTAATGTGCACATAATTATACACATGTTGATTGTTATTGTGCACATAATTATATACATGTAGATTGTTAATGTGTACATAGTTGTACACTTGTTGATTGTTCGTGTGTATATAATTGTGCACCTGTTGATTATTAACGTGTGCATAATTATGCACATGCTGATTATTAATGGTACAAAACTGTATTATATCCTAATGCCCCTTTGACATCAATCGTTTTTGGTTTTATGTATTTAATCTAGGGACTCATAAGCTCAAAATGGTAGAGCGCCCAAGTCTATCACAAGGTTTGCGGAGGTTGATGGTTCAAATCCATCTGAGTTTCCATGTTATGTTTATTCAATATGGGTATGTGTGTACATACTGGTGCACCAGTGTAATTCCCATGACACAAATTTGTTTGTAGGTGAATATAGTTGATTTGTTCCATGTTTTATAGGGGTGTACATATTGGTACACCAAT
Organism: Papaver californicum; assembly: GCA_023531435.1. NCBI lineage: Eukaryota > Viridiplantae > Streptophyta > Magnoliopsida > Ranunculales > Papaveraceae > Papaver > Papaver californicum. Next base: position 12,590,796 of record JAJJMC010030977.1, on the reverse strand, counting down.
GTATTTTCTATGAAAAATAGGTCTGTGTGTGGGTATGAATGATCGATTTAATGCATTTTTTAGGGGTGTACATATTGGTGCACCGCTGTATTTTCCATGAGAAATTGGTTTGTGTGCGTATGAATGATCGATTTAATGCATGATTTATAGGTGTGTACATATTGGTGTACCTGTGTCATTCCTATGAAAAAGTAGGTTTGTGTGTAGTTATGACAAACAATGCCTGGAGTATTAATTTTAGTGTCATGTGAGTATGTGCCAAGTGATCACTACTTTATTCTCTAACAACAATTTCACAAAGTCAAGCATCTGTCTGACCTATTCTATCTCGTGTAAAAACCCGACCTCAGAAGACTGCTGCCGAAAACTCAACATCCTCAACAATAAAATTTATTTAATTCAAATGTTGTTAACTTCAGAACTTACAAATTATCGTACTACACTTCTGGTGATCATATATAATGATTTGCTAAAGAAGTCGACTCTTCATTCTTAACTTAGACCCCCCATAGTTGAGGTCTACAGGGTATGACACATATAAGTCTATGATCTTCTATAAATATGCTTGAAAAATCAAACAAACACGTATTTCCATATAAAATTTCATTATAACTTAGGTAGATAGCATTTGACACTAGTTTTAAAACGCAATGCACATATTGAGAATAATATCATAATCTGATTAATATCCATACCTGACAAGCCCTGCATATTATTTACCTATTTCTTCAACTGTTTTGATAGTTGTGTTGTTCATGAAAATGCTTTTGATCTTTTCCATTTTTGGTAGAAGATAAAACATGTCTTTTCTGGAGCATACTTTCCAGCACTTCCGGGATTTACCAACCAATTCTTTTTTATCATCTCCACTGAAAAGTAAAATTACTTAACACAGTAAGAATGTCAATTGTTCCATTCAAATTCGAATAAACAATTCTCTATTCCAAGGATATAAGTAGGGCTGCACAGGAACCGACTGGAACCGTACCTGAAACGGACCGAACCGAGGGTACAGGTACAAAAAATGAGAACCGAGTACACCCGGGTACCAGGTACAGGTTCTACCTAGGAACCGACCTGTACCGTACCGATTGTACCCGTCTGTTGTAAGTTAGGTTACTCTTAGTCTTAGTTGTAAGTTATATATGTGGAAACCTAATTCACGAGCTGAGAGGAGTAATGAGGAGTTCTGCTGCTGTCTCTTATTGTTGCGAACACTTCAAGAACCAGAGTCTATCGTCGACCAAGCCATGATCACCAAGGGTTGAGTGCTCTATCTGTAGCCGAGGAGAAGATGGAAGAATGGAGAGATGGGTTTGATGGTTGAGGAGCAATTTGTGGCTGGAAACTTAATAGAAGATAGAAACAGAAGATGGTGTCTACTGCCGTGTTTTTAGGCTTACAAATGAATGAGATTGTGAATGTTTTTGAGTTCTTGTAGGATTACGAGTGATGGGTTATCGTCATACTTGATTTTGCAGGAATTGGGAAGATGAAAAGGAGTCATCACTGATTCACTACAACACTACCAGGTCATGCAGATAAAGTGTTCGAGTAATGGCCTGAACAATCAGTCTTCCACAATGATTGGAGTTAAAGGGTTTCTAGCAATCAAGACAATCAAGAACATTGGGTATGAGATAGTTTCGGATTACAACAACAGGGACAATGGGTTTTAGTTGAATGGTGATGTGGATGTTGGGTTGCTGGCCATGATTTGACGTTGTGGTGAACAAGGACATGACAGGGAAGATAGCAGAGAGAAAAAATTGAGTGGGAGAAAAAAAAAGTGTACAGGACCGGAACCGAACCGAGAAACGGGTACAGGGTACAGAACCTAACCGAGAGTATAGGGTACAGGTACACGGGTAGAGAACCGAGCATAGTGAGGTACAGGTACACGGTTCTACCAAGAACCGAGCCGAACCGACCTTTGTGCACCCATAGATATAAGCACACAACTAAAAAAACCCAGAAGTTATCATAGATTAATACTTAATCTATCATTCAGTTTAAGATGATAAAACTTTTGACCAACTAAGATTCAAAAAATTGGTTGATACTTTCATTCGACATAGGTAATATCAAATCATCAAGATATTATAAGTTCACATCTTATCAAAATATTTAATACCAAGATATAACAATCAAGTTACTTAAGTATCTCTTCACATTAGACTATCACAATCATCATTAAGTAACAAAAATTGGTAATATAACCCCCAAACGATTTTTGTGTACATACGTATCAATTCAAGCACATTTGATGGTTTAACCTTCTTGTTGCACTAGTTACTAAAAGATATTTTATACCTCACTATCCATATGACTATGGTATACTAGTGTTTTATGATTCTCATATTTTCAACAAAAGGTAACATATTCGAAATGATTTAGAAATCACCATAGAAATTGCTAATACACAATTATTAACCAATCATGTGATTCTCGCCAATTAATACTACACAAAGCACATATAATCAAAGTGATTTATAACATAATGCACAATTCATACACAACTGATTCAACATCTCATTATTCATTAACAATGTGATACTAATCTAACACATATAAGAGATTATCACTTTAAGTCACAAAAATCAATTTGTTACTTGCTCTAATTTGTTTATGAGAAATATTTCAACTAAATTGAAAACTCAAGTCTATTATGGATAAAAGCACTCACTAGTACCAGTTTTTCATGTTATATCCAAGGTGACAAAGTACCACTATAAATGGTTGCAAGATCTCATACTAATCTAGAGCTTAGATACAATTATTGATATTCTAGACAAACATGCGCAACGTTTTGACAAACACCATATCTCACAAACCACAATTCTGAATCAGAAAATAAAATATAATTTTTGAAGATAACATCTAGATCTATAAACTTCATTTGAATCATCATTTCAAAAAAATCATAGTTACGTGATAGACACATTTTTATATCTGAATTATCCGCAGTTATCTATTTTGTTAGTGCTCAATTTGGTACTTATTGTGTTATTTTATGTGCTTGTAGGTGTTTTTGAGAAATAAACATTTGTGGAAAAATTGGCTCAACAGGGAAGGACGACAATTACGATATTGTCTGAGCCCCTTGGGTTCGTACGCTGACATAGGAGTCGGTGGCCTGAGTCGACTTCAACGGTTCATCCCCTGTCTGGAATGGGAGGTAAGACTCTAACCACCCACGAATCCCCTGTTAATGGGTTTTATGGACGCCTTTGTAATGCATATATGCTGAGGACCTGAATACGGATTTACTTTTCTAGTAAAGGGCAAGAACTGGCCATACAAGATAAGGACTCGGATTTCATCACCGTTTCCTTCTTGCCCGCTTTAGGAACACGTTACCAAACGCGGACCTAATCCTTAAAATCTGACTAGAAAGAGATCGGTAGGGTAATGAGCTCATTGGAAAGTCATTCAAAAGGACTGTATTGGTTACTCTGTTAGCCTAACTCAAAGTTCAGGAAGATTATTTTAAATAGATTCGAGCCGCCTTGTAACCCAAGGAAACGTTGCCAAAGAGACAGGGTTATCAAAGCTCCTTAGAGTTTATCCAATTTCTATTCGACTTAATCTAATTCGGATTGTTCTAAGAGGTTTGCTAAAACTGTAACTAGTTGCCTTTTGAAAGAATTGAAGTTGGTCTAGAAACAATCTAAGTGGAGTCATCATTCTTTTTGTTTGCTAGATTCAGTAGGTTTGATTTGGTTGAGTCGGCCTTGTTTGTGTATGTTTAGAACCCCCTTCCTGTTAGGATTTATGTTCTTAGATTTTTTGTAAATATATTAGGAAGTTTTTGTCAGAAAATGTCGAACTGGTATTATGAGGACCAATACAATGAATATCCGACTGAATTTCAAAATAGACATTATCAGTACTATCAACATGGTGTGGATAGTAGTCGGAACCACCACCAACCTTTTGGAGGTTATTGCTCATACCAGGGTGATCCCAATTACTATTCATATACACACCCGTCATATGAACATAAAAATGAGCAAAATTTGATTTCTTTGTCTTGGAGAGATGCTCTAAAGCATGTGCGTTCTAGTCCTTATGATGAACCTATTATGCCTCTAGAAGAATCATTGAAGAAGTTGTGATCTAGTACTCATTGTGAACCTATTATGCCTCTAGAAGAAACACTCAAGAAGATATCTGAGATGACACATAGGTTTGAATTAAGTGTGAAAGGAACAAATAGAAGTCCAACTCTTTCTTTAGAAGAATCATACGAGCAGTTGAAATCTAGTACTCCTTATGATCCATTTGTTTCTCTAGAGAATTCCCTCAAGGAGTTGACTGAGGAAACAAATAGGTTCGTATTAATTTGGGAGGGAACAATTAGTAGTCCAACTTTTTCTCTAGAAGAATCCCTCGAGCAGTTGACTGAGAATATAAATAGATTTTCATTAAGTGTGAATGAAAATCTTGCAAAGAATAATATTGCTCAAAATGATCTTAATTGTCAATATAGTGCTATCCTTGATAATTACACCTAGTCAAGAAGACGAGGATAGAATTGGTAACACTACTTATTTAAACGAGGTTCAAACATCTTCGTATTATTATGATGGTTGGGATAGTATTGATGAAGAACTTGAAATATACAGGCAGAGTGATCAGGAAATTGTCACTCCAATTGTGCTTTATGATGATAGTGATATTTTTGGTTCAAATCCAAATAATTTCAATGATTATTCACTTATTCAAAAGGAAGAGGATTTGACTAGAGATACCACTGTTTTAAACGATGTAGAATTTTCTTGTTTTGAAGCCGAGAATGGTTCAGAGGAACGAGTTTATCATGAGAATATTGTTTTAGAGTCAAGCGATTTAGAAACAATAGTCTTAGGTAACAAAGAGACCGGTAGAGATTTTAAATATGAGTGAGGATGCACCACCTGATTAAAACCTATAAGAAGCAATTGACCATTTTCAGGAATCTGCCAATCTAGAAATTAGGAAAATTGTGATTAGTCTATCTAAAGACACTAAAAACTCTAAGTTTGGGGGTGACTATTATTCTCCCTGTGTTTTACCTTTGACTCTTAGAAAGGTCCCTAACTTGGGACTTGACATTTGCACCTCTACCATTTTCAAGATCATTTTGTGTCTGAATTGTCCCCAATTATCTATTTTGGTAGTGCTCAATTTGGTACTTATTGTGTTATTTTATGTGCTTGTGGGTGTTTTTTAGAAATAAATATTTTTGGAAAAATTGGCTCAAAAAGTGTTAAAGGCACCCAGGAGAATTGATAAAGGCACCCATCAGATGGATTAAGGGCACCCCCTTCTTTGTTTCAAAACTGAAAAATGGCGGGAAGTTTTTTTACACGTGAAGCTTCTCCTGATATGTTTGGGAACCGGATTTTAAGGGATTTAAGGAGGTTTAGATATACCAAACTCATAACACGTTTCTCACATGATTAATATGCGTCAAAAACAAGAGTTTTAAGCCATGAAAATAGCCGAAAATAGGTTATTGCCGTGAATAAAGAGAAAAGAGTTTTACTCGGATTTGGGGGATTAAAATGTGTTTTTTGAGTTTGGATTGGTTTAGAATTGATGGGTAAATATCCTTTTCGAGTTTGGAGGGTCTAAGAACTATAAATAGAGAGTCAGGGATCGACAGATGAAAGGATAGAGGGGAGGGGAGAAAACCCCTGAAAGTTTCAATTGAAAAAAACAGAGATTCCCTCGACATTTGAGAGCTATGGTGTATACAAAAAGGTTGTATCAAGTCCAGAAAAGATTGAAAGAGGTTGGGTCAAGCTCAGAAAGCTAAACAGAAGAAGAAAAATCATTCCAGGAAAGTTTTATGTTGCTGCTGCTGAAGAACACGAAGAACAGAAAAAAGGCAACGATTTTTTTCAACCGTTTTACAACGTTTATCTTCAACTTTGCAACGTTTATCTTCGGCTTTACAACATTTATCTTCAGCTGTAACGATTTCTTCAACCATCTGCAACGGGTACCTTAGCATCTGCAACGTTTATCTTCAGCTGAAAACACTTTTCTTCTGTAACAGTGAGAATAGTGGTTTGCAACACCATTACACCATTGCGAACCATCTGTGTTATTATTTTTTCTTCTTTTTACACACTTTTGAGACAAGAATAATTGTTTTGAGAGTGTGTACATCATAAGGATCTAAACCCAACCACAGGGACAATGGAGGAAGCCATATTTCATGAATGGATGGTAATTATTTTTGATTCTTAATGACTTTTGCATTGATTTTAATTGATTTATGATTTTTCTTAATTAGTTGTGATTTTGTTTGATGGTGTATACTAGGACTTAAGAGCTTTTGATGCGCCATGCTTGTGATTTACAGTTAATGTTTTAGAAATCTACTTTCGGCAAAGAAACAAAGTCAATAAAAGAGCTATAAGTGTTAAAGGATCATTGTAGAAATCATTTAAAAGTGATTTTGGTGGAATCCTGAGTTCCAGTTCTTCCAAATATTATTAAAATCTTTTCCTAATTTTCTAGTTCAAATTAAAATTAGTTCTAAAACGAATCTTCACAAGTCTCAGCAAACGAACACATTTTTATCACTTTTCTGAAAGGATAATTACGCAAGAAAAACTAATTTAGTCAACAATATTTTTCAGAAACGTTTCTCAGTTTTGTAAAATATCTAAAAAATACAACTCCAAAAGTTCTGAAATTTGGTGTGGGTAACTATCAGTATGTCTACTATATTCGGTTAAAAGGATTAATCGAAATTCCTTAAAAGTTAAGAGATATACTTGAAACTCTACAGCTGACCAAAAAACTCAATTCTGTTTTTTCGTTTCATATTAACATCCTTAGTTTTCCAATATAATATCAACATCAACGACTCACAAAACAATCATTTATTTTTTATTATTAAAAATTAATATTGTCTTAAGATTGTTAGGTGCAACAATCAAAAATGAATAAAATCAAATAAACAAAAGTTGTTGATACTTAGCTCCTTAACGGAAGTGATTTTTCAAAATGGATGAGATCCTCGTATCTCCGCAACAACAACATGGTATGTAGCAAAACTTTGGAAAACAGAGTGAGTCACGTGTTCAACACGCTGTCCTTAAGACAATAGCACCATGCTACACTCAAAAAGTGATGTTATAGCCCCACCGGACGGATGCCTCCAGGATAAAACACCCTACTACACCTATTACTAGCACTCATAGTAGATGCTCAACTTGATCTTGGCAACTCAGAAAAAACTCGTAAGGAAAATCTCGAAAACTTGAGAAAGATAATAAAAAATTATTATTATTTTGGTCACTCTAAAAGTATAGAGAAACCTTTTTTCGTTGGATTTCAAAATAGGTTGTGAAAAGATTGTTTATATAGTCTCTTAATTCAAGTTAAGAAGTGGAAACTCCCCGATGTGGGACTAAAGTGTTTCATTCACAAAAGAAAACAAAGGAAAAACCAAAACATGTAAAGTGACCAATAGGTCAAGAGATCGAACCCAAATAGGCATAATATTTTATTTATATTTTAATAAAAGATTTAAAACTCATTTTTTAGCCATTGCTTTCCCACAATCTGCATATCTCATAGTACGGCTGAAACTGTTTTCTCCTTACAAAAAAAGAAAAAATCTCAGCAAATCTTAGTGGTAGGTGAAAGGATAAAACCTATTGCGCTTGAGAGAAAAACTTATGATTTTAAGATGGAATCATAAAGCTATTGATCTTGGAAGACGTCAGATCTTGAGGATAGATGAGAAAGGAAGAAAGGGTCACAAGTCTTGTTTGGATTTCTCTCCAATCTTATTTCGATGGTTGGTAATGATTCTTTACTCAGCATGTTTAGAAGTAACTAAATCAGAAAGATGGAGTGGGAGAGATGGGGGTGATACTTATTTGGGAGAAATGAAAGCTAATTATGGTGGTGAATACTTTAAGATTTCGGAAAGGAGATAGAGCCCAATCCTACTAGCTCTGCATTCCAGCGGGTAAGAAAAGAATTTCCTGGGTGATTTTTGGTGAGGCTTGAGAGTTTTGGTCTATCACATCAACAAAAATCTACTTTAATAAAGCTTTAAGTCCTACCCATGCTTAATGAAGATAGTTATGCAACACTCCTTCATGCTTTCTTTCTTACACTCTGTTTACTTAGTTTTCTACTCAATAACTGTAACTGATAGATAACACGTGTTAAGCACTCATTTGTCTTATGTCTCTATCAGGTGTATGTTTTACAGCTGTTTAACAGAGTCTTGAATTACCGTTATCTACTTTTCATCGAGTCTGTAATATAAGAATAGATTGTTCTCTTCTTTCTAAGCGTAACGAATTCATTTATTTCTTAGGTCAACTATGGTATCAGACTGAAAATCATAATCTCTAGTTTTCAGGTTGTGATCCTCTTCCGCTAATCTTCATCTTTAATCTCTGATCTCTTCTTTATCTTCATTTCTACTAAACCAACTTCAAACAATGTCTCGCTTGATTGATCCACCAAATTCATCGATTTTATATGTTCCTCTTCACATATTAGCAAACATAATTCCTATTAAATTTCAGGAAGACAATTATCTCACATGGAAGTCTTTGATAACTTCAGTTCTTCATAAATTTCATGTTCTTAGTTATGTGGATGGATCAAATCCATGTCCTCCATAGTTTGTTCCTTATGGAACTCGAGATGCTCAATCTGTTAATCAAAATTACTCACTCTGGCAAGATGAAGATACTTGTGTTCTTTTGTTGTTGAATGCTTCTATTTCTCCAAATGTTATTGTTCATGTCTCTGATTTTTCTACCACAAAGGAATTATGGGATAATCTGAAGAAAAGATTTGGTGCTTCTTCTTCATCTCATGCTATTTAGTTACGCACTCAACTTCAAAACACGAAATTAGGATCTTCTAAAGTTTTTACATATATACATATATGATATTAAGAAACTCTCAAATCAGTTAGCTGCATGTGGATCTAAAGTATCTGATGATGAGCTTTTAGTAACTGTTCTTGGTGGTCTTGGTTCATATTACCATGTCTTTTAAACTTCAATTAGGATTCGATCTCCTCCAGTTACTTTTAGTGAACTTCACAATCTTCTTCTGAGTGAAGTGATAATAATTTATGGAAAAAAAAAATGCTTCTATTAGATCTGAGGTTGAATCAAAGGCATTTCTTGCTTCTACTTCTTATCAAGGTAACTATAGAAATTTTAGACATACTTTTCATTCAAGTTTTCATTCTTGTGGTAGAAGTTATGATTTTAGGGGTGGTTTTCATGGATCAACTATTTTTAGAAATTCAACTCATAATCAATCTATGTTACCAAGACCAAATACTCCTACATCTTCTGGTAATCGTCCTATTTTTCAAATCTGCTCTAAAGTTGGACACACAACTTTAGAATGTCACCAAAGGATGAACTTTGTCTATACAGAGAACCACCACAAAATCTATTTGTTATGCTTGTTAGTGCCAATATTCTTGGTGAAAATCCTTGGTACATGGATTTTGGTGCTATTAACCATCTCACATATAACTTGGATAATATGGAACCTGCTACTTCTTATGATGGTACTGCTCAGGTTACTACTGCTAATTGTGAAGGTATGGTCATTTCTCATATTAGTAATTCAGAATTTCTTCTCCAGGACAAGTCCTTTTCTTTAAGAAATGTTTTTCATGTACCTAAATGTGTATAAAATTTTATTTATGTCCACAAATTCAATAGTGACAATAATTGTTCTCTTACCTTTACTCCTTATGATTTTGTGGCAAAGGATCTTCTATCTCAGAAAACCCTATTCAAGGGACTCAGTAAAGGAGGATTATATCCTCTTTATTGTCAGCCTACATCATCTCTCTCAACTACCAATACTGTTTTGTCATGTGTCAAGACTCAAGCTGTTATTTGGCACAGAAGGCTTGGTCATCCTTATTTTCAAACTATGAATAAAGTTTGTAAAAACTTGCCTTTATTTGTTTCTCTACATGAACCTCTTTTTTGAATGAATGTAAGCTTGATAGAAGCCATAAGCAACCTTTCATGATATCTAGTTCTGTTAGTAATGCTTCTGTGGAGTTACTTCATCTAGATGTTTAGGGTCCTGCACCTATCATATTTGTCTCTGGCTACATATTCTATGTAAATATAGTTGATGATTTTAGTAAATTTTGTTGGATATATGTACTTGCTGCTAAATCATATTTCAAGATTATTTTCTTTCGTTATAAAGCCTTTGTTGAGAATTTATTTTCAACAAAAATAAAGATATTGAGAATTGATGGTGGTGGAGAATTTGTCAATAATGAATTAGGCTCATTCCTTCTTGATAATGGTATTGGTCATGAGATCACTTGTCCTAACACACATGAACAAGATGGGGTGGCAGAATCAAAACATAGACATCTCATAGATATTACTAGAGCCTTCTTGATTCAATCTGGGGTCTCAGATAAGTTTTGGGTGGAAGCTCTTATTGCAGCTAACTATGTCGTTAACAGACTTCCCACAAGATCCTTACACATGATCTCACATTTTGAAGTTCTGTTCAAGAAAGCTCCAGATTATGTTTTTCTTAAAACTTTTGGATGTTTGTGTTTTCCTTGGCTCAAGCCTTACACAAAGAGTAAGCTTGAACCAAGAAGCAAACCATGTGTGTTCTTAGGATATAGTAACCATCATAAGGATTATATATATATATATATATATATATATATATATATATATATATTGATTTGGTAACTGGAAAGATATATGTTTCAAGACATGTTGAGTTTAATGAAAATGCTTTTCCATTTATTGACAATGGTTTATCTTCTCCTTGTACTCTTGAAATGCTTACCTCTGCAATAGCTTCACCACCATACTCAAATACTTCAAAGGATATTATTCTTCCTTCACTTACTATATCATCTACTACTTCCAATTCAATTTCTACATCTGAGTCTGACTTGACTTCTGTATCTATCACATCTACTGCTTCAAATGGTTCTAATGATGTCTCTAACACTGATACTGAACAAGCTCCTACTATTGGTACTTATGATACTTCTCTTTATCAAATGACCACAAGATCCAAAAATGGTATTTCTAAACTCAAGGTTTTTCTTGCTACTAAACATTTATTACCTGCAGCTTATATGTCTTTTATTCCTTCTCCAATACCCAAAACTTTTTCACAAGCATATAAGTGTCCTAAGTGGAAAATTATTATGCACAATGAGAAAAATGCCTTAGATGATGCAGGCACTTGGATCTTAGTTCCTCCACATCCTTCTCAAAATGTGGTTGGCTGCAAGTGGGTTTTTAGAATAAAAGAAAATGCAGATGGTACTATTGATATATATAAGGTTAGGCTTATTGCCAAAGGTTTCAATCAACTTGAAGGTCTTGATTACACAGATACTTTCAGCCCAGTTGTAAAACCAACAACCATAAGGCTTATTCTTTCATTGGCAGTAAATTCATATTGGACTCTTAAGCAACTTGATGTTAGTAATGCCTTCCTTCATGGCTCACTTAAAGAAGATGTCTTTATAACTCAACCACAGGATTTATTGATGCAGCTCATCCTGATTATGTATGCAAGCTACAAAAATCATTATATGGTTTAAAACAAGCTCCAGGAGCCTGGTATGAAAGGTTAGTTGATGTTCTTCTGGAGTTAGATTTCAAACCATCTCTTGTTGATTCTTCCTCGTTAATTCATTATGTTGATTCAAATTACCATCATATTAGTCTATGTTGATGATATAATCATCACTGGTAGTTCAACTTCATTTTGCAATCATGTTATTAGTCAGCTGCAAACTCATTTTCCTCTCAAGGACTTAAGACTGTTGCACTATTTTCTTGGTTTAGAAGTTAAGAAATCAACAAAGAGAATTTTTGTCTCAAACAAAATATGTATTAGAGTTACTTGATACGACAAACTTAGTATGAATCAAGCCTTGTTCTACTCCTTGTCCTGATTCTTCAAGCTTACTAAAGATGATGGTGAACTTATTTCTAATCCAACTGAATTTAGGTCCATAGTGAATCAAGTATGTCAATTTATGCATACTCCTACTACTTCTCATATGCAAGCTGCAAAAATAATCTTAATGTATGTAAAAGGCACTCTTAGTCATGGTATTTTCTTTGGGAAAGGTTTTCAAGCTTTACAAGGTTATATTGATGTTGACTGGGCAGGAGACCCTGACACAAGAAGGTCTACTAGTGGCTATTGTATATTCTTTGGTGGCAATCCAATATCCTGGTCATCTAAGAAACAAGTTACAATTGCTAGATCAAGTACTGAGGCTGAGTACAGATCTCTTGCTGCTACTACAGCTGAGGTGGTGTGACTATGTAATCTCTTAAGGGACTTACATGTGTTTGTTTCAGATCCTCCTCTTGTTTTATATGACAACAAGAGTTCCATTGCCTTAGCCTCAAATCCTGTTTTTCACAGTAGAATGAAGCATTTGGCCATTGATTTTTATTTTGTCAGGGAGTTGGTTCACAATAATACATTGCAGGTTCAATATATATCTACAGATGAACAAGTTGCACATGTCTTTACAAAAGGTTTGTCTGCCCCAAGGTTTGAGTTCTTAAAGTCCAAGCTTCAGGTGCTTAAGCCCCTTGTGCTTACGGGAGGGTAATGAAGATAGTTTTGCAACACTCCTTTATGCTTTCTTTCTTACACTCTGTTTACTTAGCTTGCTACCCAATAACTGTAACTGACAGAGAACGCGTGCTAAACACTTATTTGTCTTATGTCTCTATCGGGTGTATGTTTTACAGCTGTTTAACAGAGTCTTGAATTACCATTCTCTACTTTTCATCGAGCCTGTAATATAAGAACAAATTGTTCTCTTCTTTCTAAGCGTAATGAAGTTATCTCTTTCTTATGTCAACTACGGCTCCATCATTATCAAACTTTCATATTCTTAAAGATGTGTCGATTCTTAATCGTTTCACAAGAGTGGGCAGACTAGAAATCTCCGAGGCTAGAGACTGGAACAAGATTGCAAGTATGGTAAAAAGAAATCTAGCGAGATCTTCTTACTTAGAATTAAATCCCCTTTCGTCTTTGTGTGCAATATTCATTACGGAGGAGAAAGAATGGATGAAACTTCGGACTCCATTGACATGGAAATAAAAATGAATCTCATTCAGATTGGGAGATAGACTGGGGACATAGTTAATACAAAGCACTTAAACCAGGTGGATGAAGAGGATGAGATAACTCCGGTCAAATCAACATACATCTGTGAGAATTGGATTCAAATCAGGGGTTTACTATTCAAGTTCTGGTCATATGAAAATCTTGATGCTATTGGAAATAAGCTAGGAGGTTTGGCAGCAATCCGCAAATAAACGTTAATTAAATCTCATAGAAAATTCGTCAAAATTTCTGTTATAGGAAATCTAGAAAAATATTCCGGCAGTAATGTTCATGATTTTTCCCGGTGAGACGGTAATGCTGACGTTTGAGTGGGACTTTAGAAACATCCAAAAAGACAAAATCCATGTCGTTCTTTACAGCAAGCTGTTAGACAATTTTGGCAGAGGCCAGTAAAAGGAATCTGAGCAGAAAATTTTAAAAAATGGTTGCACAGCAGAAGGCAGTGGACAAAGGGTTTCGATTCTCAGAATCCTGCTACAAGTGGACGAAGATCAGACGGTGAGATTTTGACACCCAAAGAAATGGGTTTGTCATCCTAAAAAGAATCCAATTAAGAAGCCTACGGATTAATCGGGTCAGGATGGTAAGAATGATTCAGAAACAGATAACCTCTCACGTGTCAACTTGAGCATGAACCGTCGTCTTATCTGAGGAACAACTCGAGTTGCAATTCCAAAATGTAGAGGGAACTCTAGGATCGCAATTTTTAGCAAAGAAGTTAATGATGTGGATGCTTACAGGGATCTGACAAATAATGATGTTCAGGGTGAAAAGGGGATTAAGTTAAAAGACTCAATTTTAATCAAATTGGGGGAAATTAAAGAGGTTAAGGGTAATCAAGTTGAATGTGATTATCAAAAATCTGGCGAACTTTGGATAACAACCAAAAGTAAATAAAACAAAGTGAAGTATGATATCTTAATTTAAATCGTTTCACAATACATTTTTAAGATGATAATTAATCAATATAAGAAATAAAATAACACAAAGATCTAAAGTGGTTCAACAGTTAAACTGTCTACGTCCACAAGTAAAATAATTGGATTCATTAGTATGATCAAATTTTCATCAATATAGAAGAAAAGAGAAGAGGAATCATCTATTCCAATGTGATGAATTCATATAAATCATAATCATGTTAATCATGAATCAAATGAACTAAACAATTACATAAATTTCATACCTAAGCTCTTTGTTATCACTTCAATGTCTCTAGTCTAATTTCTCTTTAAATTTTTCAACCTCTTCTCATATTTATGAGCTTGGTATTTATAGCCAAATTGATGGGTCCTGCCAATCTTCCTTTCCACCTATTTATTCTTATCCATTCTTGCTGCTATGTATAGTTCCGCAAAATTTATTTGCGGATTCCGCAAGGCCTAATTATTCTTCCCGTAAATCTTAACATGCGTATTGCTTGCTTTTTATAATTTCTTACTGGTTATCCCGCAGCTCTTTCGCGGTCTTGTAGTTATGTTATTGTTTTTTGGATTAAGATGGTTGTTGCGATCTTACTTGAATCATGGCATGTTTGATACGTAGTTCTTTAAAGTGAATCGTCATGCTTTAGTTCTTTGCGTTTAGCTGTTTGTAAAATCGATACGTGTCATTCATGCATCAATATTCATTATTACTCTTTATTGTGTCAGGCTTTCCCGCAACTTGTTGTCAGTCGAGCAACTAAAGTCGTCTTTCTTGATTAGTGCACTTTACTTTCCCGCAACCTACGTGTCGATCAGGCAGTGAGGTTATCTGTTTTGTGCAGTGTGTCCTACTTTCCCGCAACCCACGTATTGGTCATGTATTAATGTTGTCAGGTTTAAACTTTAAAGATTTTGCAGCTGTCAATTCAACTCTTTCAAAAGACTTTTTTTCCAGTGTTTCTCATCTCATCATAACTCGTTACTTCTCCAATAGTTTTTAAACACGTGTATCTCAGAATTTATTTCTCTCACAATTTGCCCCCTTTTTCCTTTTTTGGAATTGACAGTTGTTAAAAAGATTTGAAAAAAGGAAAAAGAATAATTACCTTTTCACTTCCCATGCCTGCAATAACTTCTTTTCCCACGTTACACTTTTTCTTGCTTTTTTCGCTAGCAGTAACTTTCCTTTGCACGTTTTTATCAGTTGGCCATTTTCGAGGAAATCAAATCTCTGAAATTTATTTCTTTTCAGTTTTTGACGGTTCGACGGTTTCAGCTTTCTTTTATTTAATATCAATTATTTTCTTCATTCCATTCTTTATACCTCTTGTCTTCTTCTTCTTAAAGTTTTGGTGCTTTTCATTCCTTTGAGATTTTCAAAGAATCTTCAACACCTTTTCATTCTTCTGAACTTTTGTGATCTAAAATTCCTGCATCGGGATCAAGTTTTTAGTTTTTCAATCAATCAGATTTTTCTTCATTGTAAGTAACTCTTTTACTTGTTTATCATTCTCTGTATCTTTACCTTAATCATTGTAGATGATGTCTTTATCTGTTTGTTTGCATGGGTGGATGTTGAGTTTAAGGTTGTTGATCTTTCTTTTGATGATTAGTTGTTTTATCATGATTTCTTATTTTTCCCGATTAAAGAACGAGTGGCTGATTTACATCTTGATGTAACGATCTTATTGTTGTTTTTTTATTTTGCAACTTTTTTGCTTTGTTATTGTTTTGTGATCTTGATAAACTTATTTATTTATTTTGCTTTTCTGTGTAGATAAGAATTTATCATGGCTGGAAAAGATAAATCCAAAGTTACTGGTTATGCTTCTCATCAGGATGATCAACTTTTACTCAGGAAACCATCTCGTTTAACCTGTATCGAGGAGTCATCCTTCGGAACCTTTAAGGCCCGCAAGTGTCCGTACTGCAGTGAATAATCCTGCTCCCAAAGACAAGCGTGCTCATGAAATTTGTAGCTTCAGGTCTATGAATCTTG
The DNA here is from genome assembly GCA_023531435.1 of Papaver californicum. Classification (NCBI taxonomy): domain Eukaryota; kingdom Viridiplantae; phylum Streptophyta; class Magnoliopsida; order Ranunculales; family Papaveraceae; genus Papaver; species Papaver californicum. The sequence continues at coordinate 12,574,713 of JAJJMC010030977.1, read as the reverse complement.
AAGAATTTAAAAGGATCCATGGTCCTCATGGATTCAAAGTCTCCTTTTACGATTGCGTTGACGATGAAATTTCCCTGGAAATGATAGAGGGTTTTCAATACACCAACGATAGATTATTAATCCCTGCGGGAGCTTTAGATGCGGGTCTGCAGCTTCCTTTATATCAAAGGACAATTCTTATCAGTTCGAAGTTCTTGCCAGTCGTAATCAATCCCACCAAGGCTTAGTGCGGTCTATCGTACAATACAATGGAAATTGGTGGCGAGTACTTAATGAATGCAGCTTATGTAGCCAAGGAAAAACCAGGTTTACATGTTACGTTCCGAACCTTGCATTAAGAAAATACTATACAATAAAGAATTTCCATGCCACTTATGTAGACAATGTTGCCGCAAAGAAATTTCAAGAGGTGGAGTGTTGGCCCGTACCTCAAAGGTGGTGAAGGGTTCCGTTTGCTAGCGGAAATTGATAACGCGAAACTGAAGTATATTCCGGGGACGACGCGTCCTCTCAGGGAAAGAGTCCGGGAAGATCACGACTATAAATGGTATCGCACCCCTCTCCTTATTGAGGGTCCATGGGTTTTCGGGTCCGTTCCTGATAACGTAGTTTACGATCTTCTTACTCGTTTCAACGGTTATTGCCCTTGGCGATTAAATTTTTCTGATTTCAAGTTCCCGTTTGTCATTGAGGTACGTAGAGTTTTTCTCTTTCTTTTTGTACTTTATATATTGCTTAATGATTAGAGTTCCATTTCTCGATTAAATTCCCTTCTCTTTATAGCCGCAAGTTGGGTCGGAGACTGAGCCGCCGGTTGATGAAGATACACAAGATGATGCGGGGGTAAAACGCAAGGCCTCACCCCTTCCAGAAAAGGTATTACTTTAATCCGATGACTTCTTATATTGCTTTAGAATTTATCTAATGAGGTATTGTGGTGCACCTATAGGGTCGGAAAAAAGCGAAGGGTACACCTCATGCTTCTTGATGTGATTTTAATATAGTGGTAAAAGGGTTTGATTCTCGGACTTGTGAAGATTTAATTTCTAGACCTAATTTTTAATTACTAAAAATAAATAAGTTTAAACAAATTTGATTTTAAAAATAGATGGAAGAAAACTAGGGTTTAAGATTCCACCATTCACCAATACTTCTGTGATATGCCTAACAATTCTATGCTCAATTTTAATCTAAATATTCCAAAAATAGGTTTTTAAAAGAATAATTGTAAATCCTAAGCATGAGACATCAAAAGCAGTCAACCCAGCATGACTCATCAAAAGAGAATACAAATATTTAAGAAAAACCATTTTCCAATTTTAATCAAGCAATTAATAATAAAAGAATTGTAAAGAAAATATAGATAAAATAGACATACCACTTAATTATTGGAAGAAAGGCTTCCTCCGACACCCCAGTGATGGTGATTAGCTCATTGTATTGGAAACACACTCAAAATATAGTTTCATTGCTCAAAAAGTGCTTACAATTGTTAAAAAGAAGTAACACAGATGTTATGAGACGCTTATAAGCGTTACAATGAAGGGTTCAGAGTGTTAAGGAGAAGAACAAGGTAACAGGAAAGAAAGACGGATCACGTGTGTAGCGGAAGAACAACTGTTGAAGCAGCTGAAGCAGCGACTGAAATAGCGACAGAATAACGACAGTTCGGTGGTGCTGTTTGTTCTTCAGCTGTTCTTCTTCTTCGGCAGCAGCAGAATTCTTTTCTTCTCTTCCTGTGTTTTTTTTACGGTGGCTCTCCCCACTGCATTTTTCTTGGGTTCTCTTTGCTATATATAGTATTGGTAAACCCTAGCAACCCTAGAGAAGCGATAAGGAACCAAAAATCAACTCCAAATCAACTTGGAATCCGTGTGAAATCAAAACAGGAAAGAACTCCTTTTCCCGTCCAAATTCGAATTTTCCAAGCAGATTTTTCCGGCTAAATCTCTCTGTTGACGTGTGTTGTGTTATCCCTTGAGTGTTTGATCAATTTGGGGTAGAAAGAACACGTCAAAACTCCATAAATTTCGGTTCCAAATCATCACCGAAGATTTTCTCGTGAATAAATAATTTCCCGCCATTTTCGGATGTTTGAAATGCAAAAGGGGGTGCCCCCAATCCAAAGTGTGGGTGCCTTTATCAATTCTTTCCGGGTGCCTTTATCACTTTTCGAACCAATTTTTCCCAAATTATTTATTTCTCAAAAATACCTACAAAGACATAAAAAGACACAATAAGTACAAAAACGAACACTATCCAAAGATAATCGAGCGCAATTTAGACACAAAAATGTGCCTATCACTTCTTCAGATAGGGAAGAGGGAGAGATCCATGATTCTCCTCCTCATCGTCCATGCTTAAGGGGTGAAGGAAGCTTTGCCGCAGAAAGACAAGAAAAGGATCAATATATTCTTCTTCAATTAACGAACTTTGAATCTGCAGAACAAGCTGGTGTTGCCGAAGAGATTTCACATGCTGCCAACGATTTTTCGCACCAAGCTATCGCTCTCGATCCTTATTTTTACCTTCAATTCTCCCATTTTCCTGGTGATGAGTCGCTTGAAGCCGCTTCTAATGAAGATGATTCGACTGATGAAGAGGATCGTAACTCTCAAGGCGATCCCATAATTTCTTCAGCAAAAGTGAATCCGCAAGGACATGTTGCAGAAGCAGATGAACCGGCAAGTACCAGTACAACGAGTAATGTGCCCCCAAGCACTATGGCAGAGGATGGTCCTGTCGGGGCTACTGTTGCGGGCAGGGTTGATGCTGATGGAATTCAGCATAACATGGAGTTTCCGCAATCAAGCAGAAGAGGGGGGATTGCAGAGGCTTCTAATCTCTTGGATAAGGAAGAATAAGCCTTCAGATGGTTCATGTCAAAGAATCTTCTGTTCGTTCCATTCAACTCTCTACCAGTTAAATCCGATAACTCTTCAGTTTCCGGTTGCGCAAATCCATGGAAGTTATACCATATAATGTGGTCAGGGATGCTTGGTTAAGAGACCAAGGTGGAGCTGTTGATCCTTCATTTCGCATCATCGAACCCTCTTCACTTGCGGAAACACTTGCACTTGCAGATGGACAAGTGTATTCCTTCCCTCAACAATCTCTTCTACAGGTATTTTAATTGTTTCTTTACCTCTTAATTTCTTCTTATTTTCTGTTCTAATCATAGCTTTAATTCCGCAGCTTGGACGGGGTCAAAGCGCCGTACATACTACGTACCAATTCTACAAGGCGCGATCCTCCATGATGGAGTCCCAATTCAGAGCTGTAGAAAATGATGCCTTAGATTTAAAGCGGGAAAATGATGCACTCCGCCAACAAGTGCTGAATCTTCATAATCAAGGTTTTATTCTTTCTTCCAGTTACTTTTTCCTTATTTTATTTCTTTTGTTTTCTGAACTACTTTATGGGATCAGCGGGGGATTCAAAACTTGTATCTAGGATGCAGCATAAGATTACACAGTTGAGAGATCATGTTATAAAAGTTAATAATGAAAATGTGGAAATCAAGACAAAATTCAATGATCTTATAGACAATCATGACTCGGTTATTCGGAAGTATAATGAATTAGAATCACAACATCGACTTTTATTCGTGGAAAAAGTTCGTAAGAAAATAGAGTTTGATGCCACTTTTCTATGGACTAAAGGTTGCGTTTCTGAAGCACGGGCAATATCTGAAAAATTGGAAGAAGAGAACCGCAAGCTTTGTGTGGAGCGGCGGAATATCCTTTCGGGATTTTCCCATTCCGGATCGTATCATCATTCACAACTTTCTTCGTACATCGCTCATCTCATAGAGGACAGAGACAACTCTACTGCAGAGGCTTATACTAAAGTAAAAGCCCTTTCGGATGCTCAAGCTACGATTCTAAACTTATCTGATTCTGTTCTTCATCGAGAGAGCGATATTCTCCGGCTATACAAAGAAGTGGCAAAATGCACATCTAAGTTGAATCGTATGTGGGATAATGAAACAGAGTTAACTCAGTGTCAACAACATCTCGAACGACTCAAAGCCAATTACAGCAAGCTTTCGGGGGAATATGATTTCCTTGATATTACGAAAGATGTGATAGGTCGTGAACTAGTAGAGTTTGAATCCCTCGCAAGAGGTATCTTATTTGATCGTAAGCTTAAAATTTAATATTATTCCCGCATTAATTAATTCATTACTTTAATTTCAGGTTTTGAAGAAAAGTTTAAGGACGCAACAGAAAGAGCTGCTAAGGCTGAGGGAGAACTTGGTGCCGCAACTACTAGGATAGAAGAACTCAATAGGAAACTTGAGTTATCTCCTTCCAAAGTTAATGAGGCACAAACTCAGCTTGAGCTTGCCTCCACAAAAGCCAATGAAGCGCAAGCTCAACTTGAGCTTTTATCTTCTAAAGCTAAGAGTGTTGAAGAGACTCTAAAGCATGAGGTTACAAAGAATGAAAGCCTTGTTTGGGATTTAGCTACTGAGAGAGGGAAAATAAAATTTTTGCAAAGAAGAGTCCAGACATGGGAAACTGAAGTAAATCAATTCAAAATGGAGATTAAAAATAGAAAAGCTTATATTGAATGGTTAAGAGTCGAAGCTAAAGCTAAAATTGCAAAAGCGGTCAATAACACTCTCGACCAAGTAAAAGCTGATGGATTTACAAGGGTTTACAAGCGCAGAGATGTTCCAGATAATCCTCCCTTCAAAGACGTGCTTCCCTCTCCTTAACTTTCTTTATTGTTGTTCAGCTCTTCATCTTTTAATGGTTATTGTGTTCCCATATTTCTTTGTAACTTTATCCCTGCAAAACAGATTTTGAATGTATATTGATTGTTAGTTCATTGTATGAGTGTGATCTATTTATCCGCAAGGAAATTTTGTACCTTGAGGTATTTTGTGGGTGTAACACATGTCTAACTTCACTCGGGCCAGGAGAAAATTAGGATGCGGTCCCGAAAGTCTCCTAAAGTGGAGAAAGATACAACAATTAATATCATGTTAGGCATCCCTGTTGGTGAAAGATCCAATGGTCATTCACTCATAGACATTCATATGGACTTTCTTAGAGAGGTTACATTTGTTGCTTTACCTAATGTGAGACCAAGTTGCTGTGTAATTGCATTGTTGGTTGCGAACGCTTCCTGTAGTGAAGAGTACCTGATATTGTAATCAATGTAATGTTAAACATCTCTGTTGCAAAAAATCTCATTTATTTGGATCTTTTAAAGAGATTGCATTTAATATGCTTTACCTATTATGGACGCAGACTGTTAGACAGTTGCACAATTGCATTATTGATCAAGGATAGTATGGTTTGAGATATTGGGCGTTCCATGGATGTTGTAAAACTCCTCCATCCATATTCTGCAAGTGATATGATCCTTGTCCCGCAATGCCTTGTATGATATAAGTTCCTCACCATGTTGATGCGAATTTTCCTGCTGTTTTATCTCTTTGGTATTCCGGAATTTGCCGCAAAACATACTGTCCTTCCACAAAATTCTGCAACTTTACTTTTTTACTGTACTCTCTTGCTAGTCTTCTTTGATAATTTTCCATTTTTTGAAGTGTAACTTCTCTTCTTTCTTCTAAGTCATCCAACTTTTCAAGCATTAGGTCTGAATTTAAATTCTTTTCCCATGCTTTTGTTCTTGTAGTAGGCAGAATAATTTCCGTTGGAATGATTGCTTCTGTTCCATAAGTAAGAAGAAATGGTGATTCTCCAGTGGATTCCCTTCTTGTAGTGCGGTATGCCCATAATGTATTATGAAGTTGTTCATACCACCGTGTATGATGGCCATCAAGAGTTTTCTTTAAATTCATGGCAATTGTTTTATTTGTTGCTTCATCTTGTCCATTGCTTTGCGGATAGAGTGGAGTAGACTTATACTTTTGTATATTAAGTGCTTCGAAGAGCATATCAATATTTTTCCCTTGTAATTATTGTCTGTTATCTGAGACTATGGCTGCCAGAATTCCAAATCCACATGTTATATTTTCAAACAAGAATTTAAAAACATCGGTATCTCTAATATGTGCAAGAGCTTTGGCCTCGACCCACTTAGTGAAATAGTCCGTAGCCACAATCAAGTAATTTCTTTTTCGAGTACCTTCCACTAATGGTCCAACAATGTCTATACCCCATTTTGCAAATGGATAGGGGCTGAGCACCGAATTAAGTTCTGTTGCGGGAGCTTTTATTCTTTTCGCATAGCGTTGACATTCTTCACACCTTTTCACCATATTTTCCGCATCCTTATGCATAAAGGGCCAATAATAACCTTGCATTTTTGCCTTTAATGCCAGTGATCGTCTTCCACTATGATTTCCCACATCTCCATAATGTATATCTTTGAGAATTCGTAGCCCTTCCTTTTGTGATAAACATCGAAGTAACGATCCCAAAAAAGACTTGCGGTAAAGAATGCTATCCCGCAATTGATAATTTGTAGATTTTGATTGCACCTTCCTTGGTTCTTTATAATTTTTGGGTAATATCCCATCTTGCAAATATTGATGAACTGAGACTCTCCAATCTTCTCCAGTTAGGTTATTTTCTATTTTTTGTGGGAAATTTACATCATTTTGGATAGCTACATTTTCAATATCTTCCCCAATTTCTTCTTCCATATTTTCAATTGTCCGCAACTTGATTCATGGTTCATATATACGCCCAATTTTTACGGATGATGTATTCCGATCTTTTACCATTGAAGAAATAAATGCTAATGCATCAGCATGGCGATTCTTATCTCTGTTAGATTTGGAACTTGAAGCGCCAATTTTTGTACAAGATTTTTGTACTCTATTAGGTCTTCATCATGCACTTGATATTTCAATTCAACCTGTCGAATTACTAATTGTGAGTCACTCGTGAGTCGTACATCGCTTATTCCCAATTCAATAATGAGTCTAAGGGCATGAACCACGGCCTCATACTCCACTATATTATTTGTATGCTCGTCAAACTCAAGTCGTAATGAATATATTATTCGATCCCCCTTAGGTGTTGTAATCACAATTCCAATTCCCGCAACATCTTTGTTTTTGGACCCGTCAACAAATACCTCCCATCTTTGGGGATTTACAGAGTTTAGGATATCCTGAGGGTCATCATCTTCAAATCCGGGCAAACCTTGAATTTCATAAAATAATAAGTAACTAAATTAATAAAAATTAGGAAACGAAAAATGAAACATGGTTGATTATCATTTTCAAATCCGGGAGAACCTTTAATTTTAAAATCATCGTCCAACGGAAAATCCGCAAGGAAATCAGCCAAAATTTGCGACTTTTGTGCAGTTTGTAATTCGAATAATATGTTGAATTGTTCAAGTTGTGCGTTCCATTTTGCTATCCTTCCGACTTTTCCTGCATTCTTCAGTACCGACCCCAATGGTGCTTGCTTGGTACCCGCACATAATGTGTCAAAAAATACGTACGTAATTTTTGGGTAACAAATACCAGTGCTAAGATTAACTGTTCAATTTTCGTATAATTTCTTTCTGCGGGGTTCAAAGTCTTACTGATATAATACACAGGTTTTTCACTCTTCTCATTGGTTCGGACTAACACCGCACTTACTGTGTCTTCGGTTACCGCAATATATAAGGCCAGAACTTCTCCAGGTCTTGGCTTCTGCAGTACAGGTAATGTTGCGAGGTAGACCTTGATATTTTGGAGAGCTTGCTCACGTTTCTCATTCCATTCAAATTTATTCTTTTTTTTAGAATATCGAAAAAAAGGTTTGCATCTCTCCAATGATCTTGCGATAAACCTCCTGAGTGCGGCCAAACAACCATTTAGTCTCTGCACTTCTTTAACGTTCCTTGGAGATGGCATGTCTACTATTGCCTGAACTTTTGCGGGATCAACTTCAATTCGTTTTTTAGTAACCAAATACCCCAGAAACCTTCCTGAGGTGACCCCAAAAATGCACTTATCGGGATTAACTTTCATTCTGTATTTTCACAAGGCTTCAAATATCTCTTTCAAATCTTGTAAATGATCCTTTGAAAAATTTACTTTTTATCAGCATGTCATCTACATAAACTTCGAGTGTGCGACCTATCCATGGTTTAAAAATTGCATCAACGAGCCTTGATAAGTTGCTCCTGCATTTCTCAGCCCAAATGGCATTCTGGTATAACCGTATAAACCGCGAGGAGTAAAGAACGTAGTGTGCTCTTAATATTCTTTAGCCAGTGCGATCTGGTTATATCCTGATTGTCCGTCCATAAAGGATAAGGCTTCATGACCTTCAACAGCGTCCACCAACTGATCTATGCTGGGGAGTGGATAACTATCTTCCGTACATGCTTTGTTCAAATTAGTGAAGTCTATGCAAATTCTAACTCCGCCATTCTTTTTTGGTATAATCACCATGTTGGAAATCCAAGTTGGGTACCGCACCTCTCGGATGAATCCCGCATCCACGAGCTTTTTTAATTCTTTTTCAACTGACACATGATATTCGGGCGTAACTTTACGTATGTGTTGCCGAAAAGGTGTAGCTTCGGGTGTATATGTAACTCATGTTGTACAATGTTTGGGTCGATGCCTGGCATGTCCTCCATCTTCCATGCAAATATGTCCATAAATTCTCGAAGTAGTATGATCAAATTTTGCTCCTTTTCCGCCCTTATCAGCGTTCCAATCTTTATCAACTTGGGAAACTCTTCCGTTCCAATGTTAACATTCTTGGTCTCCTCTATTGGGGTAAAGGTGGGTTTGGGAGCTCCTAAAAGTGTGGGAGCCCCCTTTGATTGGTATGTTGGAAGACTACCTTCATCAATTTTTGGCATGGTTTCCTTTATGGTACTCCTTTCAGTTACTTCATCTATTGCTTTATTTCCCGCAGTCTTAATCATATATTGGTTGAAGGCTTCTTCTTTAATCTTCGTCTTGCGCTCTTTTTTCTTATTTTGTTGCTGTTGTTGTCGTTCTTCATTCATGCGGACTTCTGCCCTGATGCAAGATTTTGCTCCTTTTGATCTCCTCTTATCTCCATTTCCCCTTGCGGTGTTGGAAACCGCAAGTACTGGTGATACGTTGAAGTTACCCCTTTCAACTGGTGAACCCAATGTCTTCCGATGATAGCGTTGTACGGAGATGTAGCCTCCATTATACTGAATTTTGTCAGAATACTTATCGGGCCCGCTGCAACGTCAAGCAAGATTTCCCCCTTCGGTTTTGAAGCTAATCCGTTAAACTCATAAATTGTGTAGCATGAAGGCATTAGCTGATCATCTTTTAACCCCCATCTTCTGAAAGGTATCATAAAACAAACATTAAGAGAACTACCCCTATACACAAGGATCTTCCTTACATTCCATCTGAATACTGGCAGTGTAAGTACTAAAGGATCATTGTGCATTTCAATTTCTTGGTCCACCTCGTCTGCAGAAAAAGTTATCGGGATGCCATCCATTCTTCCCATATTTCAGTAACTCTTCCAGCAACCTTGAACACTTCATGACTACGAATCCTTTTATGTAGCTTTTTATTGATGGCTGCATTCATGGACGATTGACCTGATTCAGAATATGTGATCATGTTTATAGTTTGGTTATTTTGAGGAATATCAACAACTTTTCCCTTATTAGACCTTGGTAGGGGATCAGTTGATTGAATGAATTCATTTAACTCCCCCGCATCGATCAACCTTTGTACTTGCATTATCAAATTCCTGCATCGGTTTGTGGAATGACCCCGATAGCAATGGTATTCACAATATTCCTTGGAATTCTGTGTATGTTCGGGTTGTTGCTCTTTTGATCGCGGCCACTGAAAATCTTATATGTTCTTTATTGTATTCAAAATCTTTGAATAAGGAGTATTGAGTTTAGTAAAAATCCGCTCTTCAAATTGTTGGATAAATTTTTTTCTTTCATCTATCTTAGCTCGCTTTGATTCTTTGTTTGGAATTTTTCCCGTAAGCCTCTTCCCGGATCCGGATGATGGCTCTATAGAATTGGCTCTCCTTGCATTTCCTTGAGATATTATTCTCGTATGTTGCCTCTGAATATCCTGTAGTCTTGCGCATTTTTCAATGATATCTCTGAGATCTCCTTTACTTTTTGGATTTGTATTATGGATATCAACGAAGAGTTGGCTTTCTCGATTGGCTATTCCCCACTTATAACTATTGATTGCGACTTCTGGGGTCACATCCCCAATTGCTTGACAGATCGTTTTCCATCGATCTGTATAATCACGGATGGTTTCTTCTGTTGATGAGGCAAGTGAGTATAACTTGTCCATCCCCGCATATGCAGGCCGGTTGTACATGTATGCTTCTAAGAACTTGTGGGTCAACTGTGTGTAAGAATTCACCGACCCTTCGGGTAAATTGTCGTACCACGCCAAAGTTATTCCTTTCAAACTCGAAGGAAAAAACCGGCACATAACAACGTCATCTTGATCCCAACGTGTCATGATGCGATTGTAATATTTCAAATGAGTCGTTGGGTCATTTGTCCCATCGTAGCATTCAAAATTAGGAATACTACATTCATGCGGTATTGATGTGTATGCCAAGTGTGGGGCCAATTGTGTTCGTCTTGCCTCTTTTAACACTTCTTCTAATCTTCCACCCTCTTTATTCTTCAAATTCTTTATTACTTCTCGCATTAGTTCCATGTCCTCATAGCATTTTTGCCACCTGTCATTCTGCAACCTTGATCCATCAAAATTGTATTTGTCTGGGTCATTCCGCTGGCGCAGGGGTTCCACCACCATTACTCTTTGATCTTTGTTAATTTTCACCCTTCTTCCTGCGGGTCTACTGGAGCTTGCTTCTTTCCCTTGTATTCTAGTTGTAGATGGCTCCGCACCATGCTGGACTCTTTCTTTAAGTGCTTGATTTTCTCTGGTCAGCAGTGCAATTTGTTACGCACAAGCTCGTTGTTCCTTGCGCATCTCATCCATTTCTTCCATTAATTGTTGAATGTGGTCAATACTGTTTTGAGATTTTTTTTCAGATGAACGACTAGTTGCGTGGCCTTTAGAATTATTTATGTGATCATTACTGGGTTGTTGCTCTTGTAACTATCTCGCCATTTCCCTTTGTTGTGGAGCCACTATAGGATTACTGCCTTGATTTCCTGAATTGTCCTCTTGATCTTGCATGCTTCTATATGACACTGTCCTCATTTGTGTGAATATTTTTGAGATGTTGCGATTTCTTATTAGCTCAAACTTTTGTTGCTGTAGAGATTTCTTTTCCAGTATTCTAAAAGAGCTCAGATAATAAATTATGTATTTCAAGAAGTTTTATCATTCTTAATAAATTGGCAATATAATTTGATTGAAAGAAAATATTACACATAGTTTTAACATACCATACACAAAACAGATAACTTTCTAGTTACCATAGGTTTTGAAAGTTCATATAGAAACATATTATTACCCAGCTCAAACACAGAATTGAAAACTTACTTCACTGACCTTTGCAGGTATCCGAAATTTGGTTGAATGCAAAAAATCAAGAGCTTGATAAATATAACATATTGTTTGGTGAAAATTTTGGAGTAAGTTTTCAAAATAACGATTTGAAGAAATTCCTTTGTAAATTTTCATTTATGGAAAGTATAAGATAACAAAAATAAAGAACATGATCGTAACGACCAAATTTACATATTCATCCATTGATTTGTTTAGATAGAACCATATATACAATTTTTTCCATATGAATCTAAATTGTTACATCTTAAAAAGAAAATTTTTCAAACAGAAAATGACTCAAAATTCTAACAAAAATTTTGACAGGTAGAATAAATTCTTTTCTCGCTCCCTGTTTCTAGCGCCAAATTGTGATTACTAAAAATCTGGCGAACTTTGGATCACAACCAAATGTAAATAAAACAAAGTGAAGTATGATATCTTAACTTAAATCGTTTCACAATACATTTTTAAGATGATAATTAATCAATACAAGAAATGAAATAACACAAAGATTTAACGTGGTTCAACAGTTAAATTGTCTACGTCCACAAGTAAAATAATTGGATTCATTAGTATGATCAAATTTCCATCAATATAGAAGAAAAAAGAAGAGGAATCATCTATTCCAATGTGACGAATTCATATAAATCATAATCATGTTAATCATGAATCAAATGTACTAAACAATTACATAAATTTCATACCTAAGCTCTTTGTTATCACTTCAATGTCTTCAGTCTAATTTCTCTTTAAATTTTCCAACCACTTCTCATGTTTATGAGCTTGGTATTTATAGAAAAATTGATGCGTCCCGCCAATCTTCCTTCCACCTATTTATTCTTATCCATTCTTGCTGCTATGTATAGTTCCGTAAAATTTATTTGCGGTTTCCGCAAGGCCTAATTATTTTTCCCGCAAATCTTAACATGCGTATTGCTTGCTTCTTATAATTTCTTACTGGTTATCCCACAGCTCTTATGCGGTCTTGTAATTATGTTATTGTTTTTTGGATTAAGATGGTTGTTGCGATCTTACTTGAATAATGACATGTTTGACACGTAGTTCTTTAAAGTGAATCGTCATGCTGTAGTTCTTTGCGTTTAGCTGTTTGTAAAATCGATACGTGTCAGTCATGCATCAATATTCATTATTACTCTTTATTGTGTCAGGCTTTCCCGCAACCTGTTGTCAGTCGAGCAATAAAGCCGTCTGTCTTGATTAGTACACTTTACTTTCCCGCAACCTACGTGTCGGTCAGACAGTAAGGTTATCTGTTTTGTGCAGTGTGCCTTACTTTCCCGCAACCCACGTGTTGGTCATGCATTAATGTTGTCAGGTTTAAACTTTAAAGATTCTGCAGTTGTCAATTCAACGCTTTCAAAAGACTTTGTTCCAGTGTTTCTCATTTCATCATAGCTTGTTACTTCTCCAATTGTTTTTACACACGTGTATCTCAGAATTTATTTCTCTCACACTGACTCTGTAAAAGAATCATTGGAGCTTCCGGAAAAACTTTGCTATACTATGGGTGGAGATTCAAAGGAACATGAATTAAATAATTTAAAGAGTATCATGTATAAATTGGTGGAAAAATATCAAAGAAGGATGAATGGAATAAGGCTAAAGAAGAAGCAGGAAAAAGGGAAAGAAGCAGCAATTTCAGTTTCATAGTCAATAACTCTTTAGACTATGAAACTGCAGAAAAAGATGAAATTATAAAAGGCACAAGGGAGGAATTTGTTCTAAATAATAGACATTAAAAATATGTTTTGGAACATTTGTAGGCTAAATTCATTTGAGAAAATCACAAATCTACAAGAATTGATTAGAATACAAAAGTGTAATTGTTGTTTGATTCAGGAAGCAAAAATGATGAAGGTTATTAACTGATAGACACATTTATGTATCTAATTTGTGTTAGTTTTTTATATTGATAGTGTTCGATTGTATATTAACTATGTTATTTTATGTGTTTGTAGGTATTTTTGGGAAATAAATATTGTTGGAAAAATTGGCTCGAAAAAGTGTTAAAGGCACCCCCATAATTTATAAAGGAACTCTGAAATGATAAAGGCACCCATAGAGTTGGCTAAGGGCACCTCTTTCTTCTCCATTTCAAAAGAAGTGTTTTGGCGGGAAAACTAAAATCTCTTCTGTGTGAATTTTTTATTACCGAGATTGGAAGAAGATTTGTAAGGCTTTAAAGACAGGAAGATATGCTTGCCTTATACGAGAGTTTTATATATATGGGAGACTCGAAAAAAATCAAAAAAAATCTCATATATAGCTGTATGAAAAAAGAAAAGTTAGATATTTTCGGTTTTAATTTGTAATAAGATAAAAGGAAATCTTCTTTGTAATAAGATTCTAAACTCCTTACTTACTATATCGAGAGCGTATCAAGTTGAGAAGAGGCAACATGATTATCGAAAGCATGTGCCAAGGAAACAATATTATTGCCGAGCCATCTCCATTAAAGACAAAAAATATCTCGAGAATTTTTCTCATTGAATGACTTGATTTTAGGAGGTGATTTGTGTTCTAGTATAAATACTATTCGATGGGTACATCACAAGAGAGGCTGGCTTGGCCAGAAACACACGAAAAATAAGTTCAGAAATTTCTAAAAAATCAGGTCCGATGAGGAAGAAGAAGAAACTGTGGCTAAAGACTAAACTATCGCTGAAAACGTTGTGAAAGCTTTTGTATCCAATGGCTTCAGTGACGGTTTCTTCAATAGTACCTGCGACAATTTGTAATTTTAATACAAAGAAAGGATGTGCTTTAGCAACTGCACCTGAAGTAAGTCGTTGAATCATTATAATAAGAGTTTTAATGTTTCAGCGACACAACTAGTCAGTTCTTTTCTTTGTGAACTTCTCTAAATCAATAAATTTAATGGATTATTTTATATTTTCTTGTGTGTGTTTTTACATGAGTAGCTAGTTTTCTTCCATGGGATTAGAGAGGAAGTCCTATTGTATTTGCTAGCATGTTAAAATAAATTTTTATAATTATTCTCTTGGTCCTATTTCTTGATTAATAATGATAATAATTTCTTCATGTGTCCTTTAATGTTTAAATAATCATTTTAAATATTCTTTTTAGAGAATAGAATTCTATAGTGAAGTAAATTGTTAATCTTTTGAGAAAAGTAATTATATTAAAATTTTATATTTTCGAAAACGTAAACATTTTTTCAGAAATCGTTTTGTGTAATATTTTGAGAAAATTATAGAGAATGGTTGTAAACATCTAGTATGCAGAATTGTGATGGAATCTCAATATCCTGGGTTTTCTTTTACTTGTAAATCAATTTTAGTTTTTTTTTTGTTTTTAGAATATAATCACCAATCAATTTTTTATTAGCACATTAATTAATTAGAAACTAAAAATTGCACTTCTGAAATCCCTGTGAAACGAACCGTGCTTGCATACTGTCTCATCGACAGCCGTGCTCTTGCGGTATAAACTAAAATATTCCATCACTAGCTGGTTGACTAGACAACTATGGTATGATGAGTATTTTGATTGGCTCTATTTATCATCAATTAGGCAAGTGGTGGTTTAATTATGACCTGGGACTCTACCAATTTCTCTAAAATTGATGAAAACATTGGTGACTACTCTATATCAGTGAAGCTAGAAAATAAGGTTGATAAGTTCACTTGGGTTCTGTCGGATGTGTATTTATTCCTTATTACAATGATAGAGTACCATTCTACGAGGAACTAAATGCTGCAAGGGAATGGTGGTTGGATCCTTGGTGCTTGGTTGGTTATTTTAATGCTATAAGGAACGCTGAAGAAAGAAACAAGCCAGGTGGGGAAGCAAGAAATATAAGTTTCATGAATCACTTCATTTCACATTGGAGCCTAGAGGACCTAGAATTAAATGGGGGTTCTTATACTTGGAGTGATAGAAGGACATGCCCTTTTTATGTAGACTTGACAGATTCTTAATGAGTACAGATTTCGAAGATTACTGCAATCGAGCAATACAAAGCTCTTTTAAGACTCCACTCTGATCACAACCCCTTGGTGATAGATTGCAACCCAAAGATAAGATGCAAACTTTATTTTAAATTTGAAGCATATTGGCTACAACTCAAGGAATTCATCTCCAAGGTTCAAATACGGTGGAACGCTATAGTTTATAGAGGTAATCCTAGTTTTATATTTGCCAAAAAACTTCAAAGTCTCAAGTTTTTCTTAAAGAGGTGGGATAGAGAAACATTTGGAGGTCATAAAATTAAACATGATGCTCTGGAAATAATGATTAAGGATCTAAAGGCACTAGAAAAAATGAAGCCTTTACCCAACAACAATATTCTGAAAGGTTGCAGGCTGAAATTCAATTGAAGCAGATAAAGATAATCGACAAAAGGAAAATTCTGCAAAGGTCTAAAGTAAATTTCTATAATGATGTGGATAAATGTACAGGGTATTTTCACGAAATAGCTGGTGCTAGAAGAAAGGCAAACATCATTATGAAACTGGTCGTAAAAGGTGAAGATTGTTTTGATCAAACAAGAATAAAACAGGAGATTGAAGCCTATTATTCTAATTTATTCAAGGAGACTCATTAATATGCACCAGATTTCAGTGGTTTTGACTCCAAGAAGATCTGGTTGAAGAAAGCACAATGTTGGAAGCTGTGTTTACTGAAGATGAAGCACAGGTCATTACTCATTTCGGCCACCATTAAAACCCCATGACCAGATGGATTCATTATGGAATTTTATGTGGCCTGTTGGCAAATTATAAAAACTGAATTCCTGGTTGTGGTGCAGGAATTTCACTCACAAGGTGACGTCAACTGGAGGTTTAATTGTTCATTCATCACAAAAAAAGAAGATTCATGTACACCCAAAGATTTCGGTCCATTGGGACTTATCGGAAGTGTCTGTAAGATAATATCAAAGCTTCTCATGGAGAGACTAAAGAAGGTAATGCCTAACTTGATCTCAGATTACCAAAATGCTTTTATAAAAGAGAAACATATCCTAGATGGAGTTTATGTACAAGTGAGTGTATTGATGCAATATTAAAGCAAAATATACTCGGAATACTATGCAAAGTGGACATGGAAAAAGCATTTGACAAAGTCGGATGAGATCCATTATTAAAAATCTTAGAGTTGCACGGTTTTTGTGTGAAGTAAAGACAGTGGATTACTTGGTGTGTGTTGATAGGATTTTAGATTACCCTATTTATAATAACCGCAATCGCACGGCGTCTAACTAGTAGACATCGACAAATACGGGTTGAACCCACAGGGGGCGGGAAAATACTGCAATTAATATCTCAATTAACTAATCAGAAATAATTTTTGGGAATTTTAGATTTATGAATAAAATAATAAAACAAGAAAAATAACTAAACTAATAAAATTAATCAAATGAGAGAAACAGTAACCAGGGTTTTCAGTATCCACCACTATTTCTATTTAATTACCGAAGTGAAACATAACTCCTGAATATTCATCTATTGTTCGTTCTATCGACATCACCTATTATATGTATTAGAGTCGCAAATGTCACTGGGACGCCCTAAGCATGGCGCATCAAAAAGCCCTAAGTTTCATGCATACACCATCTAATTGCGTTAGCGAGAAAATAATAGGAAACTAATTATAGGTTCACAAATAATATCTGACTCTTCTAAATATACCACATCTAAGGATTTAACCCAAGCATGAAATATCAAATAAGTAGACAAACATATTTGCTATCCTATTATTTTTGCGCATAAGTTATTGTATGGTGTAATTCGTAAAGTGGTAAGAAAAGTTCGTTAAGACTTGTGAA
>JAJJMC010030977.1:12529136-12547464 GCA_023531435.1 Papaver californicum | reverse complement strand
ATTAAATCAATTTTTATTTAAGGCAAATAATCATCAAATAATTGCACTAATTAATTAAATAAATATTATCATATTTTTTTGGAAAAAATAGCTTCCACCATCACCTCAGAGATGGGGTTCAGCTCCTCATATTTTTCATTTGCTCACAATTATAATTGGAAGAAGAAAATAAACAATAACGAATGAAACAGAAAAACTGCAACGATTATAAATGTTACCGCAATCACTGTTACAAAGATGTGTTTCTGATTCAAATAAAATGTTGCAGAAACAGCTACAGGAAATATGACACTTTTTTAGCACTGTAATCTTCAAATGTATTAGCAACGGGTTCTGCGACTCTTTCTGAATGTAGTCTGCGTCTTCTTCTTCTCCTTTACGTGATGAACAGCAGCAGCAACAGAGAATTGTGAATGATATTTTTAGCTTTTCTCTCTAATCTGAACCTTACCCCCAAGCTTCCTCCCCATTGTATGATACCCGAAACCTCTTTTTATAGCTTCATAACACCTCCAAATCCCTCAATTAATTCTCAACAGGAACTCATTAACCCGATGATTTTTTTCTTGATTTTTTTGATATGATTCGATCCTCGGTATCTCTGAGTATCTCTTAATCGTCTTTGATGTATGAATATATGTATTTGATACTGATTCTCTATGGATATTCTCTTCACCAAATCATTCCCGAAAATATTTCTCTCGAGAGAGAAGAAAATAATCATGATCTGTGATTGAAGATTTCTAGTGATTTTCACGTATCCTCTGGTCATGATTTATCACTTTAGTTATGGTAATCATTCTCTGTGATTTTTGACCCAAAAATCACGTGAAAATTATACCCAGAATCTCAACAGAATATAATCAAATTTTCCCGCCATTGCATTTTACTTTGAATTTGGGCATGGGTGCCCCAAATCCAAAGTATATGTGCCTTAATCAATTTGGGAGGGTTCCTTTAACAAAATCTCGGGTGCCTTTAACACTTTTGATAAGGGTGTTTCTAGCACTTTTAAGCCCATTTTTTCCATATTTATTTATTCCACCAAAGTATCTGCAATCACATAAAATCACACTATTAGCACAAAATCAAGCTCTAGCAATGAACAAATTAAGGACAAATTAGACACGAAAACGTGTCTATCACTGTATTGTACAGAACCGGTAAAGCAACAACTAATGTTTCATTAAATCAATAAATCAAAATTATGGAATTAATCTATTCAAATCATAATAGTTTGTATCAAATAATTCGATTTAATTGATCTAAACTTTTAAGTGGTTTCAACATAAACCCTAGATACAAAATTAGTGAGACATGGAGATGAATTTCTTAAAACCCATAAAAATAATTAAGAAAAATATAGAGGAAGAATTAAAACAAATTCCTGATACCGTCGTCGCGTCGCTTTCTTTCCCTTCTTTTTCCTGTTTTATTCAGCCGTTCTCACCGTTCAATTTCTTCTCTCCCCTCTTGTACCTCTTTTCTGACGTTTTTGTCTTCTTCTGATTCCACCTGCACCTGCCTCTTTCCCCCTTTTTCCAATCTCCAGCCGCAACCCCCATAAAAAACAAACTGAAAAGAGAAACCTCAAAACCCCCTCTCGAAAAGAACAAAAACCGAGTCCCCCTAGGTCTTCTTTCTGTCAGGTATTTATACTAATCTCTTCAACCTAAAAGAAGACCTAGCCTAGACCGTAGCCTCTTCTTCCTATCTCTCTTTCCGCACACCCATTCACGTGCTTACAGCCTACCCTACTCTCATCCTTCTTAACCTAAAAGAATAAGTTCATTTTTCTCTCCAATCTCCACCTGACGCACGTACTCTTCTTAACCAAAAACAGAAGACCAAAGCACCTACTCCTCATGTCACTTTCAATAAAAAGACTCTTACACACTTTTTACTTTTCTTCCCACGTGTTGTACCACCTACTCTCACCTCTAGGATAGCTCTTTCTTCTTATATCACTGAACCACTTTTCCAAAACCTATGAGAAAGTCTAGCTTTCCCTCTTCTCTAGCTTTCCTCTTTCACCCCAACACCTAGCAGACAAGTCACTCTTTTCCCATGTGTTACGAAGCCACCAAAGGAAAGTCTAATATGTACTCATCTTTGTCTCTTTTCACACCACTTTTTTCATGTTTCCTTTCTTCAGCCTAGCCTAGGTCTACTTCTCTCACCACTTCACACGTTGTTTCACTTAGCCAGAGCCCTACTTGGTCATTCAAACTCCCACTTTAATTTGTTGCCAGCCAAACCAAGAAGACAACTCCACTTCGTTTTTCATAGAACGTGTATATTGATTGTATGGTCTCATAGACAAATTCCGCATGCATAGTCCATGATTGAGTACTGTTACAGAATGTGTGTTTATCACTTTTGACTATTTAACCATTTTTATTGGTAATTTCGGATTTTACGCATTCCACCTAATAGAACTATAAAAATATATTATTAATACAAATTCAAGTACTAGCAAATATGAATTAAGCGGTAAATGTGTATGAATTATGCTCGTATCATGTGTCATCGGCTAATTTATCGGTTTTGGTAAATGGATCCTCTTATGAAAAGTTCAATCCATCAAAAGGCTTAAGACAGGGAGACCCAGTTTCGCCCTTCTTATTCCTATTAGTAGCTGAAATCCTTACAAAATTGATATAATGAAAATATTTGTAAACTTTTCTTTAATGGTTTCTTCAAAAGCAGAAGAAGGTAGAAGTTGGGAGGGGGAGGCGGTACAAAAGGGGAAGAAGGAACCGAATGAAGATTAGGGATAGGGCTCTCATTTGAAGAGTTTTTATATTTTTTATCAACGGCTACGATACAATCTTTGTATATCTACGACTAATATTTATTAGGACCGGTTTTCGTTCGATTCTGGGAAACTGACAGTAGTCACAGAATTAGTGATTATTTTCAGTTATACAAACCCAGTCCACAATCCTACAGTTTTCCCATCAAATAGAAATCGCTCAATAGCCAAGGAGAAGAATCAGAAGATGCTTTGAGTTAGGTTTGTACTTTAAATCCGAGTTTGAACTTACTTAAATTCCCCTTAAAATCCTTTTGTAATAAAGGTGAAAGATTGACCATATTTTTCTCCATTTGACACGGCTGATCAAGTGGTTCATTATTTAGAGAAGAAAGGTTTGTTGGAATCTTGCAACAATGAACAACAACGTTAGAGGTATCAGAATAATATATAAAGAACGGAATTGAAAACAACTCTACCACGGACAACTACGAGGACAAAATCACAGGTTCAACAATTTATCCTTAACACATTAGTTCGCGGGTATACTTGAGAAGAGTAATGCTAAACCCCAACTTGCGAATATGTGTCCAGCATAAGACTGCCCGATATAACTTGTATTAGCACAATACAAACTACCCACTCTTGAACTTAGCAACAGGGAAGGAAGGGAAATAAACACTCAAAAGCGCAAAACAAAGCGAGAAGATGGTGAAAATAAGACAGGATAGTAGCCGCTTCTGGGATGATTTGAAAACATATTTTCGAGTTGTATTTATAGGAGAAAGTTACTTGCATACCAAGTTAGGTTTAGGTTTTCTTATAAAACAAGGTTTTGTTTCTTGTAAAACAATTAAAAACGAAAAAGAAATTTTCCCATAAATAAAACTCTTAAAGAAAATATTTTTGGAGTTAATTTCCTAAAGAAAAATTTGCAGAATTAATTTCGAGTAGACATAGGACTTGGTACATGGTGTTCACACATATGGCACCCATTCCACCCACGTTTGTCTAACTATCCATATGATAATAGTTATATATTGGACATCCTTCTCTAGAATACCCAATGTGGGACCAAACTAAAGAGTTTCATTCACTCAAGGAAATGAGTGAGCATCCATAGAACCCTTAGGTCCTAAGATAAAACCACACTAAGACCAAAAACATTTAGTTAAAAACTTATTTTCTCCAACAATCCCCCACATGAATGATATCTCGGTAAAAAGCGAAAAAGCGGAATGTGGAAAATACCATACAGGAAAAGGTGTCCATCAGGTTTTGAACCTTTACTTAGTGAGAAGTTACCGAAACTACTTGCTAGAGATATTAAACGCGATGTCTTGAACTGCTAGCGTTTGATGTAATTTGCGATAACATCCACGCATGATATTCTCCTGGTGTTGCTAAGTTCGTGTCATTGTGTCCATTTTAGCCCTTGACATATCCTGTTTCTCAGAATGCTTTAGAGAATTTGCTCAAATTCTCATAGGACGCGGCCAACTTCCTCATTCAAATAGGTGAGTTCTATCAAGAGTGTTACTGCTACACCCCACTTCAATCTCAAATTGAAACTATAGAGCTCATTAATACTTATTAAAAGTCATCCTTCATATGCATTCACACTATCACATCAATACACCATAAGAAAGGACAGAGAATGTTATTCTCCTTATAGTATATATCTTTAATCACCACAAATTATTTGTCTCATTGAACCTTCGTCTTGGGATCTCCAGTAGAAAGGTTGAGTATCTTTCATGATAATTTTTATTTCATGAGCTTAAGTCCCATCCCCCTCGATGCAGCACTCACTATCTTTTTAGATAATCCTTTTGTCAAAGGATCTGTGATATTCTCCTTAGACCATGTGACAGTACGTCTGTGATAGCTAGATAAGTTGTTTCAAAGAATTATGTCTTCTACGAATATGTATAGACTTCCCGTTATAAACACTGTTCTTAGATCTAGCTATCACAGACGTACTGTCACAGTGTATAGATATAGCTGGCACAGGCCTATGCCAGAGAGGAATGTCTTCTAAAAATCATCTTAGCCATTCGGCTTCCTCTCTTGCTTTATATAACGCAATAAACTCTGATTCCATAGTGGAACGAGATATGCATGTCTGTTTGGAAGATTTCCAAAAAACAGACGCTCCTTCTAGAGTGAATACATACCCACTCGTAGACTTAGACTCCTCTGAGTCTACTCTCCAGTTTGCATCATAAAATCCTTCAAGGATGGCAGTGTAACCTTCATAATTCAAAAAAAAGGACATTATGTACTTCAAGTACTTCAGCACTCTAATAAGTACATCCCAATGCATCTTCCTTGGATTACAAGTATACATGCTTAACCTACTCATTGCATAAGCAATGTCTGGTCTAGTACAATTCATCAAATACATCAAACTTCCTATGACTCTTGAGTATTCAGGTTGGTTAACTCCTTCACCCTTATTCTTCTTGAGATTACAAGAAGAATTATATGGAGTACAAGCAGATCTACAGTTAAACTGATTATATTTCTTAAGTATTGATTCAACATAATGAGATTGACTCATACTATAGCCATTAGAACTTCTTCTAATCTTCATCCCTAATATTACATCAGCGGGGACTAAGTATTTCATGTCAAAGTTCTCATTTAATAATTTCTTAGTGGAATTAATAACATCCATGTTTGTACCTAGTATAAGCATATCATCAACATATAGGCATACAATTATACAAGCA
Organism: Papaver californicum; assembly: GCA_023531435.1. Taxonomy (NCBI): domain Eukaryota; kingdom Viridiplantae; phylum Streptophyta; class Magnoliopsida; order Ranunculales; family Papaveraceae; genus Papaver; species Papaver californicum. The sequence continues at coordinate 12,541,974 of JAJJMC010030977.1, read as the reverse complement.
TCCTTAATAATTTTAGTGTAAACATACTTGTCAGACTCATTAATCCTAAAACCACTCACATGATCAAAATTTTCATGTCATTGTTTAGGTGCTTGTTTCAAACCATACAAAGATTTAATCATTTTATACATTTTCTTTTCACAACCTTTCACTACTAATCCCTCGAGTTGTTCCATGAAAATTTCCTCATCTAATTCACCATTTATAAATGTTATCTTTACATCCATTTGATGTATCCCAAGGTTATGGACAGAAGTTATAGCAATTAACATCCTAACGGAAGTAATTCTAGTCACAGGTGAATAAGTATCAAAGAAATCTATACCTTCTTTCTGTTTGTATCCTTTAGCTACCAACCTAGACTTATATTTATCAACAATTCCATCTATATTACGTTTTCTCTTGAAGATCCATTTACAACTTATGTCCTTACACCCTGAAGGTAAATCTACAATCTCCCAAGTATTGTTATGATGGATGGAAACCATCTCACTAATAGAGGCTTCTTTCCACCATGGAGCTTCAGAAGAAGTCATGGATTCTCTATAAGTATGTGGCTCAGACTCGGCTAGGTATGTAATGCAACCAGGATAGGTTTTCTCAGCTCTAACCCTTTTACCTCTTCTAGGTTCTAATTCTGGTTCATCTTCCTCTAAAGGTAATGACTGAATGGTTGAAGGAACATTTAGGGGTTCATCTAAACATCTCTTTCGAGAACAAAGTTTCACAGGAAAAAAATTCTCAAAGAACTATGCATCCCTAGACTTCATAATGGTATGCAAACCAATGTCAGAAGTTTCAGAACTCACAACCATAAACCTATAAGCACCGGTATGCTCAGGATACCCTATGAAAACACAATCAACATTTTTGGATCCTATCTTGGTTCTCTTAGGATGAGGGGTGGCCACCTTTTCCAAGCACCCCCACACTTTGAAGTAAGCATAAGATGGTTGTCTACCTTTCCATAACTCGTATGGAGTTTTATCTGATCCTTTAAAGGGTATTTTATTTAGGATATAGCAAGGTGAGAGGATGCCATCCCCCCACAAGTTTGCAGGTAATCCTGAACTAATTAACATGGCATTCATTATATCCTTAAGGGTACGGTTCATACGTTCAGCTAGTCCATTTGATTGAGGTGAATAAGGTGATGTCGTCTCATGTATTATGCCATGTTCTTCCCAGAAATCTCCTACGGGAATTTCATACTCACCACCACGGTCAGACCTAACAGTTTTAATGGTAGCATCTAATTGGTTTTCAACTTCAAGTTTATACATCTTAAAGGCTTCTAAGGTATCGTCCTTACCCTTAAGCAAGTATATATATGACAATATTTAGAACAATCATGTATAAAAGTGATAAACCGATTCTTATCACCTCTAGTTTGAACTGACTTTATATCAACTAGGTCTGAATGGATTAATTCTAAGGGTTTACAGTTTCTCTGGACGTTCCTCCTGAATGATTTCTTAGCATGCTTAGATTCTACGCAAATCTCACACTTATGACCTCTATCAATCATGAACTTGGGTATGCAGCCTACGCTAGCCAATGTATGCATATTTATAGTTTACATGACCAAGTCTGTCATGGCAAACATTCAAGACACATACACATATAAGCAGAAGAATCATTCATATTTATTTCATCAGATTTTACATTAAGCTTATTTAGACCCTCAATCTTATAACTCTTACCCATAAAATATTTCCCCTTAGTTACTACAACTTTTTCAGACTCAATTACAAACTTAAAACCCTTATCATCTAAAACAGAACAAGAAACAAGATACTTGCAGATGTGTGGAACATGAAGAACTTCATTCAATGTGAGAGTCTTGCCAGATATGAGCTTCAGCCCGACCTTCCCTTTTCATGAAACCTCTGCTGCAGATGAGTTACCCACATAGAGTTTCTCGCCTTCCCCTACCTTCTGATAGGAGGTGAACAAGTTTCGGCTTCCACGCACATGCTTGGTAGCTCCAGAGTGTACCCACCAGTCCCTCACATTGGTCACTAGATTAACTTTAGACACCATAGCAGAAAACTCATTCTTATTCTCATCAACCAAGTTAGCATTATTCTTCTTATTAATGTCCTTTCGTTGTCTACAGTGAATTTCCATATGACCACAATTTCGACAAACATAACAAGCACCCTTAGGTCCTAAACTAAAGAGTTTCATTCACTCAAGGAAATGAGTTAGCATCCATAGAAACCTTAGGTCCTAAGATCAAACCACACCAAGACCAAAAACATTTAGTTAAAAACTCATTTTCTCCAACAATCCCCCACATGAATGATATCTCGGTAAAAAGCGAAAAAATTAGAATGCGGAAAATACCATAAAGGCAAAGGTGTCCATCAGGTCTTGAAACTTTACTTAGTAAGAAGTTACTGAAACTACTTGCTAAAGACAGTGAACGCGATGTCCTGAACTGCTAGCATTCGATGTAATTTGCGATAACATCCACGCATGATATCCTCCTGGCGTTGCTAAGTTCGTGTCGTTGTGTCCATTTTGGCCCAGGAAATATCCTGTTTCTCAGAATGCTCTAGAGAATTCGCTCAAATTCTCATAGGAAGCGACGCACTTCCTCATTCAGATAGGTGAGTTCTATCAAGAGTGTTACTGTTACACCCAACTTCAATCTTAAATTTAAACTATAGAACTCATTAAGACTTATTAAAAGTCATCCTTTATATACATTTACACTATCACATCAATAAATCATAGGAAGGGACATAAAATATGAGATGTTGGCCCTATCAATTTTGGATCACAACATTGACCCAAAAATGAGATGTTGGGTGTATCCCTACTCCGAAGGCGCCCACGTCCCTATCCCATAAACTTGCTTAGTCATCGGACGTAGACTTTCAAATGCTTATGGGCACATGTCGGTATTAATAGTATGTTCACCCACTTTAATTTAAGAGTAAACAAGCTACCCTCGCTAACATATCTCACTTTTGTTTGTTAGTTGGAACCTATGTAGTTAATTTCGGCCGAAATGGCCGAAATTTCGGGGTGAAACGAAGACGAAATCCGAAATTTCGGCCAACGATATTTGACCGAAATATCGGCCGATATGGACCGAAATATCGGCCGATATGGACGATATGGACGATTTTAAAAAAAAAAAAATTAAAATTAAAATTTGTTTTTTAAAAAAATCCTTGTTTTAGGGTTTCAATTATTACTCATATTTTTTATGATATTTTAGAATTATATATGGATATGATAATATCTATAATTAATCTAATGATTTCGATTAGAATTGTAATATCCTTGTTTAATTAGCATTTTAGACTATGAACTTTGAAGTTGTTCTTGTTTTTCTTATGTTTCCAGTTTGAACTTTGTATGAAATCTGTGAATCTATATATTTTAGATGATTACTAATTTTTCTTTCTAAACTTTATGAAAAAACGTTTGTTATAACGTGTTAAAATATATTTATAATTATAAAATATAAGCTAGTATTTTTTCATAAAATTATAGGTTTAAAATATATGGACCGATATTTTACCGATATTTGAACCGAAATTTCTCCGATATACCGGCGTACCAGTGTATCGCTCTCGACCGATACGAACCGAAATCCGATACGTAACAACCTTGGTTGGAACACAATTCTTTGTTTGAAGAGTAGGTTATGGGATATCCTCTTCTTCCTCTTCTACACAACTTCGAGTCATCAACAATAGAAAATATTTCCTCAAATTGGATTCCTAAGTGAAAGCTTAAAAAAAGTAGTTAAAAACAATGAATACACAGGACAGGTGGTGGAACCTTAGGAAAGCTCAATTTGCTGCAATCCTAGGGTTTTAAATAGAACGTTATTGAAACCCTTAAAAAAAACCAACAAAATTAGAAATGGCGAGTTAAATAAGAGATGAAGAGAATTATTAGTCTCAACATCAGAGTGATTCATCATTACCTCAATCAGCTAGACTGAGATCAAGAGCGGATCTTGTTTTGATTGTCTGCAACTGTTTCAGTTTTATTACTGCTTTAACTGCTTTTTTCTTCTTGAAATGTTTTTGAAATTATGAAATATGGGTTATGCCTTACAGATATTTGATGGGATATTTCGTTGTTATGCTGTTGGGATTACTGTTTTTGTTGTACTTGCTGAGACTGAATGGGGTTTATTTTTCAAGTACTGGAGAGTAAGTTTTTTTTTTAGTTATTTATTTTATTTCACATGTTACAAATTGGTTAACCATTGCAAGTTTTGTAATTCTGAATTTTTTTACCAATTGCTTCTAATTTGAATGTTTCAGGTATTGGAGTTTTGGGTTGGTAGAGGAATGCTACAAATATTGTATGTTGATATTTTAGATTTTGATATTGGTAGGTTGTTTGAAATTGAAGTAGTAATTGTTTTGGGATTTTTGGGTTCATATTATCGTTGTTTTTTATTTTAGTGTTGCTGTTATGACAAAAGCCTTTCCTGATGTTACTGGAAAGAGGAAAGAACTAGTACTTCTTCATGATATATCAAGTTATCTACTTCTTGCTTGTGGTGTAACCTATGTTATCTCCGTAAGATTGTACGGAGAGATTCGTTTATTTCATTGGGCTGCCTTGAATACTTAATATTGTTAAGAGGTGTACTCACCAAACCTGCTTCATGATCTTATCATTTTATACATCTACGATGTACACTTATGATTTCTCCAGCCATGTATGAACTTGATACTGGATAGGTGATGATGGGGTTCAAGGATGTAGTTTGATCCTACTGATTTTCTGACTTGGTTGAATGTGCAGGGTTTACTCTGCATTGGGTCTTTGAAACGTGCTCGCCAATGAAAAGAAACTACAAGAGAGCAAGCAATTAAAGATTTAGAGGTAATCTACCTTTTGAGTAGAAGTTTGAGATATAGATTTTAGTTGATTGAGGTCCCTTTCCTCAACTAGCCAGTTTTCGGCGTCATTTTATCAGAGTTTATTACTTTAAAGCCTTTCCAAATTGGATTTGTATCTTGCATTAGTACACAGGGAACAGCTCCTGCGTTTTCAAGTATGAAATCAGACACCCTTTTGCTAAAACATAGGTTCTGTCCCTTGGTTTCTCCCTGCAAAGAGTCTAACAGCTGAGTTTTCAAGATGAAGTGAGACATCTTTTTAGTTGGAACATAACATTACTTGAGAGTGTTAAATGCAGTTAGGGGAATGTTTGGTTACATGTATGAATACTAAGCACTTCTCTAATGTGTAAATGCAGGAAATGGAGCATCGGAGAGAGGAACTTGTGGCATTGCTACTTATGGATAGGCCTTGAGGCAAACACGTATGAGAATTGATCGGCTGGAACACTTGGCATACTGGTGTTCTGGCCCTTTTTTTGAGAGGAACTTGTGGCATTGCTACTTATGGATAGGCCTTGAGGCAAACACGTATGAGAATTGATCGGCTGGAACACTTGGCATACTGGTGTTCTGGCCCTTTTTTTTTTTTGCTTTTCGTGTGTTTGCGTTTGGTGCTCTCATAGATTAGGTTGAGGTGGTGTTTTCAACATTAAGCTGACAAATAGTTGCCCTTGAGGCAACAGTTTCTTCTTCTTTGTAAATAGTTGCTCATTACCAACATGAACAACAATCTCCATAATCAACGATTTTAGTGCTATTTTTTGGCCAGTTACAACAGAAGTGAGATGTCTTCGAAGCACATTCTGGTTTACACAGGAAGCATTTTATATATGGTGATGACAATCTAACACCAACTTCTCACAATCTAATGTTTCAAGTTCTCTTCTTTTCTATTACATCCTCCTGTGAAGAAATTCATTCCCTCTTCTCGTCTGCTATAATACTAGTAGTTGCATAATTCTGTACTTTGTGAGTTAGACCTAATAAAAGTAAACAAAGCATAGCTAAGAGCTTGATAGAACAAGGACCCGATACACAGAAAGTACAAGCGCGGACATCAATAATGTCCTCGACCATTAAATTACACAAGGATCTGATAGTGCTGTTTACTTTTCTCACTGACAGCGAGAAAAAGAAGAAACTGACAACAAGAGCTGCATCTTTAAAATGCTTACAAAACAGAAGCATATTTTCAAATAATGTAATTAGGTTAACTTTCCTCAGTAATGGCATCTGGTTGGTCAGTTAAGCTCATCCTCAGAAACCTTGACAAAGTGACTTATGATAATCCTAGATACCATGATTCTCTTTCTCTTCTGAATCCCTAGTTTGCCAAGCAGGATTTCTAGAAGTAGATACACCAGCATCCAACGACTCTCCAGCCTGATCAGAATTCCTCTCTTTAAATGGATCGGTGTTTACTGTGGTAGACCGCATTGCACGTGGTAGTTTTGAAGGAATTTCTTGCTCAACCTTGTTCTCTGGCTTCACAGTGTCTTCAACGCTATCCTGCTGAGCAGAAGATGGTGTCATAGGAACAATCTGCACAATAGATTTCTTATGCCATTTTTTTCTCTGCATCTGTTTTGAAGCATTTGTTTTTCCCTGCACGTTTAGATCAACGTAGTCAACAGTCGAGCAAAGGTGCTAAGGAGAATTCGCAGTTGGAAAGATATTCAGGCATGGACTACTAATACTACTACTGATCATCAACATTTGCACCCTTATTTTAAGTTGCATATAATAAAAGTTCAATCATATAGAGAGCAAAATCTTCCTCTGTTTCGGCAAATTGCATAACATACAGTGGCAGTAATTAGTTGATTGCTGTTGTTATTGTCTCTTGTCTTGAATTTGTTGTGTGCTTTTCTACCTGTTTCGAATTAAGAAGCAGGACACGATAGTAATGGTTTACAGCATTAAGCTTTAAACACAGTCATAAACGAAAATGAAAGGGCAAAGTATAGATATTCATGTCACAATAATTTCAGTACCCCTCACTAGCTAAATATGTGTGGTTGACTGCTTAATGAATGATTAATATAAGAAATTAATCAATAATAGTGTCAAAGATATACTAACTCACTCACTTTTTTGTTTTGATTTGTTTTAAATATTTTCGGTCAGTAGTCATATCAGTAGCCCTCTCACTGATCAAGCAAGAGGTGATACTGATACTACTCAGCCTTCATTAATATCAATAGTACTGTTTGTAGAAGGGTTGAGAGTATGTGTTGAGAGAGAGAGAGAGAGAGAGAGAGAGCTTACCACAGTATTCCCAATGTCAGATAACGGCTTCCTCCCTTTCTCACGTTTGACATTCTTCACATCAATAGGAGGTTTGTCAGCTAATGCGCTTTGTAATAGCATTGCACCATGAACGGCAAGAGATCTATTCTGTTCAACATCGACATTGACACTACAAGTTCCATCGTCTTCAATCACATCTGAATGAGGTGAATCGTGCACATCCACCCTTATTATGTTAGACCCTCTGTTTTCACACTTAGTAGGCACACATCCACATGAATCCCCACATGCACCTCCAGCCTCTCGGCACTGGCATTTGTTAGTTTTACATTTGCTGCTCTTACTACAAGAGCAGCAGATACCTGGTGCCTCACAATCCTCAACTGTGGAGTTCGAGAGCAGACCTACTGAAGCTGCGAGATCGATGGGATTTGACATCCCGCCAATAGAAGATCCCTTTCTTGATCCCTTTTTCTTTCTCAAAACCTTCCCCGACTGCCCCCATTCGACATCAAGAGCCTCAGAATCACAATCGGATTTGGAATCAGAAGTGTCCATATCATCAAAGAGCCCAGTGTTGTTGTATCCACCGTGGTTGAAAATAATGGAACTCCTAGGACCCTGCATATATGTAACACACAATTTAGAATACCTCAATCATTTTCTCATGTTGATATCACCCAAAAAGGTAACCTTTAAAAGTGTACCTTACGAAGGTCGTATATTCTTCCTTCACCAATATCCATGTCTATAGCTGTGGAGTCTCTTGGATTAGCTGATCTCTGTTTACGGAATCAATACACAACAAAAATTAGATTTAGGTTCAGCTTAGCACTCAACAAATCAGAACAATTATTTGCTGTCAATTTATGCTATGTCTAATTATGATTGTAAGTACGGAAAATAAAATAAAATTATAGAACAAACAAAAGCGTTTCAAATTATTAACATGGGTTGACATGCACAAGAATGTCACAGAATAAAGAAACTAACCTGCAATTTCTCTTGTTGAATAAGCTCTTTGTTTTTCATTTCCAATTTTCGAACCAAATTATTGAGTTTCACAACCTTTTCCTTCAGATCCTTTGATAAGGAATCCTTCTCTCTACACTCATCTTCCTTGTCTCGTAAATCACACCTGTTAACATTAGATGTTAAAAGCGCAGCGACAAATTGGAAGTCCAAGGTAATATCAGTTATTAAGAATAAACTTTATATGTCACTACAATCAAAACAGCATTCAATATTCCGAGTACCTTGAAGAGGATGCTAAGCTGAAAAGATAGCTCATCACTTCTTTTGCATCAGCAATAGTTCTAACTTGAGCCCAACGCCCCTTGCCAGAGTTAACACGTTCACGCTCCTCTGCTTCTGATAATTGGGATGCCATAGCTACGAGACTGCCAGATGTGGTAGCTAACATATTTTCAAGTGCAAATATCCTCGAGTTTCTTGCACCAGGAGACATCATCTGGGGGCTGTCACTGAATAAGTTGCTATTGAATTAGATCAGATATGTGTTTATACCACTAAAAGGAACAAAGCATGGGAATTATAAAAAGTAGCACTACTGAGTAATTTCAAAGACATGATTAATAAATCAATTTACCAAATCTTTTTCTGCCTTTGAATTTCAGATTCTTCTTTTAGCTTAGCAAGCTCATTTGCCATGGCAATCCTCCTAAACATTATAAAAGTTAAACTGTTAGAACTCTGTCAATACATTAAATGAATTTTAGTGCGGAAAGAAATGAGAACATACGCTTCCTTTTGTCGTTCATACTCTGAACGGACTTCGTGCACCCGTACCATGACTTCAAGTTCATGTTCAAGTGCATTCATTAATGCCTAATAGTTGAAGGAAAAAAAAGTTAGTAAGTATAACCATGTTTAATCCCCATACATGAGAGCAAAAGCAAAAACATAAAGCATATAATTCTATTTCTCCAATTTTCAGACCTTAACAGAACCATTTCCATTTCCAGCACCTGTGTGAAACCATGAACATCAACTGTTAAATCATGCTATAGAAAGAATAAAGAATTGAAAAATTACGTGCAAAAGTATTCTTAATTTGATTCTCACGTGAAGAATTCTTCCTAGCTTCCAGTAGCTCCTTTAGTCGTTTGGTAGCCAGCGAAGCTTCTTCTGTCTTTCGTTGCAACACCTAACATGAACAAACATAAAAACTTACAGTTATAAAAAGAAATCAATTGCAGCCGCGGTGTCTAACTAATAATATAGGACGAGTTTACCATCTTTTGCCTCTGGTTCATAGCCAACAACTTGTGCATCTCATACTCATTCCTCCTTCCTTCCTTCTTGAGCTTCAGCAGGGAAAAAAAAAGTCAGTTAGAAATAGAACTCATACATTACTTATATTGAACAGCTAAGTTGTGATGCTGATGATTTTTTATTTTTTTTTGAAACATAGTTCTAAAGGAGGTCAGCAGTAGCATATGCAAAAGTGTGAGGCTCTGTGATTTTACCTGCAAGACCTCCTTCTCCCGGGAAGCTTTCCATAACCTAAACTGCTCAGATTCTTGTTTTATCTTTTGTTGTAGTTGGACCTGAATTATGTAAAATAAAAGTGAATGTGAGAATCTGGAACAAGCCTCATCTATTGTTACAACATTGGTAGCAGAAATAAACACCTTTTGTGTCTTTATTCTATGAATTTCATCCTGTAGCCGTTTGGCTGCTTCATCACTTTTCTGTTTTTGCCTCAACAGTTGAAATTGTGCATCTTGCTTCTTCTTTAACATGGACACCTGTGAAGAATAGAAAGATTACAGAAAATACTCTATGAGTTCACAAGTATAAAGTTGTGATAATATATGATGATCTCTACCTGTGACTCGAGAAGACTCAGTTTCTGATGATATTCTTCTTTCAGTTTTGATTCAGAAATATTTGCATGCTTGGATCGTATATCCTCAATATCCTTCTGTTAAACTTAACAAGATTAGAAATTTTTATGAACAAAAACCTATTGATGATAAGTTAAATATAAATATAGATATTATACCTCCAAAGATCTCTTCTCATGCTCTAAGTCCTGAATTTTTTTCTCATAATGTTGTTTGAGCACTGATGTATGAACTCCTCCAAACTGTTTCATTTCAGCCTGCAATAAAGAAGATACAAGAAAAATTAACAAGCACTTGAGAGCATGTATCTTTCCTTGAAAGCATAGTAAAAGAAATAAAAGCGTTGTTAGTGCGGTGTGGATTCATGTTCTATTTGGTGGTATCTAAAGAGAAGTATATGCCAGCAATGCATGCAAAGGACTGCTTACATGTGATTCTTTAAAAGACAAGGAAACAGTTCATGATTTTGTTGATTTCATAACAATCTGGAATGAGAACTTTGAGTGGTTGCATTCACTTAGAACTTGGAGGTTTTAGCTACTTACAGCCTTAATAGTTAGTGCAGCTTAAAATCATTTTCAACTATTAAAATAAAATAAATAAATGAAAAGGTGAGATTGCTAGAAAATAAATCATCTAAAGAAATACACCTCCTTCTCCTCCAGTCGCTTGTCCAGTTCCTGAAGTTCCTTGTCCAATTGATCTTGCAGAGAAGAATGTTCCATCTCTTTTTCCACTTGTTCAGCTTCAACTACGAAATCGACTGACAATTTCAATCATTAAGAGAAAAAAAAAAGAAGCAGACTTTTATCTCAATGATGTAATTTCAGAAGCTTCAATGGCTTACCAGAATCAACTTCTTTACCATCACTGTCAGATGGAAAGACACGGACTGTTGGAAGAAACGGAATCCCTGAACGACTTGCATCATCCTCCAAATCAAGGCAAACGTCTAAATCACCACGAGAATCATTTAAACTCTGCAACCTCATTAACTCCGCTTCCAGAGATATATTTTTGGATACATAAGTACTCAATAAATCATTATCCTGAAAAGAATATTGTTAAGCTCAATTAGTAATCACTTTCTTCCATCATTACCAACAGACTAATAATAGAAGCACATGTGGCTAGACCAAACCTTTTTGACATCAGAACTACCATCAATCTCAGCCCATGACTTTCCTTTTTTTGATAATTCAATTTGAATAATCAGTTTATCTTTTTCAACCTGAGACAGTAGGTTGTATTAGTATAATCCAAGCAAGTTAAAACAAATAAAAGTTCCATCCAAAATGATAACAGAAACCTGAGCATCAACAGCACGTTGTTCCAGGTGTTTCCATGCTACTTGACGCTCATGAAGCTCGTGATGTAATTCAGCATTACTTGCTTTGAGAACTGAAATTTTTTGCCTAAGAATCTGAGGGAAATGAATACTTAAACTGAGTTATATTAGTTCGAATAACTAACGGCAATGATTAAAATGTCTCGTAAGTTTAATACCTGAAGCTCATCGTAAGTAGTTCCGCCTTCACTACGAATAAAGAGCAACTCAGCCTGCATCTGCTCAAGTTGGCTCCGCATCATTTGCATCTGAGCTGTCATTGGGTTGCGGTTTATCTGCATCACGAAGAGCATTTATAAGCAATAAAAATATGTTAAAATAAATCAAGAATATTGTGATCTGGTTTATAGTCCTTACAATAGCCTTATTCTGAATGTTCCGAGCACGATTCGCATACTTCAAAGTGTTCAACGTTTCTTCAGCATTAGAGTCAGCCGGACTCACACAAGCTGTAATCAAAATACATAATAATAAGAATCAAAAGCGTTGAATCACTCATGACCCAAACAAGCATAACTCAAGAGCTTTAAAACCAGAACTTACCAATCATCACTGTCTTGCTATTACCACCAAGTGAGTCCTAAAAAGCAGGCGCAAAGTTAAAGGGAATGATTAATAAACTTCATTTTAACAGCCACGTAAAAAAATAAATAAAATATGGTGTAAAAATAGACCACAAAATTAATCCTCTTGCCTGTAATAAACGTGTTAACTTGCTGTCACGATAAGGAACGTGCCCTCCTTCCTTCCTCTTTTTCTCATCTCCCAAAGCACTTATCACATTTCCAAGAGCCAATAGTCCTCTATTAATGTGAATGCCTACAACAACATAGACTTAGTGAGTAGACATCAAAAAAAAAACTAGCTACTGATGCCTTTAGTATTCAAGGTATTATTTTAAAAAACTTACCCTCTTTCAGGCGCGACCCATCTGCTCCTGTTCTTTTCGCACGTTCTGAACCTGCAAGGTCCACCAAATGTAGCTTCGTGCTCAAGATATCATCACCAACATCGTCATTGGGGATACGCGTACTTCTCTTTTGCTCCATTGAGATTGTAAAGATGGCATGTGAGCGACTATAAAATAGACACATAGAAATGCAGTAAAAGCTTAGTGAACTGTTTCAAAGACAAGATTCAAGGGTAAGCGTAAATCTATAACAATTACCTACACCAATGAAAATATTAAAGCTTATACTCTATGATCAGATATAAATCAATACCTAGATTGACTGTTCATATTTGTACTTCCAGTAGCACGTGCTAATGAACCTCGGGACAAAAATGATGCCATCTCCTGTTTTGTGCTGACTTCTGGCTCTGTAACACCAGCAAGAGTGATCCCTCCATTTGCTGTTTCTCGAATTTGTATTGGATTTCTTGCAGGTGCAGCTAACTTTGCCACTGTCGCTTCACCTTTGGAAGAAATTGACAAATTTGGATCTAGCAAATCAAACACTTCTTCTTTAAATATCTGTGAGAAA
>JAJJMC010030977.1:12507968-12524136 GCA_023531435.1 Papaver californicum | reverse complement strand
CAAATTTACGGTTGGGTTTATTGGCGAACCCAACCGTAAATATTCCTGGATACATTTCATCGTTTTGATCATAACTCCTTCATACGATGTCCGATTGACCTCATTTTTTTTGGGTTAGCTTCGTATTTCAATTCTCTACAAGATAGAAATGAAAAAAAATATTAAAATCTATTTATCTAATTATACGATTGGGGTTTAAAGATTTGTTACGGTTGGGTTTGGTTGAAAACCTAACCGTAAATTTGGGCAAAAATGATGTTCATCATTTTTCTTCAAGTTACGGTTGGGTTTGGTTGAAAAGCCAACCGTAAATCTGAGAAAAAATGGTGTTCTTCGGTGTTCTTAGGGCTAGGGTTGGGTTCGACATGAAACTCAACCGTAAGTTTCTCTGAACAACAAAAAATCAATCTTTCAAATTGTGATTTCATCAAATTTGAGCCATTAAAAGATCAAGAGTATAAGTTAGAGGTGTACTCAATGCTACGATGGTTTATTGAATCAAAATCTAGGGTTTAAAAAAAAAACGACAAAATTTTCTTAAATTTCATCTAGTTTTTCTTCCCACCAAACACAAATTCAAAAAAAAAAAAATTCAAATCATTTGATTAAGTTAAAGATTATGTTTAATTAATCATGATTAGCTTAATTTTTTAATTAGTTATTTTAATTAAGATTAACTAATCAGGGGTGGTTTAGGCATTGTAAAAATATTATGGATAAGGGGGTTTTGAGTTTTACTTCATGATGTCCCTATTTTGTCTTATTATTGGAGCCCCTCTATTGACATTGGAGCCCCTATATCAGGCTTCTAAATAAAAATATACTAGAAATCACTTATTTACGAAAACGCCACTTTTGTAAGAATAGATATAAGTATTTAAAAACTCCATAGCTTTCTAACTATACATCCATTTTTTATAAACTTTATATATTTAGAAAACTGTTTGAATTATCTACACAAAAAATATAAAAAACGATATTAAAAAAAAATATTTTTTATGTATTTATATATTTATATTTTTTAAAAAAATTAGATATAATTTGAAGATAAGTTAAAAAAAATACACTTTTTATATCTTGCTTATGGTGGTGTTCAAACTTCAAACCCTTTGTTTTATAAATATAAATACAAAAAAATAAAAATTAATTTAATTTTGGGTCATTAAGTATAATAACGAAGCACTTAATACGATAAAAATAACATTATGCATTACCGACGTGCAACGCATGTGCTCACTACTTGTATGCATAATGCATGCATACTCTCAAAAAATCCTCTTGTACTAATTCTTTTATTCATTATTTCCTTGTGTAGTGGAAACATTTTGTTTTGTAACCTCCTACTACTTTTCACTAATTTCATGTTAAGAATTACCAATGCAGCATGAATTGGAAGTATCTTTGTTATTTCTGGTGTGTTAATGGACTTGAATACTTGAATATGCATAGCTGATGATTGGGGGTTTACGTTGAATCCAAAGGGACCAGTACCACATCTCGTGATGTTGTTGTGTGATTATTTTTTAGGAGGTTACATATTTAATAATCCTTTTATATCTATTATACAGGCGGAGTTTAGAAATTTCATAGTCTTATTAGATATGTGGAGTTCCAATTTCAATATTATTTTTTTTACATATTTCCTTATTTATGATACTTAGGAATCATCATAATTAATTTAATATTTTTAATGTTTGGAATAGAATAAATGGTAAAACAGAAAAGATAGTAAATATTTATGAAATCTATATCTTTTCTTATTCAAAGAGGATTGTTAAATTCCGCCTATATATATAGGGACGGAGGGTTAACTTGAATAGGCGGGTCAAATTTTCAAAATTCAAATAGTTCAGCTGCAACGGCTAAGATTTCATTTTTTTTAGTATTTAAACGTTTTGGAGGGCCACCCTTTCACAATAAGAAGTTTTCGCCATTAAAAAGTACTAGTAATAAGAAGTATTCGGCCAAAACAAAGTCTAAGAGGGTGTTTGTTTTTTGCACTTTAAAGTGATTTTCACTTCAAATGTCTTTAAAATGGTGGGACCCATAAAAATAGGGTGTTTATTTTTTGACTATATAGTGATTATCACTTGAAGTGGTGGTGATTTGAAGTGCAAAATATGAAGTAGCAAAAAGCTACTTCAATTTTACCACTTCAAATATTTATCACTTACTACCTATTTTATCCTTTAACAACTATTACTATTCCAAACTCTATCCACAATCTTTCACAAACCTAAAAATCTAAACTTTCACCATTTAATAAATCTCTTATCCATTTATTTTATATAATGGCTAATCTACCCCTTGTTTAATTAGTGTTAATTTTGATTAATTTGTTAATTATAATTAATTAATTATTTTTTTATAAAAATAGTTTTTTATTTCAAGTTTTTTTTTAGTTTTTTTTTTCAATTTTTTTTTTACTTTTTCTGATAGCTTTTTAATATTTTTAAAAAAATAAATAAACTTTTTGTTAAAAATTAATTAATTTTTTATTAAATAAATAAATAAAATGATTGTGTATATAGCCCAAATTATAATAAGTCGCCCCATAATGGATTTTGAGATTAAAATTGAAGAAACATATCTAAGGATAAAATAGACAGTTGTAACATTAAAAACACTTTAAAGTGAAAAAACAAACACACATCACTTCAAAAAAACACTTCAAAGCGCCTAGAAAACAAACACACAGCACTTTAAAATAACATTTGAAAGTGCAAGTACTTTAAAATGATTTTCACTTTAAAGTGATAACCAGTATATAGCGAAAAAAAACAAACACCACCTAAAAGTAGTAAATAGAATTTGTGGGCACTCCCAACGGGGCATATGCTATGAGTGTGTGATGTTGTCGACAACTCAAAATCTTCACGCAGAGTGAAGGATTCCAAAAATGCAACATAAGGAAAGCTAAAAGCATAAAACTGGACTACGGGTAAACTGGACAAGGGCAGAACTGCAGAAACAACAAGAACCACATTTGTTTTGATACTCTCAGTCTCAGCTAGTTCAGTTTTTACTTGGTAATGTTTATTCAGAGCTTAGACCTAAGGCCAAATCTGCTTCACACTAGAGTTACTGGTATAGTAGTACTAACAGACTTAACTTAATCAAAAGATCTTTCAACAAGTTTATCCAGGGTTTTGTGCAGCTCTCTTTAGTTGAGGGTCGTGAACAACATAAGATCAAAATTACTTACTTTCAGTTTCCACCGGTAAATTGCAAATCACCTGAAACAACTGAATTTGTACATGAGTAGATGAGATCAACAACACATATAGAGTTTAGTCGTGTATGCTTAAGCAACCATGATATGCACAAATAGTATTACCAAATATAATACTCCCTCTGTTTCTAGAAAAGTGTTACTATCATTTTTCTAGAAACGGAGGGAGTATCATTTCAAGCTCCAAGTCTCAATAACATTAATCACCAATCATTGTTGTTTTACATTAGCAGTATATTATCAGGTTCATGGCTTTACTGTAAACCAGTATACTGTAATACTGGAAGACCCACAAAAAAAACATCATTTAGATTTGCTCGTGCTAGATGAACCCGAATTCTGGGAAAATTTTGTCAGACCTTCGCTCCAAGGGTTACCCCATTACCCACCAAAATACTTGTCACTCCCGTTTTTGAGACCTACAAATATCATTATTACTCCAGTTAGGCCCAAACTACTGAATGAGAAACGACAATAATATCCATCGCATATAGATTCTTCCTAAGCAGACAACAAAAAGAACAAAAGGGTTGAATCAAATTGATCATCTACCATGTCAATATTCCTATCTTCGTCATCAAAGAAAAGCATTGAGTTGAAGGGCACCCCAGTTCGTCTATGGATTCTCTGGAAATGCTCTGTCTTATGAGTCCAACTGGAGAAAATCTCCTGCATCATTATCAACAGAATTAAAAGGCAGCACTGAATAGAAAGGCAATGACATAATCTCCAAGTTTCAGGTGAAACACTAACGCAATATCAAGTCTTGCAAACAAACATCAAATTGCTTGCTGCCCACCTGTTCAAGACAACAAAATGACATCTACATCCTACTGGAAAGGTTGGATCTCAAATGTGTAAGAATAGTTGTCTCGCACTTCCCCACATCTTTAAGATTCTTAACCCTTTGATGACTTAGATATCATATACTCCTTGATAACATACACACATATCAAAGCCAAAGGGTTTTGTGAGGGAGTGTTGTATTTCTTTTTGTTTCTCTTTTGCTTAATCTAGTTTAGCCTTGGTCTTGTCTTGGCCTTACTCTTTTGTAAACCCTTGAGTTGTGTTGATCAATAAAATTTTATGACTAAGCAAAAAAGAAAGAAAGAAGGGTTTTGCTCACATGGGCAACAAACATGGATTGAATCTCTAATTTGCCAAGAAATGTCTTTGCAATATCGGCCGTCGGTGATCTAGAAGCAATGGCCATATCAATTCCCTTTTCCTTTAGTGCAGATACTATGCCATTTACATGTGGATAAAGCTTCGGCCTCATGCTTGGAGCGACATTCACTGAAAGATGAGCAAGCATGTGATCAGCATAAAAACAGCCTCTACCAAAACCATTATGCCGTACTACTGCAACGAACCCATTTAATTGCTTAGCAAACAAAAGAAAAGTCTCAATTGACAAACCCAATTAACATATTTCAATCTAACGCATCCATAGTAGTATTCAAGTTCAAATTACCAACCCCAACTAAGAAATTTTAGTATTCAAGTTCTGTTGGTATCATAATTTGATCCATTTTCGATTGAAAGGAATAGAATAAAAATATTCATTCTTAACGGGTACATGATTACTGAAATCAAATCATTATTTTCTTAGTTGAAGTATGGGATGTAGTTCAATCAAAGAAATAGGTATGAACTCATCTCAATTACAAGGAAGAGTAATGGATAAATAAATCCAAATTAAACCCGAAACACTAAAACTAAACATAATTGATTTGTTCTCTACTGAGCGAGGGAGAGTGCTTACCAGTAAAATGGCCAGAGAGTCTAATCGAGATCAAATACAACCAAACGATGTAAAGTTTCGAAGAGACCTAATATCTGCAAGGCTTCATCTTTCACCTTATTCTCTTCTCCCATCTCTCTATTTTCTCCGGTCGATTCCTCCTCTTCTTTGGGAATAGTCCTCGTCAACTAGTCTATGTCTTAACGTGGACGAATAAGGTTTTGTACATCTCGGTCAAATTTCTTGAGTCCGACGATCCGACGGACATTTTTTCTTTTCTGGTGAGTGAAATTTACTCATCCGATTTATCTCGTCCGAATTTCAATCCGATTTATCTCAATCTCAGTCTCTGACGCGCTGATACCGAATCGCACATTGAATCCCGACTCCGAAATTCAAAACCATTTTTATTTTTTTGAGTATATTTATTTATTTTTAACAAATATTCACAAAGAGAATTTGCCAACAAGACAAAGAAAACAATAACCAAAAGAGAAAAGGGCATCAAAATCATGTAACTCTAATCTAGTCAATAAATCAGTCAGATTTTGAAAAGATTAAACTAGACGGTCGTTTCCAACTTGTTAAGTCATATAGGTGGTGAAATACCATTTAAGTCCTTGGTGTGGTTAGCTTAACTAACCTATACCCGAATAGACCACCCAAAAATAGATTTGAGATGTTAATTTTATCTCCTTCTTTCCTGTTTTGTGAATAAGAGAGAGGGTAAAGGTAGAGAAATTATAGAAAGTAAACCTTGTTGATTGAGTGCTGGTGGTTGAAGATAAAGCTAGGAGAAGCAAGAACATGACCCATCTCATCTTTTTCCACCATTCCAGTGTTAGTCGGATTTTTTGTTCTTGCCGGAATAAATAAAATACGGGAGAATGTGAGTCGATGATAATTAGTTGTTGTTTAATGTTGGTTTTGGTCTACTGAATAGATTGTTGGCATTAATGTTGGCTTATTTTAAGAAATTTTGGTTGAACCCTCTCTGCAATTTGTTAGCATGGGTGTTGGTTGTCATTAGCTTATACTGTAATATTGTAAGTGGTTGTGATTAAAGTACTGGTGTAATGGAGATATAACTCTGACTGTTTTGCAATTTTGTTCTTAAAGTGAACTGTGTTAAGCCTTAAAAACAAAAGACAATGTAAAATTTGATTTGAAAAAAGTTAAAGTGGTAATAAGTGACTGTCTGATTTTACTTATTAACCAACTTGGACTAAACCTTCGATTCTGTGAAATTTGGATCAATTTTTTTTGAATAATTGAATTTGGAAAGAGTATTGTCTGAGGGTTGACATAATTCTTTAAAGATTGTATAGGGTAGTGAAGCATGTGACACTTATTATTCGAATGATATATGGTCAATTGCAGATGGCGAGTCTTATGGGTCAGTATCTGAAGTGAACATTCCATGGTAACTAGTTAAACAATAAAAGTTTTAGAAACAACCACTAATTTTTGAATGCTTGAATTTGGAAAGAGATTGTATAAGGTAGTGAAGTTACTGATTTATTATGAATTGTATTTAGTTGAGAACTACGCGCAATATGATGATGAAAAAATGTGTTTTGGCTATATGTGTTACTTGTGTTTGGAATGTGGTAGATGAATAGGTGTTTTTGTTTGTTACTGGGGTTCAACTAGATGAGTGTAGAGATTATCCTTTGTTTGTGTAAAACAAATATGAGGGACTTTTGATCACTAGTGACTCGGGGATAACTATATGGATGCACATTAGTTCCTACTTAGAGGGGTAGGGTTAATTTAAGGGTTATTTTGATTTTGGATCCTATTAAATGGTGTTCTTTGCGTTTGGGGTCTGAAAATGACCAACTTTATATTTAGGTCCCGGTCATACAGTTAACCCTATGTTGACCTCTTGACCATCCATAATTTATATTTTTACTTGATGGTGTGAATTACCATTAAGCATGGGCGGGTCACGTGTTTCTTTTAAAATCCTAGACACACCAAAAAACGCATCTGACGGCTCCTATAATGTAACCCCATTTAAATCCCTAGTCTCACGCATATCCTACAACTGATTTGGGGGTAAATGTATGAAGCTCCACCATTCTTGCATCTGCAGTAGTTGATCTGAGTTGACTGTCTCCATGTGGATAAACTGAAGGAAGCCCTATCAGTTGCTACTCCTGTTGAATAATTGAAATGCAAATTTATGCCGAAATCACATTGAATCGAGAACAAATTTATCCCAAAACCACACTGAATAATGAAAGTTAACTAGCCCTGATTCCTAAACAAAAAAATCAAATTGGAATCAAAATGAAGCTCAAACCGAACAAAATTATTCTTTTAACAGATTTTTCTACATATTCGTCAAGTTACAAACAAAATTAAGCCAAACCCATTTTGAATTGTGACCAAATTAATAAGAATTATGAAAGAAAAAATAGATTCCTAAATGATAAATTATGAAAGAACCTCAGTAATAGCCAACATATAGAGGATGCTGACTAGACGTGCTGACTCATCATTCCACCTGTACAACCAACCTGTCTTCACATGGTCTTCACATGGTATTCACGTGTTAGAAGATCATGATATGTATATAAAGTGTGTAATGTACAGGATAATACATTAATGATATATTCTTTTCTTCTTCATTTGTCTTACTCTAATATGGTATCAGAGCATTTTCTTGGGAAAACGCTAAAGAAGAATTGATTTTTTTTTTAAGATCAGTGAAAGCCATTAATGGCAGATCATGGGAAACGTAATATTCATCTTCTCTTTTGAATAAGACTTCTTGGTTAACTCAACAGAAGCAAACAGAACATTCATTTTTTCTTTTGAATCAATTTCTTGATTTACTCAATAATAGCAGGGATCAGTTGTCAGACGCATGCATCTTGATTCAACAAAGGAATTAATAACAACAGCTGCAGCCAATAAAGCAACAGAAGCATTTAATGGCAATAGCAGTAATGTCAGACACGTTATTCTTGATTAAATAAAACAAAGGGAAAATATCAAGAAATCAACGGTTTCTTTTGAATTGATTGTCAGTAAACAACTAATACACGACAATCTAAAGAAGAGTGGCAGACAAAAGTTAGTGGAGCTCATTAATATATAAGCAAGAACAAGGGAAATTTCGAGAAGCAACTCAAATAATATATAAGAATGAACAAGAACAAGAGGTAATTCTTTTATTTCTCTCTGCTTCTCATTTTCTCAAGTATTCTTTTCTCTCTGCTAAAATATACTGATCTTGAATATACAAACTAGAATCTTTGGCTTTATACTATCAAGAGGATTAAAATCAACTCTTGATAATCTTTACCCAGAAATTCTTGTTTGTAACTAAGCTGATCATATTTGTTCCTGATCTAGAGTTTTCTGTTCTATATCAAATATTATGATCTACAATATATGATTGAAACATTCCCATCTATTTCATCTTCTATCATGGAAAATAATTCATCAAATATTATCTCAAAAATACCTCTCAATCAACTCCATAACTTTGTACATCTGAAGTTAACAGAAGAAAACTTTCTAGTTTGGAAAAATCTCATGAATCCAATCATTCAAAAATACAAGCTAAAGAAATACCTAGATGGATCTTTCCCTTGTCCTCCACCGTTCACCAATCAAAGAAATCAACAAAACGGTGTTGAAAACCCATTTTATACTGAGTGGATTGATGAAGATTCCACTAACACTATGTGGATAAACTCCATAATTTTTGACTCAATCATAGCCTATTTATGGAAAATAAACTCCACAATTTCTGACTCAATCATAGCCTATTTCTGACTCTCAAAACTAGAAAGTTTTCTTCTGTTCCCATCTATTTCATCTTCTATCATGGAAAATAATTCATCAAATATTTTCTCAAAAATACCTCTCAATCAACTCTATAACTTTGAACATCTGAAGTTAACAGAAGAAAACTTTCTAGTTTGGAAAAATCTCATGAATCCAATCATTCAAAAATACAAGCTAAAGAAATACCTAGATGGATCTTTCCATTGTCCTCCACAGTTCACCAATCAAAGAAATCAACAAAACGGTGTTGAAAACCCATTTTATACTGAGTGGATTGATGGAGATTCCACTATCACTATGTGGATAAACTCCACAATTTCTGACTCAATCATAGCCTATTTCACTCATTCAACAACATCTGCCTCTCTCTGGCAAAACATTGAAAATCGCTTTGGTAGAGCATCTTCAACCCATTCTATTCAGTTGAGAACCAAATTACTTTCCATAACTCAAGGAACACGATCAGTTTCTTCTCTGATAAATGAAATTAAAACACTCTCTGATCAACTAGCATCTGCTGGTGAAATAGTCAGTGATAAAGAATTAGTTGTCATTACTCCCAAAGCTCTTAATGATGACTGCATCCCCTTCGCAACATCGATGCGTCACAAAGATCTACAGAGTGAAGAGACAGTAGTTCAAGAACGCACAAAGATTCAGAAAGAAGAGCAGCATGCAAAGGCCTTCTTCACTAACTATGGCAGAAACTACTCCAGAGTGTCATCTTCAAATCATCGGGGGTTTCACAGGAATAATCAGAGACATACAGGCTATGGACAGCGAACTCCAAATCCAGCCATATTTCATAAACAAATGACTGAAAGAGGAACAAATCTAAATGATAAACCAATATGCCAAATCTGCAACATCCCAGGTCACATAGCCACCACCTGCACTCAGAGACTTAACTTCTTTTATCAAGGGAGAACACCACCAGCAAATCTCACGGCAATGTTAGCTGCAGCTGATATCTTTGGTGAAGAGGAATGGATAGCAGACAGTGGTGCTACTAACCACATCACATCTGATAGCAAGGCTCTGCAAGAATGCACACCCTGTGATGGTTCAGAGACAATTCAAACTGCAAATGGGGAAGGTATGCAGATAACACACTTAGGTAATACTAGTAAGTCTATTGGAATTAACTCTTTCCTGCTTAATAATGTTCTAGTTGTCCCTAGAGCCTCTCATAATCTCATGTATATTCATAAATTTGCTAATGATAATTAATGTTCATTAACCTTCGATTCCTCTGGTTTCTATGTGAAGGACAAGACCACAGGGAAATTACTTTTCCAAGGTCCTCATAGGAACGGTCTCTACCCCATTTCATTCAGCAACTTAAATCATGCTCCACAAGCACTATCATCTACAATCTCTGATAATCTTACACTTCACAGGAGGTTTGGCCATCCATCATTCCAGACTCTGCAAAAGTTATGTCATATCTTACATCTGTCTAATCCTTTACATAAACCATTATCATGTATGGACTGTAAAAATTGTAGAAGTCATAAACTAACTTTTAGTATGTCTCAGTCTGTTGCAAATAAACCTCTTCAACTATTGCATATGGATCTCTGGGGTCCATGTCATGTAGCATCTGAAGCAGGAAAAATGTATTATTCAAACATTATTGATGAATATTCAAAATATTGCTGGATTTTGCCATTGGCCTCCAAGTCTGAGTTTAAGCATGTGTTTGTTCAGTTTGTTACAAGAATAGAAAACTTATTATCTCATCCAGTAGTTACTATTAGAACTGATAATGGAGGAGAATTTGTTAATCACTTCCTAAAAGAACTCTGTGCCACTAGAGGAATTACACATGAAATGTCCTGTCCACATACTCCAGAGCAAAATGGAGTAGCAGAAGTAAAGCATAAACACCTTCTAGACATCACTAGGACTTTTCTGTCTCAGTCTAAGTTGTCTACATCTTTCTGAGTTGATGCTTTACAGACATCTAACTTCTTGATCAACATACAACCAACTAGGTCCATATAATACCTATCTCCATATCAAGTATTATTTGGAAAATCACCAGACTACTCTTTTTTAAGAGCTTTTGGATGTAGTTGTTATCCATGGTTGAAGCCATACACAACAAATAAATTACAACAGAGAAGCAAATGTTGTGTGTTCTTAGGCTACAGTTTGCAACAGAAAGGATATAGATGTTTGGACCCTACAACAGGAACAGTCTACATATCAAGACATGTTACATTTGATGAAACTAAGTTTCCTTACTCCACATTGGTTAGTTTGATTCCAACAGAGCTACATCCTACAACATTGGAACCTCCTCAGATTATTTCTAAATCAGCAGTAGAGCACACTTCTAACACTGGGACAGTTGTTTCTACTACAGTACAAAACAATCACAACATGATAACAAGAGGGAAAGCAGGAATTAGCAGGCCTAGGTACCTTGTATCCACTAGATACCCAATACACTCAGCCCTACTTGGTACTTCTATTGCTGTTCCAACATGTATCACAACTGCAAACAGAGATCCAGTATGGAGTGAAGCAGCTAAAAATGAATACAAGGCCTTATTAGAAGCTGGAACATGGTCTCTTGTGAATATATCTGAACAGACCAATGTAGTGGGCTGCAAATGGTTCTTTTGGGTGAAATACAACCCAGATGGAAGTGTAGCCAGGCACAAAGCCAGATTAGTTGCAAAAGGGGTTTCACCAAAAACCAGGCTTGGAATTCGAAGAAACGTTCAGCCCAGTAGCTAAACCGGTTACAATAAGAGTGATATTGTCTCTTGCTGTTCAAACAATTGGACTATTAATCAGTTGGACGTCTCAAATGCGTTTCTCCATGGAACTCTGAAAGAAGTAGTATACATGACTCAACCACCAGGCTTCATAGATCAAGGAAGGCCCAAAGTTGTATGTTTACTACATAAAGCCATTTATAGGCTCAAACAAGCACCACGGGCCTGGTTTGAAAAACTGAGTCACAATCTATCTACATTAGGACTTGAACAATCGAAGGCAGACACATCCATGTTTGTACACCACAACAACTCAGAAATTACTGAAGCCCTGGTATATGTTGATGATATTCTACTTATAGGAAACTCAAAAGAATACATCCAACTTGTTATCCAACAGTTACAGAGAACAATTCCAATAAAGGATATGGGACAGGTCCACTACTTTCTGGGCTTAGAGGTGTCTCGAAGTGCAGAGACACTGTTACTGGGCCAAACAAGATATGCCCTGGACTTGCTCACTAAATACAAAATGGATGGATGTAAACCATGCAATAAACCCATTGCAGTTTCTAGTTCTCTTAGCAAGACATCAGGTGAGATTTTAGGTAACTCAATGGAGTATCGGTCACTAGTCGGAGCATTACAATATTTAACGTGGACACGACCAGACATTTCATTTGCAGTAAACCTTGTGTGTCAATATATGCATGAGCCAAGAACATCCCATCTAGAGGCTGCCAAACGGATACTAAGATATGTAAAAGGCACACTGTCCATTGGGCTATGGTTCACAAAGGGAACACCATCTTTAGTGGGCTTTTCGGATGCTGATTGGGCTGGATGTGTAGATGACCGACGCTCAACCGGAGGATATGGTATCTTCTTGGGGTCTAACTTGGTGTCATGGTCATCTAAGAAACAAACCACGGTGGCACATTCAAGCACGGAGGCGGAATATTGAACGCTAGCCCACACGGTGGCGGAAATGGTATGGCTATGTTATCTCTTGAATGACTTACATTTCAAGACAATAGGTATACCAAGAATCGGTTGTGACAACATTAGTTCACTAAGTTTGGCATCAAACCCGGTTCATCACTCAAGAATGAAACACGTACAACTTGACTACCACTTTGTACGAGAAATGGTGCAAGCACGAAACTTAGATGTTTTCTATGTTCACACAACGGCACAACTAGCGGATATATTCACAAAGAGTCTTCCAAGCCCAAGATTCAATATGCTTCGGAGCAAGCTCAAGATGGTTTCCAACCCCTTGTGCTTGAGGGGGGATAATAGCCAACATATAGAGGATGCTGACTAGACGTGTTGACTCATCATTCCACCTGTACAACCAACCTGTCTTCACATGGTCTTCACGTGTTAGAAGATCATGATATGTATATAAAGTGTGTCATGTACAGGATAGTACATTAATGAAATATTCTTTTCTTCTTCATTTGTCTTACTCTAATACTCAGCACTGAAAGATATTAAGCAGCACCACTACCAATACATTGAGCATAAAGTCCTTTCTTTGAAGTCCCTATAATTTCTAATTTTGGACTAACACTTCCTTTTCTTCCACGTCACCTTTCTTTACTTTTCCACTTCCATCCATTGTTTATTTAGCTGGATTCGTCGGAAAGTTATTTTTACATGAGGCGATGGTGGCTCGGTAATCGGGAAGAAGAAAATAAATTATCTCATTTGACTAATTATTTAACTATGATACAATTTAAGCCATCCATCAACATGTGATCTTAGATCTAACCACGTGTCTAACTTTTACCAGGGATGAGTTAGTATATAAATAGGAAGTTAGGTTTCTAGTAAGTAATTTTAATAATTTAACTTTTTTTAACATGTCAAGATAGTCAACTTGGGTCAACTGCTTGACTGGGACCCAAACATAAAATTGGCCATTTTTAGACTCGAAACGAAAATACACACTATTTTATGGGATCCAAAGTCAAAATAATCCTTAATTTAATTGAAAAAATATGAGAGTCGTATGTTTTACAATAAATTAGGTTTAGTTGACTGGCCCATTTAGCTGTAGCCTTTGTCTTTCTAAAAACCAGTAAATCGGAAATTGTATTGTCAATTGATTACCTTGATTTGCATGGTCATATATTAAATGTGTTAGTTAGTTGTTATTAAATGTTTTTTGTTATGTTATAAATGATGATGTCCCTTGTTAATTACAGTTTTTGTTTACATCATAACAATATAGGTTGTTAAAGGATATAGTTTAAAATACATATATATCTGGTATAAGTGTAAGTGTTGCTTTGATTGTAAACGAAAACCATTTCTAAATACTTAAATATATGTGTATCAGGTGATGCTTCAACTGGTGGGAGTTTAGTTAATGTTCTATTGTCGTATGGTGGGACGATAAAAAAAGCATATATAAATGATCTACAATATGTCGGGGAGTCAATTGTTAATAAGTTCCTGAAGGTCTCTAATTTTATGGTCGTGTATGAATTTATGAAGCTGGTGCAACAGTCCTTCAAACTTAAGTTACTTAACCCTAACAAGATTTACAAATTCTACTCTAGGGTGTTTGTGAGCGTAGGGGTGTCCGTGTTTGTTGATATACCTTATTCTGATACGATTGGAGATATTGTTGTGAAGGATCCTAATGGGCAATGTCTTACAATTTTACACCGTTGAGATTATTGACGATGATGCTCCACCTTAATCAAATGCTAAATGTAACAATCAATGGTATCCATTTCTCCTTCATAGATTCAAATGTACCTTTAATGAAGAACCAATTGTCACTTACCCGTCACCTCTCTTTAGAACGAATGTCCAGGTGCGTATAATTGATTATTTTTTTAGGGCACTTGACCTGTATCCATTTGATTGTTGTTTGCTTACCATTTCAGATGGCATTTGCCAGCATTCCACTTGTGAATGGTACACCTGTTGGGGGCGTTGAGTCCATTTTCACGCTCAACCAGTACACAGGTAGTGTATTGTACTCTTCCTCCAGTTGTTGGTATCTTGCCTCCTGATGGTTGTCATGTATCCTATCAATATCAACACTATGAGCTCACCGACATGTACGATTGACTGTTTAATTTACAAGTGGGAGTATTTTTTATCGTTGGACATTTATAGTGTACTTCTACCCTGTGCCCGGTTGTATAGGTCATTAGCCGTGTCCCGGTCTGAAAACATGGATGGTTCCTCATGTGTAGAAGATCCGCTTGTTGCATGTAATATCTCCCAGACCACTGGAACCTCTATATAAAGAAACCAAATTGATTATAAATTAAACGTAGTTTGTTTATATGTGGAACTTTTTATGATAAACGCTATTGTTGTTAGGTCTGGTGTTAATTCCAATATATCCACGACAATTGATGTGTTCAATATGACACTTGGATTTGACTTTTTCTCGGATGACATGCAGATGCATCGCATGTCGGATGATGAAGGACATCATAGGTTACCCTTACACGCCCATTTCATTTAATTTCCTTTAAGACAAAATAAGTAAGTTGTAGTATTATTGGGATGATTGTTGGTTCTCCCATAATGTCTTGCTTTCAGTCCAGTTGAATGTGAAGATTGCATGGACAAGGATGAACCAGACTCTGAGGATGAGGGTCTTGAGAACATAGAATGTGTAGTTCATGCAGATCCCGCATTGGACACGACCATCGTTTCCACTAGTTAGTTGAAAGAACATATTGATGTTTCGGGAACAACCGTAACATGGGGCATTTTGTTGCCTGATCCTGTACCAATTATTCCTAAAAACAATTGTTCAATAACAAATATTAGTGGTTTAACAGTGGTTTTGATCGCTGATGTATCCACTTATTCGACGAATGAAGTGCATGGTACTTCGATTCGTCCGGGTATAGCTGAGTTGGATATGTACATTGTTGATGATTACAATATTGACCTCAATAACGATGGTTTGGTGACCATGAATCCTCTAGGATTTGTTAATTTGGGTGTCAATGGCCCCCTTTCTAGTTTTGATAACTTATATGTTTCGTATGGTTTTCCCAAACTGTACCAAGTTATTTGAATCCCTAGTTGAAATACACGTCATGGGCTTGAGAAAGCATGTTCCTAAAAAGATTACGTCCGGGAGGTGATGTGTTTTATAAAAGTGGTAAAAAAATTGTTCACTCGGACTTGTGAAGATTGATTTTTAGACTTATATTTTAATACTAAACTAGAAAATATTTAAAAGTTGATAACAAGATTGAGAGAAACTGGGACTCAGGATTCCACCATTTTTCATATTCATGTGATCATACATTAATTCTAGACAATTATATCTCATATAATGAAAATATTGACTCTGGTTCTTTGTCAAAAGTAGATTTTTAGAACACTGACTGTAAATCCTAAGCATGGACCATCAAAACACTTAAGCTAAGCATGATCTATCAAATTAGATGACAACCAATTAAGAAAAATCATAAATCAAATTAAATTAATGCAAAAAGTCATAAAAGAATTAATTATAATTACCACAATCATGAAATATGGCTTCCTCCATTGTCCAAGTGATGTATTTTAGCTCATCATGCTCAAAACACTCTCAAAATAATTTTACAAAGCTCAAAGAGTGTTAAACAAGAAGAAAAAGAAAAAGAAAATAGTTACACAAAAATCTGC
>JAJJMC010030977.1:12452350-12507958 GCA_023531435.1 Papaver californicum | reverse complement strand
TTAAACAAGAAGAAAAAGAAAAAGAAAATAGTTACACAAAAATCTGCAATGCTTATAAGCGTTGCAGGCAGTTCCGCAGCCACGCCCCACTCCACAACGTTGTTCTTCAATTTGAGACATTTTTTTTGCTTATGTTGATAAACGACTTCTTTGCTTCTATTGTTCTTTATATGTTGCAAACAGGTTGAAGAAACCGTTGCTGATCAACGACGGTTCTCTCTCTTGTTCTTGGTGTTCTTCACCAGCAGAAGCGTGAAGTTGCTGTGAATTATTTTTCTTTCTTTTCTCATCATGTAAGCCTTCTCACAGCTTTGAGAATATATTCTTCATACACAAAAATCTCAAGAGATAATATCCTCCTTTTCACGAGGTATTTCTTTCATTTATGCTGATTTTTTTCCAAAGATTCATGGGATGTGTTGACGCTGTCTTGAAGAGTTTAAGTTGTACACGAATCCTTTAAATAAGGTAAGAAAATTTCTTGTCTTAAAATCCTTAAAAAACTTCCAAAAGACTCGATTAAATTCATACAGTTAAGAGAGTGAGATTTCCCGCCAATTCTTGTTTGAATTCAAAAGAGGTGGGTGCCTTTATCAATTTCCCTTGGGTGCCTTTATCAATTCATGGGGGTTCCTTTAACATTTTTAAGCCAATTTTCCCTATATTATTAATTCTTTCAAAAATACCTACAA
Source organism: Papaver californicum (assembly GCA_023531435.1). Lineage (NCBI taxonomy): Eukaryota > Viridiplantae > Streptophyta > Magnoliopsida > Ranunculales > Papaveraceae > Papaver > Papaver californicum. Next base: position 12,507,266 of record JAJJMC010030977.1, on the reverse strand, counting down.
ACACAATAAAATGACAATATTAATACAGAAACTGAGTAATAATATTATAAATATGAGATTAAATAAGACACATAAACGTGTCTATCATGAGGTTCAGCGCCAAGTGCAAGCATGCTGCGAGTGGATGCTTGTGGCATATTCATGCAAATAAGATGGGAACGTTGGATGCTCTCCAAATCAGAAAGTACGTACCACAACACTCATGTGGTGTTAATCGGCGAAACGGGGCACAAACATGCATATGTGAAACATATTGCTTCTGAAATTGAACAAAATGTGCTTGGGAACAAGGAAACATCACATGACTTTATCAAGATGTTCACCATATAGGCATATCTGACACTAAAGCAAAACGTGCAAGGAAACTCGCCTTAGAGTCTGTGTTTGGAAGCTTCATTGACTCATTTGGCTCTTTACCCAAAGTTGTTTACCATATGGAAAGCCTCAATGATGGGACAGTCACGAGGATTGAAGTGGTGGATGGTGAATTTATCTTTTTTTTCTGGATGTTTGGTCCTTGCATAAATGCTTTTAGAAATAATCTTTGCCGGTTATTGCAGTTGATGGGACACACCTTCGTTGTTGTTACTCATGTACCCTACTAGTCGCATGCGCCTAGGATGGTGATAATAGCGTTGTACCAATCACATATAATATCATAGAGAATGAGAGTACGGGTTCTTGTATTTGGTTTATGAATTTGTTGTGGTTGCATGTTCTTGACGGTTACGAGAGGATAAATGAATTGGTTGTAATAACCGACAAAGGGACTAGGTTAATAAGGGGCATGGCTACTGTGACGCCCAATGTAAAGCATGTTTTATGCGTTCGTCATTTCATGGAGAACTTCTTCAACATTTTACGTGAGGTTATTGTGCGTGATTTTATGTGGATAGTTGCTACAACGATTTGCCCGTAATTTTTTAATACCATTTAGGATATTTCGGTAAAGTCCATCCCAAGGGTGCAGAATGGATGCTTACTCACAACAAGGAACAATGGACGCAAGCATTTTTATTTTGAAGAGGTGAGGTATTTTAACGACCAACATGTGTGAGAGTACTAATGCTCAATTTAGAATTGCTCGGTTTTATCCAGTTGTTGTACTTGTACAAACAACTCGTGTAAAAGCATCAAAATACTTTATTACCTGAAATACAGGGAACTTTACCCAATCCAAAAGTATTACTAGGTATGCGTCAAAGAAACTGGTGGAGGCATTTCGTAAAACCAAACAATGTATCCCCACCGATTATGGTAACAACAAGTTTTCGGTCAACCATTCTGGAGCACTTAACAATGTGAATCTTGCATTGCATATGTTCACTTTTCTTCAGCTCCAAACTGTTGGGATTCTGTGCATACACACATGTTCTTTCATAATACGTTTTGGTGCGGATCTTGTTGACTATTGCCATGATTGGTATTCCATGGATAACTGCAGGCGTATCTATGCTACTCTATATTCGTACCCGTTGAAGGTTACTCCAAATGGACGTTAGATTCTACATTTGTATACATTATTCTGCCGGTTTGGACGAAAAAGATGGGACGACCATTGAAGAGGAAGATAACAGAGTCTCAAAGTGTTTCGAGGGTTACAATACGGTGCTCAAATTGTGGAGGTGTTGGTCATAATCTTCTGCAGTGCAACGCAACTCCTATCCCACGTCATACCCAAACGTAGTGTTTGAGGTTTGCCGTCATTCCATTGGGTTGTAGTTTTGGATAATGTTAATTATTTATTTTGTTGTTGATAAAGAGTGGATAAAGAGCGGTAATTCAATATGCATTATTGATTCATAGTTTCTTTAATTTAAGGACATATATCAATTTTATATAAAATGATATAGTCTTTTATATAAATAAAATAATCTTGGTTGATGGATTTCTGATTTGATATCCGACTTTAGATTCTACTCTCGTATAAAAAAAATAAAAAAAACACCAACACCTATTTTTCTCTTTCTCGTTCTCGTCGGATTACCTCGATTCAGGTTTATGAATCCTTTCAAAATCCGTAATACAAGATTTTCATCTAGTTTCATCCACTAATCCTAATTACATCGCTATCAACAACATTTACTCCGACAAAGCCCTAAAGTGTAAGTACAGAAAACCTCACATGGATTCGAAAAAAAAATATCATTGTCAATATCAGATAATGATGAAATTAAAGAATCTTTAGATTTGTTAGATTATTATTCTAAAGATGGTGGAGCTATTAGATTGGTTAGAATTTTCTCATGCTCACGGAGGTCATCTTTCAAGACCTACTCAACCTATCTTTAATCGGAACCAGGAGTTTACTAGACACCTTCTACCTTCCCCATTAGAACTAAAGCCTACAATAGATTGACTATCTAAAAACCAATGGACTATCTAAAAACCTTAACAAAGCAAAAATTTGTTGTAGAAATAAAATCCTACAACAAGTGAACTATAAAAAAATATCACTAAGAAAACTAAAACCACAATAAAAGAACTATAAAAATTTACGCAAACTAAATGTTTAAAGCTGGGCATTAGCATCATATGTCAAGAAAAGACCTTCCTCTTCCTATTCCTTTATCATTTTATTTTGCATTTGTTCATAAACCTTCCTTACGGCGGGTGTTAGAACATTAAGGTCGGTGGTCATAATACGGTCATATTATTTCCGCTTCCATAATTTATCTTTTTGCTTTTGAGCTTCTTCCTTCAACTGTTGAGCTTTTTTCTTTAATTCCATGTATTTCCTTTTTCATCATTGTTTCCATTAGTTCGTGATATTTTTTCTCCTTTTATTTATTCAAATTTCTGCTGATGAAACAAATGTTGATTTTCAATTGTAGACTGGAAACCACTCAGTATGGCTGCCGTATCCTTTTGTTCATGCACTTTTTGGATTTTAACTATACTAGTGTTTTTTCCTGGCGATCGAGAAACTCTCTTTTCAATATCGATAGTCTCCATATCCACATCCATGATACCATCCGACAATGAAGATGTATGGGATGTTTGTGCTAATGCCGATAGAGCCTCAACAAGACCTTCACCAGTTTTCTTTGCTTCTTTGAAGTTCCGGTCTTAGTGAGTTGTAGTGAACACCATATAGGATTTTCTTTCAAAATTTCCCAACAATGTTCGAATTTGAACGTTGATCCATCTCTTGTCTCCTTGTACACTCTTAGTGCTTCTCGTTTATATGAGTGCGGAAGCAACAATAATAGATAAAATTAGTACCGCAGTAGTGTATACGCAAACCACAATTGTAAAACGGAACTAAATGACAATCTCACCACGGCTAGGAACTCAAGAGATTCATATGCAACATGAAACTTTGTTAAAACAACTTGGATCTGACCCAATAGCATGATAATCCATTGGATCTTCGGGTCTCATTATAAGTGTCCATGTTCTCCCTCCAAGCAACCAAAATACGAATACACATTTTCACTTGTTTGATCCTTCCCTACAATTGAATCGACAGAGACATATGGATATGCCTTTGTTAGTGCGATGTCTTCGGAAATTATCCAAAGTCTCCGATGAGGATTGGACGATTGGGTCGGTGAATACTTCTTTTCTTTTTTTGTGATTTTTTAGTAGTGTTTGATAAATTATTTTATAAAGGAAAAATACGGGATCGAGCATCCCGATGACTTTGGAAGGAATACCCAGTCCCGTTTTGTTGTTCAACGATGGATGGAAATGAACTACTAAATTGATTCATACCAAAATGAGGGTATGATAGAGGGAACTTGGTGGGAATTGGTTTGGTTTGAGTTGTTCATGTTGAGTTTAATGGTGATAATGGGTTTGTGGAGTACCAAACACAACAGCCGGATCAAAAGAGATAATCTGGACACGAACTTCTTCATTTTCTTTGATTCCATCCTTGTTTGCTTGATGAAACTCGACTGAGATAGTGTCCGACATAGTTGAACAACAACTGCAAACATGGAAATGTAAGTTTCCTTTGCGGTACAAAAACACAACATCCAAATAACCATTATATCTAACAACAATATAAACTTAATGATACAACATGTTTTACAAATTAGATATCATGAATCGACCAACCAAAACAAAAACCTGTAATTTTTGAAGCATTTCTTCAAATTAAACTTTCATATAATACAGGTTGACTGCAGATCATCCAGGACAAAAGTTGGATGATAGGTAAATATACCATGACTACCTATCTAACCATAAATTAAATCATACGAGTAAAAAAATCTCGATAACAAGAAGATTTTTTTTTACAGACAAATTAACCTCACCACAATTCTTTTGCTATATTTATAGATTCTGAATAACAAATCAAAGTTTTTGTGTGAAGGACGTATATAGTCAATGTTTTTATAGGCAAATCACGATAACTTAATGTTTAATTTTGGAGGGAGTATTGATTATCAAAATAATTAATGGTTAATGAAGGGAAATTCAGCTCCAACAAATATAAACAAAATCTAATAAAATTTTTTTTGAAATTACAGTTAACCTCGATAAACGAATGTTTGAAAAATGAATAACCTCGTCAAATGAATAATTTTTTTCGGTCGCGACTTGGGCAGAGGGGCTAAATGAATAACCTCGCTAAATGCATTAACAAATAAAAAAAAATTGAATCCTTAAAAGCCCTATGAAAGTATAAATAAATAATCATTAAATTTTATAGAAAAAATTATGTATCAATAAACCAAAATACTTCATCCAAACGATAATGCTCGTATAAGAAGTCATTTCTTCCTAAAATATGCAACTAAAGTTTATTGTTTTTTCCTTCCACCTAAACTAAAATGCACATCGTTCTTAATTTTTTGTAATGCATGAACAATTTCTAGAATATTTTGCTCTTGTTGTAGCAAGTCATTTTTTTTTGTGATTACTATTTGAAATGCCTCTTTTGATGACACATTTTGTATAACACTATTATTATCTGGTTAACGATGATTCTCACAATTTATTATTGGCTCGATTATTTATTTGTCCGTATGATTCCATAATTGTGTCATTCTCGTTACGATAGTTCAAAAGATGTTCGACATCCATCAAATTTCTATAGCATAAGTTAGAAATGATATCAGTTAATTCTTGAGTATCTTCTTCCAATTGACCAATTTTTGGTTCGAAAACATCAAAATTATATATATAAAAAACTAAAAATTCTCTTTAAATAAATAAATATACATTTACCGATAAATAAATAAAATATTCGTCTAACGATAAATAAATAACCTCGCTAAACGAATATTTTTTTTCCGTCCCAAGGGTATTCATTTATCGAGGTTAGATTGTATTGATTTATTTTTTTTACACAGAAGCAGAAGAAAAAGTAACAACAAGGTTGGAGATGGATATTTTTCTCCTTAGTTTTAAGGAAAAATTAAACTTAAACGGGAAGCAGGATGTCTTGTTTGTATTGCCACATAGGAAACAACACAATGACTATTGGAGAAACTCTAAACACACTTGTCCTGTGAAGTCATTAAAATTACTACTATCGGGTGTATTGACTATTAAACAATATTATATTAAGAACTATTTGGCCAACAACAAGTCGTACTTATTTGTTACCCGTCTATTTTGAAGATAATTAAGGCCAAATCCTATGCACATAACAAATAAGTTAATTTGTCCATTTTGAGCCACTATGTACAAGGTAAATGGGTAAATTGGTTAGACAAACCGGCATATTTACCTGTTTGGCCACTGCAACAGAGTTTCTATCGAGCAATAGAGATTCTGTCACTTGATAGAGATTTGGTCGCGCGACCAAGTTTCTGTTGTTGAGTTCTAATTTTAATCGTTTATTATTTTCCATCTAAAGGTCCTTATATAATTTATAATTTTGATTTTGTCCTTTAATTGTTATAAATCCAACGACTGTTTTTAATTATGTAATTTAACACTAATCACTTCTAATATAATTTTTAATTCTTAATTATATGTAATTTGATTTCAAAACGAATAAACAAGCTGAATAATTTGATTAAATTAACTAAAACTATATTAAAATACTAATCTCCATTACATTACATTTAATTAATTATCAGTAAAAACTTAAACACTTCAATAAAAATCTCGGACAATCTCTGGCCTCCTGTTTATCTTCATTTGACGTAACTTCCAATCGATGCGCTATTGAGAAGATTTTCCTTGGTTTTTGTGAGCAGTATTATAGTTAACTTTCAACGTTTCTTTGCCTTTATTTTTCTTACCGCGAATTCTTCTTTGTGTTTTAGATGCAGATTTAACTTGGTTAACATCCAACACTTGAAGACCTCTTTATTTTTTTGTCATTCTTTATATTTTTTTATAACCATCACATATCTTGCTAATAGTTGCTTCAGGTATGACTTCGAAAAATCAAGTTGGGTTGTAATTTCTGCCATTTGAAAATTTTCTTTTAAATAATTAATGGTTTTAATTAGAAAAATTGTGTAAAAATTGAGTGTACGAAAAAAAAAGTAAATATTAACGTATTTATAGGCGGTGAAGACTTGGTCGCTTACTTATTTTCTCATAATGGCGCGGATAGTAACTAGCATGGAAAACTAGCCAATTTACTCATATGCATAGGACTGGCCTAAGTTATCTACTCATATAGGGGCTTACACTTCCAAATAGAGGGGCTTTTCAAGGTTTCAGGGTATCTCAATAGTTGGTTAGGGGGTATCCTATAGCAATGACAAATGTCTACATTACCTTTTTTAACTTTAAAAAGTCTAAACTACCCTTCAATTTAATAAAAGAAAAATCCTAACTTTAATTGATTTTCAAAACCACTTCATCTTCTTCTTTACCAAGTACCAACCATATCATCCTCTTCTCCCCATTTCTATTTTTTTCCATCGATTCCTCGTGTTCGATTAATCGGCGATTCGAAAAATTTATAATCGTCAATTAAACTCTATTTACTCTATAGTAAAGATGAAGAATCCTACTAGTGATGGCAATCAACAACAATCAAACTATTCAAACCAACCTAATCAAGAGATTGAAGAAGAAATCGGTGGTGAATGCGTTGAAGCTCCCCAACCACAACACATGGTGTATGTGAGGTATTATTCGACAAGAACCCATGTTATTTTTCTCATTTTTATGATTGAAATGTGTTTTCTTGATTGATTACAGAAAAAAGGTTTTCAGATTGTTAAAATTCCAACCGTAGAAACATAATTTGAAGAACTTACGGTTGGTTTACCAAAAGTAACTGGGTTTTCATTAAATTTATGGTTAGATTTTTCATATTTCCAACCGTAAATTTACATAGTGAAGATGAAGATGACATTTTACGGTTGATTTCGATTATCAATTCCAACCGTAAAAATCACCAAAGGCTTAATTTTTTTTAGTCTTTTACGTTTGGATTTTATCAACCGTAATTATATTTTACGGTTGGTTTCGAATTTTAATTTCCAACCATAAATTTTCCTGGTAGCCTTATTAATTTTGGAGGATAATTTACGTTTAGATTTTCGAACCGTAATATTATTTACGGTTTGTTTAAAAGTCAAATTTCAACCGTAATTTTAATTACGATTGGTATAAACCAACCGTAAAATATCCTGATTTTTTTTGGGTTAATTTTGTTTGACATTACCTAACTTGTGAGTTCAATTGTATTGCTTGTATGTTGTAGGAATAAGAATAGGGAAAAACCTAAACTCAAAAGGAATTTAACACCAATTGATCACACTCCCATCCCTCGCCACGATGTTCACTTAGGGGTAGATAATTGATGCGTGAGAAAGGACGATAAGAAGAAGATGAATATGGAGGTAGGCGGTAGCTCTAGTCAAGTTGTACCACCTGAAGAGGAAGATAATGTTCTTCAATCATACATGAAAAACATACAAGACATAGAAGGTGGGACAATTTGATCTACCAGTGATGAGTGGAGGTGCACTTGTGATTAATGAACCACCATAAGAGGAAGACAAAGAAACCTCAAGTGAAGAAGTTGTTGATCAAGGCAAAGGTAAACAAGTTGTTGTTTATTCGCCTCAACCTCAAGTGAAGGAAAGAAATCCAAGGAAGAAACCTACACCGAAAGGGAAGCATATTCCCAAAGGCAAAGATGTGTTGTTTCCTAAGAAAAATAATGGCAAACTTTGGGGTGAGGCCCAAGATAGGTCTGCAATATTATTTGGTTATCCAAATTCATGGGCTGCCAAAGTTGCTGAGAGTAGGGTAATAATCTAAAAACTTCACTTGTTTTGTTATGATTTTCTTTGTTTAACTTCAAATTATAACTTATTGGTATGATTCTGATTAACAAATTTTGTTTCTACTTTTTGTAGGATCATACAACCACCGTGAAGAAATTGGTTCGTCAAAGGGATAAACATTGGACGTTAACTGAAGAATATGATGTTGTTCGTACTCTAGTGATGAATACAGGGATATGGCCCGAAAGTTTCAATTCAATGTTGGCATATGATAGTGTTACTTGTACAACCTTCAGGGAACGATTTTGTTCTGAAATCGATATGTTTCATCTCCCATTCGGCGAGATAAAAATAATGCCGGATGATGTCAAGCAAATTCTAGACTTGGAAGTTTAAGGAAAAGTTGTATATGAAGATTTTAACATGTGTTGGAGTGATATTTGTATCCTTTTTGAAGACACTCTTGGTTGGGATAGAAAAGAAGCCGAGAATGAGTTTCAACTGGCTGTCGGAGAGAAACTGGGTGAAGCAAAGAAGAAAGGTTTAGGTATGACCAAGAAGATAATATTGCATAGTCTGAGGGACAAGTTTGGAGGAAATGAGATGAAGGAACGGGCAGGGCAGGTGATAGATGTAATTACAGCTTTGCGGACAGCAAAAGCGTACCTGTTGTACATCCTTGGTACCTTATTCCTCCCCATAACTCGGGAAATAGGGTCAACGATCATTTTCTACAATGGTTGAAGTATCTAAAAAAGACACATGAGTATTCATGGGGCACTGCCACTCTCGCTTATTTGCTCTACAACCTTAGAAAAACCTCGAGGGTTGGAGATACTTAAATTGTCGGGAATACCGGTCTTCTTCGGGTAATATATGGTTAATTTCAATGTTTGTATGTTTATTTTTTTAGCATTCTGTTATATATATTTGATATCTTCATAGGCATGGGTTTATGACCACTTTCCAAGCCTGGCTCATAAGACAGAGTGAAAAGATGATTTTACTGGCCATACGAGAAAGAAATTCAGATTCAACGATATTCAGTCACATGGGAAAAAAGCTAAAATATTAGAGAAGATGATGAAAATTGATGCTTTTACCGTAGAAGATATTGTATTTGATCTTTTCTTAAAGCTCAATAAAGATACAGAAGAAGATGAACGTGAATTTACTGACTTGGCAGGCTACAACAGGCCTTTATACTATCTGTTTGGGTTCGTAATGGCCAACCCTCGTCGAATTCTCCACCAATATGGCTTTTTCCAAACCAAGGTAACAACCGAAGCCTTTAAAATGTGTGTTAATGGCTCCATGATGGAAGGCAGCAGTATCATACTCAATTACACGCCAACGCCTTTGATCGCTATTTGGAACGACCGTTATAAACCAGAATACCAAATCCAAAGGCAGGAGGTAAATCCAATCGCAGGCATAAAAGAGGCCGTACGAGATTACTTGGGTTGGTATCACCATTTTGTTCATCCTCATATGATCAATAATGATCAGGAAGCTATGAGAATTATTCAAAAGGTTAAAGAAAATGACACGGGTGGTCTATTTGATGTGGATTATTGGAAGAATCTATATTTCAATCTGGTACGTAAATTACTTATGTTATTAATGCTTTTATGTTTCGAAAGACTCGACTAATATTTATTTTCATATGTAAACAGAAAAAGAAAGGACTTGCATTTGCAGAGACTATGAATCCATGCATAAGTAGAGGTGATCCAATGACGGCTAAAGAACAAAAGACCCTGCAACACAGGATACAGAAGCTTCACGAACCAAATCAAAATGAGTTTAAGCTCCGAAGAGGACTAGAGCCGATTCAAGAGGTGGTACTACCCAAAGTGAGCCGTAACCTAGTGATGATGAAGCCGAGGATGTGCAAGGTCCTCGTACTCGTGGTAGTGCTCATAATACCACGACCAAAAAAAGAGTTCATGGTGGTGCTTGTAATACCCGTGTTGAAGAATCTCCTCCTCATTTTCCTTAATTTTATATTGAATATCAAACTTTGGTTGTTTTTATGGGTAGATTTTAAATTCATTGGACGAATTAATGTTTTATTTTTAGTTTGAACTTTTGTTGTTAGAGTTAATGGACAAATGTAGCTTAATTTAGTTAAAATGAATGAAAAAGTTTTTATTTAAAATTTATGTAGCTAAGTGCAAAATGATTTGTGTAGCTATATTTGTGTAGAACATGTTAGAAATCATGATTCATTACATAAATTTCAAGTTGGAAATGAAACAAAGGAGAAATCAAGTCAAAAGACAAAACAAAGGATAATCTACTGTTGGGATCGCAAGTCCAAAACCAACTATAAAACTGACAGTACAAAAAATCTCAGATTTACGGTTGGTTTAGCAAGCCCAAAACCAACCGTACATTATTTCTCTTTCCAGACTTACAGTTGGTTTTGCAGACCAAATTCAACTGTAAATAAGAATAACCAGATTTACAGTTGGATTTTAAAATCCAATACCAACCATAAATATTCCTGAACCATAAAAGAAAATCATAGTACTCGCGTTTTCTTTAGTTTTTGTTTGATTGGATGAACCAATTTACCTTAAATTTAGTTAAAATGAATGAATAAGTTTAAAATTTCTATTTTAAAACCCAAATTTGAAGTTAAATTCAATGTTATAAATCATGTGTTCAGGATTATTTACGGTTGGTTTTGGTGCCTCAAATACCAACTGTAAAAACTGCATGTTATTGGAATCCAAAGTTACGGTTGGTTTTGGTGCCTCAAATACCAACCATAAATGTTCAAATTTGAATTTTGTACATTATTTGGCAGGAAAAAAGAGTCGTTTGTACAATGTACGACTAGATTTTCAAAAATTTAATCATTACACTAGCCTTTGGGTGTTTATTGTGTATAAAAGGATCACTTCTCTCAACAAAAATTATCACACTTCTCAAATTATATCTCATCTCTTCAACTAGTCAAAAAAATTAACACTTCTCAAACATGGCTACTAGATGGTCCACCAACGAAGATGTTACAGTTGTTCGGGCGTGGGTGGTTACCATAAAGCATGAATCACATCTACAAATTAACTTTCCGTGGAAGCTTTTTGGAACCGAGTTTTCAACATTTTTGTGGGCTTAGACGGTAATAAAAGTGGAAGAACATGGAACGTAGTCAGGGATAGATTCTCTCAACTCTATGATCGTTTTGATTGTTTTAGAACTGATTTGTACAATGCCAAGTTTAATTTCCCTGAGCTCGACATCAATGGATATGTAAGTATATCTCATTTTTCTTTTCTTCAAATCAATTATGATCTCAATATAATACTAACATATTGTTCATTTCTTTTTTCAGACTCCTCATGCTCTTAAGGAACATAGGCATATGTATGCCAAGAAGTTCACTCATTTTGCATGCTATGATGTATTGAAAGAAAATGACAAGTTTTTCGATCACGAGTATTTCGATGACAACTATTGGTCGATTAGGCGTCAAAACTAATCAAGTGTAATATTATGATCCACTTTATGCTTTAACTTTATTTTAATGTATTATCCTTCAATGAAAAATATTAAAAATCATGATTTATTTACCTAAATTTCAAGTTGGCAATCAAACAAAGGAGAAATCAAGTTAAAAAATCATACTACTGAAATTTCTACGGCTGGATTCGCATGGCCAACACCAACCGTAACACTGCAAATTTTAACATTAACAGACTTACGGTTGGCTTTGGACTTGCGAAACCAACCGTAAATATCTTCTTCATCGAAGGATCAAAGATTTACGGTTGTTTTGAAAAACCAACACCAACCGTAAATAATCCTGGATACTCATTTATGAATTTTCAAATGCTAAGGTTTTGTTTAGTTTTTGTACGAGTGAATAAAATAATTTAGGTCAAATTTGGTTAGTTAGAATGAATAAGCTTAAAATTTTGATTTATGTATACAAATTGGGAGTGAAAGAAAATACAAAAAAACAGGATCCAGGAATATTTACGATTGGTTTTGGACTTGCGAAACCAATCGTAAAAAAACACAATAAAATTGAAGTAAAAAATTCATATTTACGGTTGGTTTGGGACTCAAAAAAACGACTGTAAATCTGGAAAATCATTTTCTGTCATTTCCACGGTTAGTTTCGAATCTTCCAAATCCAACCGTAAATTTGAATTTTTTTACTTCCCAGACTTACGGTTGGTCTCGTGCCTCCTTTTACGAACCTTAAATAAGATTTCTGAATTTATTTTAACTTTGGAGTCTCTAATTAGTTTGAAAATAGAGTCGTTGGAACCTTGTACGACCCTTTTTTTTTAAAATTGAGCTGTTACACCTCTTTTTTATATAGGAAACAAAGAAGAATGGTTGAATATATATCAAACCCATTTTATTTTCTAAGAAATTACACCTTTCTTTTACATCAATCATCTCCAACTAAACCATCACTCTAATATACTATATTATAGCTCACAACATGGGGTTCAAGATCTAGATTTTACTTTGGATGAAGATTTATGTATTTGCCATAACTATGTACTATGTTATCCAAAACGAGGCGAAGAAAGAAGGCAAGGTGGTATAATGAGTCAGAGTTATTGGCTAAACATCTATGAGAACTTTTATTCTAAAAACGATAAACCTTATAACCGTGATCACGTCAAGTTGATTTGTCGATGTGATACTATACGCAGACAAGTTAAAGAATTTATGGTATTAGTTCGTATTATTGGTCAACTACGACTTAGGGGTGAAACTGAAGATGAAGTTTTAGAGAGATCTATTCAGGAATGGAGAAGATGGAAAGTATGGTCTTTTCAATACCTACTTCATTACAATATCCTAAAGGACTTCTTGCTCACTCGCAAATCAATAAATTAGTACTTTTGTAATATGGTTTCGTTGGTGGTAATTTAATTTATCTATGTAATGATTTAATGGTTTAATGGGTTTTAATGTGCTCTAAGTAATGAGAAAGGGCTCCTTATATAAATTTTATCTTTTCAGGTTCATTTATGGTTAGGTATGGTTTATTTACGGTTGGTTAAGGTAGAAACCAACCGTAAACTAGGTTTAGTCCACATTTTTTTGTTCAAGTCATATTTACGGTTGGTTTCTAAACCAAAACCCAACCGTAAAATATCCTGGATTAGTAGAATTTATTGTTAAAAGACTAACTAAAGGCAAAAAAGTTCCAACAAAATACTTTATTCATAATTTGATCCCTTCAAAATAAGTATGATATTGTTACTACCAATATTACATATAATCAATATGTCTATATTGTCATTCCGGCTCTGAGTCGGAAACAATTTGTGCGGAGGCTTCCTTCGATAGTCGTAATGCGGTCCAAAGTTCGAAAATTTGCTCGAACCGGTTACACCAAGACCCGGGAGTGCGCCATCGTATCCAACCCTTAATGAGAGTAATGGGCTTCCTTCTTTTAACTTGAGACCGACAAAATGACACATTTGCACCATCCCCATCATGCATCTTCTCTTAGCTAATTTTTCGACAAAGGTTGTTCTTGTTGGTGCAAATGTAAGACTACATCCAAGTGAGATATAATGGATGACACAATTAGAAACGTTGGCGAGTATTTGGCCACATATTGGTATGCACATCCAATAGTCGCTTGATAAATTCTTGTTTCCTATTAACACCGTTCGAATGCAACGAACTTCTCATTTAACTACGACTCTTGTTCTCCCGGTCCTCCCAATGCCATCATTGGCTTGTAGAATTCTGGGTATGAGCGTAGTTCAACCGCACATCTATGTTGTACATAAGTGCATTATTCCCAACCCAACTATTTTGCTCTACTAAAAGGTCCCACTTGTTCGATGAACACATGGTAACCAAAATTACCATCGCCGACAACATAGTTGGTGGCCTTTATGTATTCACAAACAAAATCCAGAAAATATAGCAAATAATTTTCATATATAATGTGCTCGGTTCGGAAAATTTTACTTTTCTCATCTCTTGAAAAATTAGATAGTGCTTGCATCAATCCTCTTGCAACCCGGATCGTATGCGGCTCTTCAACCAATGATGTATTTACCTTAGCATTTTCTTTGCTTCTCGCTAATTATTTCATACTAACTCTTCTTGAGATTGGATTGGCGAGAACATCGATCGACTAAACCCCAACACTTGATAGAGTCATTTGGGACTCTTCAAGTACCCGTTCATTTTGCTTCACCTCAACTATGCTTCTTGATTTTTGTTTGTAGTGAAATATCAGACCTTTTCCCTTGGCACCAACTTCCATTGTTGAACTCTTTTGAGAAGGAAGCGCGAGACGTTTTCCTTTATAATCAACTAGGCTTGGTCCTCCCTGTTCCGTTTGATTTCTTCTTCGTTTGTTTCTACCTTGAACATCCTCTTCCTTCTCATCCTCCGCTTCATATTCCTTTTGAAAATGCTCAAAAACCGAAGGTTCTCTTTTCTTTGATTTTTCCAAGATTTCCCTCACTTTTTTCTGCACTATACGCGTCTTTTCTTTCGTATGAGGCCTACCCTTTCTCTTCCCCTTAGTTGGTTCCTTGACATCATACTTTGTGTGTGGAAAAACGAAGTTGCTCAACTTATTCAACCATATTTTCCTTTGCGCCCGATTTTTAATGTGGAGTATTTCTCGACTAGGGATTTTCCAATATCGGTATCGGCAAACTATCCACCAAAATCTTGCTCGACGATGGGTTCGTTGAAAGATAATTGTTTCCAAAATGGATCAATATCTTGAATTGATATTACACCGTCTTCTTCGTACTTGGCCATTATATGCCAACATGGGAGTCCCAAACTTGACATGTTAATACAAGCACACTCTTTTTCTCCGTGCAAGTTGCCCAACCTATAATTATTAACTTCGTACATTTTCTTATCAATTGCGTAATGCGACACCTTCTAAGAAATTCCCTCGACCTATGAATCGTCTTTATAAATGAGGTGTTTTCTACAACGACTTCTTTTGAAATTCTCCTTAACTCTATGAAGATCACGGAGAAATTAATCGTGCATGGATTTAAAGACCCTAACAAACCCGCCATCACAACTATGAAGCTTCTTCTTCAATCGGTTGAGAGATGACTCCACGGTGGATGTATCTTGGTTATCAAAGTGCTTATATTGGTTTGTGAACGCCGCTACCAACTTCTCTTCGTGCGGATTCAACCAATAGTCCATCAAATACTTCACAACACTTGGATAATGACTCAATGCGCAACTAACATACGAGCATTTTCTTCATAATCTTCCTTGGTGATAGACCATGTCAAAGCTTCCCACTCCCTTCGAAACTAGCCCACTTTAGTTCCGCTAACTTGTCATCCTCCTCGAATTTTTCTTTGGCCTTTTCTTGTTGAGGTACCAGTAATTAATTAATACTCTCCATCTCGCTTTTCTTTGTTGGTCGAATAATCAGTTTGCACTTGGTTTGAATATTGTTCCACAAGTGGAACGTGCAAAGAAGATTATGAACATCCGGGAAGACCCTTGCTATTGCATTTATCAAGTCTTGTTCTTTGTCGGTGATAATCACCTTAGGGTTATATCCTTCCACGTAAAATAATTTAACTTGCTCCAATACCCACATATAGATTTCTTCGAGCTCGTCTCTCAAGAAGCAAAAGACAAAACTAAACGGGGACTTGGTAGAAGTTTGATCGATAAAATTCAAGACCAGAAGCTCATACTTGTTAGTTTTGTACGTGTAATCCATTAGAAGCACTTGATGGGAGCATCGTGACAATTTCATAAACTCGGGATGAGCCAATAAAAGATTTATCTTCATCTTATTTATGGAACATAGTGTAGTTGTGATTCTCTCCCAAGTACATTAGTTGTTGAATTTAGTCACTTTCTTGCAATTTCTTGGCTTTTGCATTGTAGATCGTCTCCAAAGTAGAAACATTTTTCGGGCTTCGTTGCTTCAAGTGTCCGAGGATATTAATGGGTTTCATCCGCTTTTCGGTCATGAAACCTACAATAACCTTTTCTTCCTCGGTGAGCCGTGCCGCATAAGGATGTGTTAACAAACTCTCCGGTGGTTGGTGGTTGTGACGACCGCATACAACTTTAGATAAAAACCACTTCTTTTCGTTGTTGGTCTCAAATTAAAGCATAAAAGGGCATCCCTTCTTCTTAGTGAAAGTAGTATTCTTCCTCTTCGTCTTTCCTTCATACACGGTACCCTTCTTCGTATGACTTGTGTGGAATCCACTACACTCGCAAACCATTTGGAAGCGACGCTCATTCACTCATTGTTACAAACAATCACACATGATGAGTTTTTCATTTCTCTAGCCCATTTTTTTACATCATATTTCTTTTCCCATGTCTACATGGTCCAAAAACACAAAGTTATAAATTAAAAAAAAAAGACTTAACAATCTTTTCCAAAAGAATTAACAACTTATATATAACCTACCAAGTCGTTCAAATAGTGAACCGTAGTATCTTCGGTTAGAATATCATTTGGAGGAGGCTGGGCATACATTGGATGAGGTACAAGCATGAGCTGAACCAAAAATATCAAAATATTAACTAATAAAACACAAGGAAATATATATTTATGGTTAATTTTAGCGCATCAAATCGAACTGTAGAACGAATTACGATTGATTTGTACGCCAAAAACCAATCGTAAAAACAAAATAAAAAGTAAGCATTACTTATGGTTGGTGATTAAAAATCGAAACCAACCGTAATTTTGTTTACGTTTTGATAAGTGCATAATTCACATGGTTTTAGTGTCAAATTCAGACTAGTATTTGCTATAACTCTTGTATATTACTTGTTATTATGTTTGTTTTTAATCTTATGTCTTATATTGGATGAATCATCCGAAATCAAGGAAATTGCTACAAAAGTGCTAAGGAAATGGAATCAACAAATGAAGACCACTTGGAAGTTGTCCAAACCCAGAATTATTTACCTCTATCTTGAATATAATCTAAAGACGAAGCCAACACAAAAATAATGAGGTCATTCCGACATCGTACGAAGAAGATATGGGAAAACAAGTTTGAAATATTTGAGTCTACAGAGAGAGGTTCGGCCGGAAATCCATATAACCAATAGTAGCCGAACCTGGAGATAAAAATCAAGTTTTTCGATGAGTCTACGGAGACAAGTTCGGCCACTAAGTCAAATTCCATTAATAGCCGAACCTGACACTCATATGGAGCAAAAATAGGTTGTCAGGTTCGGCCAGTATTCCATACACATTAGTAGCCAAACCTGACACTGTTCTGAGACATTTTTAATACGTTTTTGACTCTATTTTGGGGAGAACATGGGGACGAAAGGATTCTAAGCCCTATATATCAAGAAGACTATATAAGAAGACTCCCAATACATGAAGAAGACACCTTTTGACACACTTTTACATTATTTTGCAAGTCTTGGAGGAGAGAACAACACATGAGGAGAAAGCTAGGGTTTTAGAGCGGTTCCATTATCGCAATGATTTCTTATCTACTTTCTTATGTGTATAACATGGATGCTTCTACATCCATGAGTAGCTAAAAACCTAATTGATTTAGGTTGATTCTAAGTTCAAGACATGATTTGAGTTATCGTATATGAATCTATTTTGAAGTTCTTCACATGATTATCGTTTGTTTTACTAATATGAATGTTCATGCTTGATTGATAGATTGTTTCGGTGGCCAACTAAATTGATTTGTTAATTAATATAAAACTAGTAAGAGTTGGGGTATCCGTAGTTGTATCATAACATTTTACCTAAGTAGATAACGTGAGACCTTACAGAGGGATTCTGTGGAGCAATCGCGTGTAAAAGCAACACTAGTAAGTTGACCGAGCGTACTGAGTTTAACTACTAGGATCAAACCTAAGTTCTCAAACCTTAAAGCATTCGATTGAGTTACACCTTGTAAGCGAACCTCAATGTGGCTCATCCAAATATAATCCGGTGACTAAGTGTACATGTTATCCGGTGATAAAAGGAGTTTTGGGGATATCTAAGCGTACCTATTATTCTATAGTTGGTGATAATCTGTGAAGAATGAATAACATATGAATATACTAACTCAATGATTTTTTAGTAACGAAAAAGGATTCCTGTGATCATATTTATCTCCATTGCTTGCATCTTAATAACTTTTAATTGCTTTGTTAGTTATTTTTAACCTAAAACAAACCCCCCTTTGTGACTTTGAACAACTTAAACACCTCGCACCTAGTGGGAACGAACTTGACTACTATTATATTATTTTTTAATTGAGTGGAAACAAGATCACTAATTTGATTAAACCCACGACACGCAACAAATTTTGGTGTCGCTGCCGGGGAGCAGTTGGTTTTAGTTGTTATTTATTTTCGTTTATTTTTGTTTTTATGTTTATTTTTAGCTTTTAACTTTTTTTTAAAGATGTTTTTGATTTTCCGGTATAATTTCTTTGGTGAATGCTTAAAGAGGGCATACCAAGTCCTATTGGTATACGTCTTCGATCAGGCACTTTACTAAAAGACTTCGTTCGAGCAGCAAACACTCCGCTTCCTCCTAGTTCTTCACCAATTGAATTTTTAAACTCGGACAAAAAGGAAGATCACATAGAAGAGATAGGTGGTCCTCAACCTCCAAAGAAGAATCTACGAGAGTTGACATCTCCATGCTTAGAGTCACAACCATTGTGTATTACTCTACTTGACACAGTGGAGATGAAGTCGAATCTTATTCACCATTTGCCAAAGTTCAAGGGACTTCCTGGCGAAGATCTGAACCTTCATCTTCAAATATTCTAGCACAAGATGACAAGTCTTAGGCAAGGTACCGAAGAAAATGATAAAGCTATGTTGCAAGCCTTCCTATTTTCTTTAATAGATCTAGCAGAAGAGTGGTTATATTACCTTCCTCCAGGGAGTGTTTCAACATGGACTGAGATGAAAAAATATTTATAGAGGAGTATTTTCTGCTTCTAAGGCGGTCGTTGTTCGTAAAGAGATTAATGGTATTTTACAGATTACTGGGGATTTTACAGTTTACTGGGGAATCTCTTTATGAATATTGGGAGAGGTAGAAAGGTTATGGAAAGAAGTCCTCACCACAACATATCTTCAACACTCATCATTCAATACTTCTATGAAGAATTACTTCTAGAACAGAGGAATTTGATTGATGCAGCCGCTGATGGTTCACTTACTGAAAAGACGATCTCACAAGCAACTAGTTTGATTGAGAGTATGGCTTCAAATGCACAACAATTCTATATCAGGCATGACTCAAATGTCAGAAGAGTTAGCGAGATAAGAGATTCTTCACATATGGAACAACGGATGAGTACCATTGAAAAGGCTATTCATCGTATCGCGTCTGTATTTTTTCCTTTATATGAAGAGGAGGCCGAGGTTAATGCTTTATTTCCTAATCCAAGGCCAAGGTAGGATCCTTATTCTAATACCTATAATCCGGGTTGGAAATATCAGCCAAATTTCAGCTATGCAAGCAAGCAAGGTGCAACTCTTATGCCACCAACTTATGGGAGACAAAGTGGTTTTCAACAACCACAATTCCAACCCCAGACTCAACCTCAACAACAAACCCAGAGTTCCAGCCTAAAGGAGATGATGAAGGCTATAAGACAAAAACAATATGCGAGTGCTCAGGAACAGAAACCAAACTCTCAGCGACAGGATGCAGTTCTGTAGAAACAAGATATGGCTATAAAACACTTGCATATTCAAATGAGACAGTTGGCTACAAACATGAATCAAATAAAGGCACAGACATCGACGAAGATGCCATCACAACCTTTTGTGAACCCAAGGGAGCATGTTAATATTGTAACTCTAAAGAGTGGGAGGCAAGTTGAAGAGCCACAATAACAAGATGAGGTTAGTGGCGAGGTAGAAAAGGAAGTAGAGGTAGAAACCGTACCAAAGGAAAAACCAACCTCAACCGGCCAACCTAAGGACATTGTTCCTATATTTATCACACCACCTTCTTTTCCCAGTCGTTTTGCCAAATCCAAGAAAGAAGCTCAAGATAAGGAGATCATGGATATTTTCAAGAAGGTGCAAATCAACATCCCATTTATTGAAGTCATCAAAACTATGACTAGATATGCCAAGTTCTTGAAAGTTTTGTGTACAAAATAAGGATGGGTTGATTCCTAATGAAGTCACTAAGGTGGGCGAGAATGCTATGGCTATGTTGTTAAAGAAGATGCCTGCAAAATGTACGGATCCTGGAGGATTTACGGTGCCAATTACTATTGGTACTAAGAGGTTTGAGCGTGCTTTACTTGATTTGGGAGCATCCATAAGTGTTATGTTAGCCGATATTTATGATTCTTTGAATCTTGGACCTTTAAAAGAGACATGGATTACCATTCAATTAGCAAACAAGTCCAATATATATCATAAAGGACTCGTGGAGGACATGTTAGTTCAAGTGAATGATTTAATCTTTCCGACTGATTTCTATATTGTGGATATGCAGAATGAGGAAAATAGTTTATCTACTTCGTTATTACTTGGGAGACCGTTTATGAAAACTGCAAAGATAAAGATTAATGTTGATAGTGGTACACTCACTATGAAATTTGATAAGGATATTATTCGATTCAACATATTTGAATCCATGCGTTATCCTAGTGATGTTCACTCCGCTTTCTCTATCGATGTTATTGGTTCACTAACACAACAAATGTTTGATTTGAACAATGAAGATGAACTTGGAGTCGTGTTGCGTAATAGCATTGAATTGGACGTTCATGGGAATCCAAAATTAAACGTTGATTTAGCCAGAGAGCTAGTGGAGATGTGTGGTGCCTTGACGATATTACAAGAAGCTAAAACGGGTAATATTTCATATATTTCTTTACCCGTAACTGATAGGGTTCCTTTTCCTTCTATTGTGCAGGCACCTAAACTAGAATTGAAGCCTCTTCCCGATTACTTAAATTATGCTACCTTGGGTGATAAAGAAGAGCCTTCGGTTATCATTGCAAAGAACCTCACTGACATACAAGAAGAACGTCTACTTAGGGTTCTGAAAGAGCATAAAACGGCCATTGGATGGACGATTGCTGATATCAAAGGCATTATTCCATCAATGTGCATGTGTAAAATCCTAATGGAAGACGATGCCAAGCCAGTACGTGATGCTCAGCGTAGGCTTAACCCCCCAATGATAGAGGCCGTGAAGAAAGAGATCTTCAAATTGTTAAGTATGGGGGTGATTTACCCGATTTCTGACAGTAAATGGGTTAGTCCGGTACAAGTGGTACCAAAGAAGTCTGGTGTCACTTTTGTCATAAATCAAGATGACGAACTTGTTCCTACACGAGTTCAGACAGGATGAAGAGTATGCATAGACTACAGAAAGCTTAATTCTGCTACCAGGAAGGATCACTTTCCTTTACCTTTCATTGATCATATGTAAGAGAGGTTGTCGGGATATTCACATTATTGCTTTTTGGACGTTTAGTCAGGGTACAATCATATTGTTATTGCACCGAAGGATCAAGAGAAAACTACTTTTACTTGTCCTTTTGGCACGTTCGCATATAGACGGATGTCGTTTGGTCTTTGCAATGCGTCTGCCACTTTTCAGAGGCGTATGGTTAGTATATTTTCTGATTATGTGGAACGCATCATTGAGGTATTTATGGATGATTTTAGTGTTTATGGCAATTCATTTGATATTTGCTTAGAAAATCTTGAACTTGTGTTTAAAAGATGCATAGATACTAATCTTGTTCTAAACTGGGAAAAATGTCACTTTATGGTAAACCATGGTATAGTGCTCGGTCACATTGTGTCCTCTCGAGGGCTCGAAGTAGACAAATCAAAGATAGACCTAATAAGAAACTTACAATACCCCACTTCGGTGAGGGATATTCGCTCGTTTCTTGGTCATACAGGTTTTTATAGGCGGTTTATCAAGGATTTCTCCAAAATCTCAATGTCGATGTGCAAGTTGTTGCAGAAAGAGCCTACTTTTAACTTTGACAAGGAGTGCAAGGATGCCTTTGAAAGATTGAAAAAGTTTTTGGCGACTGCACCAATTATCAAATCACCCGATTGGAGTTTACCGTTTGAGTTGATGTGTGATGCAGTGACTATGCAGTTGGAGCCGTTTTGGGTCAAAGAGTGGACAAACTGTCCCACGTGATTTTTTTATGTGTATAGGACCCTAAACGATGCGAAAATCAACTATTCTACTACCGAAAAAGAATTGTTAGCTATAATGTTTGCATTAGAAAAATTTAGACCATACTTGGTGGGCACAAAAGGGGTTATATATTCTGATCATGCGGCACTTAGATACCTACTCAATAAGAAAGAAGTCAATCCAAGGCTTATACGGTGGATTTTTTTGTTGCAAGAATTTGATACCGAAACTAGAGACAAGAAAGGTGTTGAGAATACATTTGCAGATCATCTTAGTAGACTTGTTGTTTCTGAAGAAGAACTTCCCTTACAAGATCGTTTTCCGGATGAATAACTTTTTTCAATTGATGTTTCAACACCTTGGTACGCTGATATAGTGAACTACTTGGTTACAATGTCTAATTTTCAAAAGCTCAAGCTTAAGAAGATAACCAAGCAGTATGTGTGGGATGAGCCCTACTTGTGGAAATACGGTTCTGATCAAATTATCCGCAGGTGCATACCTAACTCTGAATTTCAATCCATCCTATCTTTTTTTCATTCTTAAGCATGTGGCGGTCACTTTGGCTCTAAACGTACCGCTCTCAAAGTCCTTAAGAGTGGCTTTTGTAGGCACACTTTATTTGATGATGCATATATTTTTTGTAAATCGTGTGATAGATGTCAACGAACGGGCAATATATGTGCTCGAAAACAATGCCACTCACACCAATTATTGCCGTAGAGATTTTTGATGTGTGGGAAATTGATTTTATAGGCCCTTTTGTCAATTCAAATGGAAAACTTTATATACTTCTTGTTGTGGATTATGTTTCGAAATGAGTGGAAGTTAAAGCCAACCCTACTAATGATTCTCAAGTTGTTTTTGAGTTTGTGAAGGAATATATTTTCACTAGACATGGTACACCATATGTGGTTATTAGTGATGGAGGCTCACATTTTCGAAAATCTTTCATGCTCTCCTCAAGAAGTACAACATAACTCACAAGGTCGGTACGCCGTATTACCCACAAACTAGTGGGCAAGCTGAAATTTCAAATCGTGAGATCAAGTCCATCTTGGAGAAAACCGTTAACACTACACGAAAATATTGGAGCTTTAGGCTTAACGATGCATTATGGGCGTATAGAACGACGTATAAAACACCGATTGGTATGTCTCCATATCGGTTGGTTTTATGGAAAATCTTGTCATCTTCCGGTTGAACTTGAACACAAGGCTTTTTGGGAGATAAAGATGTGCAACATGGATTATGACAATGCGGGGAAACATAGGAAGTTACAACTTAGCGAGCTAGAGGAGATACATAATGATGCTTACGAGAGTTCTCGTATATACAAAAAGAAAACTAATTTTTTTCACGACAAGATGATTTCTCGAAAGAATTTTTGTTGTGAGACAAAAAGTTCTTTTATTTAATACCCTTCTTCGTTTATTTCCTGGTAAGCTAAGGTCCAGATGGGTTGGACCATTTGTTGTTACTAATGTTTTTTCTCATGGTGCAGTTGAGATTACTAGTACGAAAACATGAATAATTTCCAAAGTCAACGGCCATAGATTGAAGCCTTATTACGAAAACTTCCCTACAAAGAATGTGGACGTGATTAGACTTGAAGATTTTCTCCCTATGGAGGAGTAATACGGGCGAGTAGAGAGTCGGTATGATGACTTTAAACCAAGCGATGCATGGGAGGTAACCCATTCGTTTTGTATTTTTATCTTCATTTTTTGATTTTTATTAGTTTTGCATATCATATTTGGAATTTCCCATCCTTATTTTACATTGGAGGAGTCAATTTACATTGAGGACAATGTAAAATTTAAGTTTGGGGAAGTGGTTAAGCATATATATTGTTAGTATTTGCTTTTGTAGGTAGAATTTTTGAACTTTTTGTACATATTTACATGAAAAACTCAAACTTTTAGATGTTTTAGAGCATTTTGTATACTTCTAGCTAAGATTACTTACTGATTTCGTACTGATATAACTGAACTTAGAAGTATTAGAAAACTATATTCGGGTTGCTTAGTTGTTGAGAGACTAGAGCTGACAAAAAGGGGCTTAAACCGCCGGTAGAGAATACAGTATTGAGAAGCTGATCATTCAATACCCATGAGTGAGGCACCAAACCTTCAATTCTTTGTACCTGTCTAAATTGTCCGTTTAGAGTGTTTCATCTGCGCAAATTCCGAGTAGAATGATGAGCTACCAACTTCGCACCAATTTCAGCACTACTTTTTAATATCTTGAGTGTTATTTCTATCAATCATGAGGGTGTCATCAGAATTTATAACTGTATCTTGTAGTCTTGTTTGCAATTGGCACCATACAAATAGCGGAATTATATATACATGTTGAAGACTTGTGTAGCGAAAGAAATCAAAAGATGTGAGTTAGTGAAGTTCATGATATCGAGACAATACAAGTTGTAAAGAATCAAGTGGTAAAGTTTTTATCCCACGACCATAGTAGTTTCATCATTTTATTTATTTAGAAATATAATGAAACACCCTTCCTTTTTATTTTAGTTAGGTGTTTTGTTTTAGCCTAGTTGTTCGAGAAAGGTTGAATCTTTCATGATTGATCGTCTTCAAAAATTTGTTTTGTTGAAGATACAGATTAAAGAAAAGCATTTTTTTCTTTATTTTCTTCATTTTATTTATAAATTCTTTTGCTCATAAAATAAAAGATAGGGTTAATTAAATTGAATCCTTTGCGGAGACTTCTCCAGATAGTTAATTCATGTCAAGTATACCTTGTTGTTGTGAGAATTTCAGTTTGTATTTTAAAGTTAATAAAAAAAAGAATAATGTTTATCAGTGCTTTAATGTATATTTGTTTTTGTATTCATTCAATAAGGTCGTGGGGAAGAAGAAATCTATAAAGAAGTTTCAAACAACAAGGAATGGAGGAGATGAGTTAAAATTGTCAAAGTTCTATGAAGTTCAAGAGTTCATCATCAACAGTTGAAGACCGAAGACGTTTCTATTGGATGTTGTGAGAGTGGTGTTGATTGTAGATCGGGTGAGAAGGTAAGTAAGCATTCCCATCCTCGCATAATGGTTGATTTCCTTTCTTAGAGATCATCAGAAAATCTTTTTTTTTTTTTCGTCCCATGTTTCTATGGGATAAAATCTTCATATAATTCAGATGGTTCCTTTTCCTTCCCACCATTCAATGTGTGTAGGATTTCTATCTTCACTTCTGCCTGCACACATGAGAACCATAAAATGCGCCTTTTGAGTATCAATTTTATAAAATCCTATTGGTGAGGCAGAAGTCATTTGATTGTTCTTGAGGCTGGATTCTTTTGTATGGTGGTTTTCTCCTAACTCAAAAGTTAAGCATGAGAATAATTTTCTTTATACTTTTAACTTCTTATTGTTAGTATGCATAAACTTTATGTCTTCGTAGCTCTTTGGATGCATGTGCTCTGGAACGTTTGGAAGTTAGAGTAAGTTTTATGGGTATACCTCTTGTAAACCCTCACGAGACTATAACTCATCCACTAGGAACACCTAGGGGTTTAAAGGCTTGTTACACATGCTAAGTGTAACCGTATCCTTGACGAAATGGAGTTGTTGTATTTAGTTTAAATAATAGTTTGCTCGAGGGATAGCAAAATCTAAGTGTGGGGGATTTGATAAGTGCATAATTCACATGGTTTTAGTATCAAATCCATACTAATATTTGATATAATTCTTGCATATTACTTTTTATTATGTTTGTTTTTAATCTTATGTCTTATATTAGATGAATCATCCGAAATCAAGGAAACTGCCACAAAAGTTCTAAGGAAATGGAGTCAACAAATGAAGACCACTTAGAAGTTGTTCAAACCTATAATTCTTTACCTCTATCTTGAACAAAATCGAAAGATGAAGCCAACGCAAAAAGAATAAGGTCATTCCAACATCGTACGAAGAAGTTATGGGGAAAACAAGTTTGAAATATTTGAGTTTACAGAGAGAGGTTCGGACGGAAATCCATATAACCAATAGTATCCGAACCTGAAGCTGAAAATCAAGTTTTTAGATGAGTCTACAAAGACAAGTTCGGCCAGTATTCCATACACATTAGTAGCCGAATCTGACACTGTTCTGAGACATTTTTAATACGTTTTTGGCTCTATTTTGGGGAGAACATGGGCCCAAAAGGATTCTAAGCCCTATATATCAAGAGCATTATATAAGAAGACTCCCAAGACATGAAGAAGACACCTTTTGACACACTTTTACATTAATTTGCAAGTCTTGGAGGAGAGAACAACACATGAGGAGAAAGCCAGGGTTTCAGAGCGGTTTCATTATCGCAACGATTTTTTATCTACTTTCTTATATGTATAACATGGATGCTTCTACATCCATGAGTAGCTAAAAACCTAATTGATTGAGGATGAATTCTAAGCTCTAGATATGATTTGAGTTATTATATATGAATCTATTTTGAAGTTCTTTACATGATTATCGTTTGTTTTACTAATATGAATGTTCATGCTTGATTGATAGATTGTTTATGTGGCCAACTAAATTGATTTGTTAATTAATATAAAACTAGTAAGAGTTGGGGTATCTGTAATTGTATCATAACATTTTACCTAAGTAGAGAACGTGAGACCTTACAGAGGAATTTTGTGGAGCAATCGCGTGTAAAAGCAACACTAGAAAGTGGACCGAGCGTACTGAGTTTAACTACTAGGATCAAACCTAAATTCACAAAACTTAAAATATTTTATTGAGTTACACCTTGTAAGCGAACCTCAAGGTGGCTCAGCCGAATAGAATCCGGTGACTAAGCGTATCTGTTATCTGGTGATAAAAGGAGTTTTGGGGATAGCTAAGCGTACCTGCTATTCTACGGTGGTGATAATCTGTGAAGAATGAATAATAGTATACTAATTCAATGATTGTTTAGTAATGAAGAAGGATTCCTCAATCATATTTCTCTTTATTACTTGCATCTTAATAACTTTTAATTGCTTTGTTAGTTATTTTCAACCTAAAACAAACCCCCCTTTGTGACTTTGAACAACTTAAATACCTCGCTCCTCGTGTGGACAAATTTGACTTCCATTATATTATTATTTAATTGAGTGGAAACAATATCACGAATTTGATTGCACCCACGACACGCATCACGTTTGGAAATTGTTGGTCAAAACCAACCATAGCTGGTGCAATAAATAGCAATAAATACCCATGCACATAATGAGTTCGGTTCGATTCGATGCTACAATACCAACCGTAAAAATGTTACGGTTGGTTTTTCCATCATTTTTGACTAGTTACGGTTAGATATTCATCAAATTCTAACCGTAGATATAGATTACGGTTGGTTTCGAGATGAAAAACCAACCATTAACTAGCTTGAATTACAAAAAAAAAAAAAACTATTTTTTTAACGTAATTTCAGAAAATTTGAGCAGTAAAAAGGTTAAGAGTTTAAGTTATAGGTATAACTGACTACTCTCGTCCATTGCAGCTTCACTTTGACGACTAGTTTCTCCATTTGGTTGAGATTCACAATCACCACTTTGAGTAAAAACCTCTCTACCATCTAAGATAACATCCATAGTTGGGTCTCCATCAATGGGTATATAAAATTTGGTTTGGTTATCATACAAGGATTCATCCATCTCAAATTTGTCACTAGAATCACTCATTTTGGTTGGGTGAATTAAAATCTAGGATTTTTTAAAAATCTCCAAAAAGTTCTCTCTTTTTTTTTCCACCAAAACAAAACATATAAAAATCTGATTTGATTTGATTAAGTATAACATTATTCTAAATTAATTATTATTAGTCTAATCTATTAATTAATTAGATTAATTATTGTTAACTAAACATGAATAATTTAACCACTATAAAAATACAATGGGTAGTTTTTTTTTTAAATTCATATCTAATAATCCTATTTTATCTTCACTTAAAAATCCCTTTTATAAATATGTAAGCCCCTATATTAAGTTTTTTTTGCTTCATTTCGTTATAATCTAACATGTTTTTGTCCATAGCCCCTCACAAATTGGTTTTTCTAGATCAAAATCAAACATCGGACCCCAAGACCTCGATAATGGTCTGTTTGTATGAGCCATATATTCCGTGTCTGGCTGGGTTTACAAAGAACTAAACGTTAATTTCAAAACCTTAGCCACTTTTGTTTGCTTAACACTACACGCCTGATAATTCTGTGGGAGCTGATGCCGTGTCCAAGGAATAAAGACAACGAGACTAACACAAAAAAAAGTAAATAAATAAACAGAAAACATCGCAGGTAGCCGCATAACTGCGTGAGTCGTGCCTGTTCTTCTATTCCATCATCAGCAGAGTCGGATAAATTTATACGGTATACCTATGTAACCTCGTATAGGGGCTCCCACATTTGATGATGGACTCCAATTGAAGGCAGGGTAACCTAAAAATACGTTAAGGGGTGTCCTATGGGCTCTGCTAAATGTTCATATTACCCTTCTATCAATTAAAACCTAAACAAAACAAATCCTTTTCAATTTTCATTTCATGTCAAACTCTCTCAAAACCCAACCGTAATCCATTTTTAATTTTTTCTCCATCGAAATTCCTCGTCGATTCGAAAAATTCTTCGTCGATTAAACTCAAAAATTCGTGATGAAGAATAATACTAAAGGGGTAGAAGGTAGTAGTGATGCCAACCAAAATCAAATTTTTCAACCTAATCAAGAGATTGAAGAACAAATCGGTGGTGAAGGAAATCAAACTCCCTAATCACAACAAATGGTGTATATGAGGTATTGAACAAAACTCATGTTATTTTTAAAACCAAAAAGTGATTGATTTTGTTGTTTGATTGTTGTTTTTGTACAAAAAAATTGGTTACAGAAGAATTTACGGTTGGGTTCGATTGGAAAACCCAACCGTAAATGAATGTTCTTAAGATTTTACGGTTGGGTTCCATTCGAACCCAACCGTAACTGGTTTGTTATATATTCTACGGTTGGGTTATTAAAGAAAGAAAGAAATTCATCTTCACCGGTACTCAGGCAAAGCATAAAGAAGTGCATATAGCAAAGATGAGAAGTGAAATTGATGCTTTCACCGTTGAAGATGTTGTTTTTGATCCTTATGTGAAGATTAACATAGATGATGATTGAGATGTTGAAGCTTTACGTCAATTGTCGGATGTGGCAGGCTACAACGGGCCTTTGTACCATCCGTTTGGGTTCGTGATGTGCAACCCCCGTCGAACTCTCCGCCAAACTGGATATGTCCAATCCAAGGTAACACGCGAAGCCTTTAAATTGTGTGTGAAGGGCTCGATGATCAAAGGCCCAAGCATCGTGCTCAACTACAACCCAACGCCTTCGGTCGCGGTTTGGAACAACCGCTATCAACCGGAATACCTAATCCAAAGGGAGGAGGTAAATCCATCTCCGTGCACAAAAGAGGCGGAAGAAGATTACTTGGATTGGTATCGCCATTTTGGTCATCCAAATGTCATTAACATTGATCCAGAAACTATGAAAATACTTCGAAGGGGTCAAGGAAACAACACAGAAGATGATTTTTGGAAGAAAACATATTTCAATTTGGTACGTAAATTACTTTTGTTATTAATTTTTTTGAGATTTATTACTAAAGACTCAACCAACTTTTATTTTCATATGTGAATAGAAAAATAAGGTGAAAAAGAAAGCACTTGCATTGGCAGAGTCTATCACTCCATGCCTAAGTAGAGTTGATGTGACGACGCCTGACCAATTGAAGAACCTGCAAGCCAAAATTGGGAAGCTTCATGAAGCAGACGAAGATGAGACGACAAGAAATTTAAAGAGGAGTAGAGCCGGTACAAGAGATGCGACTACTAGCCGAAGAGAGCCGCAACCTAGTGAAGAAGAGACACATGATGAAGCCGAGGATGTGCAACGTGGTGCTCGTACTCGTGGCGGTCGTGCTGCTCCTCATAGTCGTTATCTTTCGAGCAAAAAAAGAGCTCGTCAAACTCATCGACCTACCCCTCCTCCTTCTCCCTAACTCTATGTTTATTCTAACAATTGCGTGAAACTAAGGGTTTTTTTCTTTTGTGGTGTATTATAACTTTAGTTAGAATGTATGAAAAAGCTTTTATCTTTAAATTTGTCTAGCTCATGTTTTATTTACAAAAATTTCAAGTTGGAAACCAAGGAAAGGAAAAATCAAGTAAAAAAACTAAAAAACATCATATTTACGGTTGGGTTTTCAGCCATACTAAAAATGATTACGGTTGGGTTTTCAGCCATATTTACGGTTACGGTTGGGTAAAAAAACTAAAAAACATCCATAAAAATGTCAATATTTTTCATGCCAGACTTACGGTCGGGTTTTCAGCTAAAACCCAACCGTAAATATTCCTGGATCATTCAAAATTGGATTCTAGTACTTGTGTTGTTTTCGATTTTTGTTTGTTCGAATGACCTAATTTACCTTCAATCTAGTTAAAATGATTGAATAAGTTTAAAATTTTGATTTTTATACCCAAATTTTACCTTAAACTTAATGCTCCATAGGATGTTTTACGGTTGGGTTTTCAGCCAAAACCCAACCGTAAATATTCCTGGATCATTCAAAATTGGATTCTAGTACTTGTGTTGTTTTCGGGTTTTCTTTGTTTGAATGAACCTACCTTCAATCTAGTTAAAATGATTGAATAAGTTTAAAAAATTGATTTTTATACCCCAATTTTACCTTAAACTCAATGCTCCAAAGGATGTTTTACGTTTGGGTTGGGAAGCCTAAACCCAACCGTAAATATTGGATGAAATTGTCTGGAAGTAAAACTAAAAATTGGATTTTACGGTTGGGTTGATTGTCAAATCCCAACCGTAAATCATCCTGTATAAAATAAAAAAAAATAAAATTTTTTACGGTTGGGTCCGATGCTAAAACCCAACCGTAAAACTGTTACGATTTGGTGTTCATCCCTGAACTAACGATTATGGTTGGGTTGGGAAGAACACCCAACCGTAAATAGCTTTTACGGTTGGGTTCGATATGAAAACTCAACCGTAAAATGCTCTGAATAAAAAAAAAATCATTTTTTTTACGTAATTTCATCAAATTTGAGCCATTAAAAGACCAAGAGTTTAAATTAGAGGTATACCTCACTACTCTGGTTGATTGAATCAAAATCTAGGGTTTTTTAAAAAACCCTAAAAAAATTTCTTACATTTTTCTAATTTTTTTTCCCACCAAACCAAAAAGAAAAAAATTTGATTTGATTTGATTAAGTATAAAATTATTTAAGAGTAATAATAATTAGCTTAATCTATTAGCTAATTAGTTTTACTAATACTAATTAATCAAGTTTAGTCATTATAAAAATATCATGGATAAGAGGTTTTTAAATTTTATTTCAAATGTTTCTATTTTATCTTATATGTGGAGCCCCTCTATAAATATAAAAACCCCTATATGAGGTTACTTACCTATACCCTTCGGTAACTTCCATACGGAAATCCATTTTCCAAAATTTCCACGTTTCATTTCAAAAAAAACAACAACGAGAATGAAAGTTGTAAGGATGACATATATCCTGCTTCATCAATTAAAATGCTTTTGAAACAAATATCCATTTAAAGATTGTACTAAGAAAAATATATCAATCAAACGGTTGAGGTTGCGTCAATAAGACGCAAGGCGCGTATTAGAGTGTCGGAAAGTGAAGGGGGAGTTTTTGGATTTTTGACCGCCAGATTAAAAATATACAGAAAGAAAAAGAAAAAGAAAAAGGGAGCTTCTTTTGCAGGCTGCAGCTAAACTTCAATTATTTCCTTTCTGTCCATCTATGCAAAAATAATCAAAATCCACTTATTTCACGGAACAAGATTACGAATCATTAGGGTTATTGCCAAGGAGAGGTAAGCCAAATCACCTTCTATAGAACTTATTTTTGTGGCAACAATTAGATGTTATTTGGGGATTTAAAGTTTTTTAGGTTTTTGATTGTCAATTGATTATGTTCTTCGGAAGTAAGAAATGAACTTAGTCTCGTTTAAGGTTTGAGGAGTTTATGACTACGTTGGAACCCTAAAATGATCTTATCAGGTTAGGAATATTATTGCTGTTGCCTACCTGTTAGCCCTAGTAGTCGTGTCATGCAGAAGCTCTTGCATGAGTTCTTCTTTACGGTAGTTGTGGTCTAGCTGAGTACTAATGATCATGTTGTGAATTCTAAACTAGGGTTATTTTGTACCTTAAACTGGTTTTATGTCTAGGAAAAAATTAGTTAAAAGATTGAAGTGAAGGATATGATTGACGTATTAGTTAGAGTTAATGAGGCATTATGACTAAGACCATTGGATATGTGTTAAACATAATATTGCTGATATTATTTTGCAGTGAGATGACTCCCTATTTTGCTTGCTGTACAGGTAGCGGATTTTTGGATGGTCCAACAAATTATCTCAATTTGTTTGTGAATTACGATATTCATGTGTGGAGATTGGTTATCTGATACTTAGCTGCATTATGATCTTGTGCTACTAGTGTCACTTCTCACCACTTCAATGACGGCTGTTGCTGGTTCCGTGAGCTTGTCTTATGAATTGGGAACTCATAAGAAATGTGGCTGGAATTACCAATCTGAGGTGGATATTTCTTTGCTTGATTGGTTTTGTGATATTCACCTTTTTTTTGCGTTGTTGATTTCTGCAAACGCTAAATATATCTATGACTTTCGTAGGGTTTGTCTGGAAGATGCCGCTTACGCTTATCACCTCTTTTCCTTTCATCTCGTGGTTCGGTAGGCATCTTGTCAGATTTCATAGTCCTCTTCTTTGATTTTGTATGTTTCTAGGCTTACATAGAGAAAAGTCAAAAATTGTTATTTCACAATTGGCTGAGGGAGATAAACTCATTTTGGAGATCTTCCTCGTGAATATCATCTTTTGCTGCCTTCTAGTCCTTCGGATAACAAAGCAAAAAGTGTTACGACTTCCGTTTTTCTATTTACTTTGATATAATAGGAGTTGTGTGGTGGGTTGACAATGTTGGAAGATGGTCAAATGCTGGGAGTGTCAATAGAGATAAAGTATTGCCATATTCAGGGCATCCTACTTTATAATTTTGAGTCTTTGGACTCATTTTGTGTTGGTCCTGTGTTAGTTTCAGACTTCTAGTCTGTTTCATTTGCTTGCTAATATTTCTTGGTTTGTTAGATTTGATTTGTCTGTTTTTTTAAGACCTTGTGTTTGTAGTCTACAGAGAGGCATGCCTACTCACCTTACAAGTATGAAGGTTATGTCTTATGCTCTCACAAAACTTTATATCCAGGATTCCAAGGTTTTTTGCTGAAAATGCAGGCTTTATACTTCTCATCCATAATCCTTGGAAACACTGTTTCAAGCTCTTTATGGACCAAAGCTGGAGAAATGAAAAATAGGTGTCACACGAGATTGATGAATTTTGTTTGAAACGAGATAGGGAATCTCATTTAACATAACTATCGTAGACCAGGTATATCTAACGGCAAGTGAGAGAGAGAGAGAGAGAGCTGTTGAAAAACGAGAAGAAGATATTTCGTTTTCCCAAAATAAAGTAATAGACGAGAGTCCTCTCTCGTTTCTCTAGTTTGTACGGAAAACCAGGAAATTTGTTTTTCCATAGAATTTGTTTATGTGTGTATTGCATATGGATTGACTCACCATAAGTCTTGCCGTAAGTAAGAGCAGGTTATCTCATCCTAGAACTACTTGATTACGAATGAAACAATGATTATTCTTCTCCGAAAGCAGCATGTTTCTGTTCTGAATATATAACCTCAAAGTTTTCAGTTTGCAATTTAATTTCCTGTTGGATGTATGATATTTCTTTTGTTCGAGCGAATGTGCTTTGGCAGCTGACACTCTGAGTTGTTGTTTGTTTTATTTCCAGCAACTAGATGCTTTGAGTCTCCGTCTCTCTGGGAATGTACATCGCCCAATAAGTTATGTCACTTCCAGATATGACATTGTCAAGTGCCGTTCTTTCCTAATACCTGCTCAAGCAAACGAAATACCTATTATCAAAACTGCCATCTCAACTGCAACAAGGTATTACTTTCTTTTGAGATACATGTGTATAAGTTGGCACTATTATGGACGTCTGTGCCTCTATTGGCCCACATCCATCAATTCACGATGCATGTAAACATCTTAAAATTGATGTGTTTTCCAAATACTCTAATAAATTGTCTGTAAGTATTCTGTAGCCATCACACTTTTGATGGATGATATTTTCAACGGTTCAACAGAATATAACTATTTCGTTCCAGTTGCCATGGCTTGATTTTTTTTGGGGATATAAATGCTCCTTCTAGTTATTTGGTGAATTAGCAGGAACCATAGCAATTGAGGAGACGAAACACAACTGTAATGAAGATTCAATTTTGAACATAAAGTGCTGAGGTCATTTAGCATAAATAAAAACTATTAAAAGATTGATTAGCTAATACATTTTGTACCCATGTAGGTCATACAATGCTTTTCGTGGAAGTCCTTTCCTCCTCAAGGTGGTCCCAGCAGTCAGTATCTTAGCTTTCACTGTATGGGGCCTGGGGCCACTTATGCGTCTCAGCAGGAACTTGTTTCTTCACGTGAGTTTCTGATTTCTGATTTCTGATTTTTGATTTTCCATTTCTTCAGTTCTTTTTGACCCCTTCAGTGGTGTAAATTGTTTGTTGACAATCTTTTGCAGAAGAGTGATAACACCAATAATTGGAAAAAAAGCCAAACACATTATGTGATGACTTCGTATCTTCAACCTTTACTTTTGTGGACAGGGGCCTCCCTTATCTGCGGGTGTGTTTCACTAATTCTATGATTAGAAGGAGCTTAACGGCTCTGTAGCTATAGTATGTGCCTGAAATTTCACTTGTTAACTAGTTCAGCGGGTGTGTTTTACTATTTATGACTTGTGAGAATGAGCTTAACGGCTCTGTAGCTATAGTATGTGCCTGAAATTTCACTTGTTAACTGGTTCAACAAATGTTTCAGGGCACTGGATCCCATAATTTTACCTTCAGAAGCTAGCCAGGCTGTGAAGCAACGTCTGTTGATTTTTGTGAGATCCTTATCAACTGTACTGGCATTCGCTTATTGTTTATCAAGGTGAGTGCTTTGATGTTATCACAGTCTAACTGCTACTTAGCAGCAGGTTATCCTTTCTTCTGTACTGTTGAAAAGTTTCTTACTTCCATTTCCTTCTAGGGATGGTCTTTCTGAGCAGATGATGGGAAACTTTCTTATTATGCTTGCTGATAAGAAAATTAATTCTTATTATGCTTGCTGATAAGAAAATTAATACTAGTGAAGCTTTTGAATAACATTTAGTTGATGTATAGTGGGTGAATATGAGGCTCTCACGATTAAAAAGTGTCGTTTATATCTTATTACATGAGTACTTAAAGTGCTTTCTTGCGCATTACCTCGAAAAAAAATTATTATACCCGTTGAAGAAAATGCTATCTGTTTCTTCTTTTTACATATATCGTTGTCTTGCATAATTGCTGATTCTACTCTTTGTTTCCTTTCTTGTACCTGTCTTTAGTCTGTAATCCTATATTATGGTGAGATGTTGTTTGAAAGTTCTTTGGTATCTTTTCTATGAATTCCGTTTTTCAGTTTCAGCGTATAGAGAAAGGCAATGAATAATCATGATTTTCTTTGGTTATTTCACTTATTTTTTTTCCTTTCTATGCACAGCTTGATACAACAAGCCCAGAAATTCTTTATGGAGGCAGTTGACTCCAATGATACAAGAAATGTATGTCTTGTCTACTCTTTCCTCGTACAGCTTGCTGCACTGTGTTTATACCTATAAATGTTTTCATTGCGTTTGAGATACTTGTTAAGACCGAAACTGTTAACACATCATTATAGTTTTGAATAAATTTCCAATTGTTAAAGAGCGCAGGATCTTCCAAGATAAAATTTGTAATGGGGAAGAAACCGTACCTACTAGTTTGTGATTCCTGTAACCTTGTATATCAACTGATGTGCATAAATGTAAATGTGGTTTTGTCTGTGTAATTTACCTTTTCTTCTTCGACAGATGGGTTTTCAATTTGCTGGAAAAGCTGTATATACGGCGGTCTGGGTAGCAGCTGTTTCATTGTTCATGGAGTTGCTTGGGTTCTCCACACAGAAATGGCTTACTGCGGGAGGTCTTGGAACAGTACTTCTGACTCTTGCTGGACGTGAGGTACAATATTCGATTCTTCTCATATTTCCAGTAAATCTCCTAAATTCAAGTATCTTTAATATCTTTTATTTTATGCTAGTTTTGTTTTCCTTGAACTAGAATTGATTGTCTAATGCTAATTTTCAATGTTTTAACAGTGCAACTTCTTGGTATTATTTTGTTCAGATATTCACAAACTTCCTGTCAAGCGCAATGATTCATGCAACACGACCCTTTATTGCAAATGAATGGATCCAAACAAAGATTGAAGGCTATGAAGTTTCTGGTACCGTTGAGGTTTGTTTTTATCAGCCTAGGAAATACAGAAAACAGAATCTATGCTGGTTGCTAATAAGCATAAGTTAACTATTCGTTATTTCTTATGGATATTGTGTTGTTTCAGCATGTAGGTTGGTGGTCACCAACAATTATAAGAGGTGAAGATCGTGAAGCAGTTCACATTCCGAATCACAAGTTCACAGTGAATGTTGTAAGGAATCTCACACAGAAGACTCATTGGCGCATCAAGACACACCTTGCCATCAGCCACTTAGATGTCAATAAGATCAATGTAAGACACATATTTGTTTGTTAATTACAGGCACATGTCTTCTAGAAGTTGATGTTGGCATCAGATTTTCTCTTCTGAGCAAAATTTGTTTGTTTGTTTCTTTGTGCAGAATATTGTAGCGGATATGCGCAAAGTCCTGGCAAAAAATCCTCAAGTAGAGCAGCAGAAGTTGCACAGAAGAGTGTTTTTGGAGAACATAGATCCAGAAAACCAAGCACTTCTGGTAGTCCATTTTTGCAAGCTTTCTTGTTTATACATTTGCTCTTCCTGCATTTGATTTTACTAGTTTTACTCAGCTGTTAACACGTGATTTGTTGTTATGAACTGCGGAAATGTTCTTACAAAAGTTACTGGTTCAAATTGATCTTTAACTTTAGCTTAAATACATATGTTGTGTAGAAAAAGTCAAAAAACATTTTTGTCAAACTCCACTCTATCAGTTGCGCTATTATTGTGTTACAGATTTTGATATCTTGCTTTGTGAAGACCTCCCATCATGAAGAATACCTGTGTGTCAAGGTAAACCGATTTTGTTTGGTACTTTTTTCTTACTTGACTTGGCATATGGACGTAGGATTAGTTTTTATTTTTGAACCATCAATATTACCTATTTAACTTCTTCAGTTCAGAAGTGTACTTAATTGATGTTTGATGAAGCAGGAAGCCATTTTGTTGGATCTCCTCAGAGTCATCAGCCATCATCGTGCACGTCTTGCCACCCCCATTCGTACTGTTCAGAAAATATACAGCGACCCTGACATGGAAAATATACCATTTGCTGAGACCATCTATGCTCATCCTAGAGCTGCTAGGAACCGTCCATTTCTGCTGATTGAGCCATCATACAAAATTAATGGAGATGAAAAATCAAAATCTCAGCCTCGTTCAGCACGTAAGAATGAAGAACAAGATACTAAAGTCTCATCATCTGATGTCCGGGTAGATGGCAAGGATGCAGAGAAATCACTCGAATCAAAGACAGATAATAAAGTTACAATGGCAGCGTCTGACTCCAAAGCAGGTCCACATAATGTAGCATCATCATCAGATTTAAAGGCAGGCATGAAGGTTGATGTGGCAACATCAGTATCTCACTCCAAAGCAGCTGCCAAGGGGCCAGAAAAGTCGGCGTCTGAAACAAAGGGACTGAGTCCATTATCTGATGGTTCCTCACAGAAAAACCCTGAGAAGAAGCAATCTAAGAAGGGTACTTCAGGAGACATTCGGCAGAAGAACAGTAATGACAGTACCCCGACAACATCTGCATCCACTGCACTCAAGAAAGAACTCCAAATCCTGGACTCACTGGCGCAAAGTTCTCCTGATGCTGCTCAAGTAAAAGCAGCTTCTGATAACTCCCCAGCGTCTGAGATGGGTAATGCAAAAACAGAAGGAAATCCAGCCGTGGCACACGCGAAGCAGGAAAGTGAGAGGCCTCGACCTGCCATGGAAGAGAACATTGTTCTTGGTGTTGCTTTAGATGGCTCGAAGCGGACACTCCCAATTGAGGAAGAGGAAGACCCAAATGTTCCCTCCTCAACTACTCTAGGGGAGGCAAAGGAATTGGCAGCATGCCATAATGGAAATGGGTCTTCCTCGGCTACCAAAAACCAGAAAGGTCAATTTCCATCAGTTTCTGGTGCCATGTTAGCTGATCAGCGGGATCCTGAGAAATGAAGTACAGGTGGTCTAAATTTGTGATTTCTTATAGTTTCAATTTAGTGGGAGGAACGCATGAAACCACACTTTTCTTAGCTGGTTTGATGCTTTGTACATGTTACCATTCCCATCCATGATACTGTGGTACTCCAAATGAAAGAAAAAGAGGCTGAAATCTGTCAGATGTAGGATTGGCTTTTACATGATCAAATATATATATCCAGTTATTTTGCTGGATTTCCTGAGGGGATGTCTTTTTTCTGTCTGTTGCAATATCAAATATAAATATCCAGTTATTTTGCTGGAAAATATTTGGGTAGCGAATGGTGAATGCACACCAAAATATTCAGAGGCACCCTGCACGATGACTACTAGATACAACAGTAGCAATCCATCCCGAATGAACATTGTGAATGGGTGATTAGGAATTTAGAACTTAGAAGTATAATAACACCAGTATATATATGATTATGCCCTCCGTGTATCTCAATTACATACAAGCCAAAGAAAAAATAGGCGACAACAATGGACGGATCCCACACAAAAGTTGGAACCTAAATAGTCGAGTTCTTAAGCCTGGCACATGCAGTCAGGAGCCGGATATGTATAAATAGATTGCTTCTTCTTCCTCAACCTAATCTGTCCTTGCCTGTTTCTGTGCCCCTCCTGGACTGCCTGCTGGAACTCTGACCATCCCATGCTCTTATTCAAGAAGAGCTGGCCCAATAGTGTCATGCTTGGCTTAATTGTTCTCATGTTCTCATACGTTCTGTGTCCCACCTGACAGATGATATTCAAATAGTGATTAATGAGTCTGCTTGCACACTAGAGCTATGCTTATTAATCAAAATTTGCCTATACTCCTCGGCTGTGAAGCAGGTTAAACCAAATCTCTAGTCCATACAGGCTCTATATAGTGATATGCAAATAAATAAGCTAGATATATTTACCAAGGCATTGTGCATATTTCCGGGTGAAGCTGATATGAAGATGTCACTCTTCATGCTCACATAATAATCGAGCGCAGCTAGGAGCGAGGCCTTGCCGTCAATTTTGGCACGTTCCTCTGCAGATGCAAGGCTTTTCTTGTCTTCCATGAACGGAAACAACTTGCGCAATGTTGAGATTCTTGCTTCACCACCATAGACCTGAAAGATGAACCATCTAGGTTTAAGCTCTAAATTGAACTGCAGTAACCTGTAAATTTTCTCAGCACAAAAAGGATTTGGATGCGAACTTTGTGCGAAGCGAGATAGAGGCGAGTACTGTTGTCAAAACCCAAAGCTGCGAGAAGTAACCCAATCTCTTCAGGGGTTAATGGACAACGTCCTTGGTTTCTTAGTTCCTCGTCAGTGAACTGAGAGTTGAGCACTCTTCCTTGCCAAAGTACTTGGCGGTACTTAGCCAGAGCAAGCTTTTCAGCTTTACCCCCACCAAAGTCACATGCTGAATGGGCAGCCATATCCTGCATAGTATATCACCATGATGAAATTTCAATTGTAACTCCTCTCCATATCTTCTTAAGTCATCCCCAAATGTCTTATAGAACCTTAAAATGATGCTCCAAAATCATATTCATTAGTACCTTGTCAAACCGAAGATGAAGCACAACAAACTTCCCGTCCCCTTGTCCTTCTTTCTCAGATGTTCTTTCCCGCAGGTACTTTCCAGATGGATATCGGAGGCGACCAACAAGAGCATCTCCCAACGATTTGATATGAGGAACAAACGTCAGTGCTTGAAAGTTGACTTTACAACGTAAACGCTGAATGTCCCTTGACACGTCTTCAAATGCCAAGCGGTGAGAAAACGGAGCAATAGCAGCAATGCCATAACTAGACCAAATGACACGTGTAGTGCAAGTCAGCATGTTTGTTAAGTAGACGAAACTGACAAAAAAATTAGTTTCTTACAAACAACATATTTGTCTCAAGCAAATGCTGTAGATACCTCTGTAATACAGGTATTACATTCTCCAGATACCAATTAGCTGAAGCATGAACTGGAGCTGTTTTTATTCTAGTAGCGCGTAT
This sequence comes from Papaver californicum, assembly GCA_023531435.1. NCBI lineage: Eukaryota > Viridiplantae > Streptophyta > Magnoliopsida > Ranunculales > Papaveraceae > Papaver > Papaver californicum. Next base: position 12,466,533 of record JAJJMC010030977.1, on the reverse strand, counting down.
TGCCGTAGCATAGTATTCTCTTGAGCTCCAGGAATACTCTTTTGGGAGTTCCTTAACTATAGATATTTCATCCTTGAGAACATCAATGAAGTGATCCACGTCAAAAATTTCGGAGAATGAGCTGCAGAATAATATATATAGTTATAACTGTGATAAGCAAATTAACCTACACTTAGAGGTGTATGATAGATTTGAAAATACTAACCTTGAATCTTTCCACACAGGATTCACTTCGAGGTGTGGAATAACTAGAGTCGCGTTCAATATTTTAGCAACTGCTACTGCATCACAAATCTTCGATACGAAAGACGTCACATGTATAACCCAATACTTGTCCCCCCTCAATTATAAGAACAAATGAGCTACTGACATTCCTTCATATATATTTTGTAACTTACCCCCATTCTCTGTTGGTTCAACCCTCCATCCAGAAATACTTGGATATATCCTTCAGATTTCTTTGGCAAGACTATAATGACAAAAGATTACATCATTGATAAGAAAAGATGGATCTAAATGTTGAGGCAAGCAATAAATAGCAGTTTGCCGGCAGTTCTACCACTCACCATCGGTAGTTGGAGAATCAAAACATGGTTTATATCCTTGGCTTGCCAATGGAGACCAAAGATCAGTATGCTGTCCATATTTCTGAATGTAAAAACATATTAAACACAAAACAGTGAGGATTTTAGGAAGACTTTCTTTTATAGAAAGTAAGGGTTGATTGAAATGCCATACAGTTTTGTGTTGTAAAGCACCCTTCAATAGAGGCAAGTGCCTTGGTTTAGGAGTATTCCATTCCTGTGGAAAATGAAAGTTCCTTCATTTCAGATAAAAAAGTATGGCACAGATCAACCTTAAATTCATTCCGAATATATATCGTTGGATCTCCTATGTTACCGACAGTAAAATCAAAACAAAGCTCAATTCTAAACAAAATGTGGTGAATTGGTCTATCCCAAGCTAACAATTCTTTGTTAGTAGGAAACCAGATTACTTTAGATTACAATGATGAAATTCGACAAAGACAGTGATCCTAACTGAGTCAGTTCTTTCCGAATCACAAAAACCATTTATGTTCATCACTCAATCATTCCAAATCATCTTTTTCCTAGTGTTTGGGAATGACACCAAAAGAATGCCCAAAATTCTTTCTTTTGGTGTGAACCATAGCTTAATACTACTCTACCATATTAGGTAAAAAAGAAAGAAATCCAAAGTATGCCACCAACCACTAGAATCTAGAATTACTTATCAAATAAAATGAACCTTTCAAATCACCTCAAAACTTATAAGTAAGAAAAGAGAAGAGAAGAGAAGTAATAAACTTACAGAGAAGATAGAAGGAGAAGCATGACCCAAAGGAGTAAATAGATTAGGAAAGAAAACTGGTAGAAGAAGCACTAAAAGACCAACAAAAACTCCTCCATTATTCAATGAATAAACCATTTTCTTCCAATTTGACGATCCAAAAACCCTAGATTTTCAAAGTGAAGTGTATCTATCACTAACAATTTGGTTCATCCAATATAAAGTAACAAACGCTCTGGTTAAGATAAGTACACTGAATTCGACATCTGTTGTATTAACAGTAATAAATAAACAAAACCAACATTATTGTTTTGTGTGAAAAAGAATAGATAATCATCAAAATCAAGATAAAGTTTTTAACTTTTATTTTTCTTCTTCACTTTTGAGGACCCTCTTTTGTCTCCCTTGTTACATTTGTAGGGTTGTGGATCAATAACCTAACATAAATGCATCACTGTGTCTGTCAGAGAAACAAGTTGATTAGATCAAATGATTCACATTTGGGGGGAAGATTAACTGTAAATACTTAATCAGTGTCTATGGTTTAGATCTAATCTCTTACACCGACACTACAGTTGGGTTAAAGAGTAGCAGGCCATCTCTCTTGTCTTTCCCATTTTTGTTTGAGAGGAGTAATGGTTCAACAGTTACCCTTGTCTCTCTACTGGAGCTAACCCAAACTTGTACCAGCTAAATTTTTTTACCTTTATTCTTTACCGAGGCGAGGAGACAACATGTGAACCTACCCTCTGGTGCTTCCACATCAACATGGTCCAATTTTTCTTCATTGCCATTTCTCAAAGGCCATATGGAGTGCTACTTATCCTGCAATCCCAAATTCAGCAGCAGCATACTTTACTAAGTTGGATTCTCTCTTGGAATGACCCCATTCAACCTATCAATTTCAACACTCATACTACTCATCTTCATCATATAATCAACATTTTGTGGACTATATGGAAAACCAGATGCCAATGTTTTTTTTTAATTAAATACCTTTGAACCCAAATCCTGTAATTCGTAGCAAAAGCTGAGGCTTGTGCCTTAAGGTTAGCTGTGCAATGGAATCATCAGCTGAATTTTCAGAAAGTTGTTTTTGAAACTGACAACAAAGCCTTATTCCTAGCTGTTACTCAACATGATCTCCTCCCTCCTTGGCAGAGTTTTCCTTCCGTAAGAAATAGTATAAAGTTGTTCGTGTCTCATCCGAACTGGAGTTGTGTGTATGTAAAGTAGAGTGTGTAATAGACCTGCTGACTTACTAGCTAAGCAGGTTAGATTAAACTGTAAGAAAACTTTCTATTTAATATATTTGGTGCTTGAGTTCAACATTCATCTAGCTAATATTCTTGGTTATGTTATGTTTACCAGGTTGTATCCCGTGTTGTGCAGCAGGTCATGCAAATAAAAATATACCAGACACTGAACATCATCATATCACATACTTTACCAGTTTATTGCACATTTCTGAGGCGCATATGCACGTTCGAGATGAGTCACTGAAACAGCAAAAACAAAAGGAGAACGTATATTGGTTTAACTTCAGTCATCAGAGGTTTATGTTAATTTGACGTAGTGTGATGTTCTTTTTCTTTTGCTCAATAACCAAATTATAGTATTAGAAACGGCATATCAAAATGATGTACAAATTTACAGAGAGAGCTTAAACTCAAGAAAACTGGATATAGAAAATACTACAGAACTAAAAAGACTTTTAGCCAAAATAGCCTGCCGCAGGAAGAGGCCCCAATGAAAACCAAAGCAAAAACTTCATTCGGGATCCAAATATTTTTGTTTCCAATTGATGGTATTGTCAATCTGTGACTCGTCAAAATGTGGTTCGCCAATTTTGAACCTTGGACTCACTAATTAAGGATTTAGATGATTTTCCCTTTGCAAAATAGCTTTACCTTTCAGAATCAGACCCAAAGAATTCCACATTCCAACAAAGGGATCTGCAAAAGAAAATTTAGATTCCTACAATCCAAAAAGATTTCCCACAGCTGCTTCCTATACACACAAGCTAGTAAAAATGACTAGTGTCTTCCCCCACCAACTTGCAATGTAGATAGATGTTTAACATAGGGTTACCTGAACTGGGAGTTGAAAAGAAAGCAGTTCTGTATACTTTATATAATTTCGTTCGCTTACTTACACAAGAACGCTATCAGCCATCTCCATATCCACCTCTTGATAATCTTCAACTATACGGTCCTCCAGCCGCTCATGAGCTGGGCTTCCCACTATGCACATAACATTGTCACCCATCATCATATTCACCTCTTGAGAATCTTCAACTATATGGTCCTTCAGACGCTCATGAGCTGGGCTTCCCACTATGCACATAACATTTTCACCCATCATCATATTCACCTCTTGAGAATCATCAACTATACGGTCCTCCAGCCGCTCATGAGCTGCGCTTCCCACTATGCACATAACATTTTCACCCATCATCAAATTCACCTGTTGAGAATCTTCAACTGTACGGTCCTCCAGCCTCTCATGAGATGGGCTTCCCACTATGCTCATAACATTTTCACCCATCATCATATTCACCTCTTGAGAATCTTCAGCTATTAAGTCCTCTGGCCTCTCATGAGATGAAGCTGAAGCTGGGCTTCCCACTATGCACCTAACATCTTCTGAAGAGACTGATCTTAGTTTCTCTGTTTTTTCTTGCTCTTTTGAATTATTTGTTGGAAGATGATGCAAATCTGTGCGTGATTCAATTCCATCATGGGATTCCAAACTAGATGTTTCCACGTTGTACCATTCATTTTCGTCTTCTCCCTGTTCCATTGACACTCCTTCGTTATATACTGCAATCTCGAGAGGCTGGGAATCTATTTCACCAGGTGGTGCATTCGCAAACTGCTCATCATTTTCGGCATTTTCCTGTTTCCCGTAATGCATTAGTCAGCTTCAGTTCCTTTTTCAGGACTTCTGTTGTAGAGCGGGTTGCATTCAATTGGCAAAAAAAAAAAAGAAGAGGTGAAATACCTGTAACGGTGAAGCAATACCATTTAACTGCTGAAAAGAATCAGTTTGATACTCTGCTTCGGTGAAAGACCGTGCATTGGATTCCCGAAGTTCATTTTCAATCCTCAGGCCAGCAATGGAAAAGGATGAATCAGCATGATAAATTCTTCCTGAGGTGCCAGCCTCAGAAACCAATGGTATCCCACTTTCTTGCCCAAAGTCATTTTTCATATTACCTACAGGTAAGTCATGCTTCTCATTGTTAGTTGTAGCAGCATGTCCCCTACGACGATCTTCAGCAAGCTCATTGAGTAGATCACAGATAACCGATCGTTTTCGAGAAGCTTCCGCAGGTACAAACCAGTTTACATTAAGCTGAAAAGATGAGATCACTTTGTATAAAAGAATTGTACATTTGAGAAAGAATCAAGAATATGCAACATACTCGTAAAAGTGAGGAACCCTATAAGGGCCAGTGTGAACACAAAAAACACTGTATCCTCCGAAACCGAACACATAACAAGTAGCCTTCTAAATAAAATAGTATTTCTTGGTTTGAAAATGAGACCACTATATCTTGCAATCATGTACAACTCCACTTATCATGGACCTTACTATTATACAATAACTTCAGTTCTATTTCACCATCATTTTGAGTTGAGAAAACTCTACTAACTGAATAACCGTGGTCATATACTGTCAAAATGAGTAAGTCTTACAAAATTTGTTTGCCATATGGCAGCTAATGACTTGACCGTACAAAAAAGGATGACATACATAGTATACCCATTTTATTGAAAGAGGAAAGACCTCGTAGTGCATACAGCAAGCAAAATAAGAAAGAGGAAAACACATGCATTGTCATAAATAATCTACTGATGCTGCTATGCATATGAAGGCAGATCCTGGACATATGATTTGATTCCAGGAAAGCAGTAAGTTAAGTAACATGGCCAATGAAAGGATTCTTTTTCCCTGTGACTTAAAACAAGGGTAAGAAATTACTCACAAAGGTAGAATCTTTCGCTATGTCGAAAGGGCTGAAGTTAACTGGAGCTTCTTGAAGAAAGCACTCTACATAGTGGAGCAAGAAGAGGCCACAATCATATGAATTTTCCTGCTGCGGCACCTGGTGAACAACCAAAAAGTGAAAAAACCATGTCATTTACACCTCGAGGAGAAAAAATGTTTTAAAGTGAAGAAAACAGTGAGATCCCAGCCATATGAGTTTTACTGCTGCGGCAACGGATGCACATCCAGAAAGTGAGAAAACCATGTTATTACCTTTCTGTAGTAAATAAACAGTTACTGTTTTGAAGTGAAGTGAAGAAATCAATTCATGGAATCGGGTATGCTTTTATGTTGACCCATGACAAGCAGAGGTGAAAATTATCCAATCAAATAAGTTGCGATGCTTCTCATAGTAGTACAAAAGTCAAGGGCGTCCCCTTGCATGTTATTCGAATTTATGTTATCATAAGGAAAAAAAAAAATGAATGAGGCTCACAACCGAGTTGTTGTTCTCTAATATAAGAAGAACTATACTCAAATGTTAAGTGAAAAACAAACAGTACCTCTAGATTAACAAATCGCAAGTTATGGAACTTCGACGAGTAATCTTCAGAAGCACCTGCTGTTCTCTCGTTCCACTCTTCCCAGAGGTAACTGTATTCTCAATAAAAATAAAGCACTAAACCCAGAGTCTTTACATATAAACTTTAACATGTAAAAAGCCCAAAATATTCATAGTGAAAGATTTGATCATCAAATGTAGCAGAATTGCAGGCATGTTTCAGCCACACTAACAAACTAGAACTGAGAATCAGAAAGCAGAATTTCGGTCTTGTAACAATTTAGGACGATATAAACCCCACTATATGAAATCAAGATTCCACATACGGTACACTTGGTTTTATTTTCATCGTATTTTATAAGGGTTGAACTGCTCACAATTTAAAAGCAGAATACATCATCAACCAATTACGCTATCAAATGCTGCAATTAGAATTGATAGAAGGGGATTACCTTTGAATAACTTTCATGATTCCCCTATGACTTCCTTCAATAGAATTCATGTGCAATATGCATGGTACTTTAACAGGATTTTCAACATCTTCCCCTGAAACAAAACAACAGGAGCTAAACGAGATGAAAGAATAACAAGATGTAGACGATAACACAATATCTAAAATGAACTTACCTTTTGCTTTAGCCACTTCACCAGGGTGACAAATGATAATTAAACTCCAATGGTGACTGTCAATTAAGACGCAAGGAAAATGCTTTAAGAATGAGAAATAATTTCTTCGTAACCAGTTAAGCACTGTGTTATATGATAAATTCTTACTGGAAGTTTATGGGAATGAAGATGTAATCCTTTTCAAACAGATTCACTTTCCTTGTCCATTTGTGAACATGCTGAAAAGCTTCCCTACCTTGAGAAGCACTAGGCAGATCTTGGTCCAAATCAGCTAGCTTACGGAAGAAAAAACTATTAAAGAAGTGAAACCTATGCCCATCCTTTGGCGGAATCTTATTCTTCAGATATCTGCACTCATTAAAGGTTCAGTGTTACAGCTTTGCGAAACAAAACGGAAACAAATCACTCATGTTTCAAATGTTACACAGATTCATGTTAGAAGGATCGCAACAGCAAAATTAACAACCAAAAGAACCTCCATAAGTTCCAAAGTTCAACTTACTGAATGTAGAAGTCGATAATTGTATCATTGAGGAATCTCATAGGTTGTAATAGTTCAATGTCCCTCTTAGTAATAATAACAGCATCAGGATCGCTTTGTGGATAGATAACACCTTCAAAGTGCTCATCAATACTGATAGTTTACAAATTTAATCAGTTAAAATACCAAAGAAATGAACCAATAAGGAACCAAAAATCAGAGAAAATGGAAACATAAGCCACATGATAATGGACAAGCCAGATATATATGGCTCCATATTCAGCATACAAGGTAAAAAAAAAAACGTTCACTAACTTGGGACTATAATGTTTTGAACAAGATGAGCTGCTTTCCCCACTGAAACCAACTTCCCATGTATCATTACTGAAACAAGAAGATTTTTATCAATATATCATTGAGCGAAATGAAATTGAATAAGAACAACACATTACCAAAGGACCTCAAAGCAACAAATTCTAAGAACTCACTCAAGCACGAGTTTCCATAGGGCCCTGTATCTTGCATCCAGTGAATTGATCCTCTCATGTGTCTTAAACCAACAAGGGTCCCAAACTACAAGTTGTAACTCCAAAGGACCTAGATAGATTTAATTACATGAAATTAGCATTGGACATACACTAAGCCACTCTATTCAATTGCTACTGAATCAAACTAATTCAAGCTAGTTTCCTCATACCCTATGTAGATAACTAAAATGTAACCAACTGAAGAACCTAGAACGAAAAACCAACCTGGATCATCGTTTACATCTTCAACTTCCTTTTCAGTAATTGGCCTCATACATATCTTAACGAGAGCCGCCTGAACCTGAGAGAAGACACAAAACGAAAAAACACGTCACAATCAGCAAACCATTAACAACTAATTTCTGAATATGGAAAGAGGCAGAACCCACCGGTGAGAACCACTGATACTCAATACTAAAAACCTGAGAAATTGCCCACTCATAGCTGAATGACTCCCTCTTCCCGTATGAATTGGTACACTCAAGCTTAATGCAACTGCGAGAAAAAGTTAACGAAGATTCCGAACAATTTCTTTTCCCATGTTTGTCCTCGTATTTCAGCAAATCTGGGGACACAATGACCTCCATATTTATATTTTCCTGACAAATCACAGGAAAGAGCAGTCAAACAATAAGATAATTACACTCAAAGAGCAGGATGGCATTGATTAGCTCAGATGGGCGGAATAAGAGTGCAGTGGAAATGCATACTCCGAAATGACAAGGAAGTCAAATGCTTCATATGGTTATAGACTTTTGGTTCTACATACAGAACAAGAACATTTTTTCTTATATATATATATATGTATATATATATATAAGCAACATGGAAAGTTCTCACCATACTGACATGGTAAATGTGCCAATGTGTTTGGACATGTTCCCACAACCATGATATTGAGATGTCCATGCAGACCAGAAAAGAACTCTTCATACAGTCAGTTTAATATGTTACTTAGATGCTACTTCATCTACATAGAAGATTTATTAACAAAAAGAGGAGTGCTTGCCATGAAGGAATGGGGGATTTCATATCTTATGAGATAATATTTTTATCATCAAAATACCTAACAATAATATGAAACAAACAGTTTGAGTAGTGCTTACCCTATCCAATTCACTGGAATTGTGATCTGAATCAGAGTTTTCTGAATAACCTGAAATTCCAGAAAATAACCTACTGAGAACAACAAAGTGCAAAGTGCAATGATAAAAAGATCATATGTTGATAGAAGGGACACCTTCGTTTTCTCCTATAACAGAAGAATGAAACTGTGAAGCGCTTTGTTTTATGCATATTTCGTCATCTGACATCACTTCTAGAGAATCATTCTGCAGCAGTTCCAAACCAAACAACCATGTTAAGTGCATTTCCACAATCCGAATTTCAACATAACAACTAAACAATGGTAAGGATCTGTACATCAGATGGAAGATCCGGTGTAATCGTATGTATCTTCCCAGCCGAAGGTACTCGAAGACTCGAGTCCTTCACTTGACATGAACTTATGCCCGAACCCTCATGGAAGATATTTCCAGGTTCATCGATATCTGAACTACTAAGAAAATTTTGTTCACTACTGCTCGTATCCGATAACAGAATATCATCTGGCCCAGAAGTTCTTTCTTTCGTAAAACTGAATTCTCTCGATGTGGCGTGCTCATTCAGACTCTTCATATCCTGTTTGTCACCACTATTATTCTTTCTTCTGCCTTTATGACCACTATGACTCGAGTCGACTTCAATGATTGATGCTTCACTGGTTCCCACTTGTGCATAGTTGGATCCCCTGCTAACTACATTGTGAGAGTCAGACTATACATATATTATTTACAACAGCAATTTTATTTACCTCATCCCTTTTACCCCTGCTTCTCCTATAAAGTGGCATAAGGGGCTGATGTGCTATACATGCAAGTCTTTCGTGCATGTAAACCCCACTGCCCACTGTTATCTTACCCCTTCATACCACTTGCCGAGTATTTGGGATACAAGTTGCGGTGGAAATTTCATTTCATAGTTTATTACTCAAGTACTTAAAACAGTAGCTAAAATCTGTGAGACCACACCGCAACATGCGGAAACATAATCAAACATTTAAAAACCACATAATTGAACATTCAATATACATAAGAATCAGGTTATACCAGAAAATCTAACCAATTTCGCAGTTCCTAAACCTCAATTTTTTCTAATAATCTGATCAATGTTAATACGAACTAAGGTATAACAACAAGTTGGCATATTTGAAAGTGTAATCTCAAATTAATCATATAATAACTATCACTGACAACCCTAATTCAATAGAGAACCTTCAACAGATAACAATGACAACACTAAAACTAGTACAAATGCATTACAACATTCAGTGAAACGCATTACGAATTCCTACCAAAATGATTTACTGAAGCAAATAATCATCTGACTCTTCAAAATTTCCGTACAACATTAATCGGACAAAACAACAACGAAACATTCAACTAACGATAAAGGGATCAACACAAATACTTACAGGCTTCGAGAAAAGTATACTTGGTAATTGGGGAAGTATCTTTATTAGCTTTTTTGTATTTGTCCATGGAAATTGTCAAAGCATTTTGGAATTTCTTCATATTTGTTTTAGAATCATATTCTATCTGTGCATCATATTCGCTAAAACTATAAACATCAACTCCTTTTTTCTGAGAAGATTTCCTCTTCATGGCATTCAAAACTGAGCCAACGTCTGGATTAGAAACCCTAGTTTTGATGATCGAGGGGAGTAGTATTCAGCGGCTAATAAAGATCGCGGGAAGAGAAAATGAAAAGGAAATGACGCAAAATGTACACCCTACCGGAACCTACCTAGTGTTGGAAACCAGAAAACAAAATTCCGATACGATTCACGAGGAATTACGACATGCGAATTGACATATATAGATTCATGAAATTTTGTTTGTTATGAAAATAACTTTGAATATAAAGAAACCTTGCGAGGATGGTTTGGTCATATAGAAGAAGATGGTCTCATAGAAACTTAGGACCTATTTGGTAGCGTTTGTAAAAACTGTTTTTCGTTTTTTAAAACATAGAAAATAGAAAAAGCAAAAAAACGTGTTTGATAACTATATTTTTAGAAAACGTTTTATATTTATTTTTTATTTTAGAAAATAAAAAAACAAAAAATGACTATTTATCGTTTTTTATGTTTTCTTTTTTTTCCTTCCTCTTTCTTCTTCTTTTCTTCTTCCAAAACAAGTTTGGTTTCGTCTGATTTATGACCGAAAGGTGAAGATTATTGATTTAATACCGGGTTTCAATTGGATTAGAATGAATCGGGTTACATTCAAATGAGTCGATGATTTGAACAGGAACTTGAGCTTTATGGCCAGAATTACAGGGGAGAAGAAGTAATGTTGCTGCCATTAAACTGATGATAAACGGAGTGGATTAAAGAAGCGATTTGGGTTCTTAAATGAATAGGAAGGATGGGTTTGATGTGTGTTTGAGTTTGAGTTCAAAATTGCAGGTTAAATGAGCTAATACAACAAAATAAGATGTTATCTCTCCATTACCAGTTTTAGACACAAAGTGTTCGACATAAGGCCTGAACCACTGTCGAAGAATACAGGTGAACATTCGATATGAATTGGCGCAAAGGGAATTCTTATAAGGTGTGTGCTTTCTTGTTTATTGCAACCCCTCTTTCTGATTTGTAAGTTTAAGGTTAGTTTTCTTGGTCATTAGGGTATTATTAGATTGAAGTTTGATACTTTGATGGGTGGCGGTTGCGGCCTGTGTTTGAATGTTTGAATCTTTGGTGGGTGCTAGTGCGTGTTGTTGTTGGTGGTGGGTAGTGGATTATGTGGTGGTGGTGACATAGTTACACATATATGCGTGTTGTTGTTATTCTAATGTGTAAAGTATTTGTACAAGCTTATAACTAATTTTGAATTGTTTTGAAAAAGGCTAATAACTAATTTTTGAATTGTCAGTTTTAACTTATAACTAATTTTTAAAAAATGTGTTTTTGAAAACAATCCAACCAAACAACTTTTTAAAATTTATTAGAAAATAAAATCAAGAAAAAGGGGTATGTTTTAAAAACACTAGAAAATGATTTTTGAAAACAATTTTATAAAATGGTACCAAACACTACCTTAATATTTCCTTTTTTTTAATAGAAAAAATTGAATTACAAAAAGAGATTATATATTGTTTAAATCACCTTGAATGGAATTTTGAAGCCATAAAGGCAATTTAGATTCCCATTCTTAGAATGTAGATGTTCTTCTTGCAAATTTGTTGATTTCATCAGTTACATTATTTGTGTCCTATGGGAGTAGACACAGGACCAAAAACTAAAATCTTTAAGAATAACTAAGGGGTTTGTGGTATAATTTAAATTAGACCATTTGACTGCAAAGAAGTTTCCATTGACAGCTTTGATGACATTTACACAATCGCCTTCAAAGATTACTCCAAGGATTCCTTTATTTTTAGCCCAGAACTGCCTCTAGAAATGCTGCAGCTTCAGCTTGTTCTGGATCAGCTACTTTCCTTGTACATCCTTTATCTCTGGTACAGGTACCTGTATGATTTCTAGCTATTAGCCAATACCAGAGACTATGGTACAGTCAACAAAAGAGGCATCAAAATTAATCTTCACAAGAGGTGAAATGGGTGGTGCCCAGGAATGATTAACCACAATTTGTGTTGGTTGTTGTCTACCCATATTTGCAGATTGTAAAATATGGTGCCAATCATTGATATGGTTTGAAATCTTCCTAGCCACTGCTTCCTTATTAACCTGCAAGTTTTCAAAGACTTTCTTGCACCTAGTTTTCCAAATGTGCCACACCATAAAGCGTATATTTTCTAAGACAGAAGCATCATAATAGTGTTTGAGCATTCAAAGTAAGAAAGAATCCAGCTGTAAAGATTAAAATGGGGGTTAACTGACATAAAGTAAGGATAAGACATCATCCAAATCATTTTAGAGATCTCACAATCCACTAGAAGATGTTGAAAAGATTAAGGAATGTTACCACACAAAGCACACAAATTATCATGTTGATTATTGATCCTAGAAAGTCTATCCAAAGTTGGCAGGAAGCAGTGCAAACATTTCCATATAAAATGCTTAATATTAGGTGGAAGATTATATTTCGAGAAGTATTTCTAATCCACATATGACGAATTCTTGGTTGGTTTAGAAAAAATATCATCATTGAGAATAGCTCTATAAGTTGTTTTGACACTAAACTGACCATTTTTACTTGGTTTCCATTTAAGTTTATCTTCACCAAATAAAGGAATCTTTATACTAATTATTGGCTAACAGTGTCAGCATCAAATAAGCGTTCCAGAGTGGTAATCTTCCTGGTGTCAGTGTCAATGAGTTGATCAACAATTTTATTACTAGAATAGTAAAATGAGATGAGGGAGGACTATCCATATTTGGAATCCATAAGTCTTTCCAAATAGAGATAGACTTACCATTACCAACTTCCCACACAGTATGTTTCCTAACAATGTCTAGACCTTGGAATATTCCATTCCAAATCCATGAGCCTTGTTTACTAAAAATATCATTAAAACGTTAGCATCTTTAAAATATTTCGCACAAAGAATTCGGACCCATTGATCTTTTGGATTATTTATCATTCTCCATGCTAGTTTAGCAAGAAGAGTTTGATTGAAAGTTTCAGATCTTCTAATGTTCAAACCACTTAGGTCTTTGGGGAGGTTTATGTCACTCCAACCTTTAAGGTAAATACCTTTACTTACCTCTTTGCCCCACCAGAAGACTATCTAGATATAGTCCATCTTGTTAGTCAACTGCTTTGGCATAGGGAAAACAGACATATGGTGAGTAGCAATAGCCCCTAATACACTTTGATTCATAATGGTTCTACATGGAGAGTTCAAGAATTTAGGTTTCCATAGAGCTAACTTATCTTTAAACTTGTCCAAAAGTAGTTTAAAAGATTCAGTTTTACTAGTTTGGAGTAACAATGGGACACCTAGATATTTATCTTGAAGAGCCATTCTTCTAATCTGAAGTATATTTGATATTTCATTTTTTATCTGACATGGGACCTTAGGACTAAAAGCAATAGCCGATTTTTCTAAGTTCACAGCTTGGCCAGAATATTTACTAAAAAGGTCAATAATACTAGCCAAGTGTCTAGCTTCTTTAGTCCTAGACTTGATGAAAATTAAACAATCATCAGCAAAAAAATAAATGTGAAATAGAAGGGTTGGAAGATGTTACCTTGACAACATGGATTTGGTTTTGAGTTTGAGCTGAAGATAGAGACCTAGACAGGGCCTCCATACAGAGTATGAAGAGGTAGGGAGACAATGGGTCTCCCTGCCTCAACCCTCTCTGAGGAATGTAAACATCCCCTAGGGAACCATTCAAGAGAATTAAAGTGGTCACAGTTGTGACACATTGCTCAATAAGCTTACACTAGTCACTAGAAAAACCAAGATGTGATAAAAAAATTCAAAAGAATGGGCTATTCTACCCTATCAAATGCCTTAGACATATCCAATTTAATTTCTATACTACCATCATTAGTTTACACTTTTTTATGGAATCAATCATTTCATGCGCTATCACAATATTATCAGTAATCAATCTACCTGAGATTGATGTGATTTTATATAGTGGTAAAAAGAGGTTCGATTCTCGAAC
>JAJJMC010030977.1:12172443-12452340 GCA_023531435.1 Papaver californicum | reverse complement strand
CCCATGGTGAAGAAAACTTGCTCAAAAGTTGATTTCATTGCTCAAAATATTGATTACAAGGTTAAAGAATAGTGCAACAGCTGAACAGATACGTATATAAGTGTCACAGAACAGGGTTCAGCTGTTACAGAGAGCTTTAAGCAACAGAAACGTTCAAAATCTAAGGCAACAGGAGCAGAGTTGTAACAGTGGAACAGCAACACTTATAAATGTTACTGAGTCGTCTTCTTCAGCGATGGTGGGTGAAGAACAGTGCCGGCGATGCACCAGCAGGTCACCGGCGGCGCCGGAACTTCACCGGATTTTCTCTGAATCGCTCTCTAGGCTTCTGTCTCTGATTTTCTTGGCTTCACTTCGTATTTATAGACTTCACAAACCCTAGAGAGAGTTCTAAACCTAATAGAACTCTCTCGAATCACTCCAATTCTTCAATCCCAATCCAAACAGGAACCGAGTCCTGATTCCGGCCAGAATTGGGTTTACAGGGCTGATTTCACGGGATTTTCACTGTATTTTGATTTCTTCCAACTCTAATTGCAATGGGTCATCTTCAATTGCCGAAAACAACCCAAAAATCGCAACCAATCCTTTTCCCGTTGAAACAGGAACTCCCGATGAGTTGGATCGGCCGATCCTGGGTTAACTCGCTGGCTCGCTGGGTTGACTCGCTGGCTCGCTGGGTTGACCCGATCCAGCCCAGCCCGATCCAAGGGTGCCCCAATCCAAAGTGTGGGTGCCTTGATCCATTTTCCCGGGTGCCTCTAACACTTTTTGAGCCAATTTTTCCACAAATCTTTATTCTTCTAATGTACCTACAAAAGCATAAAAACACGTAATAGACACAAAATCGAATACTAACTCACTAGAAATTAAGGTGTAATTTAGACACTAAAATGTGTCTATCAGAGATGAATGAAGTTTGAGAGGGAACAATAATTATATCCAAACTGTTTTTAATCTACTAGCAAGTAGTTTAGAAATAATTTTGTAAACTACATTACATAGACTAATTGGTCTGAAATCCATTGGTCTTTTTGGACAATTGCTTTTTGGAATAAGCACAGTAAAATTATGGTTCAATTGTTTAAGTAAGAACTTTGAATGATAAAAAGGTGTACTGTGCTAACTACATCAGGGCCCACGGTGTTCCACATTTTCTAGCAGAAACCAGGTGAAAAACCATCTGGTCCTGGAGTAGTCCAAGGTTTCATATCAAAAATAATCCTTTTAACTTCTTCAGAGGTTAGAATGGCAGTCAACATACAGTTACCAGCATGAGATATACAAGGATAAATACAATTCAAATACAAATCAGGTGAGGCGGGATTACAAGATATGCTCAGAAGTGATTAAGCAATTCCATAGCAATGTATTTCCTATCACTAACCCATATACCTAAACTATTCTGAATAAAGTCAATATGAGTTCTTCTTTTTTAAAACTTAGCTTTATTATGGAAATAAGTTGTATTTCTATCTCTAAATTTCATGTATTCTTCCTTGCCTCTTTGTTTCCAAAAGTCTTCTTCAATATCATACCAATGACTAAGGCTAGCATATAACTCTTTAAGTTTATCACTGTTATTTTGAGTTCTAGAAGTAGTATGGCACTAATATGAGATTTTAACTTGTTTATTTGGGTGCTAATATTGCTAAAATGTAAGTAATTCCATTCCTTAAGGGCCATTTTAGTACTTTGAAGACTTTTTGTGAATCCAAAGGCTTTGGGTTCTTGATAACCTCATAACAAGAGACATCTTTAAACCATGAGTTGTTTAACCTGAAAGGCTTGCTAGTAGAGTTTTCGACCTTTGAAGTAACCAATATAATTGGACAGTGATCACTACCTAAAGGTAGAAGATGATATAAACAAGCATTTGGGAAATCATTCATAAATTTTAAACTAGAAACAACTCTATCAAGTCTAGCAAGAATGGGATCTTCTCTATCTCTTTTGTTTGACCAAGTAAACGGGTTACCAATGTAATCAATACCATGCAATCCTGAATAATGAAAAAGGAGATTGTTTTCATCAAGTTGATTTTGAGATAAAACTTTACCACCCTTTTTCTCATCATTAGACAAGATGAAGTTCAAATCACCTATAATCACCCAAGAATTTGTCAAATTTTGACTTAAATTGCTTAGGTGAGACCATTGGGTATCTCTATTATTAGGTTTTATAGCACCATACAAGCAAGTAAGCAAGTATGAAGCAACTCTAGCATCCAAGGTAACAACACAGTTTATCATATTAAACTGCATGTCAATGATTTGGATGTCAATACCGTCCTTCCACATAAGACAGAGATCACCAGAGAGGCCAACAGGTCCAAGGAAGACAACGTTTATGTAACCATATCTAGCAATGTAAGAATTCATTTCATTTAGCTTATTTTTTGTTTCAGATAGGAAAATCAAATCTGGGTCATTTGACCTAATGAGGTCTTTGAGATGATTTCTGGTGGTATTATTTCCAAAATCCTGGACATTCCAGTATAAAATTTTCATGTTGAAAATAGCTAAAGACAAATGAGTACCTAGATTGTTAAGAATGATGCAAAAGTATCTAATTGGAAATTATAGTCACAAAATGAAATCAGATGGATTCTAGACTGAAAATTGCAGCAATTTAAAATGACAATCCACTTCCACATACAAGTAATTAAAGGAATTTCAAAACTAGATAGGATTTTTGAGGAAGACAGATTAAATTTAGGGATTAGAGAGTGAGTTAGAGAAAAAACCTTTGGATTAGAAGTAGATGCCCCAAATTGGTTTTGTGTAATCATTCCTCCAGATAAATTTGTTGATCCATTAATTTCTTGTTTTTAGTTCATTTTATCTTGGTTGTGCTGGTACTGCAAACTAATATCGAAGTTTATCATTAGTTGTATCAACATCTTCAATGAAATAGTCATTGATTTGAAATATTGGATTTCTAAGGGTACTGATTGTGTTTTGATTATGAGGGTTAGTGTTGATTTATGATGAATCTTCTTTGTTCCTTTTGTTTCTTTTCACCTCAATCTCATCTGTAATCCCTAACTCAGCATTGTGAACAACTTCTGAATTATCGATAGCCACCGTTATATGCATATTGTTATCCTCATCCGTCTCTAGGATATAGGCAGCTAAAAAGGCTCTCCCCTCTTCAGTTTGGCTCCAGTTTGCATATGTCCCATCATCCATTGCTTCAACCTTTAGTGTTTGCGCAATTTTCTTGCGTTATTGGTCCACATGATCTACCACCCAGCAGAGATTATAGGGTTGCATATCAAAGTTGTAGATAACCCAGAAATTTTCTCCAACAGCCTATCTAGCCATCCACCTCTTCTCAATGGTTCCTTAAGGTTAACCTCCATATACACAATATTAGTTACATGTCCTCTTGGTAATTTTTTCTTGCCTTTAGGATAAATCTTTTGCCAATATCTTTACAAATATCATTCACCGATGGCTTATTTAGGAGAATATTCTGGATATTTCTTAATTTCACACACAAAACTTGTTTTATAAATTTGTGGTTTATGATTGCTATCTGGGAGATATATTTTTGGAGACATAGTAGACCACCTAAGAAAGACCAAGGTGCATTAGCAATGACACCATCATACAATTCTTTCCTTTCAAACCTGAAGACAAAGAGGTTTGTTCCTTTTGAGATGATTTCATATCTCTTGTAGCTTTTCCATCTGAGATTGATTTCTTTTTTGACTTCACCATGAGTCAATGGAGTTTTTGAGATGATTTTACCCAACAAATTGTAATTTCATTATGTTGATGCATCATCGACCACCTGAGTTGTAGCTATAGTTCTCCTTATTGGCCTGGATGTATTCGCACCAATGGTAGTTGATTGCATCTTGGAAGATAGGCTCTCCATGAATATTTTTTCTTGTGCAGCCTTTTTACAATAGTCAAAGTCTGAAAAACAAGGCTTATGTTCTTGAGAAATAATATTTTTAGAGTATGGAGGATAATGGGGGTATTTTATCGGGTTATAGAAAGGCTGAGGATATTCATTATCTTTCAGTTTCCTAAGATAAATCCACAACATAATGGGATGTTAGACTCTCAGGTTTTTTTGTTGGAAATAATTTTGAATTTTAAAATATAAGTAAGGTCCCCTATGATTATTGCTATAATTGCGTTGATTCTGAATCACTGAGTTGAACCGATTGATCCTTAGCGTTTGCTTGATGAGTTAAAATTTATCCATGGTTTTGATATAAAATTGAAGATGTAACCAACAACTAATGATAATAAGCAGTAGAAGTACCTGGATTCAAACGACTTTTGAAAATGCACTTAAGATGAAATGAACTAAAACACCACAGCTAGAAAGCAAGTACTACTGCGATGGACTCAACAAAGGGGATAATCTGGAGAATCAACCACCACTGGTGACTCCACAGGCCTCAATTGGGAGATTTACAAAAGATTCAACACACATTAAAGTAAAATTAATGAAAAAAATGATTAAAAAAATAAAAAAAACAAAAAAAAAAACTTAAGTATCCTCGGAGTCCAAATTTGTGCACCAGATGGGATCAATTTTTAATGTAGGTCAATTTTTTATGTTTAGGACCGCGTCCCCTTCCTCTTGACACCCCAAGCACCTCCGGATCCGAGTTTCCATCTCTTTCCACATGACATTCGCCTCCGCTTCTACACTTAATACCCCTTATGCTTTTCTAAACATCATTGCAGGTTCATCTTTGAGATTCCGCCACTTTGTTCTTGTTATTTTAGCTTTTCTGTCTCGTCGAATCCGCGTTTTGATTCGAAAGTCGAATACTATGAGTTTATGCTGAACGATAACATATTCTCCAGGTATGACCTAGCAATCTAAGCATTCATGTTTGTTCTCCCTCCTACGAAGGATATAGTCGATCTGGGTAAAATGTCCGTCGCAAATGTAGGTAACCAAATGGGATTATCGTTTTATAAATAAAGGTGTTATCTAGGTCATAATCTTAGCAAAACTCATGATTTCCTCTCCTCCTTGGTTTATATCGCTACCTCTGAATCCTTCATGTATCCTCTCGAATCCCTTCTTATTTGTGACAATATGTCATTGAAATCTCCTCCAATGAAAAGCTTATCGTTTTGAGGCGCACTTCTAACTATGCCATCTAGCGCGTCCCAAAAGTTCCTCTTGTCGTCCTCACTCAGCCGCTCATGTGGAGCATATACGCTAATGACGTTCAAAGTCTATCCCCGACTATAAGTTTGACTAGGATGATCTTGTCTCCTTGTCTTTTAACGTCGACAACTCCGTCTTTGAGGTTCCTATCGATTAAGATGCCTACTTCATTCTTATCAGAAAACCATCAAGCTCAAATTCCTTCTAGATATTGGGTTATATCTATCTAAGAAATTGTAGTAGTAAATAATTTGGTATCCACTTGGAAAAATTATAGAGAAACCCATGAGTTCTTATCATCATCTTGAAGGAATTAAAATATGAATCCAATAGAAAAAAAAATGAGGTCATTCCGAGGTCGGATGAAGAAGTTATGTGCAAAACAGTCGAGCCACGAACTAAGTGTGCACATCTTTAAATATCGATAGATAAGGTGCATTTATATCTGATGATTTTAGGCATATTTCGAAGGAAAAAAGTCTAGTTTTTGGATCTCATTAACGACAGTTGTGGAGGAACCATATGTGTCAATAATTGACAACTTTTTATACAGAAAACTCATGTTTTTGAGCATCAATAATCGACAATTACAAGGGGTTCATATGTGAAGATAGTAGCTCGACGGGGGAAACTTGGACCTTTTTTTGACTTCTAAATCAAGGAAACATTGAATTCTAAGACCTATATTTCGTGAACAATGTACAAGGAGACTTCCTAAACACCTAGAAGATGCACAAAACCTTTACAACAACAAGGAGCTAGGGCTGGAAGTTACGAATTGAACCTCTCAACTTTCAGAGTTTTCTTACTTGTTTTCTTGTGTATTTTCCATAGATTTTTAGAAATCCACGATGAACTAATCCCTCTTATTGTTTAAGGATATAACTTGAAGTCATGAACATGTTATTCTATTAATGCATTAGTTTCGTTATTCACTCTCTTGTATATTATTCAAGTTTTAGCATGCATAACAATTTTTTAATTGTGTACATTTAATATACATAATTGGTTATTCTCTATGTTTCAGTCGTAAATTAAATATCTTAATAATTTATCTAGAGCTAGCTAGCGTTCTTAAATAATTTTAACAGGAACCCTAACAACAAGTAGCAATTTGTGATCACCAGCGGTGTGAATTATGAAGAAGTTATAAGTAAAGCTTGACCTAGGTTAAATATGCCACAATAAGTGCGATGTATTTCCTATGTATATCTCGTCTCACATACCTTAATGTTTTCCTCAAGTTGAATCTTTTAGCGACAAACACTAGGTTATTTGGTAGAAAAGAATTCATGTAATAGCGATTGCAGTATTTGTTGACATTAGGAGGTGTAATGAAGTATTACACCGAGTGAGGATACTTTAGGGTTATTGGTAATATGAGAGAGTGAATGATGATATTGATGTTTGATCAAGTAACATGTGTAGTGAAGGACGGTGAATACTTTAACCAGCTTTCCCCTACGATATTTCCTTAAACCCTTTCAACTTAGTTTTAGTTTAAATTACTTTCGAGCAACAAAATTCTGTTTATATAATTTTTCAAATAAAGTAAACAACCATATATCCTTGTAGATCGAGCTTGTTCTTATTTTTATACTCTTATCTATAATTATGAAGTGAAAGAACTTGAAATAGTTTTGCTTGACTGAAAACCAATCAGTTACCTGAAAAATGTTCTCATTTTACATTTGGGTCAAATGAAAAGAAAGGAGAAAAAATATAATGGTAGACACGTGGTAACATCCTAGAGCAGGGAGTACGAAAGTAGAGGAAGAAAAGCACGAAATCAAAGCTTAAAGTTTTGCCTTTTACCTTAGAAATCTACCATAGGAGCATGAAATGAAAACATGTGGAAAACAAACAAAGGAGTGAACTACTAAGTTTGAAAAGGGGGACATATGCTATAAGTTGTATCATCGTCTAGGACAGGGTATTAAATGTCTTAAGTAAAAATATTACTCGCATCAATACATCAAAGTTAATTTGCTTAATAATTGATAAAAGTTTTTCTCATTCTATTTTTTATTTTTTTCTTATTTTTGATTTTGGTAACCAAGTATTACGAGAGTTGTAATATATAGATGAAGACCAGTGTTACAAAGTTATAACAAATCGACATAAATAATACACAAGTTATATTATTGTTAGAATTTGTAATGAAGATTTTCCTACATGTTATTAAAAGGTTTAATGACCATTTGAATCATGTTAGTTTTAGCTAGAAATGGTGTAAATTGCCTAATAATTTTATAATATTATGTTACTAAACGGTATAATCTGATTTGAAGCATGTAAGCTTTAGGTTGCTTACCACTAGCATTAGCTAACATGTTCAAGGTTTTCTTCGATTTATTCATTTTACAAAGACACGATTGAAGAATGAAAAAATTTAGGTACAATAACATTGCCTCTTACATCGACCAACTTCAATCGATGCAAGATGTGAATTGTCGATGGTTTTTGTCGAATATAAAATCTTCAACTCAACACAACTTCACTCAGATATATATAATATATCCACAGTAATTTGTAAAAGGATCCCCGCTAATTAACTGTATGTTGGTTGCTTAACTTCACTCGATATTTAATATATCCATAATCACATGTATAACTCAATTTGCTCCCACATCCCAATTAAGTAAGAGTAACCTATTCTTATCCATTCTTTCGGACACAATGAACACAATATGGGAGAAAGTACAAAAACTCCATCTAACTTATAAATATTGAGACTGTTGGACTGTTTGTTTTGACATTTTATATATGGGAAAATGGCTCTATTGCCCAAGATTCCGTAAAATATGGTTCTAGTGAACTTGTAAAAATTGGGATGAGTGAAACAGACAAAAAAAAAAAAAGACAATTATGTCCCTCATTTTTATATTTATTTCTTTTTTATCCTTTCTCTCTCCAATTTAAAAACAAATCACAAAAACATTCATAACTTTCAAAATATATATCCGATTTTAATAAAACTTATATTTTTGGAAAGGATTTTAAATTATCTTCAAAACAAGATCCATTGTTGATAGTAAATTCAAAAGTTTTTTTTTTGAAAGAAAATAACTAGGATGAAACTGGTTGCATCCTGAATTAAAATAAAATAGAAAAAGTTATTCAAAAAATAGCTTGGATGAAACTGGATGCATCCTGATTTAAACTAAGAAAATAAAAATATTCGAATAATAGCTAGGATGAAACTGGTTGCATTCTGATTTAAAATAAAATTGAATTTTTTTTTTGAAAATAGCAATGATGAATCTGGTTGCATCCTAACTTGAATTTGTTTTCATCCATGTTTATACTAGTATGAAACTAGTATCATCATGCTCAAAACACTCTCAAAGAATTGGTACATGGCTCAAAAGTGCTTGAGAAGAAGAAAATAAGCTAAAAATAATAAAAACAGGAAATCTGCAACGTTTTTCTGGTGTTACAGATTAATTGTTGGAATGAAGCTGAAGATAAACGTTACTGATTGATTGAAGAAACCGTTGTAGATGAAGATAAACATTACAAAGTTAAAGATAAACGTTGCTGATTGGTTGAAGAAACCGTTGCAGTTGTAGATGAACGTTGTAAATATGAAGATAAACGTTGCTAATTGGTTGAAGAAACCGTTGCAGCTGAAGATAAACGCTGTAAACCTAAAGATAAACGTTGTTGATGGGTTGAAGAAACCGTTGCATTTTCTCTGTTCTTCCCGTTTTCTTCAGCAGCATCAACATAAAATTTTCCTGAATTGATTTTCTTCACACATGAGTTCACAACACAGGTTCTCAAGGAAGTGCGATCCTGGATATTGAATCTGGAAACATCAAGGCAAGTGAATTTTGAGTAGAAAAAAGAAGAGTATCAGTTGTGATTCTTGAGCATCTGACATATACGTAGGATTACTTTGAAACAACTTACAAAATTTTGGAGCTCTCACTCACATCACGCTTTAATCTCGATGCACGTGAAAGTCAACCTCTGCCAAAACACATGCTTTGTGGATATCTCAAGTATATTAGACAATATATATTAGAACTTCGTACATCGATTTACTTAACCATTATTTTTTCAAGATCCAAACAAGAAGGGTAAACAAGAGTATTTTAGTACTTGAGATATAAAAGATTAGTTATAAAATTGGGTGAAATAGTCTATTTGGATATTAAAAAAAATATCTTAATTATGTTTGGGTATTCAAATAGCATATACTAACAGCTATACTAGGCCACTTGACTGATGACATGTATGCCAGGCTGTATGCCAGGCTGTGTATTATAGAGTCTGTATATATATAGTAGATGACTGTATTCAATGTAATCAAGAAAAAGAAAAGAAAGGAATCAATAAAGATTTTCCATTGTTTCTGTTATGGTATCAGAGCAGTTCTTGGGAACTCGCTAATTTTTTTTTTTTGGAAACAATCAATTGTCAGTCGTTGATATGTTAATTTCTTCTGATTCAACAAAAATTAATGAAGTTAACAATAATTTCCAAAGCTCAACAATTGATACAGTCAAAGCGTGGCCGACACTATTCTGAGTAGCATTAACAATTCTAATTCTTGATAACAACAACATTTAATGGTGATTTCTTGAAACTCCTTTCTCATCTTTGATTTCTTTTTTTGTCAATCAATTAAACGCAGAAGCGTGGCCGACAGCTTCTGAAAGTTATGTACAATTCCAAGAAGACGTTGTATCGTTCTTATCAAGTATTAATTACCTTTTTCATCGATCAGAGAGACAACAAAAGAAGAGCAGCATTAACTCTCATTTTCTTGTAAACTCTATAAAATGAATATCAACAGCAAAGGTTAGGTTTCCTTTCTCTTCTCATCGCTGTTCTTCTTCTCTGATCATCCATACAAACAAAATTACTGGTTTTCTGGTATTAAGAGACTGAAATTTACTCTTAATAGTTTTACACCAGCAATTTTATGTTTGTAGTTTTGTTGATCACTAGAGTACTTTCTTCTTCTACTGATTCTTCAAGTTATCTGATCTAATATTCTTATCAATCTTTGATCTACCCTGCTATCTTCAAAATCTCTACTATTTTTCTAACATATCAAGAATCAGATCTAAATCTTAATGATCAAAACTTTTCCATCATCATCTTTTTCCACTGATTCTGCTACAATGGAAACTTCAACATCAAACTCTCTCTCTAAAGTCCCATTAAATCAACTAACTAGTTTTGTTCAAATAAAACTTAAGGAAGAAAATTATATCACGTGGAAAAACTTGATGAATCGGTGATTCAAAAATTCAAGATCAAGAAATTTCTTGATGGATCTTATCCGTGTGCTCCACAGTTCACTAGTCCACGAAATCAACAGAATGACATTGATAATCCACTTTATAGTGATTGGTTGGATAAAGATTCAACAATAACTATGTGGATAAACTCAACCATTTCTGAGTCTGTAATTGCATACTTCTCTAGATCCAAATCTTCGGCTGAACTGTGGAAGAATATAGAAGAACGTTTCGGTAGAGCATCCTCTACTCACTCTATTCAGTTACGAACAGAACTCTTGTCCATTGCACAAGGTAACAGATCAATCTCTTCTTTAATTAGTGAAATAAAAATTTTGTCTGATCAGTTGGCGTCTGTTGGTGAAATAATTTCTGATAGGGAACTAGTGGTAGTTACACTAAAGGCTCTTAGTGATGATTATATACCATTCGCAACTTCGATCAGACACATGAATCCTCCAGCGTCATGCATCGAATTGCATAATAATCTCATAATTGAAGAGTCAATAATCCAAGACAGGCAGAAAATCCAGCAGGAAGACCAATCTCCTAAAGCTTTTATAGCCAACTCAAGAAGAGGATATCAAAGAAATTTCTACTCTGGATCTAGAGGAAACTATAGTAACTTCAGAGGCGTTTATCGGCCATCATACAATGGTCCAAGATACCCTAATCCAACATTCTTTTATAGATCAAGCTATGGCAGATGTGCATCTTCAGGAGATAAACCTGTATGTCAAATATGCAACTGTTCAGGTCATATAGCAACAACGTGTGCACAACGACTCAACTTTACTTATCAAGGCAGAGCACCACCTTATAATTTGAATGCAATGCTAGCAGCGACAAATATTTTTGATGAAGCTGAGTGGATAGCTGACAGTGAAGCTAATCAACATATCACTTATGATATCAAAGTTCTCCAAGAATTAAATACTTATGATGGTCCTGACAAGATTCAAACAATAAACGGTGCAGGTATGACTATAACTCATCGTGGTAATTCTAAGAAGGTTGTGAATAATACTTATTTTGCTCTAAATGACATTCTTCTTGTTCCTGAGGCATCTCATAATTTGTTGTCCATTCACAAATTCACATCTGATAACAAATGTTCGTTGAATCTTGACTCTGCTGGATTTACTGTGAAGGACAAGAAATCTGGGAAGATCCTTTTCCAAGGACCGCATAGGAATGGTCTATATCCTATTACGTTTGGTGCATCTCATCATCCACAAATGGCTTTAGCTTCAACAACCACTGATAATCTACTACTTCATCGGAGATTCGGCCACCCCTCCTTCCAGACTATGCAACGGATATGCTCTCAGCTAAAACAGTCCAGTACTCTCTCGAAACCCTTTCACTGTAATGAATGCAAATTATGTAGGTCCAAGAAGTTTTCTTTTCAAATGTCTAGTTCAATGGCCCATAAACCATTAGAATTACTTCATATTGACCTCTGGGGTCCATGTCATGTAGCCTCAGTTTCAGGGAGTCGCTATTATGCTAATATAGTAGATGAGTATTCTAAGTTCTGTTGGTTGCTTCCATTATCTTCTAAAGCTGAGTTCAAGTTTGAATTTGTATCCTTAGTCACTAGACTAGAAACTCTGTTATCTACCAAAGTTGTGATAATAAGAACAAATAATGGTGGTGAGTTCTTAAATACTTTCTTAAAGCATTTCTGTCTGTTTAAGGGAATTACACATCAACTTACATGTCCTCATACTCCAGAGAAAAATGGAGTTGCTGAAGTTAAACATAAACATCTTTTAGAGATTACTAGAACTTTTTTATATCAGTCAAAATTGCCAGCATGTTTTTGGGTGGATGCAATACAAACTGCAAATTATGTTATAAATCGCCTACCAACAAAGTCTATTCAGTTTCTATCTCCTTATGAACTGTTGTTTGGAAAGTCACCTGAATATAAGTTGTTTAAAGTATTTGGATGTTCATGCTTCCCATGGTTGAAGCCATATACCACTAATAAGCTAGAACAGAGAAGTCGCCACTGCATCTTCCTTGGGTATAGTCTTAATCACAAAGGGTATCGGTGTCTTGATCCTACTACTGGCACAGTCTTTATTTCTAGACATGTATCATTTGATGAGATAACCTTTCCATATTCAGTCTTAGTAAATTCTGAATACAGTCCTTCATCATCAGATATGACAGCAATAGACTCAGCTTTTCATTCAGTTCCTTCTAGCACACATAGACATGATACTTCTAATATGGACATAGTACCTCTGTCAGAAACTACTTCTGCTGTCAATACTCATCTGATGCTAACCAGGGCTAAGACAGGTAATAGAAGGCCCAAAGCTAATTTATCCACACGATATCCAATCAATGTTGCTTTGTTAGGACAGACTGTACCAATACCAACCTGTATAAGATCGACACACAAAGAACCAGGCTGGAAAACAACAACGAGCAATGAATATCAGGCTCTAATAGAGGCAGGCACATGGTCACTTGTGGATTCCCCAGGCCTCAATAATGTAGTGGGCTGCAAGTGGGTATTTCGTGTAAAATACAACCCAGATGGAACAATAGACAGATATAAAGCCCGGTTGGTAGCAAAGGGATATCATCAACAACAAGGCTTGGATTATGAGAAACATTTAGCCCAGTGGCTAAACCAGCAACACTAAGGGTAGTCCTATCTCTAGTCGTTCAGTTTGATTGGAAGCTACATCAACTAGATGTCTCAAATGCATTTCTACATGGTGAGCTCAAAGAAGAAGTGTACATGGCCCAACCACCTAGCTATATTGATGCAACCAGGCCCAATGCAGTGTGTCTACTTCATAAGGCAATATATGGGCTTAAGCAGGCTCCACGGGCCTGGTATGAAAATTTAAGCAAAAGCCTACTCCAACTAAACTTTGTTCACTCACAGGCTGATTCTTCATTGTTTGTTCATCACTCAGGATCCCTTATCACTATTGCCTTAGTCTATGTAGATGATATCGTGTTGACTGGCAGCTCGGAGGAACATCTACTTCATGTTATACAGGAACTACAACTAAGTTTTCCAATAAAAGACTTAGGTAATCTAAACTTCTTTCTGGGACTTGAGGTTAGAAGAACAAATGGAACACTATTTCTGGGCCAAGCCAAATATGCAATGGACCTGTTAGTGAAATATCATATGGATGGAGCAAAGCCCAGCCAGACTCCTTTAGCATGTTCCATTTCACTAAGTAAGGAATCAGGGGTTCTGTTGGAGAATCCAACTGCTTATCGTTCTCTGGTGGGAGCTCTACAATACATGACTTGGACACGACCGGACATATCTTATACCGTGAACCTAGTATGTCAGTTTATGCACGAGCCAAGAGCTACACATCTTGAAGCCGTAAAACGTATTCTACGTTATCTCAAAGGTACTTTGCAACATGGGCTCTTATTCACCAAAGGAACAACTACTCTAACCGGGTATTCCGATGCGGACTGGGCAGGTTCTATTGAGGATCGACGATCAACATGAGGATATGCAATCTTCTTGGGCTCTAATATAGTTGCTTGGTCGTCTCGGAAGCAAACCACTGTAGCTCGTTCTAGCACTGAGGCCGAGTATCGGACATTAGCCCACACTGCGGCAGAAGTGGTATGGCTATGCTCCCTCTTTCAGGATTTGCACTTTCATCCAACAGGGGTACCTCGAGTGGGCTGTGACAATATCAGCTCTATCAGCTTAGCATCAAATCCAGTGCTCCATTCACGAATGAAGCATGTTCACATTGATTATCACTTTGTACGTGAACTATTCCATGATCATGCTCTTGAAGATTCTATGTACAAACATTACAACAGTTGGCAGATATTTTCACTAAATCCTTACCTCGACCTCATTTTATTGATCTAAGAAACAAGCTCAAAGTTGTTTCTCAACCTATGAGCTTGAGGGGGGATAACAGCTATACTAGGCCACCTGACTGATGACGTGTATGCCAAGCTGTATGCCAGGCTGTGTATTATAGAGTCTGTATATGTATATATATAGTAGATGACTATATTCAATATAATCAAAAAAAGAAAAAAAATGAATCAATAAAGATTTTCCATTGTTTCTGTTATCTACTTTTACATGTCTTCTGGACCAATTATCTCTTTATATCTAGGTATATGAACTGTTGATAGCGAGTTTTTCTCGTGACAACAGTGTGCCACATGAAGAACACTTGTGATTGGTGTTAAATACTCAATGTGTGACAAACAAAATTCTGGTGAGCATTCCTAACTGAACTAAAACAATTTTTTAACACTGACGCACAAAAATGCATAATGTGAATCCATAGAATCAGGAGTTAAAAAAATGGACAATATGTACAACCCCCAGAGTTTAGCCTCCTCCTAAAAGATCTGCAACTCTCACAGTAACAAAAAATAGGGAATCCAATCCTTGTTTTTTCTAGACCAGCGCACTAGAAACATACCGAAAACTATTACTACATCCCTCTAATTTTGGGCTACCATAGTAACCAACTCCACTCTCTTAAAATCTAGCAATCCAAAACATAGTTGCTAATATCGCAAAATTAACATTTATTTCTCCATCCGTTCCAGTTAAAATCCGTTGTTCCATCACTACTGATGGTTATAACATTGAAGACCAATTTCACACTCCAATTCATACTAGTAGTAGTTTAGCATTAGTAGAAAGTAGTTGGATCTGCTCATCAAAATTAATTAATTGCATTCCTTTATTTTCGTTTCATCACTTGTTCTTATTATATGTACTAAATTATCAATCCCCACTTCCAATTTCTGTAAACCCTAAACTGTTAACAATGGCAGGTTTTTTATCAGTTCTAAAACGTATCTACCTTACTATTTACAATTGGACTATCTTTGTTGGCTGGTAATTTCAATTCATTTCTATCTGATTTTGTAAAATTTACTATAATTCCCTGTTTCTGTTGAGATCTTGGTAGGTTTCAATTTGACTTTTGTATGTGAATTCGTTATAGGTTTCAGGTTTTGTATATGGCTTTGATGACTTTGAAAGATTCAGGTCATGAACATGTTTATAATGCTGTTGAAAAGCCTCTGTTACTTGCTCAAACTGCAGCTATAATGGAGGTAAATTGAATGAACTGTGTAAATATTTTCCATTTTCTTAGTAGAATTTCTCTGATATGTTTCCATCGTTGGTTTGTTTGCCTTGTTGATAGATTCTTCATGGTCTCGTAGGCTTGGTAAGATCTCCAATTACAGCAACTTTGCCACAGATCGGATCAAGATTATTTGTAACTTGGGGAATTTTGTGGAGTTTTCCTGAGGTATGCAGATTTACAATCAATTTATAGGCAAACAATTGTAGATTACAAGTTAACGGAGTTAATGTTTTGGTCCGCAGACTCGAACCCATGTGCTAGTTAGTTCTTTGGTTATAAGCTGGTCGATTACCGAGGTATGAGATCTATATGATTGGAATGTGCAATAAGAATTTTTGTTGTTTCATTCAATATTTGATCTGTGTTGTTTCTTCATGTCTTTTCTAATTTTGTATTGTTTTATGCTGAGTGTAGATTATCCGATACTCTTTCTTTGGTACAAAAGAGGCACTTGGTTTTGCACCTTCATGGTTGTTGTGGCTCAGGTATAATGAGTTTTTCAATTATAAACATGAGCATTATTGGTCTTCCTTTTCTTCTAGGAAATATTTATCATTTCATTAACTAGATTGATTCTTCTGCAGGTATAGCACCTTTCTGGTGTTGTATCCAACTGGAATTACCAGCGAAGTTGGTCTAATATATATCGGCCTGCAGTACATAAAGGTAATGAATTCAATCAGGTCTCTTCTGCATGTTTTAAGTATCAATTTTTACTGTAAGATTTAGTTGTAAACTTCCATGTATCAAGAAAGCAGGCCTCTTAGTTGTTAACAATGTCATAATCTTCTAGAGAGACCTTTGCACTTTTGTAGAATGAACTGATACGGCTAGGAAAACTCATAGCTCCATGGCTAACTGCAGATAGAGAAAAACTATCTTAACTCGGGAATAGAAAAATTTGTCCTATTGCCTAGTTTCCTAGAAAGAAAATTTTCTGTTGCTGCATTCTCAATATATCTATCAGTGTTTACATGGTTTATAATTGACTGTCAGGTGTATGCAAAACACCTTTTCATATCCTCGCTCTTAGGTAGATGATACTTTTCGGTACTTGTGTCAACTGTCAAAGCAGTGGTTTAGATTTTGTTCTGTATCTTCTTCACCTCAATCTTTTTGCTAATTTTTGCAGGGATCTGAGAAATACTGCATTAGGATGCCAAACCAATTTAACTTCTCATTTGATTACTTCTATGCTTCAATTATCGCCCTCGGAATCTATGTCCCAGGCACGTAATCACAAATTAATTCCCCTGGACCCAAGCTGTTTTGTTTGTTGTTGATTAATGACTGAGCTGTAATTTTGCAATTTGATCTTATTGCAGGTAGTCCACATATATATCAATATATGCTTGGGCAGAGGAAGAAAGCTCTCGCCAAATCCAAGCGAGAGTAGACAAACCCTAGAGGACTTTTGTAGCGATCTAATGGTTAACCAGGTCTCTTGTCAAAAAAAAAAGAATGTGGTTTGCCAGATTAACATTGTATCCAGTTCAGCTCTTCTTCTTTTCCTTCTTCTTTTCTTTTCTTAATTTATCTTACTGGTTTGTACTTGTTCATCTGTAACAATCTCTTTGTATCTCAAGGTTGGTATTTTAATGCATTGGTTATTGAGGGCTCATTCTATTAAAATTTGGCCATGGTTTGCTTGGCCTCCCCCTGATGCTAGTTTTAGAAAACCTTGCTCTTGTGGATTTCCACAAGCAAAAAAGAAAAAAAAGGATTTTGTTTTTGAATTTTTGAAAAGTTCTTGTCATCTCAACAGCATACATTCCTCTTATCTGACATTCTTTCCCTGCAAAAAGTTAGTGTATTACAGAAACATTTCAAAGAATTTCTGTGGAGTTATATTGAACTTCATTTGTTCACAACCAATGGTGAAACACCCAATTTTATGCTAATTTTTGAAACCCTGGGATGATTTATATTAATTTTCTATCTTACTAATACTGATAAAATAGTGAGACATTCCACAAACTCAGACAACAAACATGAGAGAAATATTACAGGCAGTTTTTGGAGTACAGTAACCTTGCAAGTCTTAGGACATGAAAAGAACTTCTTCAAGGAAATTAAATGAATATTCAATACTTAAACTGAGGAAATATCATGAAAAGGAAAAAAAATGACTAAGAGGCCTATCAGAAACAAAATTTTAAGCGTCCTTCTTGGCTTCTCTCGTATTGACGCTATTAGAATACAATGAAGACATTCGACGGATTTTATTCATCGGCAGCAGCACTTGCAGCACTTAGGTCTACTGTAAGATCAAGTTCCTGCGAAATGAAGATCCGAATGGAAAGAGATTAGTATTCAACATTCTTCAACAAGAGAGACAAGTAATCAAGATGGATAATCCTTAGAGAATCTTGATAAATATGGACAGTTCACATTACCAAATTTCAAGAGAACATTACCTTCCCTGTAATTCGACTGTACATTGCAATCACGTCAGTAACCGTAGACTCAAAGTGTGTCGTTGCATCATAACTCTGTAAACGGTTGAAATTCCAGCATATAATTAGTTTTTTGTAAATCAATAATGTGAAAGAGAAACCAGAACCAGGCTATTGGATCAACTTTCATCTAAGGTTGAGCATTCAAGGTACTTGATATTCACTGTTTTATTAGTCTTAACGCAATAAGAGAAAAAATTAGATAGGGGTGGAAATGCATTTATCTGTCCGCAAAACGTTTTGCTACTTACAGTAGATATGTAGCAGTTGTCATCTATGTCCTTATTAGTGGGTTCATATCTGTCATAAATGTCGAAAAATGTTTC
Source organism: Papaver californicum (assembly GCA_023531435.1). Lineage (NCBI taxonomy): Eukaryota > Viridiplantae > Streptophyta > Magnoliopsida > Ranunculales > Papaveraceae > Papaver > Papaver californicum. Next base: position 12,434,023 of record JAJJMC010030977.1, on the reverse strand, counting down.
ATCAACAGGTCCAAGTAGTTCGATTCCAGGCTGCAGTTCTGTCTCAGGATGGTCAGTTTCTGCTTCAGTTGATACAAAAGCTATGTATTTTCCTTTTGGTGCAACATTGTGGGCATACGAGCAACAGAAGAGATACCTGCATCAACGATTATTTGCACATTACTAAGAGACCTCAAGTTCCGGTGACATTTTTGAGTACCCGGTGAGTTAAGTTTGGCGCCAAGAAACAAAGGAAAAGAAGCTAAACTTACATATCTGATTTGCGCCCAAGTTGCTTCTGAGGCAGAATAACCTGAACTGAGTGAGAATCACTGGTGTGCGGGATAGGATGACTCATTATGCAAATGGCACGTGCGACTCTTCCGACCTTTTTAACCTGCTTCCATCATACATGGAATTTTAGAACCTGTTATGCGAGACTATTGACGGGCAAAATTATTTGAAGATCAGGCATTCGACGTATACCTTTTCAGGCAAATATGAAGGGTCGCATACAATTTTCTTGCCGTTAGCAGTTTCCCCTTCAGATGTCACGCCGTATGCTTTTCCATCACCGTCGAATTCTACCTGTTATTTGTGCGTAAGGTACTAATCAGTGTTGTTCCTGTTGGGGTATTAGTTGGCATTGCTGAATTTTCAACGAGTCATAATGCACTCATATATTTTATGCTCTCTTACAAATGATTGCATTTGCTTTTGCAAATACCAATCCACATTTTACTTAGGTGATAATTTGTACCTTGCATTCGGGCTTGTGAAGCATGTAAGTTCCACCGTAAACAGCACTAAGACGAGCAAATCCCTGGAGATTAAGACGCATATACAATGTTAAAGCGGTAGCTTTATTTGCTGACAAATTTGTATCAGCTACAGACAACACTAACCTGTGGAAGTTCACCCAAACCATAAAGTGGATAGATATAAGGAGATCCTCCTTGAAAACGTGCCAACGACTCCGCATAAAGCTTATTTCCACAAGACAAAAATGAATCAGTAATAGTACAAATTACACTCGTAAATTGTAGCCATTGAGGTTGCAACAGTTAACTAGTACTTGGTCGGTGTTTCTTCTGGATGTACTCTGTTTGGTTTTTGTATTGCCTTTCATTACCTCAGAATTGAAACCATAAAGTGAGTGAACCATTATTCCGATTACTGAAAATTGCAGGATGTTATGGTCCTATGTTGTGGTCCTAAAGTTCGTATTACTAAAATGAATGCTCCATGAATTCCTTCATTCAACCCCTACTGCTTCCCACACATGAAACATCTTCAATGCACTAACTACCGAATCATCTTTTCTCCATTAGTACAAAAATAAAAAAATGACCGAGATAGAAGCTTGAGAGAAAAAGTTAGACGCATAACCAACTCGGTATGTTTCTCAAGGTAAAAAAATGCATAAATTTTTTACCTTCATTTTCTTGACAAATCCCATAGCAGGTTCATCCAAGTAACTATCATCTTTATGCATTGCCAAAGCATGGCCAATGAAGTCAACCGTATTGTCTTCTAATCCATATTTCCTACACGCAAGTACAACTTTGCTCATATTAAAGAATATGCAGAATAATACAATCACTTGATAAGGACTACTATAGTTGCATATCTAACTTAGAGTAAACAAAAAATAAACTTTTATAGGAAAAGAGAGTGTGATGAGATATATACGAAATAACTTCTCGTGCTGTAACTTTATTCAGATCAAGCCCTTCATGAGATTTTGGGTCATTCTCCTCGTAATCTTGCACATAAATAAAGAACTTCCTAGCACGGCGTTTTTCAAACAATCCCATCAATGGAGATTTCAAGGCTTCCACGTCCGTAGCTGGCACTTTGTGTATCTTCCCCTTGTTGTACACAAAACTACCATCAACAGCTTTAAAATTCAGGTACTTAGTAACATCAGTGTGGATGAGAACTCGGACTAGCGTACCATTTGCCATCATGAACTGCCCAAGCAAAAATCAATTTTTATCTCCTGGTAAAGTGAATTGGAATCAAATTCCTATCTAAAGAGAGTCCTAACTCCTAATGATACCATAAATTAGACATCTTCCTATAATTAAAAATCAAGTCCAGCAATATTACGGGGATCTATTAAACTAAAGAAACGGTCTTACCACCTATATATTGATATATATAATACCTTGGGAATCATATCAACATTGTACTCTCTGCTTGAACCCAACTGCTCTGGGGGATTGTCATCGCCTCTGAATTTCTTCCAAAGCTGTAGCCCAATAATTTCACGTTATATACATGGATATGTCGAACACAAGATCATGTGTTTCTTAAACAACAACGTCGTAAGATGAATACCTGGATGAGATTTAGAGAGGTGGATTCTCCTCCATAATAATCATTCCTATCCATATGCAATACCTATTCAACAACAATTTTCTTTTATGGGATCTAATTGCTTCAACAATGTATCAACTTACACCACAGTTCCCGCTAGTTTCGAATTTTATAATGTGTTTGTCAGGAAACGGAATCAAGACTATACGATAAACCATAACATATCGTACCTGAAAAGGACAGAAAATTTGAAACTCGAAAATGAAAATGAAAAGCTTAGCAACAGACTTACTTTCAATCCATTGACAGATAGAAGACCACTAAGGATACATTCTTTGAGACCAGTTCCAAGAACTATTACATCGTATTCTTCATCCATTGGGACGATACAGTTTGAGAGAGAGAGAGAGAGGAAGAGGAGAACGGGATTCGATCGGTTTGAGAGGTGGCATGAGTATGGGGATCAATTTTTATCTTCTAAAATGTTGTTAAGACCAAAGAACAGGTCTCTAGCGGGACTTCACGGAATTATCGTTGAAACCGTTATCTGTACCCGCTCAACTGTAATTTGCTTGCTCTCGCATGTGTGTTGACACTCTGATGTGGCACCATCCATTCCACGCTATTAAGAATTTGAGAACATGTAGCTCATGTAGATTTTGCTAGTGTCTCAGTGGATGGGAATGATGGTGTGACTGACTCTGTGGGGACATTAGAAGGGCTGAGCAGTGGTAATGTGGGGGAAGATGGGGTTGTAAGCTGACACAGCAACTGTAGCCAGCGAAGACAATTTTTCGTACTAGGGGTTTTCTGGTGGAATTTTGTGGTGGCCAAAAGATATTACACTGAGAGCAATGTAGTCCAGACCAAGACACTCGTATAATTTTATATCGGGGAGGTTATCGGTGAAATTTTCAATTCCAAATTTTATGAATATAATTATTATATCAAACGTTTTTCACATATTACACCTATTAAGATATAAAATTAGTATTCATTTTTTTAAATTACCACCAAACAAACTAAGAATATCTCCAAAAACCCAATATATGTATAACATATATAAGATCCACATATAAAATCAGAATTGCAAAGCTCAAACTTAAGAAAATTGTTATCATTTTATTGATTATTGAACATAAAACAACAATTACATATAAACATGGAAATTTGAGCATTGAGAAAATTGAGATGAAACACATAAAACATGAGCAACAACTGGAAACTCTAGGATAAGGAAATTTATTGTTTTTTTTGTTTTTTTTTTGAATCCCCCACCCTAATATTGGCCATCTCGGTCATCTCGGCTAACTCGTCTCGGCCGAGATTATCGGCCAAATACCGTATCGGCGATATAGTATGTCTCGTCTCGGATGAGTGTCGATACCGGTATTATTGGCGATGTCTCGGCCATCTCGGCCGAGATTGACTACATTACTGAGAACAAGTTTTATGGTGGAAGAATTCTAAGTTCCAATTTCCAAGTTCCATGACACCTCAACATTCAGAAGAGATCATGGAAGCTTAAGTCTTACGGTGGAATCCACAAAAACAATTAGTGTCACAGAGTCCAATACACGGCCAATGTCTTATTCAATTAGATATTACTTATTGAGTAGATATTACTAAGAGAAACTAAATGCACAACTTTTTTGAAAACTGAATTACAGACGCAATTTGGAATTGCGTAAAAACACCATCCACCATAACATTTGAACTTCCATGATCTCTTCCAAGTGTTGAGGTGTCATGGAATTTGTAATTCTTCCACGATAAGACTTGCCCTAATTCTATCTTTAACTACAGATTATGAGGCTCGTATTTATCTAAATCACCTTTCACTTTCTTTTTTATGGTGTTACTGACCGTGCAAAAAAAAAAAGGAACGTCAACAAACTAATTGTCCAAAAACTAAAACAAGAGTTTACCAAGAATCTCTTTCCTTTAACAAACTAAACAAAATTTGTGTCTGATTCAAACCAGTAGACATAATTTATGTATAATACAGTTTCAAAGTTTTGGTATATCTCCTATACTCTCTCTCTCTCGATGGTATCTATAAATAACCAACATCCTCAAATAATATTTTTTCATTCAGATTTCACAGAGATTCCCATAGTAGATAGATAATTAGTCAGAGAAAATAAGTGCAATAGAAGATATAACATTGGTAGTAGCAGAGTTATCTCCCCAAATTCATCCCAGTTCTTCTTTCATATCACAAGTTTTTTTTTGTTCCTTGCAGCAATGGTGATGACTCAAGAAATTGAGTTGGCAGAAACTAAAGTCGAAAACCCTTTTTTAAAATCAAATGCGAAAAAACTTACCTTTTTTACCTCTGATCTTTCTAATCATTTTTGAAGTTTATGGAGGTCATTTTGGAGAAGAACCTGCAGTTCAAGCAGCATGACCGCTATTTGCTTTGCTTGGGTTCTTAATCTTCCTATTCATATGGAGTATAAATGAAGCTCTAATCACTGCAGAACTTGCTACTGCTTTTCTAGGTAACGGTGGGTATGTAATCTGGGGTTATAAAGCTTTTGGTCCTTTTTGGGGCCTATGATGGGTTCATTGAAATTTCTCAGTGGATCTATTAATAATGTTGGCCGCATATCCAGGTTTGATTGCAGTTTAAACAGCAGGACCACTATTTGCTTTGCCTGGGTTCTTAATCTTCTCAGTCATATGAAGTATAGTTGAAGCTCTAATCAATGCAGAACTTGTTATTGCTTTTCAAGGTAACGGCGGGTATGTAATATGGGCTTATGAAGCTTTAGTCATTTTCAGGGATCTATGATAGGTTCATTGAAATTTTTCAGTGGATCTATTAATAATACCGCATATCCAATTTTGATTGCAGATTATTTGAACGACAATATAAAGGTCTTTAAAGTCAAAACACATCACGACAAGACAGAAAAGGGACAAGTTATTTCAGTAGTTGATTACTGGAGGCTTAGCTAAGACTGCTAGATTTTACGATCCGCTAAAAGAAAAAGAAGCTACTTAAAAAGGTAATAGGAAACAACTCTAAACTTGAGGTTGATTATGTTGGAACTACTAGGTTTGGGTCAGCTAGTGGAAGTACTTTAGTTATCTATATATCCACAATAGTATTATTTTTTTTGAATTATATGGGATTAAATGTTGTTGGTTGGGTTGATGTTGGTCTTGGTATAGTTTTTATGTTGCCGTTTATTATCATGTTTTTCATGCCAATACATAAGATTAATACGGCCAACTGGGGGGTTTAGGTAGAAATGGCATTAATTTGAAAAAGAATGATCGGGCTATATTTTTGAATACTCTATTTTGGAATTTGAACTTTTGGGATATTGCAAGTAATTTAGTAAGAGAAGTAAAAACTCCATAAAAGACATTTCCGAAAGCTTTGTTTAACGCGGGAATTATGGCTTGTGTTGCGTACCTGATCCCTCTATTATCAATAATTAGAGCTCTACCACTGGAACAACAAAAGTGGATTAATGGGCATTTAACGATTGCTGCAAGTGAGATTTGTGGGAACTGGTTGGGTTACTGGGTTGCAATTGGTTCAATTTTATCGGGTGTTGTATTATTGAAGCCTAATTAAGTAACAATTATTTTCAAACACAAGGAATGGCAAATCTTAGGTTTTTACCTCAATTTTTTGCATAGAGATCAAAGAAGTTTAATACACCAAGGGCTGAAATCTTGTTGTCGAATGTAATTATATTGGGTGTTACATTCATGAAATTTGATAATATTATTAATGCATCCAATTGCTTATATAGCTTGCATATGTTATTAGAGTTTTCACGTTTATTTGGTTAAGAATCAAATATCCTTATTTTCATAGACCTTATAAAATTCCAGCAAACGTTTATGTTCTCAGCATTATGTGCTTGATACTAGCCGTGTTTTTGGTGATCTTTATGAGGTTCTCTAACCTTATGCCTCTCTATATCAGCGCACATTTTACTTTTCTTGCAATATATAATTATTTTATAATAAATTACTGCAAATCTAACGGGTGTATTAAGTTTAGTGATAAAGATAATGACAAACCAGTAGTAGAGAAGTAATCAATAAAACAACAATGGGAATGCGTAGTTTATGGTTCTTTTTTTTTCCTGTGTACATTTTGGGTTTAATGGTTGTCAGTTTAAGATTTTAGTTACAATTATGCTCAATGGTGCTTTTATAAATAATTTAATTGATTTTTCTTTCAGATGTTCTGCACTTATTTATGATTCTTATGCATTTTTCATTCATCACAACCTTACTTTCTCCTTGTTTTCTTTATGCAACCTTTACTTTTTTTCTCTTGTTTTCTTTTTGCACTGAAAAATCAATTAAATTATTCATAAAAGCACCATAATTATAATTAAAATATTAAACTGACAACCATTAAACCAAAACAGTACATAGAAAAAAAAAAGAATCATAAACTACACATTCTCATTGTTGTTCTGTTGATTCCTTTTCCACCACTTGTCAGTAATTATCTTTAGGGGGATTTTGTGTTTTCCCTCAGAATAAATAGTTATTTTGTATTACCTTTTTTTAAATTGATAATAGGTGAAACCCACTATCTGTTATAACTGCCGTGACTACCCAGTTACCTGTGTGCATGCAATACACGTATGTATAATAAATACATATTTTTTTAGAAAAACTCTAAAATACCCTTTAATCTGAAGTTCTAAAGAAAGATTGTAGATGAACCCTAAAAGCATATCTTCTCCATGCTTACTCCACCATCAAACATAAAATGAACATGTTTTTTATTCATCCTAATAATATTCAAGCTATTAGTAAACACAAAATGAACCACTGCCAGTGGCAATATATGCTTATTTGCCTTCTTTATTCATTTGTATCTTTAAACAAAACAAATTGTGAAGATTTTTGGAATGATTTTGGATCTGATGGTAATGGAATAGAGAGAGTAACGATCGATATATATTTAAACATCTGTATGGTCCAGATATGATGGTAAAGATTCATGTTGTCCAAGAAATTAAAATTTTAGTTAATAAAGAAGATCAATGCAATAAATATTTTGTTCATGTCCCAATTGGGATATAGATCTGATTGTGGGGGATTCGTTGTGATTTTATATCGTTTGTTCCCAATCGAAAAATTCTACTTAGATATCCTGTTTAATTGGTTACATGATTATTGAGGTTAGAAAATTTTCAAAGTTCATTCCATGGTTAATATGAAATTCTAAAATATCTAATCTCGAGGTATGTTCTGATTTTTATACTGGGTTTATCCAAATTTTGATCTCAGTTTGAAACTAGGTTTAAAATTGATGTTTCTCCCATATTTTTGTGGTTTGTTTGCAGAGGTTTAGGAAATGGATTACCGAGTTTTGTTAGAAAATTGGAGAGAATGGGTTGTTGAGTGTTTTTGTGGGTGTGTTTGGGAAGGTGTAGGAAATGGGTTATCGAGTTTAGATAGAAGTATTGAAGAATGGGTTGTTGAGTCTTATGTGTAGAATGAGCTAGTTTCAGAGAAAATAAACGAAGAAGGAGACGGGATGAAGAAGAGAGGGATCTCATCAGAGGGTATTTTTTAGGTTTTTCATATTTAATATTTTATTATAAGACACGTGTGCACTGCATGTTCTAATTTAAATGGGTAGTCACAACACATCCAAGTTAAAGGAGGTTTCACCCATTATCAATTTTAAAAGGGGGTAATGCAAAATAACTATTTTTTTGGGGGGGACAAAATACCCCTTATCTTTATCATGAACTTACTGTACCTGTTAGATTTGCAGTAATTCATCATAAAATTATTGCATATTACAAGAAAAGTAAAACCTATGCTGATATAGAAAGGAATAAGTTTAGAGAACCTCATAACGATCACCACAATTACGAATGGTATCGAGCACATAATACATAGTACATGAACGTTTGCTGAAACTTTATAAGGTTTATGCAAATCATGATATTTGAATCTTAACCAAATAAACACCGAAAACTCTAATAACATACCCAAGCTATATAAGAAATTGGTTGCAGTAATAATATTATCAAATTTCATGAATATAACACCCGATGTAATTACACTCGACAACAAGATTCCGGCCCATGGTGAATTAAACTTCTTTGATCTCCATGTAAAAAAACTAGGTAAAAAACTAAGATTTGTCATTCCTTATGTTTGAAAAGAACTGCTACTTAATTGAGCTTCAAATAATCCAACACCCGATAAAAATAAACAATTACAACCCAGTAACCCAACCAGTTCCCACCAATCTCACTTGCAACAGTCGTTAAATACCCATTACTCCACTTTTCTTGTTCAAGTGGTAGATCTCCAATTATTGATAATAGAGGGATCAGGTACCAAACACAAGCCATAATTCCAACAATAAACGAAGCTTTCGGAAATAACTTTTGTGGATTTTGTACTTCTCCTGCTTAAGTACTTGCATTATCCCAAAAGTTCAAATTCCAAAACAGGGTATTCAAAAATGTGGCCCAATCATTATTTTTCAAATTAGTGCCTTTTATACCTATACTCCCCCAATTGGTCAGATTAATCTTATGTTTTGACATGAAAAACACGATAATAAACAACACCATAGAAACTATACCAATACCAACAACAACCCAACCAACAACACTAAATCCCATATAATTCAGAAACGATAACGTTATTGTAGATATACAGATAAATAAAGAACGATGTGTTTTGACTTTAAAGAAATTTATACTGTCGCTCAAATAATCTGCAATTAAACCTGGATATGCGGCTTTATTAATAGATCCACTGAATTTTTTTAATAAACCCATCATATATCCCCAAGAAGGACAAAAAGCTTCAGAAGCCCATATCACATACTCACTGTTACCTGGAAAAGCAGTAGCAAGATCTGCATTGATTAGAGCTTCAGCTATACTCCATATGAATGGGAAGATTAATAACCCAATCAAAGCAAATAGCGGCCATGCTGCTTGAACTACAAGTTCTTCTCCAAACGAACCTCCAAAAACTTCAAAAAAGATTAAAAAGATCAGCGGTACCAAAGTGAATTTTTTCGCATAAGGTTTTAAAATAGGGTTCCTCGACTTTAGTTTCTTCCAACTCGATTTCTTGAACCATCACCATTATTACAGGAAAAAAAAACTTGTGATATGAAAGAAGAACTGGGATGAATTTGGGGTGATAACTCTACTACTACCAGTGTTATATCTTCTATAACACTTATTTTTCTCTAGACTAATTATCTATCTACTCCGGGAATATCTGTGAAATCTGAATGAAAAAATCTTATTGAGGATGTTGGTTATTTATAAATACTATCAAGAGAGAGAATATGAGATATACCAAAACTCTGAAACTATATGATACATAAATTATGTCTACTAGTTTGAATCAAACACAAATTCTGTTTAGTTTGTTAAAGAAAAGAGATTCTTGGTAAGATCTTGTTTTAGTTTTTTTTTGGACAATTAATTTGTTGACGTGCCTCTTTTTTTTTGCACGATCAATAAAACCATAAAAAGAAAGTGAAAGGTGATTTGGATAAATACGAGCCTCATAATGTGTAGTTAAGGTAGAATTAGGGCAAGTCTTATGGTGGAAGAATTCCAAGTTCTAGGGAACCTCAACACTCAGAAGAGATCATGGAAGTTCAAGTGTTATGGTGGAATCCATAGAAACATAATTCCAAATTGCGTTTATAATTCAGTTTTCGAAAAAGTTGAGCATTTAGTTTCTCTCTGTAATATCTACTCAACAAGTAATATCTGATTGAATAAGACATTGGCCGTGCAGGACTCTGTGATTCTGTAGTCTGTACGTTTAAACGAGTATAAAATTGGTGTCAAAAACAAACAATTCATTTTGGGTATGGTGCGAAAGAAGTGTAACGTAAAAAATGTCAAACAAGCATAAATAAAAAGCAATTTGGAATTGCTTTTCCAAAGCGTAATTTGGAAGGCCGCAAAACGCAGATCCAAATAATGTTTCCTAACAGATTTTACGAATTGCGTTTAACACAATTCGGATTCCCGCTTTCTCTTGAAATCCAAGCCCTCTTCCATGAAACCTTAGAAGATTTCTTGGAAAAAACGTGAAATGAACCTGTTTGGAAGCTACAAGACTTGATATTCTATATTTTATCCAAACTTATAATAGTTTGGGTTCCACCATAGGACTTGTTCTAATGACTAATTTTATGTGTTGCGCCCGTTAATCTTGTTTCTTTGCCAACTTTGAAAATGCTTTCGGCGGAGAAGAATTCCGGTCAAAATATATTACACTGACGATTGTTTAAGAACAAAATAAATTTGTTTTTGGAGAAACCCAAGATCAAGGAGGAAATAATCCATTATATCAAGACAAATATTATTCTCCCGTGTTCTGATTTAGTGTTTCGCGAGAATTGAGTGGAACACGTAATGCGTTAGACGAAATAATAACGATAAAAAAGGGAAACCCAAATACAATAAAATATCGAAAACCAACAAGAAAACATGTACTAAAAGTTTTCTATCGGTAATTGTCATCCACTGAGCAGCATAAAATCATTTCTCGTTATTTTTCGATTTCAAAGTTGGTTTCTTATTATTTTTTACCACAATTGTTTTTTGCTTGGACTCCCAAGTTGATGGGTCATTAGCTAATTTGAATGTAGTGCTGATTGCAACCAACTCATTCATTCGAAAGATGACACGAAAACATTTCTTCAGAAAATAAATAAATTCTCATAATAGGGATTTGTTTTGGAAAAAAACGAAAGATACCAAATGCACTATAATTGGAGGCTGTAGCCTTTCTTTACATTGGTTGATACTTCTTTGACATACAATAACTATGTCAAACTGGAAAGATAATATGGATGGGATACTTAATTTTGCAATTTTCATACTACCATGGGGTTTGTAGTTACTCACAAAGTTTAGTTACTTATATTGAACTTGTGCCAAAATAAGCACAATCTTTTATCTGGTTTACAAATTCTGAAAAAAATAAATAATTATTTCCACAAGTTAAACCAAAAAAAATAAAAATTAAAAGATGCAATGACATTTGAAGAAATGAATTTCTAGAACTTATATAGACATGCACAGGATAGGCGAACTTATTCTAATTGCGGTTCCCAAAGTTCTAAATCACTTCCTTCGAGCCTCATTTGAGAAACATTACTTAATTTGCCTCGTGCCCAATGACGCCCCTTTTGGAAACTAAAGAGCCACAAATTTCACGCTACTAAAAACGCACGAACCTGTCGTGCGTGCTTGGTTCGAACACCATTGGATCCTGACCAGATTCATTTATTAATATTTTAATTTTTATAATTAAGAATAATCTTTCAGAATCAATTAATAAGTTTATGTAAGTTCAGTGGTATGATTCTTCAAGGTATAAATAAGAACCAAATTAATATCGTCATCGACCAATATAGAAATAAGATGCTTTAAAAAAAAAAGTGAGATTTTAAGAACATATCAGAGTTAAAATGAATCCTAAATCAAAAAAAAATTTATATTTATCTATGTTTAATTTTCAGCCTTAAATTATTTTTAATAAAAACTCTTTCTTTGTAATACCTCTGTTCCCGAATTTTTTTATATATTAGTTTAAAATAAAAAAATAATATTATTTATTTTTCAAGTACGAAGGGAATATAAGTGAACAAATAAACACCAACTTGTCAAATCATAATTTTACATAGGTGGGTCTGGCCTTGTTTTTTTCCTCGATGGATAATTTTTTTCGTTTGGAATGTCGTAGCTGAAGTTTAGATTCCACAAATCATAGAACTGGGTTGTGAGTGAACCTTGGTAAGAATTAACAAGAACCCTATTATTGGGGCTATAGACTTTTTTTCATAAGGGCTGCAGTGGATTAATATGTCCCTAATGGGGATATGGGGTGACCCAATAGCCATGTCAAAGGTTAAAAATACCCTTCCTCAATAACTACCCTAAATCTAATACAAAAAAAAAATCTCAATAAAAAATCTAATTTTGTTTTCATCTTCCTCCTCCTCTTATCCTCTCCTCTCCAGCCGTAAAACCTCTTCATCTTCTCTATTTCATCTTCTCCATTCTCGTTCATCACTCGATGATTCATCGACGATTCTAAAAATTATTCATCGACGATTAAAATCTTTTCTATAAAACACCATAAGGTCCAAGCAAACAAAGAAAGCAAGCAATTTACAAAGAAGAAGAAATCAATCAGTTGAAGAAGATTCAAGTTCTTATGCACCTGAAGAGCCACCACATCAATCAAACAACGAACAAGAAGAAGAGCCTCCTGTTAATCCACTAGAAATGACTCGTTTAAGGTATGAACCGAAAAACTCATCATTTTTCTATCAATTTTATTGGTTAATTAGGGTATATTCTTTAAAATTAGGGTTCAAAAAATCAGTTTCGTAACTGCCCACGGCTAGGAAAAAGATGAACTCTCAGCCGTAAAATTAAATTTTCTAACATAGGGCTGAGAAATTAAGAACTCCCAGCCGTAAATACTGGAAATGTTTTCATTACGGTTATAAAATTAAACATTCCTAACCGTAAACAATATAGCTACGTCCATGGACAAACTTTGAAAACCCATCCGTAACTTTAGTTTTCTAGCCGTAAATGACCCTGCGTTTTGGGTTTAAACTTTTTTTTTTAGTTCACGGCTAGGTTAGTGCTTGGAAAAGCCAACCGTGAAAAAGCTCGACCCAACCGTAAATGGCTATTCCTAGCCGTAACTGACCCTCAGTTTGGGTTGAACTTTTTTTTTAGTTTAGTCAATGCTTGGAATAGCCAGCCGTAAACATTTTTTATCCATCCGTAGAAGCATATTTTCCAGCCGTAAACGATCATGAGTTTCCTTTTTGAAGCATAATTTTTTTGGATTTTCATTTTTGTATCTATGTTTTATTGTTATATGTATTGAACATGCCTTCTTAATTTGTTTTAGGACACAAAAGGACAAGAAGAAGAGAAGAACGCAACAGGTAACACCAAGTGCTGACCCGACTCCAACCCCTCGTCACAAGGAGGATGTATCCTACCACCACTATGCTATGAAATTTTGAAGACCCGTTATAAGGATGTCTTTGGAGAAAAAATCAGGAATCAAGTGTTCTATGATGTTTTGATGGAAAGAGACTCATATTTCAATGTTTAACTTATCATGTAACATTAGTTAATACTTTATGTCTTTTTCCTTATTATAATGTCATTCATTTCTATGAAAAATGTTATGAAATTTTGTTCTTAGCGGCAATGAATGAATATTAGTGTTCAATCTCCTCCATTGGAAAAAATCAAACAAATTCAGGGTCACTTACGACTGGGTATACCACAGAGCCCAGCCGTAACACATATCTACGACTGGCTCGAGCACCAAACCCAACGGTAGACTACTCAACAAGTTTATTCTACGACTGGGTTTAATAAAAAAACTGACTGTAAGTTCCTCCTACGGCTGGGTCGATATCCACAAACCCAACCGTATACACTATTTTACATTTGGGTTGTATGCATTACCCAGCCGTAATTTTTATTTACGTCTGGGAGTTTATATTTTCTCAGTCATAAGTTAAATTTGATTTTGGTTTTGATTTTAATTTTGATTTTGATTCTGATTTCCAGATCATAAATTTAAATCGTATCAAAAATTTAATCAATTCCTAATCTTTATTAAATTAACACTAACTAATCTAGGGACAGTTTAGATACAATATAATACGTTAAGATAAAAAAAATTTTGAGTTGGATTCAAAATAATCCAATTTTATTATCTTGTAAGCCCATTAAACCAAGGTTAACAAAATAAACACCTGCTAAAATCTTATACTACTAACCTTGTAAGTGAATCTCAAGCCTTAACCGGTGATCAAAATATGAAATTGACTTCCGGTGTGACTAAAAAAATTAGAAGACTCCAACATATCATATCTCTATTCACAAGTCACTAGTCAGAAGTAGTCAGGTATATGACATTATGACACGTGACAACAGTTTGATGTCTTCTGAGTGTCCCTGTTTTCTGTTTAACACCGCAGACAAACAAAAGCTGTTCACCTTCACATGGATTTTCAAATCGAAAACTACGACACAAGAATATACAAGTCTATTCATACATAACCGTAACAAAACCGTAATATTCTTACAAAACCATGACTATTTCCATATGGTGATATAGGCCCACTAAAACCCTAACCAATCAACATCTCTAGCTTCTTTCTCATTGACCGAAATGGAAAAATCTGGTTAATCCAACGGGTAAGGGTTTTATGATTCTGAATCTAACGGTGATGGTGGAAGTGGAAAAACTATTCTGGGTTTAAGTCTCAATTGATATGGACATTTCAACCCTGCCACTGAGGTTTTTTCATAACTAAAAAGGGAATGTTTTCAATGCTACTCTGATTCTGCAAAAATGAAATCAATACATAGCAACAAAAAGTTTAAGAAATTGAATTCCATAACATGGTTATGAACGTAATTAAACAGAAAATCAGTCAAATATTGAAGAATTACCAGTGGGTGTGGTGAAAAAGGGTGATCTTTGAGTATCACAACAGAGAAAAAAATGAAATTAAGAAAAATGTGATGTACGTGTAGTCATGAGAGGTTTTCACTGATCATGAAACGGTGCAGAATTTATGTTTAAGCTGAAACAAACTGACATTAATGGAGGAATACACTGAAACTTTCCATACAATAAGAAGAATAAATAACTGAAATGTAACGATTCCATTTCATAATTAACAACAGTACCGTTTCAAATGAAAATTAAATAGAGAAACATTAGAAAGAAATGAAAACCCATTGTCAAGAATCAGTTGAAGTTGATGCATGTTGATTCTGACTAGGAATTTGCTCTGTTGTTGATGATGTTGTTGCCTTTGATTCTTCTGGAGGACTTTCAGCTGGAATTGCAATATGATGATCTAAAGATGATGATGATGGTTGTTGATTATGATTTGGTGCAATATCAATTCTACCATCAATACAAGTAGAACATTTCCTTTCAACCCAACTTTCAAAATCATATTCACCAATACCTATAACTCTCTTTCGAGAGCAGAGTCTTCCCACCATTACTGATAATACACCTAAAATAGTTATGAAAACTAAAACAACAATTACAGAAGTATACGACATGGATTTATACTGATGATGATTCTTTAAAAAGTGAAAAAGAAAAAAAGAAGAAGTGGGTTTCCAAGACAGAGGAAAATCCTTACGGTGGTTAAAGAGGAAAAGACTTGAAAAGAAAGTAAAATAAGTTAGTGGTTTTTCTTTCCTCTGGTATTTTTTTGACTTTAGAATGTTTGGATTGAAAAGTGGGTTTTTCTATATAATGGAAGTAAAACCCTAATTAGAATAATAGATACAGAAAACAAACGAAATCAGAGAAGAACTTAAAAAGGTTGGAATATTTTGGGCTTACAATAAACCGTTGAAAACAGGTTAAAAAGAAAAGTAATCTTTCAGATCTTCGAGCTACCCTAGAGACCTATTCTGGTACATGAGAATTTATTATTGTTTCTGTAAACTTAACATCTGGAGTAAAAACACACAATAACAGAGCCCCAGTAAAAATTCGAAAATTACATTTCACAAAAAACCCATCCTAAAAAAATCCAATTTGCTACTCTTTTGTTTTGGCTCTGAATTATTGAATTAGGAGGTGAGCGAGAACTTTGTTTTTTCTGAAACATATAAAGGTGAGCGAGAACTTGGAGGAGGGGCATATTAGATCTCTCGTAATTCCGCGATGATTTGGGGGGTTTAAATTTTGAGCTTTTTATAAATTTTTATTATTAATCCCACGATTTTGGTCAAATCATTAATGTTTTGTGGGATGCGGTATCGAAGATTCAAAGACAATGACGGAACTAAAAATGTTGTATTAGGCTTGATCAGTTTTATACCGGGTTTAAACCCAAAATTTAGTATATAAAACTTAGCTCAAATAAAAATAGGTTGTTAAAAATACTATCTTCGTTTCAGGAAAAAAGTTACTATTATTTTTTTAAATTGATTTATTTTTAGGGTAAATAAAAAAATGATAGTAACACTTTTTAAAAAACGGAGGAAGTATATTTTATTGGTATTTGGTGGGTGATGTAGGTGCTTTGGTGGCGAGTCATGTGAGTTAATTTAAAATTTGTTTAAAAATAGAAGATACTATATAATTGTTTGTTATATACTACTTTCACAAAAATCTGATTATATTTTTCCCAGTTACGTTCTTCTAGTTAATTCAGACTGTCTAACATTCACTTATGTCGTTTATTTTGCTTAAAACCTAATCAAGGTTTGATGATGAACACGAGAGATGGAACAAGGAATAACAAATAATAGAAATTCTAAGAGAGAGAGAGTTCAAAATGTGTGAATCCTTATTATCATTTGTTCTATTTATAAAATAAGTCTTTCTGGCTATTTATATAAATGTGATTCTCACGCTAATGGTGTGATCAAAATAGGGAACCACTCATGTTCAGTGACGACTAGAGCCCACAAGATTACTCTTTCGTTTCCGCCCTAGTGTTACCGGGACTTAAAAATCACCTTTTTTATCTGTATCGATCTTCATTCCAAATCTAATACTTGACATCTCTAAGTAGGGCTGTACAGGAGCAGACTGGAACCGAGGGATCGGACCGGAACCGAAGGAATCGGGATGGAACCGAACAGAAACCGATCTGCTCAGGACAAGTACAAGTACTCAAAATCAGAACCGGCTCAGGCCAGGTACAAGTACCGGTTCTTGGTAGAACCGAGCCGAACCGACCTAGTATAACCGGATATCCTAGGTCGTTAATTATAAGTTAGAATCTTAATCCTAGCTGCTTATTTCTAGGTTAGTAAAGGACTTCACTTTCACTCGACTTCAGTTTTGTTCTTCTCTTCTTCTCCAATCTTCATCACCCCCACCACATCGACACCACCACCAGTATCTCGTGAATCTCGTCACAGCCACCACCACCAGTACCACCTTCTTCTTCAGTTATTTATTCTAAATTCTACTTATTTCTTTTACTTCTTTTTCTTCCTCCTTTTCAGTTTATAATGAAATTTTTATGTTTTTTTAGGGTTTTGTATTTTTTTTTGTGAGATCGATTTGGAATATGAGAATGATTCTGTGAATTCGATGTTCAACTACTAAAAACAACATGTAATGAATTACTGTTCATCTGATTTTTTTTTAAGCAATTGATTATAATGATTGGGTCTCTGTTATATAATTGTATTTTGTATAGCTAAAAATTGATTTTGATGATTGGGTTAGCTTGAATTGAGATGATTTATGGACATACAACTAATTTATAACTAATTTTTTTTTATTGATTTGAATTTATTATGTTTAAACAGAATTAACCCCAGAAATTTGTTTCATCAAGAAGGAATTGAGTCAGGTAACCACTTGGAATCTTCAGTGTCTTTGGTGTCTTTTGCAACTTGTATATTTTCGTGTTTCTCTTGTTCAATATGAAACTTTGTTTGTGTAAAATCTGGTGTTTTTGTAGAATTCATCTCTTGTTAAATTTCCAAAAGACTGTTTTCATTAGCTTGGTGTATTGGGTGGTGAGTCATGATTGCTTTAATTTGGTATTGGATTTTGAATGCTAAAAGAGAATATGATTGTTCCTCTTTATGTCTTTCATTTTGCATGTTTTTGGCAGGGAATTTATAGGTTATACTACACATGTAACACAATTATGTTTGGGTAGTTAGTAAAATGAACATCAGTCAAGTGTTGTGTAGTTTTTCTTTGTTGTTTTTGTTAAGAAGTGTTGTGTAATTAAGTCATGGCAGTTACATGTAAGCCAAGTGAACATTTTCACCTAATTTACATGCTTCCTCAGTTCCTCTACTACTGCCTCATTCTAGATAAAAAGGTTTTTTCTTTTCTTTTGTTGATTATGTTGTTACGTAAAAAGGAGAATTTTATATCTGCGACTATTAACGTGAACCAAAATTATTTTTCAGTTCCGACTTTAGAAAGATGAATTTATATTGCAGTTTCAATTGTATAAGTGAATTGATTTTGCGTCTATTAAGGTGAACCAAAATAGAGATTGATGATTAGAATCAAGTACTAAAATCTTTGCTTATTAACAATGAATTGTGTGACATGTTAATTGTTGTAAGATGGGAGTTATAAAAGAAATGGAAAATAGAACAGTTCAGTCATTGAATGAAATCGTAGTTGGTCTCGGGCTTGTACATATAGGCATTGTGTTTCGTATTCTCTCTGTGTTTCTTTATTGATACATTTGAAGGATTCTGGGATTTACATTGTTTTACAGGACTAGACAGTATATACAATTGCACATGTTAATCGTATCTAGGGTGATTCATTAATACATGAAAAGTGATTTAGCTTCTGTTCAATGGGAATTCTTGTGGTTTGTTATGCCTACTTGAGAAATATGGTAATTTAGTATACTCTGCTCTCCTTTCACGAAGCAAATTTGTTGTATTTTATATGTCTAGGAAGTTAGTTTTTGGTGTATCAAATCTTTTTTAACTCTTTTATGTTTCTTGTTGGAAGTTTGAACTACTTGTTTTGGATATGTTGTTGGTTTTGTTGTGTATTTCTGTTGGTGGAAATGCCTTTAAAAAGTACAGAAGCCTGTCATATATTTAGTTTACGTTTTATTTTGTATGACATTTACTGACATTTTATTCTTTTTTTTCAAGTATGGAAGCCTGTTTTTAACGTGCTTTATTAACTTGTTATGTTTAACTTATTTTGTTCAACTGTTATGTTTAACGGACTTTACTTGTTATGTTTAACTTATTCAAACTGAAATGTTTGGTATTTAATTTCAGATGGATGCATCAAATTCAATTCAAGCTATACCTACAATTCTGCAAACTTCCTCTAATCAACTTTCTTGTTGTAAGTTGTTGCAGACTTATGGAAGTCCAAGTACTAATATTAGTGTTATTTTGTGTTTACTTCTTTTTTTATGTTGAACTTTAAAGTTGGAACAAACTTATGGATTGTATTTTATGGATTATAAATTTATGATTGTGTGTGGATTGTGTGTGGATTGAAAAGGTACAAGTTATAAGGAGAAAAAGAAAACGGGAAACATTCGGCTCGGGATGGGTAAAACCGACCCGTGAACCAATTATTAATTATGAAACTGCCACAGGTACAAAACTGGAACCGACCAGACAGGTACGGTTCCAGAACCGAACTGACCCTGGACGGGACAGGTACCGGTTCCAAAATAGAAAACCGTCCTTAGGTCGGTGCAGGTACTCGGGATTCCAAAGAACCGAGCCGAAACGACCTTTGTGCAGCCCTATCTTTAAGTCCTTCTCAGCTATCAGATCTAGAACTCAGGACTGCAATCACTTATACCTCATATTACATCATAGCTCATCTCTAGAACTGTCTAGTTGTCAGTTGTTGTTAGATGTTTTATTTTGTCATCTATAAAAATCTTGTTCGAAAGAGAAAGTACTATTGTGCTATTTTCTTTGGCAAGGTTTCTAAAATATAGCCAAGAACAACTGTTATGATAGCCAAAATTGTCTCAGTTAAGCTTTTGGCAATTGGATGATATTGATGTGCAACATGAGTAAGCCAAGGCTTAGATCTTGCTAGGTCAAAAACTCAATTTCAGGCTAATAACTTTATGAGTCCACTTTTTAACCTTCGTATTTCAAAAAAATTAATCTAACTATTCTTTTTTCCCTATTATTAATTGTTGGCTAAGCTTTATAAAAAAAATCCATACATCTGATATACAAGTGTGATATTTATTGGCTGATGCCCCATAAAGTAAACTCGTAACAAATAAAACCAATACAATTTATTTTTTTGGAATAACAATAAAGTTTAAATGTAACTCCGTATACATTAAACTATAATTCTCATGTGTAATTCCTTTAGTGGATTATACATGATTTTTTTATTCTTGATAAAATTGAATGAAAAAACTATGTCAAGTACATAGGAGTTTTGCAAGGTAAGGAGGAAAGGTGTTGAATAAAAAGAAAATAAAATATAATTACGGGATATGTATATATTTATCTTGTGCAAAATTTTTTTCCCTTATAATTGTTTTTTAAGGTGTTATGTAATTAATCGGGACCCATGTCGACTTTGGATATATGGGGACATGAGGTACAGGGGATCAGAAGCCGTATATGAATCACATATTTTACTCTCTATGCTTTTTTTTATTTTACTTTTCCATTTATATAACTTACAATTAAGAAAATAAAACAATATTTTCATAAACTACGATTTAATGTACCTGAGATAAAAAATTATGGATTTTAGAGGAGAGAGAAAATATGTTCCATAAATTTTGGAATTTTTTCTAGGGTTTCCTTGAAAACTTTATAGGTTCGATGGCATCTCGTGTTGATTATCGAGATGTTATGTTATTTGATCATGATATGAATCCTCTGTTTTTCATGATTAGTACTGCTAATAATACTATGAGCAAGTCTGCTCATGTAGTTCAACAACCTGTGGAAATACCTATCTCAAATGCAAATATGGTATTTGGTTCAAAAAATCAACGGATTTCTCTTTCTCAATTGCCAAAACCTATTAGGAAGAATAATGTTTCAATCAAGATATCTGAAGATGAATATCTAAGGAGTGTCGATGAATGTAAGAACAATCTAATTGGGCATTTAATCCTTCCTAAGGATTTTCCTCCTATGAAGATTGAAGACATAAGGAAAAAAATTCCATACAATATGGCCTTCCAACATATCATGGGTAATCTCTCTCTCGGGAAAAGTTATTTTTTCTTTTCTTTCAATTCATCTAAGGTGGTTTCGGTGATTCGTCTATTGGTTTAATCTCTTTGAAACCTGGCATAATGCACTTACAACGTTGGACTAAGGATTTCAGTCCTGATTATCATAGACAAACCCTAGTTCAAGTGTGGGATCATATATATGGTGTTATCTTGGAATATTGGCGTAAGAAACCCCTATTCAAAATTGCAAATGTTGTAGGAACACCATTGAAGGTGGATGACAATACTCTAGATCTTAATCAAACATATCGTCACTTGCAAGAGTTCTTGTGGATCTTGATCTTTCGGATAAGTTACATGATGAAATTTTAGAGAAGATGGATGGTATTGAGTTCATGGCCTACTTTATATACGAAAGGCTGCCTTTATTTTGCACATATTGTAAATCGATTGGACACAATTTAGGAGAGTGCAAGCGTGGCCCTGAAGCTGTGAGGACCGAGGTTGTTGAGAACCAAAAAAATGTACAGAGTAAGAGGAGGCATGAGCATAAACATAAAAACGATATGCAATATGTGGCACAACCTACGTCAACTACCTTGAAGGATAGTACTACATGCCAGGATATTCTTCCATGGCACAAGTTGTGAACAACTCAACTGATACCAATGTTATATATGTTGCAATTGAAATCGTACATTAGATCCCAACTCATTGGTTCCTCATGAATCGGTGAATAACGTGCATTCTCTTATGTGTGAAACTGCTAGTACATGAGATAACGTCAAGGTAAGTAATGTTGAGCTTGAATTTGTTGATAAAATAACTATACGAGGTGTTAACCAAGCTATCGAGGAGATTGCAACAAAAGTTATCAATGGAAGCCCAAGTACTGCTACTAGTCCTGGTAGTAATATTGTTAATGATGTGAGTCTTGTTTCTTTGAAAAGGACTCGCTGGGCATATTTATCTAAGGAGGAAGATGAGATTTATTCTTAAAGAGCAAGAAAGAAACAATAGATCTCCTCTCATAGGTTAGTCATGACGGCTACTGCTGATACAAATGGACATAGTAGTCTAGCCATGTATACAAATGATAATAATTATGATGATTATCCAACATTTTCATCATCGTCGGTATATGAGAACATGGTTAATGAAAGGAGATTTATGAAAAATAAATCTATTATTTTATTATTATTTTTTAATATTTTATTAATAATATTTTTGGTAGAAAAGTAAACAATTTTTGGATTTAGGGTAATTTTAGAATAGTCTAGAAGTTTCTTTTAAGATTTTAACAAGTTAGGAAAATTGTCTAAAGGTAATAAATACTTTGGAGAACAAGTTTTTAGGTTTTGATAAGTTTAAGGTTTGTTTATTAGGAGTTACCTATATAAGGAGCTTCAAAAACGGAAATTAAGAGACTCTTTTGATTAATAAAATTATTTTATTATTGCTAAACTTTGTTTAACTTTATTTTTTGATTTTTATTTATAGGTAGGTTCACCCTGGGTCTAATAATTATCTTTTTTATAACTATGATTCTTAAAAGTTGTGAAGCTTGGATCATCCGTTCATAGTTGTTATTCGTAAGAATAATTTGAGGTTTGAACAATCTATCATCTCTTTTTCCATTTATATATATCCGTTGTATCATTATCAATTTTATCGGTTACTTTTCAATTTCTAGTCCACTGCAAGAATTTATAACATTTTTTGACGCTTCCGTTCTACATCAGTTGGTATTAGATCTGCATCATTTGGTATCAGAGATGGTTACGTTCCTTTAAAATTTTATCTTTTAGGCTTACCAAAATTCCGTCAACATAATAGATGATTTATTTTTTATACGAAACAACGAAGAAAAAATGATCGTCGATTGGGATGCACCACCTGTCTACGATGTATATCCAGAAGATGAAGCTTCGCTTGATTCAGTATATGAAAATCCATTTTTTGTTTCCTTCAACGAAATGAATTTTTTACCTTCTTAAAATATATTATATTTATTAGTTGATTCTTAAGTGGTTGGTTCCGTACCTCATGTTTTTGTACGGTGTAGAACATCAACTTATGTGTTTGAAGATTGTCATCAACAACATACACATGCAGAACATAATACCGACAATATTTATGGCCGAATCTTCTCCAATACCAGGAGAATGATGAAGGAAGATT
Source organism: Papaver californicum (assembly GCA_023531435.1). Lineage (NCBI taxonomy): Eukaryota > Viridiplantae > Streptophyta > Magnoliopsida > Ranunculales > Papaveraceae > Papaver > Papaver californicum. The sequence goes on along the minus strand of JAJJMC010030977.1, from coordinate 12,410,832 downwards.
TATAAAAAATAAATATACTATTTTATTATTATTTTATGTATTTTATTAATGAAGTTTTTGGCAGAAAAATAAATAATTTTTGGATTTATTAATTAGGATAATTTTAGAATAGTCTGGAAGCTTATTTAAGAGTTTTAATAAGTTAGGAAAGTTTTCTAAAGGTAATAGATACCTTGGGAAACAAGTTTTTCGGTTTTTGATAAGTTTGATTTGTTTATTAGGAGTTATCTATATAAGGAGCTCTAAAAACGAAAACCAGGTCTTTTGATTAATAAAATTATTTGTTTATTGTTAAACTTTGTTTGACATTATTTTGATTTTTATTTATAGTCAGATTCACCCTGAGGTCTAGATAATTATCTTATCAATATTTGTGATTCTTCGGAGTTGTCTGGATCATCCGTTCATAATCATTATTCGTAAAAATAATTTGAGGTCTGAACAATCTATTCTTTTTTCCATTTTTTTATCTTTGTTGCATCATTATCAATTTTATTGATTAATTTTCAATTTCTACTCCGTCGCAAGAATTTATAACATTTTTAGCATGCTTCCTTTAATGACCCGACCCTCCACCGATATTGTCCCCATTTAGCCATGTGGTCTTTCCGGCAGTCACCCATCCCTAGATTGCTCCCAGCCTAAGCACGCTTAACTGCAAAGTTTTCTTCCAATCCTGGAGCCAATTGTGCTGAAAAGGCCTCGGTGTAATTTTTAGGGTACGTCATTACCTATATTCCATTCGACCAACCATTGGGTGTTACAATCTCACTCCCTTAGATTGAAGCCGTCCTCAGCTCCGGAATATATAAGTCCAGGCCTCCGACGTTCCCTGGCACTCATGAAACCAGTACCTGACACACCGCGTCCAGCGTATTCTCTCACCCGCGATAGTTGATCTGTCGTCGGCTCTGATACCATTTGTAATGACCCGACCCTCCACCGATACCATTTCCCAGGAGGTTACCTATCCCTAGATTACTTGCGCCCGGGCAGACTTAACTGCAGAGCTTTTTTCCAACTCTGTAGTCAATTGTGCTGAAAAAGGCCTCGGTGTTAGGAAAGGACAAACCATTACTTATATTCCATTTGACGAACCCTACCTTCCGGAACGGGGTATTACACTTACGATCTGCATCAATGGTGGAAGATACTCTTCTCCCCCATCAGATGGTTTTCAGCCTGTTTTGCGTGGTTATAAAAAGAAATATACTAGACCAAAACCAGGAATTTACTTGAAAAGTTATAAAAAAGAATTTCCGGATAAAACGCTTTGAATGAGCTTGTTGACTTAATTTCTCGTTTCTCCAATCATTATTATTATTTTTGTTTTTGTTTTTTGTTTCTTTTTTAGGAGGTTCTATCTCTATGTCCCTTTTATATTTATGATTTTATTTTATTGTATCAATAAATTTTTTAACTTAAAAAAAGAAAACCCTACAAATATGGACCGCCTGTCCAAACAATATGCATTAGGTTACGCGATTAACTTTGGTTATATCGACGGATGCAGATTCCGAGTTATATGGTTTGAGTTGAGGTGTATATGGTTAGACAAATCTTAAGGCATGATATTGATATTGGGATCACGATTCATATGACGGTTTATAAGCAGATTTTGGTAAGTGTGCCACATAGCAAGGTTGTTTAGGCCGTTAAGCCAAACTGGACCAGCGAAGTTTTAAAATTCTAGATCACACACAAGGTTTTTGATCATAATAACATATTTTTAGTAACGATTCAGATCTTTGACGACGAGATAAATTCTCCGTTAGGGTGTAATTTTTGTTTTATAGTCACAAATTTTATGTTATAACGTAAAATGTAGAAAAATTTGATCGATAAATAATTTGGTGCCGAATAGTATCAAATCTAGGTCATTACTCAATAACTTTACCACTGTAATATATTGACATTGGCCCAATTTTTTTATTAATAAAGATGGTTATGTTTTCTGGTTTCAAAATCCCGTTTTGAAAATATATTTTCATTAAAATTAAGATAATCTTGTTAAATTCTCGATTCGTTTAACATTTATAATATTTTCCTTAGTTTTTTATGGTTGAATCTATCATGGTACTGATTCAATTTTCATTTGTCGAATGATTTTGTTTATGTCTAGACAAATTAATTGACAAATAATAAATGAATAAGATATTTTTGTCTACATGAACTTAATAGAAATCCAAACCCGAGTTTAGATAGGTTGATGAAAAAAAAATAAAATAAAAAATACAAAGTAGCAAAAATTAGAAGGAGAAAACATCCTAAGTTTTAAGAAGAGTTGAGATGTTGAACTACATGTCCTAAGGGAAGCACTGACACGGACATGGGACATGGATACGAATAAAGAGGCGTAATAATTTCTCAAATAACCAGAACGTAAATATATTATGAAATCAACACCATTTCCTACATATATAAAATTTTGAATATTATTATTTTGGGTTAGCTGATGTTTGGTACTCAGGTTTTGTCCAATGTTAGGGCTTAGTACCTGGATTGGATGTTGACCCGAGTTGACTAGGTTAAGTCTAATTTTAATTAATTTTACCATATAAGTATTTATGCATTTACTATTATACCCTTCAATTCATTATTTCTCACAACATCTCTTTGAGACAATTTACCAAGCACCTTGCGTACATTTCTGCTAGTTGATTCAAACATCTAAATTTGGTATTTTCAACATCGATTCACCTCATTCCCTGCAGGATTCATTCACAATCAACACACACCCATCATCGATTCATTCACGGCAACAGTCTCTGCAATCCATAGCAGCGACATCATATCTTCTTCTTTGTCATATTCTCTGGCAATAATCAAATAAAGCTCAACCCAGTAATCAAACTCATACCCACTTCAATCTCCATCTCTGCCAACCATTCCAAACACCGGAAACTCAGTATCTTCCCTGTTTTCTCAATTTGTTCCAACAACAACAGACCCTTTTTTCCATGGAATCAACTTTAATCGCAGCAGCCATTAACAGCTTCAACCCATATTCACTCGTTGTTGCTTTCTTTCTTCAAAACCCATATCTTCTCTGTTGTCTCAAAATCGACTTACTCTCTTCCAATTTCGAATGAAACCCATAAAGACTAAAAATAGAGAAGAATTGATGATGTACCAATGTACAGGGTTAGTGGAGATCCTCTTTATGTTGATGGTTCTATATATTGGAGAACCTGGCGTTATTCTACACATTGGAGAAACAAGATGAATATGTCGTCGTTGCTGTATGTTGATCTCCATGAAGGCATAATAGCATTTGGTGTTAAAAGTGAGAAATTTAGAGTAATAAAAATTTCTGATTATATCGTTTTTCATCCTCAAGTGCACCAAGACTTCCTTGAGAGTTACCCTGATGCTACCATAAATCGATATACGATTTATTATAAGTTGATGGACGGATTGCGTTCACTGAATGTCTCGTGTTCTTCTTCAATGAGGTATTTACAGATTCATTAATGGGGTGGAGGCGGAAGCGGGAAAAGAAAATTAGAGAGCAATGTAGTCAATCTCGGATCTCGATCTCGTCGCAGCCGGGACCTTGACACCTTGATAACGATATCTCGGGGAGATTATCGGCAAAAACTCGGACTAACTATTAAATCTTTTATCCAAATTTTATATACCTGTAAATGTTAGAGCTATTGCAAATATAATACATAAAAAGAAAATTTAAGAAAGGAAAATAGATAATCAGTTAAAAACAACAACCATACTTTAAGTTCAAAGTTCCAAAACAAAAATAAACACCGCTTTCAAGGTTCTAAAAATCCAGATTAAACAACAAGCATATTACAACTCTAGTTCTGTTTATAATCAATATCAAGAAATCATTATAGATGTCATCAACACCAAGTAGCCCTTCGTCAGTATCACACATCAACTGATCAGTATCATATCCATCATGGAGGCGTTCAGCCCATTCCCATGCAATGTCTTTAGTTTGAGTTGAAGATGGAGGCGGCAATGACCCACATGTAGTGTCTGCTGTGTTCGCATTAGACGCACTAGAAGAAGCCATAATCACAATTCATAACCTGCATACAGGACATAGATTAGTAATGGTAAATAATGCACTATGTTCATGAGTGAATACCAAACAGTGTTAAGAATTTACTTGTGCAACCACTTAAAATAAATCACATGATAATAGCATTAGTATATACAAACAACACAGTTTCAATGCAACTGCAATATGCAACAAACTAAAGCAGAAAATATAAAGTGAGTTAGTGTTAGGTTCTACAAACTCCGACAAGTACATGCAGTACATGCAATACAGTGGACGATGGAGCTGAAAATGATGAGGTTACTCCTGTATCAAGTAGTAAAGTCTTTTATTCGTCATAAATTAAGCAAATGGAGTTGGAATACTGTGGGTGTCATCCAAATAGCTGTTGGATAGTGACATAGTAACAATAGTTAAAAGTTGTCGATCTTCTTTTATAATTTACTAGTTCAATGGAATTGTAATTAGAATTTGCATAATTCAGACCCCAGTCTTGTCTTCTATGAAGTTCTAAATTACCTAGCAATGTCACTATTTTCCTTACAAAGATTTTAACTGAACAAGACTTGGCACTGCAGTTAAAATTGTTCAATTGGAAGACTTTAAAAGGTGATGCAATCTGCTTCACCATGGCTAGCAATGCCACTATTTGGAATTGTCATCCCAGAACACAGTTTTACTTTCTTTCTACCAATTTTGAAATCAAGTGGCAATTAAAAGAGTAGCCTGATAAAAGAGAGCATACACAGACAGACAAGAGAGCATACAAGATGGATTTAGGGTCAGTAAAAAATCATAAGTCTAGTAGAATGATAGAAGTTGTTCATACTTCATACCCACAACTTTGAGATTGCAACTTGTCTACACAGACAGTAACAATCAAGACGGAGAAGAATGTAGAAAAAAGGCAAAAATTGAAACGGAAATAATAATCATGCAGTAGAAGAATAAAATGATAGGGGTTTTTACCTTGAGTGATTCAGGATTAGAGAAGAGAGAAGATTAGGTTAGAGAAGAGGAAGAAAACCCAAGTCGCAGAGAGTTACAGACAAGAGAGAGAGAGAAGATTAGGTTTCTGTTTGCAGATATCAGATTAGGGACCGTTAGATTTCTATCATTCTACTATATGGACCGTTGGATCATTTAAAAGATTAGGGACCGTTAGATTAAAATAGTAAACACCAGTTTTACCCTAAATACGGGCGATTCGTCACGACCGAGATACGGGCGATTCGGCCGATATTCGCGTTCAAATCGCGGTGAGCGCAATCTCGGATATCGTCAAGGTATTCGTCCGATACCTTGAAAAGCGCCGATATCTCGGCCGTAACGGCCGAGATTGACTATATTGGTAGAGAGTTAGGTCAAAGGGATATTTGATCATGACCATAGAATTAATGATTTTGGTAAAGTCGTTGGATCTGAGGCCCACTTAAGTTTAAAATTATAAACCCGTTTTTATTTATTTTATAAAATTAATTAATTTTCGTCAATAACGGTCAACTACGATCAACATCCAGTCTAGTATCAAGTTCTAATATTGGACAAATATTAGATCAAAAACTAAAACTAATTAAAATCTAAGTACTAAACATCAATAAGTTATTTTATATTTATATTAAAATTACGTTTGACAAATGCATGTCATCACTAATGTGATTGACATAAGTCTAATGCGGATACAGTCCTTAAACAGGTGTGTCCGTGCTACATGTTACACCTAGAAGGATAACAGTAACAACATTGTAGTGACATTCCTCATGTCTCATGCCTCGGTTGTAAAAATATGAAGGTCAAATGAAATGATCATTTTTTATCTCACTCACTTGCAACAAAAATCGTCATTTATCATTGGGAACAACGGGTAGAGAGTAGTTCTCACCATTCCATCTTGCTCGGCTATATATTCTTGGAGTGGGGCTCATAGTTGAATTTTGAGATAATCCACTTTGAACACAATCGAGGCCGGTGGTCGGTGGTTGAATTTTGAGATATTTAATCATTTTTATTTATTTTTCCGAATCAACGTTCAAATACCCATAATAAGTTTCCGTACACATCTCTATGAGAGTTCAACTGTTCAACTACGTACACAATCAGTAAAGTCACGTGTAATGCACACGGTTTTGTTCTCCACAGAACAATGGTTCAAACTGTTGAACGCAACAATCAAAAATAAATAAAATTAAATAAATAAAAGTTGCTAATATTTAGTTTCTTAACGGAAGTGATTTGTCAAAATAGATAAGCTTCTTGTATCTCCGCAACAACAACATGATATGTAGTAAAACTTTGGAAAACAAAGTAAGTCACGTGTTTAACACGCTGTCCTTAAGACAATTGCACCCGGCTACACTCAAAAAGTGATACTATAGCCCCACAGAACGGATGCCTTCGGGATAAAACACCCTACTACACCTACTACTAGCACTCGTAGTAGATGCTCAACTTGAGCTTGACAACTCAGAAAAAACTTGTAAGGAAAATCTCGAAAACTTAAGAAAGATAATAAAAATTATTATTCTTTTGATCTCTTCAAGAATATGGAGAAACCTTTTTTCCTTCGATTTCAAAATTAGTTGTAAAAAGATTGTTTATATAATCTCTTAATACAACTTAAGAAGTGGAAACTCCCTGATGTGAGACTAAAGTGTTCCATTCACAAAAGAAAACAAAGAAAAAAACAAAACATGTAAAGTGACCAATAGGTCAAGAGCTCGAACCCAAATAGGCACAATATGTTATTTATTTTAATAAAAGATTTGAAACTTATTTTTTAGCCATTGTTTTCCAACAATCCCCCAGATGAATGAAAACCTCATTAAAAGATGAAAAACACAGACAAATCTTGGTAAACCAACACCTTGATACCACGACCCGACCCGACTGAACAGACAGACGAACCATGTGTGTGTTGAAGTCATATTAGCCATTCCATTGTCCTCTCCTTCATACAAAAGTGTGTTGACCCTAAGGTCATATTATTGATTGCATAAATCATAATAGTATAAAGAGCTTTCATCTTTAGTTTCCCATAGAAAGACTAAAGGTTTCGTTCACCAAAGTGAAAATGAGCCAGTGATCCCTTAGTGACCCTTAGGTCATAAGTATCAGTAAAACCAAGACCATAAAAAACAACATAAAACTCATTTTCGATAAAAAACGAAAATCACATAGAAAACAGGAAATAACATATAGGCAAAGGTTTCCATGAGATTTTGAACCTTTGCTTAGTGAGAGATTGACGAAACTACTTGCTAGAGACAGTGAACACGATGTCCATAACTGCTAGCGTTTGGTGTAATTCGCGATAACCACCACGCATGATATCTCCAAGGTTGATGCCAAGCTCGTGCGGTTATGCTCATTTTGGTCCTGAGCAAATATCCCGTTCTCAGAATGCTCTAGAGGATCAACTTTGTTCTCATAGGAAGCGGTCTACTTCCACATTCAGATAGGTGAATTCTATCAAGAGTATTTACTGCTACACCCCACTTCAATCTTAAATTGAAACTATAGAACTCATTAAGACTTATTAAAAGTCATCCTTCACATGGAGTCACACTATCACGTCTACACCATAGAGAAGGGACAAAGAATAAAATTCTCTGATAGTGTTTTCTTTAACCCACCACAAATTAATTGTCTCATTCAAAACCTTGATCTTGGGATCTCCAGTCAACAAGGTTGAGTATCCTTTATGACAAGTTTGTTTAATGATCTTAAGCCCCACCCCCTCGATGTAATAAAAAACAATCTCTCTAGATTATCCTTTCGTCAAAGGATCCACTAATTTTTCCCTTGACTTCACTAAGTCTACAAAAATCACTTCATTAGAGAGTAGTTGTCTTACCGAATTAGCCATCTCCGAGTTTGTCTAGACTTTTCCAATTGCTCATTTACTTTAGAATTATATAGTCAATTGAGTTTCATCAATGGTGGCCACAGGCTTCGGTGACAGAGGAATGCCTTCCAAAAATGATTTATCCATTCAACTTACTCTTATGATTTAAATTAAACAAGCAAGCTCTGATTTCATCTCATTCGAGTTCCTCATGTCGGTTGGAATGTTTCCAACTACTGATACAACTTAAGAGCGTGCACACATAGTCTAAGACTTTCCAAAGCCTGAAATCACAACATCTCTTAAGGTCAGTCCAATATGTATCATGCACATACACAATTTCAAATGTACCTCAAGTACTGCAAATTTCTGGTCAGATCATCCCATTAATTCTTCTGGGGTCAAATGTATTTATACACCTAATTCACTGCACATTTACAACACACATTAAACGTATCGAGTTTGACAAAAACCATTTCCGTCAGAATTTCTTCTGGTTCCAATGATCCTTTAGATCATGCTTGTCTACAACAACTTAGTATTTCAATCAAATCGTAAAACTCACATGTTTTCTAGGTGGTTGTAAAGCAGATAAAGTCATATACAAGATACATGTACTAAATACTAGTACGTTCATTATATTTTCCTCAAAAAGTTAGTGTTATGTATATCACATATTTGAAATTAAATATGTACCTGAAGCATCCCAATTTTCTCGTCCTTTGATCAGAGCATCCCTGTGATTCTCTGGGATTAAAATGGGAAACATGCACACCTGTTTTACAACATACATTAAACACGTTTGACAAAAACTATATAATCAAAATTTGATTTTGGTTCCTGCTGGTCCTTCAACAACATATTTGTTTCCTGTCAAACTTTAAACAACACAAATTTGTTAATGGTTGTAAAACACATAATAAAAGCATGCTAAAAATATGCACCTCAATTGATTTAGTGTAAATACACTTATCAAAATTCATTAGTGTCATATCACTAGAAATCATCATCATCACATAACAATATTGTTAGGTCAATGACTTACTGCTTGGTTCAAGTCAAGTATATGTAGGTGTAATTAGTTTGTACCTTTACCTTCTAGCGCTAATCAAACACTTAAGGTTTGTCCACCTTTGACTAACCATTTAAGTATACTGCCCCAACATCCATCTAATATAGAATACTGACAATAATGACAAACAATGCATGGCGTATTAATTTTAGTGTCATGTGAGTATGTGCCAAGTGATCACAAATTTATTCTCTAACAACAATTTCACAAAGTCAAGCATCTGTTTGACCTATTCTATCTCGTGTGAGAACCCGACCTCAGAAGATTGTTGTCGAGAACTCAACATCCTCAATAATAAAATTTATTTTATTCAAATGTTGTTAACTTCAGAACTTACAAGTTATTGTGCCACAGTTCTGGTGATCATATGCAATGATTTGCTAAAGAAGTTGACTCTTCATTCTCACCTTATACCCCCATAGTTGAGGTCTATAGGGTATGACACATATAAATCTAGGGTCTTCTATAAATCTGCTTGAGAAATCAAACAAACACTTATTTCCATCTTATACCCACACAGTTGAGGCATAAGGCTCCACCACAGTTATCATGATTTATCAACATAAGAAACTACAATTATGTGTCATTTAGGTTGCATCTAACTAAGATACACCATATAATAGTACTCTATACCAACTTGTTCATAAATTCATTCTCAATTCATTGACGATTTTCCCTTTTATCTATTGTTGTCTGGTCCTATTAAGCTAACACTCAAAGCATCACAAGACCATATTTCCAAGTATAACATTTCATTGTAACTTAGGTAGATATCATTTGACACTAGTTTTAAAACGCAATGCACATATTGAGAATAATATCATAATCTGATTAATATCCATACTTGACAAGCCTTTCATATCATTTACCTATTTCTTCAACTGTTTTGATAGTTGAGTTGTTCATGAAAATGCTTTTGATCTTTTCCATTCTTTGTAGAAGATAAAACTTGTCTTTTCTGGAGCATACTTTCCAGCACTTCCGGCATTTACCAACCAATTCTTTTTTATCATCTCCACTGAAAAGTAAAATTAGTTAACACAGTAAGAATGTCAATTGTTCCATTCAAATTTGAATAAACAACTCTCTATTCCAAGGAGGTAAACACACAATTAAAAAACACACACATAAGTTATCACAAATTAATATTTAATCTATCATTCAATTTAAGATGATAAAACTTCTGACCTACTAAGATTCAAAAAATTGGTAGATACTTTCATTCGACATAGGTAATATCAAATTATCAAGATATTATAAGTTCACATCTTATCAAAATATTTATTACCAAGATAGAACAATCAAGTTACTTAAGCCTCTCTTCACATTAGACTAGCACAATCATCATTAAGTAACAAAAATTGGTAATAAAACCCCCAAACGATTTTTGTGTACATACATATCAATTCAAGCACATTTTGATCGCTTAACCTTCTTGTTGCACTAGTTACTAAAGGATATTTTTTACCTCACTATCCATATGACTATGGTATACTAGTGTTTTATGATTCTAATATTTTCAACAAAGGGTAACATATTCGAAATGATTTAGAAATCACCATAAAAATTGCTAATACACAATTATTAACCAATCATGTGATTCACGCCAATTAATACTATACAAAGCATATATAATCAAAGTGATTTATAACACAGTGCATAGTTCATACACAACTGATTCAACATCTCATTATTCATTAGCAATGTGATACTAATCTAACACATATAAGAGATTATCACTTTAAGTCATAAAAATCAATTTGTTACTTGCTCTAGTTTTTTTATGAGACTAAATTGAAAACTCAAGTCTATTATGGATAAAAGCACTCACTAATACCGGTTTTTCATGTTATATCCAAGGTGACAAAGTACCACTATATTCTAGACAAACATGCACAATATTTTTACAAACACCATATCGCACAAACCACAAGTCTGAATCAGAAAAAAAAGTTTTGAAGATAACATCTAAAAATATATAAACTTCATTTGAATCACCATTTCAGAAAAACTCATAGTTACGCAATAAAAACTAATTTATTCAACAATATTTTTCTACCCGTCAGAATTTTTCAGGAACGTTTCTCAGTTTTGTAAAATATTTAAAAAATACTTTTACAACTCCAATTTTTTTAAAATTTGGTGTCGGTAGCTATCAGTATGTCTACTATATCTGGTTAAAAGGATTAAACAAAATTCCGAATAAGTTAAGAGATATACTCGAAACTCTACAGCTGACCAAAAAACTCAATTTTGTTATTTCGCTTCACAATTAACATCCTTAGATTTTCAATATAATATCAACATCAACGACACACAAAATCATTCATTTTCGATTACTACAAAATTTATATTGTCTTAAGATTGTTGGGTGCAACAATAAAAAATGAATAAAATCAAATAAACAAAAGTTGTTAATACTTAGCTCCTTAATGGAGGAGCTCCTCGTATGTCCGTAACAACAACATGGTATGTAGTAAAACTTTGGAAAACAGAGTGAGTCACGTGTTCAACACGCTGTCCTTGAGACAATATTGTCCGACTACACTCAAAAAGTGAGCTATAGCCCCACAAGACGGATGCCTCCAGGATAAAATACCCTACTACACCTACTACTAGCACTCATAGTAGATGCTCAACTTGAGCTTGGTAACTCAGAAAAAACTTGTAAGGAAAATCTCGAAAACTTGAGAAAAATAATAAAAATTATTATTCTTTTGATCTCTCTAAAATATGGAGAAACTTATTTTCTTTGAATTTTAAAATTGGTTGTGAAAAGATTGTTTCTATAATCTCTTAATAAAACTTAAGAAGTGGAAACTCCCCGATGTGGGACTAAAGTGTTTCATTCACAAAAAAATAAAAAAACAATAAAAAAAATATATAAAATGACAAATAGATCAAAAGTTCAAAACTAAATAATCGTAACATTTTATTTATTTTAATAAAAAATTTAAATTTATTGTTTAGAAATTGTTTTTTAACACAGACCGTTGGAAAACAACTAAGGGCAAAAAGTAAAGAAGCTGCCCATCCTATGCATATGAAATGGCAATACTAGTTCTTACAGCATCATAGACTAATCTATTACTTTTTTTCATGGCTATCTCAATGGAGCTTAACTTCGCATGTCATTGCCTCAAATCGATCGTCAGACTAAATCTATCAATTGACAAAGTTGAGAAACAAAGGACATTACAGAGTACAACTTTGTTTTATTTTATTTTATCAACAAGTACAACTTCAAAGTCCAGAGTCTCTCTCGGTCTTCTCTCCGGATGTACGGAGTGATAACACAACCTTTTTTTTTGTCAAATAAACTCAAGGGTCCAAATAGAGATGATTTAAGAACCAAGGGCATTTTTTTGGGTCGTCTGGTGCATTGTGCACAATCGGTTGGCTATTGATCCCAAACTCTGGAGCAATTAATAAATTTTGGATACATAGAGAGGAATGAGAATAGGTTCGTTTCAATCAACAGGGATCTATACAAGTAACAAGAAAATAATTACATATTGAAGTTGATCCTCTTTAAAACAAGTTCAGGTCTTTTCTTAATTTTAATAAGACTCTATAGTATTTTTGAAAACCGAACTCTGCCCTTGTCGGCCACTCTATTAATGAAGAGAGTCTATGTACTTTAAATATTGACCCCCTCTGAGTTTTTTTATTTTTGGGTTGTCTTGTTCTCTTCGATTCTCTTTATTCTTCAAAATTTCAAACAAGAAATTTGAAATCCTTGTGCCCAAAGACAAAATACAGTACACAGCAAGCTCAAGTACTATTGATTTGGACTGGTTCCAAGTTTTAACCGGAGAAGAATATTGCAATATAGTACTCGTAGTATAATTGCATAAGTATCATTTTCACATGGACCATTCCGCACAGACCCAGAAAGAGGAAGAAACCGAAGGCAGTTAAGGGAATTTGTTGTGGATTCATATAGTAGGTAAGACGTTGCAACTAATTATTTAGCTGAAGTAAAGACAGTCACTTGTGCCGGTGAATGAGCTGTGTTGATTGAAAAAACTAAAAACAACAAAGCTGTGTTGATTGAATTTGTTTGCTTCAGCGCTCGGATTTCAATGCTTTAATAACCGCTTTTTCAACTGGAAAATTGCCTGGTGGAATAGAATTTATAGAATACTAACTGTTGATATCTGAAAAATAAATATTCATTGATAATTCATGTTGATTTGATGGGCCCAAACCTACAATTGCTTTGGATACTTGGGGACTAAATCCAGTTTCTAAAGACGTATCCATGGAAATGAAGGGACAAGAAAAGAATAAGAAGGGAAGTTAGGGGTAAGACAGAGGAAAGGGCAGTTTTGTAATATAAGAAATTTTAGAGGGACATGTATCATAGAGAAACAAATGAGGAAAGTCTATAAAAGATAAATGAATAGTACAAATAAAAGGTCTTTCTCTTACCTCACGAAAAAAATGTGTAATCCTTAGTATGACTTGGATAAGTTCCCTCTTATCATTTTACCCTAAAACATTAGGCGGCCATAGTGGGAGGCTTGTCTCTCGTCCATCAAAATGCACTCGGAAAGCACCGCCCCAAACACATCAACCAGTCGGCCGTCCAATGATGAAGTAATAATAGAAGAAGGGCACAAGAGCGATGAAGAGCCAACGATGCGAGCTATTGTAAACACTCTGATCGTGCAAACGTCTCATGCGAGAAATTCAGGAGCGACGCCTGACAAGAATAAGCAGCAAGCAAAGGAGAATACACCTCAGTGTAAACAAATTCTCCAAGACATGTAAGCAAAAATGGAAGGAAATGTCCGACGCCACTAAGAATTACGAAAACTTTTGAGGCAAGCGGAAGAAGCGACAATCAAGGAAGTATCAAAGAAATTAGCCAGTGGGGAAGGGTCCTCGTATGATGTTTCACAATAGAGGATTGCTAAGTATCTAGAGGCAAATCACCGAGTGGTAAAACAGGACCGTTACGATTCCATGAATATACCATAGTCATCTTAAGTGACCGACTTCCAGTACCCGGAAGAATATACGTTTCCAAAGTTCAAAACCTACGACGGACGGGGAAATACCCGTGAGCATCTCAACCGCTTCTTATCAACAATGAACGCGTACTCGATAGATGAGAACTTGTGCTTAAGAGAGTTTCCCAAATCATTATCATACACAACCTTCACCTGGTACGACAACCTAGAACCCGGGAGCATAAAGTCGTGGTCAGCAATGTCCGCGCTTTTCTTGAGGAACGTTTACTCGGAAAAGATAAAGGTAACTATGATTGATCTAAGCAGATGCAATCAAAGAGTTGGGGAAGAAATCGACAGATTCATCATATGATTTCGGAATTTCTCTCTTGAAAGCCACGAGGATAACAAGGAAGTGACCTTGGTAGAAATATGTGTATGAGGCATGACGTCCGCGTTCAAATGGAATTTGGCGGACTTCAAGTTCCAGACATTCGTTGAATTAGAAGAAGCGGCCTCCAGAATAGCAGATTGTGTCGATATTCTGAACCTAGGGAACATGGACCATACTTGGCAACACTTAGTCAATACCGTGTCGGCACCAACATTTCATCCCTATAACGCGGGTTGAGGAAACAAGGGGCCCAGAACAGATCTAAATCGGCTACCACCCGTTCCCTGTAGCCGAGAAAAAACCATCGGTTTACTTGAATAATGGGTGGCAAAACACGAAGTTACGCTGCCACCTTTAGTAATGGACATTAACAAATTCGACAAAGGAAATGCACGATACTTCTACTACCGTCGCCGAGTGGATTACCTAACACAAGAATATTTTTCCCTCAAAGGTATTTTCAACTGCAAGAGAAACGCGGGAGAAATTGATCTAGGTAACCAAGCAATCAATGAGAAACCGCTTCCTCAACACCAGGTCATGATGCTATCACACGACCCAACTAAGGATACGTGGAGACCTTGGGAGGCAACACATGAAGACGTGTGTGAAGTGGAGGAGGAAGCCACAGTCTTTGATAACACTGAAAGCATAGCCGGCAAATTCGTGAAAACAATTTTGTCTCCACAATTCTTTGACTCGTTAGGCTTTAGTGAGAACCAGACGCGAGAAACGTCAAAATCCATCGTGGCGATAACGACTAGAAAGACGTACAACCCGATGCCAAAAAGGGCAATTATCTTTACTGATGAAGACATCTGCTACCCGGGAGAGCACCTTCGTCCGCTTTACCTCACAACAATTATTAACATGCAACAACTGAAAAGGGAATTCATAGACGATAGCGTGTCATTGGATCTAATATCTCTTCATACCCTGAAGTTCCTGGGCGTGCAGCGCTCAGCTATTCAGATGCATACAACCACGGTAAAAGGGTTCGGGGGAAATACACAAACAACCATAGGCGTCGTTAGCATAATGATGAGAATCGGGCCGATAAGAGCTCTCACCCTATTTTACATACTGGAAGACGATACGACCTTCCATATGTTACACAGACGAGGGTGGTTTCTCAACCATAAGGTGGTAGCCTCGACTTACCACCAATGCATAAAGACGAATATATGAGGAAATCAGTACCGAATCGCCGCGACTAACAACCCTTTCGGACCAGAAGAAGCGTACATAGAAGACGCCGTGTTCTATGATGCACCAAGAGAGTTATAAGAGGCACCAACAATCCAACTTACCCCGCTTCCCAAATGGGACGATAAATCGACCTCGAAGGAAAAAACCCGTAAAATCAATATTCAGCCCATCACGGATGACAATTAGTTTTCCCTCAAAAAGCAGAAGCTACAGGAGAACCCCCAGTTCCGCCGTTTATCAAAACCGGAAGGGGGACACGTATACCACTTATAGCAATTAGATGAGAGGACTCTTCAGTCTGAGAACGAACATTCCATGTCTTCCATTGGTGAAGAGATGACATAGTCTCCCTCAGGAATAACCGAAAAGGCTGAAATGTCTTTGAGCGAGACAGAAAGATACATGAGAAAGTTGCTAGAATAACGTGTTATAGAGGATCTGACCGTAGATGGGATGAAAGAAGTCAACATCGAGGCTGAGGAAGACCAACGTTTTATTAAAATAAGCAAGAGGTTGAGCAAGGAGGAAAGGAGCGCGTTAGTAGAACTTCTAGATGAATATAAAGACATATCTGCATTCAAGTATGATGATATGCCAAGTATAGATAACAACCTCGTCGCCCACAACCTGAGTGTGTCATCCAAATTTCGACCAGTCAAGCAGAGAAGCCGTAACTTCCCACAAGAAACCGCCTTGGCAATTAAGGAAGAGGTAGAGCGACTGTTAGAAGATAATTTCATAAATTCTATCCACACGTGGTTAGCTAATATTGTACCGGTGGTAAAAAAGAATGGAAAAATCATATGTTGTGTAGATTAACGAAATCTCAACCGAGAATGTTCGAAAGGCTACTTCCTACTGCCACGCATATATGGCTTGGTAGACGCTACAAGGGGACACAAAATGTTTTCATTCATGGACGGATTCAGCGTATATAATCAAATCAGGATGGCAGTCGAAGATGCGTTCAAAACAGCGTTTCAAACACCGTATGACAACTTTTACTATGTTGTCATGTCCTTTGGATTAAGGAACGCCAAAGCCACCTATCAACGGGCGATGACATTAATTTTCAACGATCTCTTACACCAAATAATCGAAGTATATGTGGACGACATCGTAGTCAAGTCAAATAGTGGTAAGATCACATCACCCACTTAAGACGAGCGTTTGAACGATGCTGTAAATTCAAGTTGAAGATGAACCCGCTGCAATACGCTTTTGGGGTAACTTCAGGTAATTTTTAGGATTCATGGTAACAAGCGAAGGGATACAGTAGGTCGACCCAGACAAAGTGAAATCCATTACCACAATGACACCTCCAAAAATATAAAGGATCTACAAACCTTCATTGGGAGAATATCATATGTGAGACATTTTATCCTAGGCCTTACCCAACTCCCAACCGAGTTCCTCTCGATGTTAAGGAAAAATATTACTTTTGAATTGGGAGAAATGCAGGCACCTCTTTTCAAAATCTCCAACAATGCTTGATCATTCCGCAGGTACTCCGACCACCCGTCAAAGGAGAGCCTCTCTATCTCTATACTTCCTTCACAATAAGTGCATTCTTGGCACAGGATAGAGGAAATGATAATTTGTCGCCCATCTATTACGTTAGCCGGGTTCTAGAAGACGTCGGGTTACGGTACCCGAAGGTTGAACAAGCATACCTAGCACTGATATACGTGTCAGAAAAGTTAAAATCATACTTGTTAGCGCACGAAACTATCATTAATGTAGCATCTAAACCCTTCGCATACCTCGCGAAAAAGCATGTCCTAACAAGAAGAACTGCAATATGGCTCCTACAATTGTCCGAGTTCGAACTAAAGTACCAAAAACCTCGCGGAGTACGCGGCAAAGCAATCACCAATCTTTTAGTAGCCTTCTCAGAAGATGATGACACACCCATCCATGATGATGTGTTAGGGGAAGTAGCAGAAGCGGAAGGAGAAAAGTCGTGGGCCATGTCCTTTGATGGGTCGTCATGTGAAAAATTTGGAGGAGCCGGAATTGTGTTCAAGACCCCGAAAAAAGTTTTGTTATTTTACGCTTTTATTGCAGCAACAACGTTGCTGAATACGAAGCACTAATTAATACTAGGATTAAGAATAACCAAGGAACTTAACCTCGGAAGTTTGGAGATCATAGGAGACTCTAAGTTGGTTGCTATCCAAGTGAACAGAGAGTTCCATGTGAAATAAGCATACTTGGCACCATATCGAGCATAGGAACAAAGTCTAATGGCTTAAATGGGCTTAACCATGGTAGAGAACATAGGGAGAAACTCCAATAGGCACGCAGATGCATTGGATACACTCGCAACAAAGATCCAACTAAACAACAAAGAGGAAGGAATTATGATGGTAAAAAGGAAGGAGTCGCCGAACACATGGAAAGAAGATATGGCATTTGAAGATGCGAATAATTGGCGAAAGATATAATTAGAAGGCATGACAAAGGTCGATGGGGAACATGTGATTCCGATAAAAGTATTAAAACAATTTCTGACATTCCGAGGAGCTCTATACCACATAGCACCTGGGGGGTCGCTGGCTCGTTACTTAAGCAAGAAAGAGGCATAAGAGACGCTACAAAGAATACACGATGAGTCATACGGGAAGACTGGCAGCATCCTATTATATCGACCCCTACAAAGACTCAGAGTATATTGACCGAGCATGGAAGCCCAAACAGCATCCATGCAAGACAATTACAGGGACTGCCAAGGTCTTCCACAGCCGGTAGAGGTGTATATGGCAGAAGAAGTTGATTGGAGACAGTCGTACATTGATTGCATCCAACACGGTAAGTTTTCCAAAGGCATACAGGCGACACTCAGGATACAGAAGAAATCGAGCAGATTTTTTATGAACGAAGGGATTTTGTATAGGTGGAGCTACAGAAACGCAATCATCAGGTGCTTATCTAAAGAATAACGGTGAAGGTTATGACCAAGTCCCATGATACGGAACACCAAGAGATGCGTAAGTTGTTTTTTCAAATCTATGAAGGCGGATTTTATTATCCGACTATGAAAAGCGATAGAACAACACATGTGGTGAAATGCTTAAGCTGTCAAACGCATGGGTCGTTGATCCATGCACCGCATATCCAGTTGTATAACATCGTCACGTTTTTGCTATTTCATACATGGAGATTGGATCTGATCGAACCAATAAATCCAAATTCCACCAAACAACACAATTATATCATCACCGCGACCGAGTACAACTCAAAATGGATGGAAGCGGTTCCCTTGAAGGATTACACAGGAGAGACCATCGCCGCATTCATTAAAGAACATATAATTTGCATTATTTGGAGCCCCGATGATCATCAGAGCTGATAATACCAAATCATTTGGTAACAAAGATGTCTTCGATATCCTCGACCAATACAATACCCGATTACACACGTCTAACCCGTAATATCCTCAGGAAAACGACCAAGCGGAGGTTACTAACAAAACCCTCCTAAAAATCTTAAGCAGGACTGTGCATGACCATCACAAGGAATGGAATGAACATCTACAGCTAACGTTATGGGTGTATCTTATTTATAACCGCAGCTCAACTGGAGCATCGCCTTATTCCTTGGTCTACGGGGAGGACGCCATCTTACCGGCAGAAATCGTTATCCCATCAACAAGGGTCGCAATGGCAAGTCATACCACATCGGACGAGGTCAGCCGTTTTCTCACCTTGATACTATAGAAGAAAAAAGAGCATGCACCGAACATTTTGTTAAAGAATACATAAAAGGCGTCGTTAACCATTACAACCAAAGGGTTAGAGAAAGAGATTTCAAAGTGGATAAACTAGTATTTAATATCGCGTAACATGTACAACGAAATGCGAGCGCCGGAAAATTTGTAGCTAATTGGGAAGGACCCTACATGATTCGAAAAGCCGCGAAAAACGGATATTATCACTTAAAACGAATGGACGGGTCCAAGCTAAAAACCCCTATCATTTGTAAGTGGTTCAAAAGTTTCGACAATGAACAAATGCCATGTATAAGAGGGATTACCAAGACTTCATATTTTAATAAAAAGGAATCTTTCATGTATTTTATCTTTTGGAGAGTAAATAATTTAAAACGATCACAAGAGCGACGGAGGGAAAAACGTCCCTATTCGACCAAACTAATACTCCGGATCGATGACCACAAGAGTGGCAGAGGGCAAAGCGCCCATGTTCGTCCAAAAAACTAAATACATAAAAACGGTCACAAGAGCGACAGAGGGAAAAACACTCATGTTCAACCAGGAAACTAAATACATAAATGGTCACAAGAGCAGCAGAGGGCAAAGCACCCCTGTTCGACCAAGCCAAAATCCCACATAATCGGTCACAAGAGCGGCATAGGGCAAAGATCCTCTGTTCGACCAAGGCAACATCCTATATAATCGATCATAAGAGTGGTAGAGGGCAAAGCCTCCCTATTCGACCAAGAAATTAAATACATAAAAACAGTCACAAGAGGGCAGAAGGAAAACGCCCCTGTTCGACCAGGAAACTAAATACATAAATACTCACAAGAGCAGCAGAGGGCAAAGTACCCCTGTTTGACCAATCCAAAATTCACATAATTGGTCACAAGAGCAGCAGATGGCAAAGAGCCCCTGTTCGACCGAGAAACTAAATAACGGTCACAAGAGAGGCAGAAGGCAAAGCGTCCCTGTTCGACCAGGAACCCAAATGCATAAATAGTCACAAGAGCGGCAGAGGGTAAAACGCCCATGTTCGGCTAAGCCAACATCCCACATAATCGGTCACAAGAACGGCAGAGGGAAAAACACCCTTGTTCGACCAAACTAGTATTCCATATCGATAGCCACAAGAACGACAGAGGGAAAACCGCTCCTGTTCGACCAAAAACAACAACTAAATACATAAACATGCACAAGAGAGGTAGAGCAAAACGCCCCTGTTTAGAAAGGAACCCAAATTCATGAATAATCACAAGCATGGTTGAGGACAAAACGCCCCTGTACGACTAATTACAGAGTACTGTTGCATGTAGCCAACCTAAAAAGAAGATTGGGGTAGAGGAAAAAAAAGTGTAACTTGTTTGCATTTAAGAAAATGTCGCGGTGCAATAACAAGAATTTGACCAGTACATACTTCGCACATTTATACAAGTTTGTGGTAAACACGAAAATCAAATAAAGCAGCACGTGCACGGCTTAGATGCATCGGCGCGTATTCTAACTTCCATTTGTAACACTCCATTTCCTCCCGAGCACCGATGAATGACTGGAATAGATGCGCACAAATATCGTGTCGGACGCCCAACGCAGCGGCATAAATATCCATACTATGCAAGTACGACTTTTGACTGGCAGAAAATAAATTTGTATACGTTTCCACAAGCCAGGCATACCCATACATATACGATTCAAGAAAATTATGCCTAAAGCTATGCATCTCCAGGGTTAGGTCGTCCAAGACAAGTCGATCGTCTTTGTTGAGATGATCGTTAACAATACTTCGGAAGGATACGCCATAAAAAAGGGGGAGGAAGGGGAAAAATAAATACTTAGAAACATAAATGATCAGGAAATGGCACATATTCTTTTATATAGAAAAATTTGCATGAGAAACGTGACACGTAGCTAGGTAAATCGACATATAATTAATTTGACCAACAATTACATATACAAAAGGAGGGGGGGTAGAAAAGGAAACGCCATAGCACTACTAAAGCAAAACCCACTCCCTAAATGCATATCCTCCTTCAAGGTAAGGCTTGAAGCGCCGATCGAGCCGAGTTAAGTACAATCTCCACCACCCGCAACGATCGATACACATCCAAACATTGGAAATAAGTAGCAACGCAGCGTTATCGGTAGTAACGGTGTTGCTCGAAAAACAGAGGGGAAGCAACAAACCTTCACGACGTGCCTCTTGCAGCAGACGATCAGGGTTTACAAAACGAGAATGAATAACACCATTTTTATTGTCGAAGTGATCAAATGCGATGCTCAACGCATTAGATAAGCAATCCAAACATGCGATTTCCATCACCAAACGAGCGCGCACCATAAAAGAAGAAATGGAAAGAAAGGAAAGAACAAATCCAAAAGTAAACATAAATATTACCAAATAAGGAAAAATCCATATATAAAATGAGCATAGAAAGAAAGTCCACTTAAAGAATTTAAGGTTACATTTAGTGAACATTTATGCATTCTAGGACACCAACACAACCAAAAAACTAAGCATCTTGACTGGCAATCACCACGCGAAAAACCTCTATCTTTTGGTTTAAGTCCTTCATCACTAATACAACCTCATCATATAACTTATTGGCCATGTAACGCCTAGTGACAACATAATTGAGTAAACGATGAACGTAAGACATGACCCGACCAGAAGCCTGAGCCTGCTGAGCAAGCTTGAGTATTTCGTATTATTCATGCCAAGCGGCACGCATAGCAGCACGATAGGTCAGTCTATGTATCATCAGCATCCCTACCTCATCCTTTAGCACTAAAAGCCGCTCTAGTTCGTCCCGTTTGTCAAGACGTTCCACAAGAGAGGACACAATGTCCATGGTCAAAGTATACCCATGGAGACGATGAGACATCTTCCCAAACACAATCTTGAAAACAAAACTACAAAAAAAAAGGGAGGGAGCAAAGTGACAAACCAACAACACAAAGAATCACTTAAATAGAAAAAAAATGAGCACCTAATGCCACGTGGTCAACCTGACCGTTACAAAAATTGAATGCACAACAAACCCCTATTTCCGGTCTAGATCCTTCATCATCAACACGACCTCTTCATACTCCGAGTTAGCAACACGGCGTCTGGAATACGCGTCATCAAGTAACCGATTTATATCATTCATAATGCGATCAAAACGCGGGCTTCTTGAGCGAGTTTCAGTGTTTCATACTGTTCCTTCCAAGCGGAATTCATAGAGGCTCGATGAGTTAACCAGTGAGTCGTTAACATTTCAACTTCTTCCTTTAAAACCAACAACCTTTCCAATTCCATACGTGTGTCCGCATTTATAAAAGAAGAAGCAACTTCTGCCATAGTCATCGTATATCCATGAAGCTCGTGAGCCATTCTTCCAAAGCAAAGATAACCAAATAAAACGAAATTAAAAGATAAGACAGAAGTGGGAATAAAGGCATATAAAAAACAGTTAGATAGAAACAAACGACAAATATAAAAATACCACGTGTCTAAAAACAGTTATTTCAACATTTAATGACAAGAATAAATATAGACACACCTAAGTACAATAGATGCGGAAGCCCATAGATCCCCCGGCTAGACGACTAACTGCCCATAACACGAAGAACTTGGAGCAATTTGTTGGTACGATCGATATCCTTGTGTAGATGGTGGGTTTTTGACAAGGATAAAATAGTAAATTGACTCTCAAGATGCGGGTTTGAGAAATACTAAACTTTAAAGATTCTGCAAAAGAATTCTTGAGTAGGCGCTTATCCCTACTATCTCTCAGGTGCTTATCCCGGTCTTCTCTGTATGTATGGCTAACTACATATATAATCAAATTGATGAATTTAATCAATATTCAGTACTGTGCAAAATCATTAGAACAACACTGGTGCTTGCTACAACATTCTCAAATGTTTTATGATTTTTACATAAAATTTCAAGCTTCTAGATGGATTGCCCACTAGTATATAGCAATTTGAGTATTATTTTGGTGCTATATTCACAGCTGAATTCCCAAAGTTATCTATGTTAATATTCACACAATATTAACCTATTAAAAACATATATATAGCTCTATATATGGATTTATCTAATTAAAGTACCACAAGTGTGCTTAAATTCAAAGTCAAAATTGTGACATACACAATTCCATAGCTTCTGCTAGCTAAAACTCTCACTTCAATCTCATTAATCCTTTGCTTAAAGAGACAACTAATGCAAAACAATTGAAAATAATTCAATTTGAGGTTTTGAAAGGCTTGATTCGCAACACCTATAAACGTGTCAAAAAGCGTGTCAAAATTCCCAAACACTAATTAGGGTCTGGAAACAAAATTCACAACACTTATAACGTTGCAAAAATATGTCAAAAGCTATCTGCCTGCCCTAATTTGGGTTTGAAAACAGTTTTGTAACACTTATAAACGTTGCAAAAGTGTGTCAAATACTCCAAACCCTAATTTCCAAAATAGGGAAGCTAATCCCAAATTTTGAACACGTCTTGCTCCTCTCTTGTGCATTTTGCTTTCTAGAGCAAGGCTTGCACGATTTCACTCCTATTATGGGCATCATGCTTCTCTCCAAATATTTGACAATTTTAATTTTTTACCCTCAACATGTGAGGCTGAACACAAGAGTAAAATATGAGCTTCTAGCCTTCTGTCAAACTCTTTCAAACCCTAAATTTTGAAGAGGGAGACGTCTCTACTTCTTTTGCTACCAACATACACGCCTTATCCAAGCAACTAAGCTTGTGTGACTACTCATAAGCTAAAAAACTCGAGTGCTTCTATTCAAAAGCCAAATTTACACGACTTGCTTTGTCAAAAATTTAAAATTTTACTTTTTTACCCTCAACATGTGAGAATGAGTGCAAAAAATAAAATATAAGCGTCCTGCTTCTTGTAAAAAAAGGTTGAGATTCTTCAAGTGAGGACCAAGCTTGGCGCTCGTCCTCTCTTCTCTTCGTGTGAGGACCAAAGCTTGTTTTCTTCCTTTTCCTTCACGAGAAGACCACAATTGGTTACTCTTTCTCGTCCTTCACGTGAATACCAAAATTGGACGCTCTTCCACTTCTTTTGTTCACGTGAATATTCTGGCTTAATAAATTAGGGTTTCGACGAATCTAAAAAATCCTAAGCTATATTAGGTCTCTCACGTACAATTTTCATGCTCAGCTGCATACTCTTATCAATGCAAGATTGACTAAAATGGGCACATTGCTGCTTATATACACAGATAAATACATATATATTTTATTATAGTCTGCTAGACTCATCAGATAGTCAAGCAAGAAATATTTCTAGTCTGCTAGACTCATCATCTAGGTAAGAAAGATATATTTCTAGTCTGCTAGACTCCTCAACTTGCCAACCAAGACGTATTTTATTCTGCTAGAATCATTAGTCTAGTCAAGTGAGACAGACTCATCATCTAGTCAAGCAAGACAAGTCTTCAGTTAAGAGAACCAATGAGAAGGTCTTAGTTGACTTAACATCAATAGTGCTTAATGCTATAGTATTACACGAGACATCAAATGTCACAAATAAGGGGACACTAATTAGGGTTTTGGTCTGGCGGTCTATGGCATGGTGCAACAGTGTACCCACTAAAAGAGAAACTATGGAAAGATCGATAGCAGTTGAGTAGAGGAATGGTTAGTTGAGTAACTGACTATTCAACCTTCATCGAAGTGGAGAGTAGTTGTCAACACCTTCTCCACTTCACCACTACTCAACCATCGATAGTTTCTTCCAGAAAAGAGGTCGAGTGGTTACAATAGCTATGATATAAATAGATGTTCAATCTATTAAACAAGGGATACGAGTGGACAAGTCTGAAACACGACAACAAGTTTACAACAATCTAACACAGAACAATTCAAGTCGATCAACCTTGATCATTCAATCTCCCCACACAAAAGAACTTGTTCATAGCTATTCACACCAACTACCTCCAACATAGTATGATACTCTGACCTCATTCTTCTCTCGCTTCCCTCCCTAAGACCAACACTTCTCCTCCTTATTTTGTGACTGAAACAAGAATGGAATGACCATTGCTAGGTTTTCGAATCTAAATAAAGTACTTCAACAGTACGAATGTTTAATGATTGACGAATTATCACCTGTTCACCCCACTTTTCCTAAATTAGCCTTTAATTCGTTTTTCCTCACAAATATTTTGGCGACCACGTTGGAATTAATCTCTCAGTTGCAAGTCTTCAATTTTTCAATCTCTTGAATTTTCTCAGTTTCAGAAGCGGTTAATCTTAGGTCAGATTCAATAACTAACTTTCAATACCAATTCTGCTACTACATCGCAGGTGCTCCTGTTGCAAAAGACTCTTTCCTAGACTCAAGCAATCGACTACAACTATACCTGCTTTGATGGAGAGAGCCTGCTACGAATGCAAAAGCTTGTGAGACTTGTTTTAAATGACGACTTACCAACAAGTATTACAACATTAAACCATCTATAGGTGTTGTCACTAAAAGAAGCAAAGCAAACCACTACCTCTGCACTGCTACATTCCTCTCTACTTTCGTCCTGTAAAATCACCAATTGATGGAAAAATATGAAATTCAAGCTATAACAAGAATTTTTAGAATATAAAATGATTAAATATTTAAATATACTTCGTGAAGTACCCAAATCTCAAGAAAATTGCCCAGAGGCTTAAAAACACGTTTTCATATTAAGATAGACAGAGAAAATTTTGCATTACCATGTACAAAGTTGGGAGCTAGGAGAAATTGGTAATGAATATAGGGGTAAGTTATATATATAAATCTCTTTGTATGGATTTCCCCCACAACATATCAAAAAATCATAGCAATGGACGAACGAGCTAATAGATATGATCAAAACTCTCAACTACTTCCCAGCTGAAAAATTCCTGAACTCTTCCTGAGTTTTTGTTGTTCTGTCTTTTTGAGGCCCTAAACAACCTTAAAACTCAAAATCTTCCACGGTGGGAGATATCTCATCTCTTGAGAATGAAAAAAATTGGATAAATCATCGAAAACGGACTATGAGGATTTTACGACGTTTCAGTAAAGGTATTATTTCTGCATTTTTCTCACAACGAAATTTCATGAAATTGCTCATATTTTCATTCATTACTTCATTCAAAAGATGTTTCTAAGCAATTATAAGGTAATTCAAGATGAAGACTCAACCGACCATGTTGTGAGCCAATCGAAAGGACAAGGTTATGATTCAAGTCATCATACCCCTCTCTCTCTAAAAAAGGATGACTACTTTTTTTCCTCCTCTGAATGACTTTTGAAAACAATCACCTACCTAGTGTCACCAGATACGAAGGTGATAGAAGGAGTGTTGCTAGCAATAATCACCAAGATGAAGCTTTTGTACCTGTGAGGAGAGATGCTAGTAAAAAAAAGAAAGAAGAAAATACGAGTAACAACGACCAAGGTGGCAGGGACGTGAGAGCACTATAGAAATGAGCTACTGTTGTTGTTTAAACAAGAGAAAGGAGTAAGATAGTTTAATATGAAGATGCTTATATAAGGACTAGGCCTAGTCAACGTCAAAACAAAAAGAATGGCTTGTTGCCACCACTTGATATTCAAAGAAGTTAAGCAACCAATTCCTATGATAGTCGAGTTTCCAAATATGAGAAGGATAGGGATTATTCCCTGCGTGAATGATTCTATCTTTTCTGTCCATAACTAGCTTTCCTGTCCTCATAACCAAGTTTGGTCCCCTTTGACTGCAACCCCAACATGTATGTCAGACTACTAAAGAAACTCTCGTCCAATCACCTTACCTATTCTAGTCTACTCGACAAAAAAACTCCTGCCTAACACACGCCTCCATCAACTCCGCCAAGCTCATCTCGTCTGACTTTATTACTTTCTCGCTCAACCGTCTAGATACCTGATGTAATTTTATATAGTGGTAAAAAGAGGTTCGATTCTCGAACTTGTGAAGGTAATGATTTTAGAAAATATTAAACTTAACCTAAACTAATAAAAATCAGGAAAATACACTAGAGATGATTTTTAGAAAATATGGAGAAAACTAGGAATCAGGAATCAGTTATTTCTAACAATTCATGTGATTAATCATGTAATTCTTTTTAACAATTTAATTCAAGTTTGCCAAAAATATGTTTCCTAAAAGAATAATTGTAAATCCTAAGCATGGGATATCAAGAGTAATTAACTAAGCATGACCCATCAAAAGAGAACACAACTATTTAATAAAAACCATTTTTTCTAATTTAAATCCATGCAAATAATAATAAAAGAATTATAAATAATTATTAGAAAATAATTAAATCACATAAAATTGAGAAAAATACCTTATCCATCATCCCAGTAAATAAACTTACCCCATGGTGAAAAAAAACTTGCTCAAAAGTTGATTTCATTGCTCAAAATATTGATTACAAGGTTTAAGAATAGTGCAACAGCTGAACAGATACGTATATAAGTGTCACAGAACAGGGTTCAGATGTTACAAAGAGCTTTAAGCAACAGAACGTTCAAAACTTAACGCAACAGGAGCAGAGCTGCAACAGTGGAACAGCAACACTTATAAATGTTACTGAGTCGTCTTCTTCGGTGATGGTTGATGAAGAACACGCCGGCCGGAGCACCAGCAGGTCACCGGCGGCGCCGGAACTTCACCGGATTTTCTCTGAATCGCTCTCTAGGCTTCTGTGTTTGATTTTCTTGGCTTCACTTCGTATTTATAGACTTCACAAACCCTAGAGAGAGTTCTAAACCTAATAGAACTCTCTCGAATCACTCCAATTCTTCAATCCAAATCCAAACAGGAACCGAGTCCTGATTCCGGCCAAAATTGGGTTTCCCGAGCTGATTTTCCGGGATTTCTTGATGTCTTTCTATTGCTTTGAACTCTAATCGCAATGGGTCACCTTCAATTTACGAAAACAACTCCAAATCAGCAACCAAATCCTTTCCTGTTTGAAACAGGACTTTCCCGATGATGGTTTGACTCGGTCAACTGACTTTGACCGAGTTGACTGGGCCGAGTTGACCCGCTGAGTTGGCCCGATCCAGTTCATCCCGATCCAAGGGTGCCCCAATCCAAAGTGTGGGTGCCTTGATCCATTTTCCCGGGTGCTTTGAACACTTTTTGAGCCAATTTTTCCACAAATCTTTATTCTTCTAGTGTACCTACAAAAGCATAAAAACACGTAATAGACATAAAATCGAATACTAACTTACTAGAAATTAAGGTGCAATTTAGACACTAAAATGTGTCTATCAATACCTTCATTCAAGCTTGATTTTTCTGTCATCAATTGAAAGCCCTCTGTCAGGCCACAGTCAAGACACACATGCTTATTAACTTCATCAAACTTATACAACTAGTCTTGCTACTCACATAATCTAGTTTCGTTTGAAGCTGCCAGTACGAATTTGTCCAAGTTTGTGCATCCAGTTACAGTCGAGGTGTGTTCATACATATTAAGACCAGACATGTTTGTCTACTTCAACACTCGAGTATTACCACGTTCCTACTATCAAGCAAGCTTGTCCACCTTTCTTTCAAAGATCGAGTTTGTCTGCCTGCAATCAAGTCATGATTGTCTGTCTTACTATCAAATTGTATTCGCCTCTCCTAGCATGCTAGACTGAACAACTCCAGCCTAGTTTGCTTGTTCACCAACTCATATTCTAACAGATTCGTACGTCTTTCTTCTCAAGCCAAGGCTTCTGTGTCCAGCCTTTATCCTAACTCGTACAATCAACTCAGCCTCATGGTTCGTCCGCCTTCAATCAAGCTTAATTCATCCAGCTTCCTTTACTCAAGTTTCGATCAAGCTTTTTTCGATTGAAATCCCCTTTTTCCAGCTACAATCTAAGACACATACGTCCATCAACTCCATCAAATAATGTTATATCTACTCTGATGATAGATTTCACGTGAGCTACACATGGGGACTGCGCTCATGCTGCCTACTACGCTCTTGAGACACTAATATACTGACAAAAAAACGTTGTACTGAAGTTCCATTTACCACTAATAACAAAGAAGATACAATCATCTCCAGCCTGGATAAATATTCAACAAGCAAAGTTCCTCCAACCATGTTATCATCACTAACTTCTCTGTCTTGCACCTTGCTGTGACTCGAGTCATCATCTCACACTCACCGGTGTTCCATTTCTTGTCTACAATTACCTACTACTGTTGCAACTCCTTACAACATCAACTCTATAGCAAAGTCAGTTTTCATCGAATTCGAGTTCTTGGACGCCTCGAAGTGGTTTACCCAAGCTATTACATGCTCAGTCTCCTATCTCTAAAAAACATAATTGTGGGTGAGGAATGTGGCAATGCATCTTTCACAAAAGTTTTTTGTACATGTCTCTACTACAACATAATGAAAGGGTGCGTCAATCGGATACACGAGCTGAGAGATTTGGCTCTTACGCTAGAGTCTACATAATCTGAAAATTTACACGGGATTACTGATCATATATTTTCATGCATTATTGACCGACCTACAAAACTCCAAATTATCTGATTCTTTCTGCATGTGATAGCTTAGTCTCTTATCTTCAAAAGTTGGGGATGAACGCATCAATCTGAATTTGTATAAGGATTCTATGGCATTTTCCGTAGAAACTATATATGTCTGAGTTTTCTGACGAGGAGTCTTCACAATAAGTTTCAGTTCATACAAGCTTGTATCTACCTCCTCAACTTATTTGAAGACTCGTATGCATAAATATGAACTCATGAAGGATCCTGAAGCCCAATACGCTTCCTCCAGAAGATGCAACATCACTTATCCATGGTTGTCGCATCCATGCAAACCAAAGTAGTATCATCCCTATGTCTTATTGACCAAGACCTCCTGACTGTTTAACACTTGGGGACTTAATCTCATTGGCAAGATCAATTCAACTTTAGCGTCGACCTCAGAATCAAGTCAGTAACACTCAACAACAACATTGAGGATAACAAGGCATGATCAAGAAAAGCTCTTCACACCAAGACCGTCATACAACTAGGGAACTTGCACTTTCTGTTGATCACATTTAGAGCAAGGTTACACCACTGCTTCTACCTGCTTCAACAACACCGTACAACCAATTGGAGATAAGAGATAGAATTAAGGTCCCCCCTAAGAGAGACGATGCTAGCAACACCAACAAAATGAAGTTCCTATACCTGCAAGATAAGTTGTTAGTACAAATAAGAGAAGAAGAGAAGATGAGGAAGAAAGGCGGCTTGTACTATTTGCATACACATTCTCTTTCTTGTCCATCCAGCATGCTCTCCTTTTACATACCCGTCCAAGCTAGGATCTTCTCACATGTCCGTCCATGCCAAGGATCCTCTCCCATGACCGTCACAGCTGTGGACTCTCACTTATCCGTCCAAGTTGTGGCCTCCTCTCTTGCATGTACAACAATGTGATCTTGTAGAATCATACTTAAAAGCCTGAACTTCTGATGTTGTATCCCATATGATGATACTGCGCCTCTATACATCTCTGTCAATCATCCTTGACTTGCAGACCCATCAACTTGACGATATTCAGAGTTCATGCCTACTGCAATATCTCTGGTAATATTTAACAAATAATCCTTGTTATTTTAAAAATTCTGTAAAAGAATTCTTGAGCAGGTGCTTATCTCTACTCTCTCTCAGGATCTTATCCCTGTTTTCTCTCAAAATCATCAGAACAATGATGTGATTTTAATTACGTACCGCAGGAGCACAGTTGTCGATGAGACAATATGCAAGCACGGTTCGTTCCACATGGATTTCAGAAGGGCAATTTCTAGTTTTTAATTAACTAATGTGCTAATAACAAAAGTAATGATTTTTTTAATGAAATAAATTAAACAAATAAAAAGATAAAATATCTACACAAATTAATTAACCAGGAAGAGAGAATTCCAGGGTTTCAGATTCCACTACTTTTGATGGTTGTAAAATTAATAATTTATTATCTTAAATCTACTCTTACAATTACTCAAAACCATATTGAACCTAATCTCATGTTCCGGAAGATAAAGCGTTTAAATTTAATATTACAACCTTCGTTGTTATGTAAAAATATAGTTTCCTTCGCTTATAAAAGATCAATAGCTTAAAAACTAGTCAGAACAATTATTATGAAGCATATTTAATAGATAAATTATTAAACATTGAATAACACAAATATAGAATAAATTGTGTCTAAGAAATAAAATATTAAATGTACACATCAAAAATAGTTTCCTCCTCTACCCTAGAATAGAAAAAGATTATCCAAACATAGAGATAAGAATAAAAATAAAATTGGTAAATCATTCAAATTTATTAAATAAGAAAAGCTTACAATTTTTCTTTAATCTCTTGTCGATTTAACGACTAATATCAGGTGCAGTAAAAGAAGAACAGACTGGTTCCGTCACTGAAGTAATAAAAGGTATTGAATTCATTAACGAGTTAACGACGCCTTTTAAAAGCATTAAACCCAAAACCGTTGCTATCACTGTAGCAAAAACTATTGTTGAAACTGTTGAATACAAAGGTCTTGGAAATAGATTTCAACGACAGTTTTCAGACGTTGTATCTTCTTCTTCTTCCTCTTCTCTTCAAGAAACCTAAAAAATTGCAGACTTTTCCTTAGATGATTTTCATTGCTTCCTGGCTTCTGCTAGCCCCCTCATTACTCCATCGACCTCTTCTATTCATAATACACGACCAATGACTCAAAATCTTCACTCGAATCTTTAGTTTTAATGAATTAATCTCGGATATTTTTTTTCTTCCTCTTAAACATAAAATCTCGGTGATTTGATTCTTCTTTGATGATTTTGTTTCCCCTTGTTGCTCTGATCCTCAAAATACTATGAATTTCATGGTAACAAAACCATCCGCGATTATGAAAGATATCCCTTTTTCCCGAAACTTTTGTTCTTCCCTGTTTCAGCATGAATCAAAGATTACGAGATATTTTTTTGGTTATTTTTGAGTGTCCAAACTTGTACAAACTTCCAAATATACGACAAGAAGATTTTCTTGTCTTAAACCCTTTTAATTTCTCCAAGTGCTCTATATCCAGATCACGTAGATAAGGGGAAGAAAGTTCCCGCCCAATTCTCTATTTGAAATTGAGGAGTGGGTGCCTTTATCCAATTGATGGGTGCCTTTAACAATTTTTAGCTGATTTTTCCACGTTTATTTATTCTTCCAAAAAATACCTAAAAACACAATAAATAACAATATTAGTACAAAAATCGAGAATAACAATATAAGAATTGGAAACAAATCAGACACATAAATGTGTGTATCAAATACCCCCAAATTTATTATTTGCTAGTCCTCGAACAAATCTAATCTGGAAAATAGAAATAAGTCCTAACTCACTGTAGCAGGCATCGCGATTGCATTTAGCGTATGCAACAAGCCTTTGAACCCCTAGGTGTCCCTAGTGAACGAGTTTTGTCTCGTGAGGGTTTACAAGAGATATACCCACCTTTTCTCCAAAGCCTAGCTACTTGTGAACGATTGAAAGTAGACATTAAATATGCTATTTAGTTGGCCTACTAAAAATTTTGGCGATGGGAGGAATTACCCTGTTATGAATGCAATTGTTGTACACGAGTTTGCACTCAAGCATACTAAAGTTCATATATTAAAAAACAAAGCTCTACTCAGAAAGTCGTACAATGGACCACGATACTCAGAATCTAACAAACCACAATCACATGAATAAATTAAGAAGATGGATATGGAGATAGAATTGTGCGCATGTTGACTAAGGTGAACGGTGTTTCCCAGAATATCTGTATGAACATCATGCCAAGATGAATCTTAATGGATTGAGATACGCACCCACTGGTCTGAATCCTAATTCTAATATCAATTCATCTGGTATATACAAGGGCCCCAATGGTCGAATTATTGAATATATACAATTATTTTTACTTTTTTATTTTATTTTTATTTTTATTATTTTTTTTCCGACAACATGATTAGATCTTTTGAATCTAAGCGCATGCTCCTTGTCAGCAGATTACATGATAGTTTCCATGGATCCTGCGTTCCACGCTTGGTTAGGCAATGGAGATAGGGAGAACACACACATATTGCTATCCAAGTGTTATTATTTTTTTTTTTTTGGTCAAGTTCAATTAAAATAATGGAGCTTGATCTCAATCATTCTAATTCATCCTAGTGACAACAAGGCGATACTAGTGCCCCACCAAATCACTTAGACAAACACAAAAAGTTGGAAAAATAAAAACAGAAACGTGATATGGTGACGACTATCATGTTATTTCGAACACCTGAGCTCTGTCCTTTCATGAATAGACCATTTAGCTGGGCACACCAACTCCTATAGACAAGAATTTTGTTTTCATCTACCTAGAATGGTTAGTGTCATCCTGAATTGTTCACAAGTTTCTAGATTTTGGAGTTTTTGGTACAACTAAATTTTTAAAATTTTTCTCTCTTACCCCTAAACTTAAATTGAACATAATCCTCGATCTTCTAAAGATAAATGAATGAAAGCATGAACAAAGAACTGAACAAATTAAAATAGATAGGGAAAGATAATACCAGCACTGTATACCAAAAACATTTGGGTTGCCTCCCATAGAATGCTAAGTTTAAAGTCTTCATCCATACCAAGAAAGGATTAGTCACAATTTGCGAATCATACAATAATAATCTGAATAATTTTAGATCCTTGAAGTCAATCATATTTGACTTATATAGCTGACCACCATGGAATATATGAAATTGGTGGTCATTCTCATGAAAATGTGTCGATTTAAACTTCCAAAAATATTCATGTTTAGTTTCAGAAATTAAAAATTGACATACTTGAAGTTGAAACATTCCCACATTTGGTAAATAAAATTTTGGTAGGATAACAAAGTCAATTTTGGTATCATATCCTGGGTGAACCACATCAACAGGATGACGGGTTTCTAACGCCTGATTTTCTTTTTGGACATAATCAGGCTCGGGGAAAAATGTATGAAGATAATCTCTTAAAATGGTAGAGACACATATGTCAAGTCCCAAGTGAGGGACTTTAAACAGGGACTTGAAAATCACAAGAATCATCGATACCCCCAAACTTAGGGTGGACATTATTCTCAGATGGACCAAGAACATCATCATCAAAACCATACAATAGGTTATCCAAGGTATTCCTAAAAGCCTCTTCATCTAATTCCGTGATCTAAAGAGGTTTATCATATTCATATAATGGATTGTTAAACACACTGTTTGTAAATGATCATGAACAGTCCTACAATTTATGACAACATCCCCACTCATATTTAAAATCTCTACGAGTCTATCTTCATCATTTGAGACTATTGTTCTTGAATCGTTGGTATCTAAAACATTAGTCTCGGATAGACTCGTTCCTCTAAACCATCATCATCTTCATAATAACAAGGAAATATTTCACCATCTATAACGATGGTGTTTCTAGTTAAATCCTTTTCCTCTTGAATAGTAAATAATTATCAACATTATTAGGATTGGAACTAGAAACATCATGAAGCTCAATTGTTATGATAATTTCCTCGTTATTATGACTACGAATTTCAAATTCTTCGTCATCACTATCCTCATCATCATAATAATATAAAGATGATTGAATATTATCTAAATAAGTAGTGTCTTCTATTCTAACCTCGTCCTCTAAATTAGGTAAATATTCATTATTATTATCAAGGGTAAAATTGTAAATACTATTTTGGCAATTAAGTTCATTTTGAGAAATTTTAATAGCTAACCGTTCTTCTTCTTCAATTTCATCTAAACGTGTATTAAGTTCACTAAGAGTGGTACTTAAAGATGCAAATATTTTATTCTGATCTGATTCACACCTAAGTGACTCTTCATAAAATTTCTCCATTAATATGTCACTCATACGTGTGAACTTTCAGCCAACTTTTTGAGTGAATCTTCTAAAGAAAGACTTTGATCATAAGAAGTATTATGTTGCAACTGCTTCGTTAAATCCTTTAAATATGGAGAACTATCATTTTGCTTAGTATAATATTGCTCATTTACCCATTCGTACTACTGATGAGCGTGCAAATAGTAATTGGGATCACCATGGTATGAACCATAACCTCCAGAGGGTTGGTAGTGGTCCCAAGTACTATTTACACTATAGTCATAGTACGGATAATATCCATTTTGAGATTCATGTCGATAGTCATTGTATTGGTCCTAATAATGCCAGTTCGACTTTTTTTCTTATTGGTGCACGTGCAAATGCAGGTTCGACTAAAATAGGTAAGCTCAGGTTACCTTAGCGAAATATACCTAAAGTCAAAGACTGGTTAAAGGTACGAGGCTAAGGCTTGTGGAATTTCAGCTGGTAACTCCAATAAGGCCCAAGGCACGAGTTCAACTTACTTTTCTACGGGATTTCCTATAATCGGTAGTCTGACGATGCAATTTGTATGTGCACGTGTTTTTTTTATATATATACAAAATAAAATCTAAAAGAAATATATAAAAATTATTTCTAAAAAAAATTAATGAAAAATATAAAAATTAATGAAATAAAAAGATTGAGTATTATTAGTTACCTTTTTTGGTAGGCAATTCCACAATAAATGAAGAATATTACCTGCAGAACAAAAACAAGAAAAATACCCAGGTAATATCTAAAAGAGAAATAAAAATAAGATAAATAAATAAATCCTAAACTAATTAACAAAAAATTAAAGAAAAATTGAAAATCACAATTAGTAAATCCCCGGCAACGGCGCAAAAAACTTGATGTGCTTTTAATTATGTACCGCAAGAGCATGGCTGTCGATGAGACAGTATGCAAGCACGGTTCGTTCCACAGGGATTTTAGAAGTGTAATTTTTAGCTTTCAATTAACTAATGTGCTAATAACAAAAATAATGATTTTTTTAATGAAATAAATTAAACAAATAATAAGATAAAATATCTACACAAATTAATTAACCAGGAAGAGAGAATTATAGGGTTTCAGATTCCACTACTTTTGATGGTTGTAAAATTAATAATTTTTTATCTTAAATCTACTCTCACAATTACTCAAAACCATATTGAACCCAATCTCATGTTCTGGAAGATAAAACGTTTAAATTTAATATTACAACTTTCGTTGTTATGCAAAAGTATAGTTTCCTTCGCTTATAAAAGATCAATATCTTAGAGACTATTCAGAACAATTATTACGAAGCATATTAGAAGAGAAATTATTAAACATTGAATAACACAAATATAGAGTAAATTGTGTCTAAGAAATAAAATATTAAATGTACACATCAAAAAATAGTTTCCTCCTCTACCCTAGAATAGAAAAAGATTAACCACACATAGAGATAAGAATAAAATAAAATTTTTCAATCATTCAAATTTATTAAACAAGAAAAGCTTATATTTTTTTTCTTTAATCTCTTGTAGATTTAATATTCTCAGGTGTAGTAAAAGAAGAACAGACCGGTTCCGTCACTGAAGTAATAAAAGGTATTGAATTCATTAACGGGTTAACGACACCTTTCAAAAGCATTAAACCCATAACCGTTGCTATCACTGTAACAAAAAATATTGAATACAAAGGTATTGGCAACAGATTTTAACGACAGTTTTTAGGCGTTGTATCTTCTTCTTCTTCCTCTTCTCTTCAAGAACCCTACAAAATTGCAAAAATTTTCTTAGATGATTTTCGTTGCTTCCTGGCTTCTGCCAGCCCCTTTATCACTCCATCGACCTCTTCTATTTATAATATACGACCGATGACTCAAAATCTTCACTCGAATTTTTAGTTTTAATGAATTAATCTCGGATATCTTTTTTCTTCCTCTTAAACATAAAATCTCGGTGATTTGATTCTTCTTTGATGATTTTGTTTCCCCTTGTTGCTCTGATCCTCAAAATACCATGAATTTCATGGTAACAAAACCATCTGCGATTAGGAAAGATATTCCTCTTTGCCGAAACTTTTGTTCTTCCCTGTTTTAGCATGAACCAAAGATTACAAGATATTTTTTTGGTTATTTTCGAATGTCCAAACTTGTACAAACTTCCAAATATACGGCAAGAATATTTTCTTGTCTTAAACCCCTTTAATTTCTCCAATTACTCTATATCCAGATCACACAAATAAAGGGGAAGATAATTCCTGCCCAATTCTCTATTTGAAATGAAGGACTGGGTGCCTTGAACAAATCGATAGGTGCGTTTATCCAATTTATGGGCGTCTTTAACACTTTTAAGCCAATTTTTCCACGTTTATTTATTCTTCCAAAAATACCTAAAAACACAATAAATAACAATATTAGTACAAAAATCAAGAGATAACAATATATGAATTTGGAACAAATCATACACATAAATGTGTCTATCAAACAACACTGGCGCTTACTACATTTCCCAGATTTTCTATGATTTTATATTACAAACCTCAAGCTCTTAGATGGATTTCCCACTAGTATTAAGAAATTTTGAGTATCATTTGGTGCTATATCCTGCAACTGGATTCCCAAAAATTAACTTATGTCAACATTCATTTCAACTGAATAATGTTGACCTACCTATACAGCTTTGTATAGACAAATCTCAAGATCCTAGATGGATTGCCCACTAGTACAAAGAAAATTTGAGTATCATTTGGTGTTATATTCTATAGGGAAGTTCAAAAAATTACCTTATGTCAACATTCATTTCAACTGAATAGTGTTGACCTACCTATACAGCTTTGTATAGGCAAATCCCAAGCTCCTAGATTGATTATCCACTAGTATGGAGCAAATTTGAGTATCATTTGGTGCTATATCCCGCAGCTGGATTCCAAAAAATTAACTAATGTCAATATTCACGTTCAATTGAACAATATGGACTCACTAAAATACCTATATAGCTTTATATAAAAGTTACATACGAGTTCTCGCTCAGTGTTTTGAGGCACCACTGCCTCAACACTCCTCTCAGTGTTCTGAGGCACCACTGCCTCAACACTCTCTAGAATCAACTAACGTTCTAAAGACCTTGTCCGACCAATTCCAAGTATTGCCTTGCCATGGGTCTTTACTTGTCTATCAAAGGGGTCCTTCTAGCTTTCTTATTCAAAAGTTTAAGACGGATACTAATCCTCTGGTAATATCTAACCATTGAACGGAATAATTATACTTTTTTTTTTCGTCTGACAAGCCACCATCTAGTGCTTACCACGCAACATTAATCGTTCCGCACTAAGCAGGGACTTAATGTAGATGGTGGGTTTTTTACAAGGATAAAATAGTATATTATCTCTCAAGACCCGGGTCTGACAAAAATTAAACTTTAAAGATTCTGCAAAAGAATTATTGAGTAGGCGTTTATCCCTACTCTCTCTCTCAGGTGCTTATCCCTGTCTTGTTTGTATGTATGTCTAACTACATATACAATCAAATTGATAAAAATAATCAATATTCATCACAATACAAAATCATTAGAACAACACTGGTGCTTGCTACAACATTCCCAAATGTTTTATGATTTTTACATAAAATCTCAAGCTCGTTGATGGATTGCCCACTAGTATAGAACAATTTGAGTATTATTTTGGTGCTATATTCACATCTGAATTCCCAAAGTTCCCTATGTTAATATCCGCACGATATTAACCTATTAAAAACCTATAATAGCTCTATATATGGATTTATCTAATTAAAGTACCACAGCTGTGCTTAAATTCAAAGTCAAAATTATGACAGACACAATTCCATAGCTTCTGCTAGCTAAAAATCTCACCTCAATCGTATTAATCCTTTGCTTAAAGAGACAAATAATGCAAAACAATTGACATTAATTCAATTTGAGGTTTTGAAATGCTTGATTTGCAACACTTATAAACGTGTAAAAAAGCGTGTCAAAATTCCCAAACACTAATTAGGTTTTGGAAATAGAATTTGCAACACTTATAACGTTGCAAAAGTGTATCAAAATATATGTGCCATCCCTAATTAGGGTTTGAAAACAGTTTTACAACACTTATAAACGTTGCAAAAGTGTGTCAAAAATTCCAAACCCTAATTTCAAAAATAGGGAAGCTAATCCCAAATTTTGAACACGCCTTGCTCCTCTCTTGTGCGTCTTGCTTTCTAGAGCAATGATTACAAAACTTCACTCCTAGCATGGGCATCATGCTTCTCTCCAAATATTTGACAATTTTACTCTTTTACCCTCAACATGTGAGGCTGAACACAAGAGTAAAATATGAGCTTCTAGCCTTTTGTCAAACTCTTTCAAACCCTATATTTTGAAGAGGGAGACGTCTCTACTTCTCTTGATACTAACATACACGCCTTAGCCAAGCCGCTAAGCTTGCATGACTACTCCTAAGCCAAAAAACTCGTGTGCTTCCACTCAGAAGCCAAATTTACACGACTTGCTGCTTGTCAAAAATTAACAACTTTACTCTTTTACCCTCAACATGTGAGGCTGATTGCAAAGAATAAAATATGAGTGTCCTGCTTCTTGTATAAAAAGGGTGAGACTCTTCACGTGAGGACCAAGCTTGGTGCTCGTCCTCTCTTCTCTTCACGTGAGTTCCAAAGCTTGGTCTCCTCCTCTTCCTTCACGAGAGGACAAAAATTGGTCACTCTTTCTCGTCCTTCACATGAATACCAAAATTGGACGCTCTTTCATTTCTTTTGTTCACGTGAATATTCTGGCTTAATAAATTAGGGTTCGACGAATCTTAAAAATCCTAAGTTGTACTAGGTCTCTCACGTACAATTTTCATGCTCAACTGCATACTCTTATCAATACAAGATTGACTAAAATGGGAACACTGCTGCTTATATATGATAAGTGCATATTATCTCTATATTTTGATCGTTATTTCATGCACTTATTTGCTAAATTTCTTGTGAATTATTGTATATTACGTTTCTTTTTGTTTATTTATCTTTTAGTAGGTGAATCATCTAAAAAGGAGTTACAAAGTGTTAAGTTGTGCATGAAGACAAGTGCTACAAAGGAAGAAGAGCCAAAGACCAAGTGGAAGTCGTAAAAATTCAGGATTTCTCATCACCATATTGAAGAGAACGAAGAAACAAAGCCAACAACGAAAGAATGAGGTCAATCCGTCTTCATACGAAGAAGTTACAAGGAAAAAAAGTTTATGATTTTCTCGGAGGGTAAAGCCATCGAGAAAATCATATTCTCGATAGGATGATCCATCAAGAAAAGAAAACTCAGAAGAAATATTTTTTCTCGATGGGTCATCCCATCGAGATTTCTTCATCGAGAACTGAACGTGAAAAAAAAAAATTCAGAACGAAAATTTTTTCTCGATGGGATGACCCATCGAGGGAACTATATTTCCGTGAATATGGGATGGGATGCTACGTGAGCCCATTAGATACTCAAGCTATTTCTACACGGCTAGGCTTGACTTTTGCCCTATTTTTGGCATATTTTGATGATTTGGAAACCAATTTCGACCGGGTTCGAGCATGGGCACTTCTACAACTTGGGACACCTATTTAAGAAACTATTTTAATTATTTTTAGATCTATAATTCTTTTATCAAGCTTTTGGAGAGAAGAACACAAGAAGGGGAAAAGCTAGGGTTTTGGAGCGTTTTCATCACCGTAACTATTTCTTTTCTACTTTATTATATGTATACCATGGATTTTAATATATCCATGAGTAGATAAACTTCTCATTGATTGAAGATGAATTCTAAGTTCTAATACATGATTCAATTTATCACATAAATCTATTTTACTAATTATCACATGATTATCGTTTGTTTTTACGAATATGAATGTTTATGCTTGATTGATAGATTGTCTAGGTGGCCAACTAATTCAATTTTTTAATTAATCTAAATCTAATAGAGATTTGTGAGATACGTGTAATAGTCGAACACCTCCTATACAAGTAGAGAGTGCAATACCTTACAAAGGGATTCTGTGGAGCAATTGTGTGTAAAAACAACACTAATAAGTAGACCAAGCTTATACGTTTGGTCCTAGGGTCAACCTGAATTCACAATACCTAAAGCATTCGATTGAGTTACACCTGGAGAGCTTATTCTAGGTGGCTCGGACGAATAGAATCTGGTAGTCGAGCGCTTCCGTATCTAGTGATACAAGGAATTTTGGGGATAATAAAGCTTATTGTTATTAAACGGTTGGTGATAATTGGTGATTAACAATATATAGATGAGTATACTACTTTGATGAATATTTAGTAACGGAGAAGGATTCCTCGATCATATCTCTCTCCACTGCTTACAACAATGTTTTTAATTGCTTTCTTATTTACTTTGTTAAAAACCTAAGACAAAACCCTCCTTTGTGATGCTTTAAATAACTGAAACACCTCGCTCCTCGTGGGAACGAACTTAACTTCCATTATATTATTCTTTAATTGAGTAGAAATAAGATCACTAATTTGATTGCACCTAAGACATGCATCAATATACACAAATAAATACATATGTATTTCATTCTAGTCTGCTAGACTTATCAGCTAGTCAAGCAAGACATATTTCTAGTCTTCTAGACTCATCAGCTAGTCAAGCAAGACATATTTTTAGTCTTCTAGACTCCTCATCTAGTTAAGAAAGACATATTTTATTCTGCTGGACTCATCAGTCTAGTCAAGTGAGACAGACTCATCAACTAGTCAAGAAAGAAAAGTCTTCAGTCAAGAGACCCATTGAGAAGGTCTCAAATTACTTAACATCAATAGTGCTTAATGCTACAATATTACACGAGACATCAAATTTCACAAATGGGGGGATACTAATTAGGGTTTTGGTCTGGCGGTCTATGACATGGTACAACAGTGCACTCACTAAAAGAGAAACTCTGGAAAGATCGATATCAGTTGAGTAAAGGAGTAGTAAGTTGAGTAACTGAGTATTCAACCTTAATCAAAGTGGAGAGAAGTTGTCAACACCTTCTCCACTTCACCACTACTCAACCATCGATAGTTTCTTCTAGAAAAAAGGTCGAGTGGTTACAATAGCTATGATATAAATAGATGTTCAATCTATTAAACAAGGGATACGAGTGGAAAAGTCTGAAACACGACAACAAGTTTACAACAATCTAACACAGAACAATTCAAGTCGATCAATCTTGATCATTCAATCTTCTCACACAGAAGAACTTGTTCATAGTTATTCATACCAACTACATCCAACAGAGTCTGATACTCTGACCTCATTTTTCTCTCGCTTCCCTCCCTAAGGCCAACCCTTTTCATCCTCATTTTGTGACTGAAGTAAGACCGGAATGGCCATTGCTTGATTTAGGCCAGGATTGTATAGATTGATCTCTTGAATCTAAATAAAGTACTTCAACAGTACAAATGTTTAACGATTGACGAATTATCACCTGGTCACCCCACTTTTCCTAAATTATCCTTCAATTCTTTTTTCCCCACAAACACCTAGTCAATATTCCAACGCATTTCATTGACTTCTCGTAGAGCGTTCTCGATAATATTCAGCTCATCATTAGCCAAATTATACGCACAACAAGCGGCTTTATAAGCGTTTACGACTAACTCACGAATCGGAATATCTGATAAATGATTTAAGCGTTATACCATCGTTTATTCACCGTGTTACGGTTTCCATATGCTTCCTCCCAATACACTTTAGATACAACTCGATCCTAAACAAGACTCAACAATTTTCGCTCTAAATTACGAATGAGGGTAGCAGCTACTGGGTAAACCATCGAAAAAAACCATTAAAAATCAAGGGAATCTAGATCCTACTTATAGATAGCCACTACTATAATAAATACCGAAATCTAGGCCTTTATCAATAAATAAGTACTACCATAATGATTACCAGAATATTTCATAACAAATAAATTACTTAAAATAACTAAAAAATATCAAGATTAGTTAATGGAAAGTCCCAAACACAACTTAAAAAAAAACGGGGTGGGGTGGCGGGAAAGAAAGTGAACTAAAGTCAACATAAACACCACATATTACAATTATATAAAAAAAGAGGAACAAACAAACAAAACAACACCATCATCCAACTCCTTGAAAAACGACAAACTCATGCCTCTTCCTATCAAGCTCCGCACAAACCAGATTTGCGGCCGTCTCCGCCTGTTGAGATTCTGCAGTAGCAGCGGACACGTCGGAAATAAGCTTGTTCAGGGCGTTCATTTTCTCCTGAGATGATTTAGACAAGTTATTCAACTCCTGCTCCAGCTTAGCAATCTGAACCAGAAGATACACACGCGGATCATGTTTACTCTTGACCTTACTTAGAAAATTGTTCAACCACCCTACCGGAAATTGGAGACCCATGGCCAAAAGAATGATATCTTCCCACCCTCGGAAAGCATCGGCATCAAGAGGATTATCACCAGATCGGGAAAGACCGTCAACGGCTTCCAACAAGAGCATGTATGTGTAAACCAATGTCTTCATGTCAAGAAGAAACTCCTTTACCAACGGACCATACTGTTCAACTATAGTCCTGTAAACAGCAACTGATGCGGAAGGCACCCAGAAACCATGCACACGGGTATGAGTCTTGGGATCCATGCCAGCGTCAACGAATTCCACGACCTTGGAGAAACGGAACCCCGGATCCTATGGCTTGGTTAACAGAGCGTCTGCTTCCGCAGCGTCGGTCATCCTGATATTAAGGACAGAGTCGCCCTCACCAGTTCGCACACGTTTTACTGATAGACACATTTATGTGTCTTATTTAATCTCATATTTATATTGTTATTACTCAGATTTTGTATTAATAATGTTATTTTATGTGTTTGTAGGTATTTTCGGGAAATAAACATTGTTGGGAAAATTGGCTCACAAAAGTGTTAAAGGTACCCGAAAAAACTACTAAAGGCACCCCTCTTTTATATAAGGGCACCCACCTTCCTTATTTGAATTTGAACTTGGCGGGAAGTTTAATTGTCTTGGCTGTGAAGATTCTGTTTGGCAATTGTGGAAAATTTTGA
Source organism: Papaver californicum (assembly GCA_023531435.1). Classification (NCBI taxonomy): domain Eukaryota; kingdom Viridiplantae; phylum Streptophyta; class Magnoliopsida; order Ranunculales; family Papaveraceae; genus Papaver; species Papaver californicum. Next base: position 12,366,665 of record JAJJMC010030977.1, on the reverse strand, counting down.
AGACGTTAAAGACAAAATATCTTTCAGCCATATTTATAAGATTTGTTCGTGATGTGGGAACTAACCAAATATCTCATGACTTCTCTCATTACCCGTAAAAACAGAATCGCATCTTCTAAAATATGTTATGTTGTATGTAAAAGGAAAAATATTCTCTCGGGTTTATAAAGAATATCTCAACAGGATTTGGACAAGACAACAGCGTGAAAGAATAATATTCTTTGGTGATAAACGAAACAACGAAATCAGGATCACAGATCAAAGATATGATCGAGTTGTATTGGCGAGAATTCTCTCAATAAAGGGAAGAAGATTCGAAAAGATATTGGAAGATTTGGTGAGTTGTTAATGTTATAATATAAATATATGATAAAGAGAAGAAGAGAAGGGGGGGCTGGTAGAGGCCAGATTAATGCTGCAAGTTCATCAAGTGAAGAAGATAAAGAAACTGTGACTAAAAGTAGAAAACTGTTGTTGATTCCGTTGTCTATTCTTTCAAATTCATAAGTTATAACAACAATTTTTTGCTACAGCAAAAGCAACAGTTTTCGATTTTAATACAAAGGAAGACAATCCTTTTCCAAATTCCTCTAGAGTGTGTCGTAGATTCAATAAATCATTTTTATTCTTTTACGACTCAGTTGGTCAATTCTTTTTGTATTTTTCTTCTTCTCAAGCACTTTTGAGCTATGTATCTATCTTTTGAGAGTGTTTTGAGCATGATGAGCTAAACTCCAACACTGGGACAATAGAGGAAACCATATTTCACAATTGTGTGGTAAATATATTTAATTCTTTTATGATTTTTGCATTAATGTAATTTCAGTTATTATTTTTCTTAATTACTTGTGATCTTGTTTGATGGTGTATGCTTAGTCTTGAGTACTTTTGATGCACCATGCTTATAATTTACATCTAATGTTTTAAAAATCTACTTTAGTTAATATTCTTTCAATATATGAGGTATAATTGTCTAGAATTAATATTTGAACCACATGAATATGAATATTGTGGAATCCTGAGTCCCAGTCCCTTGTAATTTTGTAATCATCTATTATTTATTTTCTAGTTTAAATTAAAATTAGGTCTAAAATCTTTCTCAACAAGTCCGAGCAACGAATCCTTTTTACCATACTGTCTATAACCACATCATTTACGCCCGAAACGGCGCTTAAGGCATCTTTCTTAGAAGCGGAAGTTATTGTCGCGTTTCTTCATGTTCTAAAAAAAGAAAAAGTGAGGAAGAAAAGTAAATGTTAAAAAAAAAAAAAAAAATTTGATAATTATGCAGCTAAACTCAAAAGGAGTAGGATCGGGAGAAGGTCCACGAGGGTCAGGAGAAGGCTCGCGAGGTTTTGAATGAGGAGAAGAAGAATCCGAAGACGATTCAGAATCACTAGAAGAACCTGAAAAAAACACACACATGCACAATAAAGTAGGGAAACAGACGTATAAATAAAATAAAACTAAAGGATAGGAATGAAATAAAGAGGGTGACACGTGGAAAGCAAAGGAGAAACAATTACCAGAAGAGGAAGAATCTTGGTCAGAACGCACATGGCCATGAGATACAACATCTAAGAAACAAGACAAACCACCAGGACTACATGATTCAAGCAAATTAGTAGGTGTCTCCTGAGCCTAATCCCTAAAATATAAAGTCTGGACCGATAGAGGGTTAACCGAAATTAAATTCAAACACGGATAAATTATCCCAACACCACCCGACGGATCAAGACCCATACTACGCACGCGTTCCATAAAGAAAGAGGAAGAGGGGGTCGTGGCGGATTGGGTGAGAGCCTGTAAAGGAAACAAGGGAGAAACATTAGCCATAGGAGATGTACGAATACACGGGACTGGTAAAACCCCAGCATCACGCTTGGCCTTTTTAGCCATATGACGAGGAGACCATTCATGTTCAGAAATATTAAGATATTCCTCCATAAAAAAAAAACGCGGCTTATATCCGATCGGACCAATAGGGAAGTCACCTTGGAGACGCGGAGACAAAACTTATAAGAAATAAAACGAACAAGAATAAAGGTTCCAAAACAATGGTATAAGAAGCATACATGCACATAGGAAGAGCCAAGAATCGGCGATGGAATCTGAATGCTAGCTGGCTTCTTCCTAGGTGGTGGTGGGAGTATCGACCCCTTTTTCACTGATTCCTCGCCCTCTGGGGGAGTACAACTGGTAGCCAAGGGTTGCAGAGGATGACCCTTAGTGCCGGGTATAAGCTTGTGCTTCACTGTCACTGATGCAGCTAATCTGATACAACCTGATGCATGCATACATTTAAGACCGTCAAGAGACAACTCTGGCGGAGGAGATGGTTCTCGTAAAAGGGAAATTAAGGATTGCTTGCAAATATCAGTATGAAGGAATGCGATATAGGAGAGACCGCAGAAGGGCGCGCGGCGAAGGATACAGCAAGGAAAACTGAATCGAACGATCACTTAACCTTTTCTCCCCTTTGAAAATAAAACGATTAAATCTATCCCTGATCTATTTATCTTCAGAAAGAAACAAGCGCGTATAAGGATAAGGAACTCCTTGATCAAATCGTAGCTGCCGAGCCAATCGTTCAGAATTATAAGACACGGCTAGGAATCTACCCAGTAAAAACCAGAAAGGTAACCAGGTAACACCGCTATGACAGAGTCAGAGTCATGAACCGTCAAAACTTGAGAAGAATTTAGAGTCACACCCTCAATCTATGTGGTGAAGTCATAATGTGGAGGATCATAACAATCATCATGATAAGGAAAGTGATTGAATTCTGTAGCTACGTCCAGATACAGAACAATCTTGTCTCTTGTAACTTTTCCTTTTCCGCTCCAGAGAGTCATAGGAGTAAGTAGCGGAGGCTACGCTGAACGTGCAATCTGTATTTATAAAGTTCTCCTCACGATGAGCATTTAATGTCTTAGCCTCGGGACCATAATTGGGAAAGTGTTCCCATGCCCACGCCTGAAGAAAGTTCGCTGCAACAAAGGTCTTAACTTCGTGAATAACGTTTATCTGACGGATATCATGAAAAAATTAGAACAAAAAAAAACATCTAACTCAGAGCGAGGATCCTTCTCCTCTCGAGCAGGAGGGCCGACTTTCCCGTCAATTAAAGTCGGGGTCCAATACTTAATCCACAAAGAATAATATGAACACTTGTTCGCCTTGCTAAAATAACCGGGAGAAACATCCCCCTGGGCGGCCTGACCCAAAGGACGAAAAGTATTAAAACTTTTCATAGAACTAGCCATCAACTTCTCACCGATCAGATGAGTCAGAGGCGTACTTTTATCACCAGTTGACGTGGCTTTCCCCTTCCTTGATGAAACTGGAGTCTCTTTTGTTTTCTCCTTGGACGATTTACGAGACTTAGCGACACACTTTTATTTAGAACATTATCCCTCTCCCTCAGGTTCATTTTTTCCACAACCTCCTCTCGAGACTTGTCTATACAATGAATCAAATAATTACATAGATCTTTATCTGACTGATCCATGGCTTCGAAGATGACCGCCTCGTAGTAAAGATGATGCCCATGAATTGACAATCCGGTAAGAGCTACGACATCTTCCAACACTGGAGTGGCTTCAACCCAGGCAAAAAAGAAAGTATGAACCGGAGGAATCCAACGCATGTAAAGCGGAGTATATCACTTTTACATCCGATAACATCACGATGAAGATACACGCTTATTGCATCATCAATTCCTAGATATCAAAGCATGGAAACATGATTAGAGTTGGAGAGGATATATATTTAACCCAAGGCTCCCAGCGAGGATGCGTTTCAGCCGAGGAACGAAGATCCACGGTAGGAAAGTGATAATCCCCACGATGGATCGCCATGCGCAGAATCTTATTGAAAGGGTGAAGAGGGATTTCACCCACCTCAGGATGCATAAGCCACTCGGGTGAAGATAAGAAGGGAAGAACGTACGGGTTGGTAAGGCGAAGGACGAGGTTATCATCTGTAGGAGGAATCCGCTGATTGGTCTTAAGAGTCTCGAGTTTTCAAGGCTTGCATCAATGCTCTGTTACCAGTAATTTTTCTTATACGCATCTCCATTGGCACTTCTTCTGGTTCCGATTGGGTACAGTTAGGGGAATTTCTGACATTGAGAAGGCTAGGGAAAAAGAACGTCTGCAGTAAAAAATATAGGACTGTTGATACCTGAAAAATGACTACTCATTGATAAGGGGAGTCATCTTGATTCGATGGGACCAAGCCTACAAATGTCTTGAGTACTTGGGGACTGAGCCCAATCCCTAAAGGAGTATCCATGGAAATGAAGGGAAAAGAAGGGAATAAGAAGGGAAGTTAGGGGTAAGACAGATAAAAGGGTATTTTTGTAGTATAATAAAGTTTAAAGGGACATGTGTCATAAAGAGACAAAGGAGAAAAGTCTATAAAAGGTAAAGAAATAGTACAAAGAAAGGGTCTCTCCCTCTCTTACCTCACGAAGAAAGATGTAGTCCTTCCTATGACTTGGATAGGTCTCCTTTTTACCATTTTACCTTAAAACACTAACAAGTTTTTATTTAAGCACAACCACAAATAGATAGAATTTCAGTGGTTAATTTGGCTAAGAAATGTGACGTTTTTTTTTAAATAATCAAAGGCATTGAAAAAGAATACCGGTCGGCCTCTACAACCGGAAAAAGCCAGATTGGAGGTCTGGACCAAAACATAGAAAAAGAGTTAACCTTAGTCCAATGATCCAAAGTGTGAGCAACATCATTATAAATACAGGGGTTGGAAAGTAAATTTGCAAGCTACAAGACTAGAACTAAATAAGAAGATATCCTTTAAAATAGCATCCTTGTGTTGATCACCATCAAGCTTTACATTAGAAAATTGGTCCAACTCATTCTCATCACTTTATATTATGAAATGAGTGAGTTTAGGTTCTACATCTTTATCAAAAATGCTTATATGGCTCGTGTCCCTACTTCACAAGGAGAAGACACATCAAAGACCATTGCATCACAAAATAAGGCTTTACTGGTATAATATCTCATCACATACCTTGCATCATTATCCAAAGAAACATCACCGAAAGCACTATCAATATTGCATTTAGTCCAACCAAAAGGAGGAGGCATCTATTTATTATTCATAATGACATCATGGAAGTGTTTGTGAGGTATAACAAGATTTCTAGTAACAAACGTAGCTATGGATCTACCAATAACAACACCGAAAGTTTCATTCTTATCACTAAACAAGAATTTATTTATGTTATTCTAAATAAATCAAAGGATAACAACAAAGAGATAACTAAAACCCTCAGATAAAGATGAAACATGATCAAAAATCCAAAAATAAAGCTAGTCAAGTAAAGAATTTTCATAGATAGCATGAATACGAATGAAAAAAGGAGAAATAAACCAAATATGACTAGCAAAAGGGCAGAGAACAAGAGCATGCATAACAGATTCATCATGAAAGAACATCTGGGACAAGCGGTTAAGCCGATGTGTATTCTAGATTGCAAGACCAAACTAGCAGGGATGGCATTTTTAGTAGCCTTCTAAAGAAATAACTGGATTCAGTGTGGAACTCTAATTTTCCAAATGAACTTCCAGAGATTTTTATTTGGGGAAGGTCGTATGCAGTCTTAGTACTAAATTTTCCGTTCTTGAAAGCTCCTAAGCCTTTTTATCAGGTGTATAAATCTGGCCTAAGGGAATAGTAACAATCTTCTCAACAGAAGCATTGTCAAAGTGGATGTTTAATCTAGTAATTTTCCAAGATCTAGTTTCTTGATTGATAAAATAAGAAACTTTAAGGTTAGGATTTTGGGGGACCCGAGGATTTGGCATGAAAGAACCCTAGGAGGTAATCCATTTGTCACGCCAAGGATCAATACATAGACTACCTCCCACTAACCAAGAGATAAATTTTGATAAACTCTTTTAGTTTTTGGAGATATCTCCAGATCCAAGAATAAACTTTCAGACACTTATCATTTAAGAAATCAGAGTTTGGAAGTATGTAGCTTTTAAGAAAGTGCCTAAGAAAAAATTAGGGCATTTCACCAGTTTCCAGGCATTTCTACCAAGCATAACAAGGTTATTTAATTTAACTTTTCTAAATCCCCACCTTCAGACTTAGGGGAACAAAGAATATCCCAACCAAGAAGGTAAAGTTTCTTATATTTGGGATCAAGGGTTTTTACTTCACCAGAATTTACAAAGATGGGAGTCCATATTTCTACATAAATACTTAGGGATAAGAAAAGCAATCATCTGATAAATAGGAATAGCCTGGCCTACATGTTTAACAATAGAGGTTCTAGCAGCATAAGAAAGAAGTTTATGGTACCAATTGTAATTCTAGCATCCACATAATGTAAAATACCCATGTAAGTTTGAATTTTTTATTTTTGAAATGTAATGGGAGTACCAAGGTACTTTTCACCTAAATCACGAGAATGGATATTCATAATAGAGGATAACTGATCTATCACATAATCTGGAGTTTTGTTTACTAAACATTATACAAGACTTATAAAAGTTGATTTTCTGTCCATAAGCTAGAAAATATTTATGCAAATAATCCTTAATATTTTAAAATCATAGGAAATTTCCGTAGAGAAAAGAAGGCAGTCATCAGTAAAATGCATATGGGTAATAACATAAATATTTTAACAAACCTTGATTAAGCCAGTAGGGACAACATTGAGAAAAATTGAATGATATAACGTAGAGTCATATTAATCCAATTCTTACAGATACCAAGTTTTCTAAGGACTTTTCCAAAAAAAAAAGGTCATTCAAGTTTATCAAAATCTTTAGACATATCTAACTTAATAACAGCTAAACCCTCATTGCCTTTGTAATGATTAACAAAAAAAAACTCATTGGAAAATAAAATATTATCAAAGATGCTTCTCTTAGGAAAAAAGGCACCCTGGTTTTGGGAAATAAGGATATCCATCAAGTTTTCAGTCTATTGGCTATAGTTTTAGACACGATTTTTTAGGCAAATTTAAAAATACCAATAGGTCTATATTGAGAAACTAACTCAGCCATAGGCGCTTTAGAAATAAAGTTTATATTGGTATGGTTCAAAAACTTAGCCACATGACCAGTTCTGAACCACGTCTGGGTCATCTTAATAATAAAGTCACCCACAATATCCTTGTTCTTTTGAAAAGGCCAGTAAAAACACCAGGGCATGTGGATTTTTTTCCTCCCATTTGAAAGACAATATTTTTTATTTTCTCAGCAGTAAGGGGAGTTCTAAGGGCATTGTTATAAACAAAAAAGAATTTAGAAGGAAGATCTTGAAGAATCTCATCCAGAATATGTTGTGGATTAGAGGAATAAAGGTTGTTAAAATAAGCAACAAAACAAGTGCCTATGTTATCTCTATCAGATAGAGTAACACCAGCATTATCCTTAATCCAACTAATGACATTTCTCTTTCTGTTGAAAAAAAGTGATTAGATGGAAATATAGAATATTTCTATCTCCTTCCATGAGCCGAATTTCTCTAGATTTATCCTTCTAATAAAGTTCTTCAAGATTATATAAAAAGATAAGCCTAGCTTTTAAGTCAAGATATGGTAGTAAAATCACTTATGTCAGATGTTTGAGAATCAGAGAGAGCAGTTTTAGTGGTAGATTTATTAGCTTGAATATTACAAAAAGATGATTTATTTTATTCTGAAAAGACGAGAGTACCGAATACACCATCAATTTTTTTTTACAATAACCTATATTAGACAAGCCTTGTATAATATTTTCGAATCTAGCATATTCAAAAGATTAATTGGACAAGACTATGTTGAATATAATCTACTAAACCACTCAAGGTATAGATTATAGGATACGTACACGTGTATTTACTTTAATTATAAAGCTAAACAATATAATTAAGGAATAAATAAATAATATAGACACATACAATTTTATTAATAGAAAAATTTCTTGATAGCAAACCATCGGAACCTAGTCCAATTTTAAATACTGTCAGAAAAATTAATTACCAATTCTTACATTGTAAAACACCTAAAATCAATTACTTTATATATATTGTGTTTCTTTAATGTCGAACAGAACCCTTATGATGAGTAATATAATCCAGATCCATACTTCTAAGCCTCCAGATGTCTTCTGCAGTCTTATTTCATTTTTGCGGGCAATGTATTCACCCAGAAGAAGTGAAGAAGAGCACCAATCATAACATTTGTTGTTAATACTTATTTTCTAATTTTTCAAATGTAACTAGTGTAGCTATTAGTACTTCCCTTTGCTTTATGGCGCCAAGGTCATGTGGGTAGTAGACCGCGTACTATCAAGATGAAGAAGAAGTGATTGGAATGTGTGAGCTTGTAATCAAATTTGATTACCTTAAGATAAGATCTGATTGGTTACTTTACTTTTATTTTACTGTCCAACATGGATTGTTTCCAATGAATGTTCTATTAATATTTGTTGTTAATATTTATTTTCTAATTTTTATTGTCTAGATGAAAATGAAGTGGTTGTCGTTTTTTGTTTTTCTATCAACCAAAGACGTGATACTCGTCGATGTATAATATCATCATATATCAAATCCAATAGAGAATACAAAGTTGCCCATATGTTTTAGATTGTTAATATCATACAAGTTTTGTGATAAGTGTTTTTGCTTTCATAAAATCTGGGAAGTAATTAGTGTGCCAATAAAAATCAGTACACCTAGATAGTGTTACCTCATCTCCGAAACTATATGGCCGAAACTCTAGCAACTAAGTCTATTAGACATCTAGACCGGTATATAGAGCACCCATTGCAGCTGCAACTTGATCTCTTTTAGTTACACCTATTAAATTATTTACAACCCAAACTCCAAAAATAGTACCTATCGTAAATTGCTGTCGAGAATGCTAGAGCCGAATAGCTACATTGAATGCCCCTGATAGTGTTTCAAATAAAATAAAACATTAGCAAGTTTCAGGACTTGAGTTTCACTCATTATAATGCGAGTCTTTATAATTCGCTTTGGACCAAAATTATAGACTAAATTCACATTGAAAGACTGTGTCAGCCGAGAGGATAAAAAAATAACAACGGTAATGTGATGAATTTAGGATCATTCCAATAACAATGTTGTCAAATTTGTTCACCTTAACCTCTGCAAGAAATTAGTACATTTGCACTAAACTACTCATGTTAAGTATAATATGGTTTTCTATAAGTCCAACTAAAATTTCCCACGAAAACTACTTTCCAAAAATATGTACGAAAAAAAACAAAGAAAAAACAATTTGGGTTGTTAATGATACAAAGTTGTTTAATAATTTTAGAAAGTCTCATGAGCAGAAAGAAGCCAGGTGTGCGAAAAGCGTTGCCAAATCCTAACTTCACCTGCACAGAAGGCGCACGAATGGTTGAGCCCGTATCGAAGACCTAGTGATACCCTAGTATTCAAAAATATAAAACACAAGGTAGTTACAAGTCACGACTGGGATTTCGTCTTAGAAAGTTAAGAGGGGACAAAGAGTGGTCTGGATTTCATTTTGGGAAGTTAAGGTAAGACAAAAATTGGTCAGGATTATAGGATCTGTTTTTAATTTTGGGATAAATAATAAAACCATATTGGATTATAAAAGGTGGTTTGGATTTCATCTTAGGTAAGATATATAGATCTCATTAACAACTTAATTCTGAAATTGGGATCCTATGATAAATTTCATCATCGACAGCTGCGGTTGGAAAAGGATAAAAAGTGGTCTGGATTAAAAGCTTTTTAAGGGTTATGGTTAGACGTTCGGATTCCCTGTTGAGTTTCAGAACCAACGGCTGCAGCTCAATTGAAAGGTTACGGTGTACACGTGGGGCAAACTGAGGGTGTTTTTGGAAATTTTCAAAAAATCTGCAACACACGGACGCCTCATTGTCCCCCACACCTTCATCGTTCGTTTCTCCTGTGCAGTATCCATCTTCATCTTCATTTTGTTCTTCTTCTTCGTTTCTTAGTTTCAGTAAAAAACTAAATAGAACTAAGTCCTTTGTTTGCCTCAGTAGTATTGGAGCCCAAGAAATTGCTGAAATCACAAACAATAAAGTAAGGTTTCCTTTGCTTTTTATGTAATTCTAATTCAACCCCATGTCATGGAATCACTGCAATCTACTAAATCACTTAGTGATTTTTTTAATTTTATGTATAAAAATAATATATAGCTGAAAATTTCACATGAGAAAGTAAGATGTCTTTTGTTTTGTGTGAATCTGATTCAAACCCAGATTAGAATTGAGTTTAAATATTCATAAAAATTTGTTCTTTTTTGTGGCAGCCAAATTTATTGAAATGTGATTTTGAGAATCTGGGTTTTTTTGGTTAGGTTTTAGTGGCATCTACTGTATCAACTCTAATTGCGGAATTCTCAAAACCTTTTACGTCTGTTTTACTTTACAATGAGGAGTTCAATTTTAAGGATTTGTTTCGGTCTGGTGGATTTCCTTCTACACATTCCTCTGCAAGTCATTTCAATTTTTCTAAAATTTGCTTATTTTTTGGTTGGCATGGAGGATTTTATTATGTTGAACATTGAGTTTTTGTTTTTGAATATAAAGTGTGTTGTAGTTGCTGCAACTATGCTTTGTCTCGAAAGGTACTGGATGAGTTATTTTAGAAGGAATAGTCAGTGCAGGGACTTGAACTAGCAACGTCAAGTATGAGAAGCTAATTGGGCTATTCCCAGTTGGTTTCAGAGTTGAATTAAAGTTTTGTTCTATTCAAGAATATTTATTTTGTTTGTGATTTTCAGATTCTATTGTATCTCTGTTTGTTTGTTGTGTATGATGCTCAGGTAAAGACTTTTTCTCTTGCTTTTCTGGTTTTGTTTTTTCAGGAGATGTTTGCATTACATTGGATTTGCATTGGTTTTCAAACTGGTACCGTACTGGTTCTCTCATAGGTATAAATTATGGTTCTGTTGTTGCTTTCTTAAGAACCAATAGGTACTGAGGACTAGGAGTATGGAATCTACAAAGAAGAAAGGACTAGCTTAAGTTAGCCTATATACCTATCTGTAAGTGAACGGGATAGTTTCTTTACTTTTAGATTGTGTGCTGATACTGATCAGTACGTGAGTTTTTCATCTATAAGGTAGCCAACCCTGAATGTCCTGCACCCACTTAGTAAGAGTGCGACTTTTTCGGATAGAAGTCTTTCGCATATATGTACTTTGAGTTATATGTTAATTACTACTGACTGCTGACCGAATCTTAGCGTAATTGCTTCCATTTCAAATAAAGTTCGCAGACAGTTCTTTGATGGAGTTCTGCTGTTATAAGGAAGATTCAAGTTTCATTTAGAATGAGAAAAATTGGATGCAGGTGTTGCTTCAGAATTCAGATATCTTATTTTGAAGCCAACTTTCAACACTTTTGTTCCGTATGAACTTACTCTGATATGATTCACGAGCGAAAGTTTGGGTATTATCTACTGGGGAACTTAGGCTAAGGTCCCGGTTACCCATAATATCAAACCCTACCTATAATATTAAACCCTTAATTAAAAGAAGCTTAAATTATACCCTAAATTATTAAAGACATACATATTCTTATGTACATATATTATGAGACCTCTAATTAATTTTTTTTTAAATATACTCGAATTTTTAAAATATAGTAATAAGATGTCCATACCACCATCTTCTCCCACCACTGTCGCCCACTACCAACACCAACCACCACCGCCGCCCACCACCCACCGTCGTCCACTACCACCACCGTCACTTACCGCCGCCCACCACCACCACCAATATATGGGATGTGTACTTATCAGTTACACATCCATATGGCATAAAACAGTTACACATCTCCATATGGTATGAGCAATGAGAAATTACACATAAAAAAAACATACAAATAATACATGTATTGTGTTAATATTCATTTACAATAATTTCTCCGTTTATCAATTATAGTAATCGGTTGCTATTGAACACAATAAACGAGCTAAAACACTAAATATGTAAAACGAAATTCTAAAAGTAAACCACAACATCCTATAATAAAAATGTTCCCTTCATTTTTTGTCTTCCTCGATTCCAAAATGCTTGCATATCTGTAACAAAATAAACATCCATGGGATTAGGTTGGATGAACAAAAACAAAAAAAAAACAATTATAGAACAATTGCAAGGCGAACAACAAAGATCACATAACTTGATAACTTATCTTAGCATGAGTAATTAGGAGTTACACATACATCTGTCTAGTATATCTGGGAGTTACACATGCATATATCATGTGTAATTAACAGTTACACATGCATATGACTTATGTACCTAGCATATACATTAACTAGATAATATTTCAATCACTAATCAAAAGAATTAACCACCTACTCCAGCATCACCGCCACTACCAAAATCTGCTGATACACGTAAAAAATGCATGTATAATCTACAGGTACACATACAAATACACATACATCAGACTAGTGTAACTAAGAGTTACACATGCATCTGACTTGGATATTCAGCAATTTGTATTAATTTTTCATACAAATTGATGTTGTGTTAGCAATTTGTATTAATTTGTATTAATTTTCAGACAACAGTCACTCATCATAAAATTCTCTAATGCTAGCTTTTCCTTTCATCAATAGACATAGTGTTCTTGCCATCTGCATAAACCTGCAAAACCCTTTTACATCATCACAACCCCAACAATTTAAGTAATATTTAATTTCATATTGACACTACTAACTTACTTCAATTCAGAAAATGCACATGAGTAACTAAACGCATAACTACCTTAGCAAATAAACAAAAATTCATGTGTAGTATGTATGATTATAGACACTAAGACTCACCTTATATATAAAGATTCTAAGAAACCCAAGTGCACTAGCAAGGGATCAGTCCATTGCACGAAAAACAGAAAAATGTGTGCAACAGAACTATAAGACAATTTCACTTGAGCACACACAAAATTCTGTTGATAAGCATACAAAATGCATGTGTAATCAGTACACATGCATATGGCATGTGTAATCAGTAGCTACACATGCATATGGCATGTGTAATCAACAGTTACCGTCTTTCAACGATATCAACAGTGTAACGAGTCCTAACAGCACGACAAGGTTGAGGACAGAGAACTTCCACGTGACCTGATACTGTCGCTTGACCTGGTACTGGTTGGTTGGCTGGCGTATCACTGCCTGTTCTCTTTAGTTCAAGTCCAAATCAAAAGCTTTAGGACTTCTCACTGACACCTAAATGAACCTTCTTGCACACATCTCCATCTTTAATAGCTCATACGCAAATGAAAACAGAACCATATGAATAAATGATTCAAAACACTAAGACAACATACTAGTAGAAGTGAATCTGTTTACAATCAAACCATTCTCATTGTGACAGTATTTCCGCAACTAAAGAATGCATAAAAATAACATATTAGCAATAAAAAAAATTCATAGCGCACCGTATTAGACTAAGCTACGAAAAAAATCTCTGGTTTGTGTAGACAGTAGCAATGAATATCATAAAATAACATGATGGGAAATGAATTCAGAGTTCTAAATATTTTTAACAGTCATCTAACGGAATAAACAACAACATATATGAGGAGTAGATAGTTATAAAAGTTAAGAGACAGAAGAAGCTTTTGATCATTTTCACTAGAAAGCAATGTAGAGTTTGACGAAGCACTCAAACATTACATCTTGTACATTTAACGCATGAGATAGCTTTGCTAGATGTCAGATTACTGAGTTTGTAACATTTTTCTTTGTTCATCATTACGCTTATGATATATTTAGAATTCATTCGGCAGTTTATTTAAAGTCCTCTGAATCATAAAGACATTCTTGGAAAAGAAAATTCAGTAACCAAAATGCTAATGACATAATAGGCCTGTTTGAGAGTACTTTGACATAAATAAGGTCACCTGGTTCGCTTAATTTCCAGTTTGTCTCTACCAGTGAACATGTTTGTCCAGGTACATTTCACACGTTTAAAGTCAAGATATACGAGAATCAATTTCAGAGTCCTTAAGCAAACAAATTATCCTAAGAAATTGGTATCTTGAATCATATTACTTTCCTTTTCAATTAAATTTTTGTTACCTGGCTACGGAACAACTCCTAATTTCCCCAAAACTAACTTATTTAGTTGTTCATCTAAATCTATCTATGAATCTGTAACCAAATCAAGCTTGTTGCAAACTATTATGCAATTCATTTATCTTTATGCAATATTTTTGAACTAGTTATGATTCTCAGGTTGTTCTACACAATCTACAAACCTCAACTGTTTCATGTATTCAATACCAAGAACATCATACATAACACAATTGCAAAAAAAAAAACCAACAAACAACAAACAAGACATACAAAAAAATTAATCAAAATCATAGAAACATACCTGTTTCATCAAAATTTAATCAACCGATTCCAGAATCTTCTTCAATCCATTTAAAATTACCTAACCAAAATACTCAAAACCTAAATTATCAAAATAGATCAAAGAATAACAACAAAAGCTGAATTATCATAATCGAAATAAAAAATCAACAAATCAAACTTAAACAACAACAGCAACAAGAACAATCAAAACGTAACTAGATTCAAAAATTGTTGATTCGAGAAAAATCCCGTTGTTCTTCTCCTTCGATATGAATAGAATCAATTAAAACAAAAATCAAAAGCTAAAAAATCAAACAAATCGAACGTAAAACACATCAACACCAAAAGCAGCAGCAACACCACCATCATTAAAAAATGTATCTAGATTCAAAGGAGAAAAAAATCTTGTTTGTTCTTCTTCTCAGGTTTGTATAAAATAAATCAAAACAAATATCTAAACCTAATCAAACTAAGAATAGAGAATTAAGAAGGATGAAACTTACTTGAAGTAGTTTCGAATCAGCTGAAAAACCTAAATTCAAAACGAAACTAAAATCAAATTGACTGACTGGAACTGATTGAAGCCTGATTGAAGATAAATTAAAGGATCAATTGATTAAATCGATTGATTTCAGAACTATAAAATATATTGAAGGTAGAAGAAGAAAAAAACCAAAAAACAAAATCGTCGGAGCTCTGGTTTTGAAAGAGAAGATTGAAATTGAATGAGAATGAAACTGTACGGAGCAGTAGGTCATATATATATATGGTAGGGCTAATTTAGGAATTTAAAATAATTGTTGACGTCAGCGATTAGGCAAAATTCAAAATGAGACCTAACAATAACAAATTCTTAAAATTATGGAGTAGTAGGTTTCTTAATGTACAACCCATATTGTATGGGTTACTAGTAGTTTTCACTTATCTATTTCGACAAAAATACAAATTTGGTACTCTATTCGTTTCTGATCCTGTAATGGAATTTAGGGTTAAGTTGAAGCTTTTACATCCGGCAATATAACCTATGGGCTTATTAACCTTGCCCCAGTCAGTTATATGCAATTGTGCCATCAGGTCACCATACCAGACGGTCAAGATTGAATTATCTTAAGTTAAGACACGGGATAAAGTTGTACTTATATACAGTGGATAAAGAAATCAAACAAGAGGCGGAGCGCAACTGTCTATTCAAAAGTTAGTTATGAACTTGGGCCGCATCATAACAACTACTTTCAAGGGTTAGATTTTAGATTTTAGAATGTAACATAAAATTACTCACTACTGTTTATTTTCATCTCCTAAGTATCTCTTAAGTTTTTTTCCTTCTCAAGTTCTAAATTGCATTTGTATACATTATCAAACCTCATCCACAAGGGGTTTCTTTTCTATTGTTCTTTCAAGGTTAGAAATTTCTCATTAAGCTTTTCTATTTTGCTAACAGTTCTTTTAAGCAAGGATTTTGTATAAAACTTAATTTTGGCTAGGTTTCTTTTCAAAGCCATGACAACATTGGATAAGCCCAAACACGCAGAAGGAGAAGATAACGAAGAACACAAATCAGGTTTTTTAGGTAAAGTGAAGGGTTTCATACACGATGTTGGAGACAAAATTGAAGAGAAGGTCGGATTTGGTAAGCCAACAACCGATATAAAAGCGATACAAATCGTTTCAATCGATTTAAAAAGAGCTGAGCTCCGTGTTGAAATCTTCATCACAAACCCAAATCCTGTACCCATACCTCTAGTTGATATAAACTACCTAATTGAGAGTGATGGTCGAAAGCTTGTTTCAGGCTTGATCCCTGACAAGGGTACTATTCATTCACATGGATCAGAAACAATTCTGTTGTATATCTTGTTACCGATTCACCAAATACGATACAAATCGTATTATCAATTTACCAAATCACCGATTCCAAATTAGGATTAGTAAATCACACTTCTTTACAATCCTTGGAAAGATAATCTTTAAAACCAAAAATTAAAGAAGAGGAGAAGAAGAAGAAGAATTGAACAAATAATTAAATTAAACAAACTTACTTGGGTGTATTGAGGAGAGTAATCTCTTTACTTAAGACATTTAATGCCCTTCTTTTTTGTCTACCCTTTCTATGTTTATCGGTTACCATCCTATCCAGAAAAGCTTCCGAATGCGGGAGACATCTTATTGCAAGACATAAAGATGTGATCCCCGATGCTGATACAGGTTATGACATATGTCTCCAGCATTCAACAATACCTTTCGTGTTCTTTAACAGTACTTCGATGAAGCCAAACAACGAACGCAAATTAATGTAGCATAAACTCTCTTTTACAGACTCTCATAAACTCTATGAAATTACCCAAAAATTTCGGTGTGTATAAAACTCAACACAAAGATGAGTTTTTATACAGATTTTGAAACGGTACTTTTGGTGACGGTTGGTTATAGTTGCAACTCTTACAAACGTTGCTATGTAAGGGACATGGCTGTTCGCAACAGTCACTTTGCAACAGTTCTTCACAAACTGTCACCAATTCGACGGATGTGACTGTTCCCAACAGTCACTTCGCAACATTTAATAAACTGTCACTAATTCAAATGGATGTGACTGTTCCCAATGGTCATTTTGCAACGGTTGAATAGTTGCCAATTTCAAACGTAACAACTATTCCTTAACTGTTATTTGCATTTGTTAGAACCGTTGCCAATTTCAAACAGAAAAATTTATCCATTAGATTCCATCTCTTGGATATGAATTAGTTAGTACCGTTAAATCGTAACTTACCATATTAGATGTAATCTCGACTGTCCATTTGATTTCCCTTATGTTTCAAACTTAACACAATCGTCATTCATATTGGACACGGGCTTGGATGACCATTCTAAGCCCAATTTCCAACGAATTCAAATCCCATTATCTATAATATATGACGATATTAAGAGCACCTACAATGACATTAACCCCGGTAGTATAATTCCTTACAAAGTTCGTGTTGAGCTCATTGTAGATGTACCCGTTATAGGAAGAAGTACACTACCCATGGAAAAGACTGGAGAAATACCAGTACCTTATAGCCAGAAGTTGAATTGGCGAAGATACGGTTTGGTAAGTTTTCATTTGAGGAGACAAGTGCAATTTTACACATCAAATTGGATAATTAGAACGACTTTGATTTGGGCTTAAACATATTGGAATACGAAGTATGGTTAGGCGGCACGAATACTGGAGGTGCCCGTCCATCCAAATCTGCAAAAATAGAGAAGAAAGGGCAAGGGATTGTTGAGGTTCCTATTTCATTTAGACCAAAGGATTTTGAGTCTGCTATGTGGGAGATGTTAAGAGGAAGAGGAACTGGATATTCAATGAAGGGAAATATTGATGTTGATACTATATTTGGACCCATGAAATTACCTTTTGAAAAAGAAGGCGGCCGAACACGTCTTAAGAAGGAACATGATAAAGATGACGATGAGGTATCTGTATACAATGTTTCAATGCTGCTTCATTTCCTAATGCTTAATTCAAATGTCCAAACATCAAAACTTCCTACCTTGGTAACATTTTGTTCCTATTTTTACTATAATGCAGTGAGCTACAAATTTGTGGAGCGTAGAAGAAGCAGAGAGAAAATATATTCATGCTGCATTTTTTTTTGAAGCATTTCATGCTGCAGTTTGATATTCAATTATGCATTAGGTGCAAGTGCAACTGGCATTGCACAACCCGTATGGCGCCCATTAATTACAACAGGAATCATATTAGCAAGGAAGAAATGTAAAACTAGAATTCTAAATTTTGTGGTGTTGAAGATAGAGCAAATATTACCCTTTCTACTTGATCAAAATGCCCCATTTGTTTGAATTTTTGTTCTGTTGTTAATTATCCTCTGGTCTTTTTGTTTTTTCTGCTGTTTCTTTCTTTAGTTTATATGGATTTCACAGAAGACTCTGCCAACAAATGTTGACTGTACAGCACTGTTCATTACAGGTGTTAGACTATGACTGGTGAAGACCATAAGTTTGACTAAACGGCTGAAAGAAAACCAACCATAACTTGACACGTATAGCAATCAGAATTAATGCATTTTTACAGATTCATAATCCTTAATTTTGTAAACCAACTACTAATTCTAAAGTAGATCAAGATTCAAGAAGGTGAAGATCTAACACCATCTCTGAACTCAAAACAACTTCTTCAAATTATGGAGTTAACCACTGGTTAAGTGTACACAATTATGAAGTAAGTCTTCTTCACCTACGTTTACAAAGTCCCAACTCAGGCAAGAATTATTAAGGAAGGAGAAAAAATACAAAATCTTTTACAGTATTTTTTTCCCATAATTAATAAAGTCTTTAATTTCAAAGAGAAAAATACATAAGAAACTTACAGTGTTTTTCCCATTGAACAACTAAAGAAATTGAAACAGAGAATAGAGCTTAAGAAGATTTCAAAGTTCTAGCAGAGATAACAGCATAAGAAATCAAAGCAACTATCTGTGCAATCATAACAGCATGAACAACTGCATTCAATAAAGAAAACAACAAAACAAACATAAAAATCCCATATAATCAGATAAATTTATATAGTTATAAACAAAAGGACATGATACAATGGAAACCAATGGGGTAATGGGTTAAAGTAATACCATTCATTAATGATCTTGTCTTGTTCATCTTCTCCTGCTGCAGATATATTCATCCCTTGAGTTCTTGGTGGTTCCATTTCTTTCTGTGGGTTTGAGTGGAAGTAGCGATGGGTATTGAGTGTTTTTGACCAAATGAGAAACGAGACACTAGGGTCACTAGGCTATACAGAGAAATATAGTGGCTCATGGGAAAAGGATAATGAGCACCTATATATATACATATTGTAGAAGCTGAAATGAAACGGAACTAACTCACGTGATCCCTCAAACTTACACCCACCGAAAAAAGCACCTTAAAAAGAATTTTTTTTTTAATGCGATATCAATAAAAAGAAAATAAATAGTTTGTTTATTAGGTTTCTAAAATACATGATTAAACCCTAAAATTAGGTGTATTAGAGCATCTGCAATCGTCGAGTATAATGACGATCAAAGATTAAAGTTAATCGATAGTCGTTGAAAATCATCCACAGTCGTCGATCAGTTTTAGTATTTAGTCGAGAAAAATCATTGTTCGAGATTAAATCTCGGCGCTGATCGACGACGAAAAATTATAGTCGCGCGTAATTTTAAGGTCTCGTCTGTTACCGAGCGATTCTCCACAATCTCGCTTAAAAATACGGGCGAAGAGTTGGCATTTCGCCAGCTCAAGCGAGATACTAAACTTCCCTCCGCAAGACGATACCCTGGAAGCTCTCCTACTCATAAGCGAGGTGCTGAGGTTCCGCTCAAAAATTGAAAACACGGGCGAGATACTAAAGTGGCGCTTACAATTGGACGAGACAGCAGGGCCTCGCCTGGAGCTGGGCGAGCCTCCATGGATTCGCTGGTGGTGGGGCGAGATGATAGCCCATCGTTCAGGTGACCGCTAATACTTCCGTTGAAATGTTACCGTTGGAGTTTAACGGCTATATTTTTACCCTATATATATGGGATATGAGACCAATGGCATTTTACTGAATTCATACATATTTTGTGTGAAAATTCTAAAGTTGGTTCTTATTTGAAATCGATTGGTAAAATGCCACCATCAAAAGCACGAGCCAAATTTTTCGTCTTTTGAAGATGTTACGATGTGTAGAATTCATTTGTCAATATCTTAAGATTCTAGCATTGGTACCGATCAATGTGAAGATCAATTATGGTCACGTATTCTATGCCGGATGAAAGAAGATATACCTACTATGCCAGCACATAGTTGGACCTCCCTTCAGAAACGATTTCAAATTATAAGTAAAGATGTTGCGCTATTGTGTGCAAAGGAGGCTGAAGTAGAAAGGGAACATCATACTGGCTGGGGCACTGAAAATAAGGTAACAACTCGTTTAATTATGCTTATTACATTAATACATATGATTGTATATCCTTTAACAAATTGAATTGAAACACCAGTTCGCAGAAGTCCGTAGGCTTCTCAAGGAAGCCACTGGTCGAAGTTTTAAACATGAAGATTGCTACACAGGTATGCTAGAAAATATTAAATATTCAAGAAGGTCGACATTTTTTTTCGATTCATCACAAGCAGAGTCTGATTACGACAATGAATCTCAGGACGTACAGGACACACCAGACTTAAGCCTAGATGGTCCAAGCGCCTTTGACGACCTAGGAGATATCCCAAAAACAGTAATCCGTCCAATGGGGAAAAAAGAGACGGAACGACAAAAGACAAAAGGGAAAGCAAAATTTACTGAATAATAGGAATGGATGGAAAATATTTATAGAGAGCAACAAAGCTTCAACGCCAAATGTACGGAACAAAGAGATATGAAGATGGCACAAAGAGATGTTGAGTTTGCAGCAAAATTAGCTAATAATAAAACAAAGTTTGAAGTTAAATTAGCTGATTCAAATGCAAAGTTTGCGGCAATACAAGCTAGGCAAGAAGCAGAAGAGGAATTCCGTATAATGATGATGGATCTGTCACAAATGGATGTTGTATCAAGACAGTACATCGAACTGAGGAAGGGTGAAATTTTGAGGAAAAGATTAAACCAATCATAGAGGCCATTATTATTTACTATTGTCATATTGTTTATTTAATTTCATGCATTTATTTAGAATTTTCAGTTTAATTTAATACCAATAGATTTTTATGTTTTTAACGGCTCCTAATTTTCTGGAATTATTTTTTAAAATTACTTCAGAAAATAGATGCACTCGAAAGATCACTTTAAATATAAACGCAACTAATAAGTGTAGTCCTTACAACACATTCAGCCAAAAAGCCCATAAAAAAATTCACTCATCCCCAACAGATGACCATATGTGTTCGATCAAGTCATTTCTCAAACGAACCCCAGTTTGATTATCGAACATTGCACGTCTGCGTTGGTCCTTCACCATTCTTGAAAGTTGAGCAGTGTTGTCCCTTGAAATGACACATGGAGCACCATGGCTTCGTTGTTCATAGTCATGCAGCCAGTCACCGGGAATACGTTCATCCTCCACTATCATATTATGTAGAATAATGACAGTTTTCATTATATAGGCTAACACGTCAGGATTCCACATTCTTGCGGGTTGTTTGATAATTGCAAATTGACTTTGTAGTACCCCGAACCCCCGTTCAACATCCTTTCGACAACCTTCCTGCATAGCTGAAAATTTCTGTTTCTTTTGGGAATCAGGATGTTTTATGGTAGTCACAATAGTTGCTGTCTCTGGGTATATTCCATCCCCAAGCTGTCTGGTCAACAACGAAACCTGATCTTGTAGGAGGCTCATTTCAGCGGTCGTCTGAGTTCGAAACGTGTTGAACTCAACTTCCTTATCTATCATGTAGTCCATCATATCCTTAATTTCAGATAAGGTAAAATCCCACAACTCTTGCGTAAAATCAGCAAAGTCTTGCACTAAATCATAAGCCGCCACCTGGGATGGAAAAAAAATTAGAATAAGCATTAGAAACACAACATTTCATAAACCGTAATCAATTTTTTCACGACTTTGTTCAATACTTACATATGATAGTTGTTGGGGAGGAGGAATGGGTACATGATCATGGCGCCGTGGGATGTTGTGTTTGATACGGTCACCCGCATATCCATACGTTTCAACCTCCCAATCAACTTCCGTCACATATTTTTAGAGGTTGGTAACATGTCGCCAATATTCATAATAAACCTCGTATTCCACGACACGTACGTATTCACTACAATTGCCGTGAGCTCTGGCTGTCATGTCCTCAATCTCATCGTCACCGAAGTTGGAAATGCAACTAGGGGGGTTTGCAGGAATACCCCAAGTTGGGTTGTTCTGCCTCCAACAATGGTCGCCGAGATACATATTGTGCTTTATCCAATAAAGTGACAATAAATAAATACCAACCATGTCACAACAGTACGAGTTGGAAAATGTAAGATTGTAAGAGAAAAGAACTAGAGAACTTACAGTGCCGAGCCAGGAGAATGTAACCCGTTGTCCAGAACGTTCTATTGCCTTGCAACCAATTTCTTCCGGTATGTAGTTAACTGCAGTAAGCCATGGTTGCCAAGTCACGGACTCTGCAGATAACTGATTAAGTTCAGTCCTTAACTTCACGATATCAACACCCTTCTTCTGGGGGGGCGAACCACTTACGGCATCTTGGCCATTCATGTTCACTTTCAACCGTAGTCTTGTTTGGACGAAATATCCCAAGATGTTCGTATCCCCAAAACTACAACATAAAACATTCAAAATGATTTAACAACATAGCAATTAAATTGTAAGAAAATTTATTTCATTTAACGTTAAATAAATTACCTCCAAAATTTGGAATGGCCCGGATACTGATTTCTGTCCCCTAGAAGCCGTGGCGAGACCCGAATACAATTTCGAGAATGCAGGACCACCCTAGTCGTACGGATCAACTTCATTTAGATTTTCAAAAGCAGCCAACCATCCTGCATCAATGTATGTTTTTGCATTTGGGCAAAAGAAATTCCCCAGAACATACCTATAGAACGCCCTCGCAACTCTATCATCAAGGACACTATCATCGTTCACCGCGTTCAATGTAGCGATATCAAAATAGGTGGTCAAAAACTTGAGAGTTATTGCATCTGAAACCCACTGTTGTGGAACACCTTCTCTTTTGCATACCGCATTATCTTTCAGTTCAGGAAAGATATTCGCACGGACATATTCAAATTTAAACTTTTTTGGCTCATAAGGAACTGATCTCCCGACACCGATACTACGCCCGGTCAACATAACCCAATCGAGGGCAGTGAACCCAAGCTCCCCAAAAGAAAAATGAAATGTGTTGGTAGTATCCCAAAACCTCTCGATAATAAAATCAGTTAGAGCGTGTGATGAATCTACTACAGGTAGGGATAGTAATATGCCCCAACCTCCCCTTTCTATTATATATTGGACCCTATTAGACTCCTGAGTAATTCTCTTGTAGACCTGTAGATATGATTTAAGAGAACCACGATGGTCAAACCTGAAGTTGGCGTCAGAGGAATATGTAATATTTGTAGAAACATGTTCCTCCGTATCTTCGACAACGGTGTAAAGTTCCAACCCTGGAACATCTACCGACTCGGGGACCATGGACTGTGCTTCAGAATCCTCTGTGATTTTAGCTTTTTTTCTGGTTTTCTTTCTGTCAACCCATCTCAAAACAACATTGCTAGACATCTGCCGAAACAAATAATAAAACATTATCAATATACTCAATCTATCACCACAATGCATAAACATTCAAAATTAATTAAACACCACCTAAACATTTAGGAAAAGCAAAATTTCCATATACATTTGTAAAAAGAATTATACATCAAACATTCAAAAAATACATACATCATTATCAAAATACAACAATCACACCAATTATAACCAATCTAATTCAAATTACACAATTGCAAATATTTCCATACACATTTGTTTTTAAATTAAATCAAAATTAAATCAAAATTAATTCCTTTAATTTCTACACAACATACTACATTCAAGCAAAAATTAAACATAACCCACTAAAATTAAGCTACAACAATTTCGTATTGTATGTTCAATTTAACAAATAACAACAAATTTTAAAACCTAATTCATAACATGTACATAAACCCTAAATAAATTCCCAAATTTATAATTATACCACAAATTCATATTTCAATTATGTGTTTATAATATAGTAATTAAACAACATCTAAAACTAATTTAACAAAAAAATCATCTAAATTATATATGAAATTAAAACAATTAAATTTAATTTTTTGAGGGTAGAAGATATACCTTGATTTCGCTGGGTTTTGTTTAAGATTTAGTATGAAAATGGAAACGAGGTTATGGGTTCTCGTCAACGGAAGGAATTGTTGGGAAAAATGGGGTTGTGGTAGATGTGCGGCTGGGCGAGAAGAAGGCTACATGAGGCGAAGAAGATGAAGAATAGAAATATGGATTTTTAGGGTTATTAAACTGCTGAATTTGACAGGCGAGAGGTTGAATTCTCGCCTCCTGGACCCGGACGACCTTCTACCCTCTCGCCCGTCATTATCCCACACAAATCACTCGCACGTTCGAGGGACGACCCTCTACTCTCTCGCCCGGATCATTTCATAACACGGTTTCTTCGCACGGGTGGTAAACGAGTGTTTGGGACGTCGCTTCAACAGGCGAAAGAATGGAATTCCGCTTGGATATTGGGCGGGGTTATGGGATCTCGCCTGTGTTTTTTTTTGGGGGGCGGGAGGCTACAATTTCGCTTGTACCAGACGATGGGTTATTGTCTCGTCCGTTTTTTCAAGCGACATAATAATACCTCGCTTGCCACCAAACGCCGTGCTAGAAACTCGCCTGATCATCTCCCGCTGCTCTTACCCCCGATCAAAGATCAAATTTTTTGATCTTTGATCGATGGGTTTGATCGTCCCATTGTGGATGCCCTTAGGTATCCGAAAAATGATAAATGTCCCCCCAACCTGCATCGACTTCAAATATTGGCTTTGTACGATGGGCAGAGGTCTGAGGCTTTGAACCAAAACATTCACCATTATGTGTATTTATGTAAATAGGCTTTGAATTGTATTCATATAAATCATATTTTCTTGAGGGAAATACAAAAACCACCACTTCAATTGAGTCTGAATTTTTCCATTTAATTTTTTTTTTGTTTTCGTTCCTTTTGTATCCTTATTCACAGTAATAGATTAATCTGGTTCTATGGTTTATAATTCCTCTTATATTCTTATTTCCTTCAACCATTAATATCAGGGTTTATATTTGATAGTCATTAAGTTTTAGAGGTACGCTTGTAGATATAAAATGGGACACTCATTGATTACTGCCAATTTTCCATGGATTATTGGGTACTTGATTATTTGATTTGTCGAATTATTTTCTTTTACTACTAATTAAATTCCACAAGTATATAATCCGTACTACGTATCGGGACTGATGGGAACATCTAATTAGGCATGGTCGTACTTCGCCCCATACCTCTGGTTAAATATATAAGATTTTTTTTGTAATAATCTTTGATTAGTTTGATTTTTGAAAGGTGTAGGTGTTGATGGTGAGTTTTTGACAAAGGAGAAAATTGTAATACTTCTCTTGTAATATTATTTTTCACCAAGCTGCAGAAGCACAAAATAAACATACATAATTTTCTGACAAGCATCAGAATTATGAATATTATTTTTATCGGGCAAGAAAATCGAAAAGGGATACTCAGCACCTGGAAAAATTAGCCTTGTAGTTCGTTTTTCATTTATACGCATCACAGAAATTTCAGAGCCGTAATCAATTAAATCCTCGTTATTTCATATGTGTCTATGCGAACTAGTTGTATAAGACAGAACACACTGATTATACGAAATTGCGAACATTCAGAATAGAGGCTAAGCCATATCTGAATAAAAACGCTAATTAGATGCATACCATCTAATTGCAGAGTCACATCAAGCATAATTTCAAGTTGCAAACTTCCACGACTGAATCTCTTGAAAATGTTCTGTATGCACTGCATAAAAATAAGCATAAAATGCTAAATGAATCTCGTACAATTGAGAAACTCTAAACAGGCCATAAATATGACCACGATATTAATAAATATAAAAGCTAGTGGTGCATATCCAATAATCATGGTACTAACAAGTGCTAGCCTGGGAGAACTCTAGTCACACTCTCGATACCAATAAGTAACACACACATGTGCCAAAAAGCAAAAAAAGCCAAAAAAAAAGTCAAAAAACTAAAAAAACGGGCGCCAAACAGGCCATATCGTCGTCAGTGTTGGACTAGCTCCAGCTAGTGCTGGGATAGCGCTAGCCAACAACGTTAGCGCTGCACTAGCCTCAGCCTAACTTGTTAGCGCTGTCCAATGACACTAGTGCTGCACTAGCCCCAGCACTAACTTGTTAGCATTGGCCTTCTCCCCAGCACCATTGCTGGCATTTTCCTTCTTTTGCGGTGCTAACTTTACTAGGCATTTTTAGTAAAATCATGGTTAGTGCTAGCACCATCCTGGGTTCACGACTCCATCAATTCCTCCGAAAAATCAAATCGATAATTCATGGGGGGTTTTTCTGGAGGTTACAGCAACATGTGGCGTGGTAACACCCCATGATCCGTAAGTTACAAGGTAGTGGTAAAGCTGGAGCAGTTGACGGGATAATGGAATCGTGGTTTTCCAGAAACTTTCAGGCATAATGGGCAGTTATACCATTATCCTCATGACTTCCACTACTCCATCTCTTCACTACTTCCACTACTTTACAAGGAAAAGATACGTGTGTTCCCAAACTATTATAAATAGGCTCCTTAGCCCATTTATAAATCACAACAAGCTTACAATTCTCATAAGCTCTATGATTTCTCTCAATATTTCTCCAACTCTACACAGAATTCCTTCAACTTTCTTTGCTTCCCTCCCCTAAGCTCAACAATTTTCCTCCCATCGTGACCGAAGCAAGGCGGAACGGCTACTATCATGGTTTAGGCTTGTTCCGTACGATTTTGATATTTGAATCTAATAAAGTACTTCTACAGTACATTGTTTTGCCTAAAATCAATTGTTAGGTACTAACAATTGGCGACCACAGTGGGAGGTCAATCTCTCGGTCACAAATCCAATTTTTTTTAATCACTCTGAAATGGTAGATCATAGATCAGGTTCAGAAACTAATCCCAATTAGGTTCAAAACCCACTTTGAATGATGGTAACACCAATGGTGGAGTTCCAGAAATTACTCCTCAAAACATCACCACTGAAAACACCAAAACTCCTCTCCATACCATTGAAAACGCCAAAAATAAGGACCATGCGCCACCTACCATGGTTGATTTGATAAAGCGGCAAGATACCTTGGATGAAAATCAAATATCCTTGGCCACTACCCAGAAATAAGTTCTTAATTTTCTTAAAACTCTAACGGAGCAGTTATCACCAGAGCAGCGCCATCGCCAAATAGAGAAAACTAACAACACAACTACCGGCGGCGCCAACACATCGAAAGTCAACGCTCAGGAAAATGACAAGGTACATATTATCCCTGATCGCGTACCAGAGAAAAATCAACCACAATAAAACTTCGTCACTCGTGAAGATCTGGAAAGGCTCCTGCGAAATCGTGGAAAGGAAGATTCATCCTCATTCCACCAGCATCAACCCCCTTACCCAACTGAAATCCAAAGAATTGCGCTCCCAAACGGGTATTCGTCTCCCTCATTCTCATTTTATCATGGCATCGGGAATGCTCGAGAACATGTCTCTCGATTTTTGGAATCATTAGGAGCGCATGAATATAACCAAGTGTTGCAGCTCAAGGAGTTCTCTAAATCTCTTATGGGAAGAGCTTACACCTGGTACAACAATCTCTCCCCCAACATCATCTCCAGTTGTTCTCGGATGATTAATGCTTTTTACAAAAAGTATTTCTTCGTCTCTGAGGAAATCACTCTCTCAGATCTGGGAAGGATGTTCCAGAGGAACAACGAGCACCCCAACGAATACGTAAAGAGGTTCAGAACACAAGCTCTCGACTGCCATGACCAGAATATAACTGAACAACAATTGGTGGAGCTATGCATTAATAGTATGGTTCCTGTTTATCGTGCTTTATTAGAAAATTTACGATTTCAAACATTCTATGAGCTACACGAAGCCTCCAAGAGATCAGCAACAATCACCCCATCCTTGTTGGAAAGAGCGAGGCCCCCCAGAAAAGAAATCCCTGGAGACACTCGTAGAAGTAGACGCCTGGTGAACAAACCACATTTTACCCAACACTCCATAGGTGTTGTTATTGAAGAAGGAGGCAAAAGGAAATCAGCTTCTCAATCAATGTCACAGACTAAGCGTGTCACGTCGACTCCAGCAATATCCCCATAATCAACTCAAGGACCAGGCTCGGCCGAGACTTCGCGTCAGTCACGACAAACCAAAACGGATCTGACAATCCCAGATTTCCCCTTTCCCATGGAGGAAGTCCTCGAACTACTGGAATTATAGGTGCAAAAAGGAGCTATCAGGTTACCACCTGTGTGACGTCCGTCCACCGAAGAGGATATGTCCAATCCAAAATAGTGTTACTTCCACAGATTCGTCAACCATCCCGCCAGTGAGTGCAATGGCTTAAGGCGTATCTTCAAAGAAAATATCGACTCAGGAGAACTATGCTTGGGGACTGAAGGCGTCCACAGAGATCCTCTCCCATTCAGAAGCTTCACTCTCTCTGGCTCAGTCAATAAAACTGTTCAATCCATGATGAAGCACATATGTGAACTCCTTTACCTATCAAAGGCACAACGAAAAGATACTTTCACCGCCCTCAATCGTGTTGTATTGGGTAAGCGTCTACTATTCACTGAAAGTGATACTGCATATCCTAAGTCCGCTTTAGATGTGGTCATCCAACACAATGAGAATCCTAGTCAGGGACTTCTCACCACTGCTTGCCTCAAGGATACCGAGTTCGAGCGTATACTAATCGATGCAGATACTGACGTCAATATCATCACTATCAAGACTTTGAGGGCTGCGGGGATTTCTAGGCATGAAGATACACACTCACCAACTGTAATCAAGAACTCTGAAGGAAAGTTTAGGAGTGCCTACGTCTACATCACTCTTGAAGTGAAACAGGTGATACCCGAACACATGCCAAGTTTCACATTGTCAAAGAGGACCCGAGTTATGACATGATTCTAGGACGCACATGGGTCCGTATCAACAAGACGGACACAAGTACATCTGCTTTACTGGCACCTGCACCTCTGAGACTTTCCAACAAGCCGGAAAATCCCGAAGATTCTCTATCATACGAGTTTTGCCGCACAATGAATCTGGATGTGAAGCAGTTGCAGAAAAGGACATGGCATCATATGTTCGAAGGTTTCGCACACAAGTAAGTTACATCCAACCAGTTCTTTTGCAACCAGCAACCTCATGTCCCAACAAAGCTTGGGGACTTGAACCGGATCTCAACCCTACTCTGACTCGGCGATGTGAATGGGAAGTTGGTCCTTTATAAAATTTTATCAAATGGGTATATATTATCTCCACTAAAGATAAGGAAATTCGTAGTCTGGTTATTCAGAAGACATATCCTGAAGTTGAGGGGCATGAACCCAATGTCTTCCATGTCGGAGCAATGGTGAAAAAGATAACAGCCTCTCCTGAAGAAGAGTCATATTTCGTCACCGAAATCTTAATCGGCGGTTATTACAAGCTTGTCAATACTGACAATTCAGAAGGAGTGTTCATACATGGCAAGTGGCTGACTGCTCACAACATCTAAATCATCTCGCCACCATCACTTTTATTTCCATGTTTTATGTACTATTTGTAATTCCTCCAAAATGTTTGCAATATTTTGCATTCATACTTAGGATTTCAATTTATTAAATCAAGCAAAGTATTATTTCTTTTCAAAAAATATATCCTTATAAATTATTCATAAATCTCTATCCACTCAAATATCCCAAAATAGAACCACAAAAATGCCATATGTCTCAAAACCTATGAGAAATTAGAAAAACCTAGAAAAAATCCTTGAAAAATGTCTCAGCACCTTCAACATATGCCTTCTCCATTTTCCCAAGCACCTTAGTTGCAACCTCCAACTCCCGAGAAAGTATATCAACTTCACATCTAGCCTTGGCGACCGTCTCCAAGCTACAAGATACACCTTTCTCCTGCAAATCCTTTTTGATAGCTTCTAAATGACGACAAAGCCAGGCAACATTAAGCTCAGCTCTTTCTGCCTCCTCCAAGGCATCCTTCCATTCTTGAAGAACTATCTCTGAGATTTCTCTACGAGGAATAATAATCATCCCATTCACAGTTAGCAACAATGCATACACATTCCTCTTTAGAATATAATAGTTTTCAGGATTACCAACAAAGAAATGGACAAATTTCTTCCATATCTTGGTGTACATCTCAGCATGGTCGGACGGAACAGTAAATCCCCCAATGCACACATGTTTGTGTCGAATCCTATCAAACTTGAAGTCGAAGATAACTTCAGCGTTCGGATACTCAAATGGAACAATCTCCATCATATCATCATTTTGTATAATGGCACCACTTATAGTGTTTTCTCCAACAGTCGTGTTAGGAGGAATCTTCTCAGGGTTATGGGTTAAAAAAAAGGACACATCACACGCAATGTAGTTCATGAAACATTACAAAGTAAACTTACTTGAAGCTGCGACAAGCCATCAGAAGAAGAATGCATCTCATAATGCAACTCGACACAAATTTTTCGTCTTCAGCTTTAGAATCTTTAATTTTTTCAGTTTGGAACGATTCTTCAGGTCTATGGTCATCTCGACCTTCTTCTTTAGTACTTCTAACCACAGCAGTACTTCAAGATACTAGAGTATTTGTACTTCTGGTAATCTAATAATGGAGATTAATCACAAGAATCAGAATTCATTAAGTGCAGCAAGACGAAGATTTCTACAACTCAAGAATTTTCAAGATAAACTTCACTTGTAACATAAGGTGCTGAGGAGACAATAACAACGGGGACACCAAACTTGAAAGGTTGAACCCTCAAGTCACCCTGATAAATTACACACCCAAACTGCGCAAAGATATTTGTCAAGAGAAGATATAGGTTTATTTCATACGGAAAGGAAGAGTAAAAGGAGACACAAGGCGCTTACCTTCTTCCAAGGACGGTTTTCACTTCCAGGCATTACTACCCATGGTCTTTTATCCCCGGGCTGAGAAGTGATGCTCGCCACAATACCAGACACAAAGTGCTTTGGGAACCATGACTGTGAGAAACGAATCAAACATCCAATCGCTGAGTAAAAGAAAATGATTAAACAGAGAATGATTTTAAATACCTGTGTCAAGTTAGCAATCGAATCGCGTCTCAAAGTAATTTTCAAGTTTGGCCGATCTACTAACTTCTTCTCAAAAGGCTCACCACATACCACAGAAGGCTCACCAGACATGAATTCCTTAAGAAAGGTAAGTTCTGCGTTCCAAAAACTGGCGTATTCATTTGTGACACATCCTTTTCTATCGGCCTGGAAGAAAGAAATACTTCAACCAGAAATGGTATGGTCCCCCTCAGATCGCAGAAGCTCGTCTACGGAAGGTGCCTCGGTACGGAAGTGAGGAATAGACTGATCAAATCCCATTTTTCGAGTTACCCTATCAATAATATAATTCTGCATGATATACTTGTCGGAACGGACAAGAAGAATATATCCCGGGGTGCAACTATTCATAAAAGTGGCCTCGCCAGCTGTAACAATATTACCCTTATCACTCGGGCCAGAACGAAGAATAATACCAGGGCTCTCAACAAAAGAATCCGGCAGAATCACGTTTGGAAGCTTCGAACCCCAAGGTCTGAAATCCACCTTTTTCTCATTATCCATTAAGCTAATAAGACTAACAGAAGAAGGTTTCTTCTTACTCCAACGGAGTATTTTAGCATACTCTATTTCTGTGCTTGGGAAAAAGGGCTTGGTCTTTGGTGCATATTCAGGAAAATGTTCCCATAGCCAGGCTTGCATAAATATAACAGGGATAAAAGATTCCACCTTCGCATAACCATTGGAAATTTTCATATCACGAATAAAATAATCCAAATGAGAGTATACAGAGCCTAGAAACAAGTTACCAAGAGGAAGGGTCCTTCCACCAGCGAGCACAACAGCAAGCGGAACAAGTCCAGACTTTAATTGACCTCCAGGAGAATCTTCAAACACGTCTCTGGAAAACCAAAGTATAAGGAACACCGCAATACACAAAGGATTGTTAACAGCAAGGCCGTTAGCACTTGTACTTCCGTTCCACCAGTAATCAATCCAAGCTGAATAATTCTTATTATTGCAACGGTCAGACTTCGGTAGAGATGCTATCTTCTGAATAAGGATGGCACCGTTGTTCTTCTCCTCGTCAGACCATTCAAGTGGAATACTACCAACAACCGGAAGTTGCATCCAAACTGCCACGTCCTCCAAAGTGATGGTTAATTCACCCCAAGCGCATACTGCTGAATGGACTGGACCATACCAACGAGGAGCAAATGCAAGCAGACCCCTCGAGTCCTTATTAATCCTTAAAGTCTCAGACACTCGCACATCATAGAGTATCTTGGCATTTTCTAGAACCAGCTTCACTTGAGGATTCTCCAACATAACTTTAGCCCATTTTGTCCATTCAGGCAAAGGGATCTGGAACGTCTTAAAATCAACAAATGAAGGCATGTGTTCTCTTCTATGTAAACAACACCTAACAACAGCTCGCGAATAAATACTCTGAAGCTGAGGACGACTATTGATGTTCGGAATAAAATTCCAACATAACCAGGGCCACTAGCCTTGCAAAAACACCATTAAAGAACTCATGACTAGAAGCAGTGGTAACATTATCCTCCTGATTGATAGACATCTACAATGGGTTCGCATAATATTCACGTCAACATCTAAGCAATCATGTGCAAGGTATGGTTCTATTTTTATGCAAATACATGCTTATATGTATAAATTAAAATCAACATCCAGGAAAATTGCTACAAACTCTAGCATACCTGGTTAAAGTTCAATAACGCTGCAATGAGGCCAATGAAGAATTATTACAATCAGAGACAACAATTGTAAAATTGGAGTTTACCTGCAAGAGAGAATCATTAACTAGTCAGTAGTATGCCTAAGCAATCAAACAAGCAAAGGCAACTGAGCTAGTGAAATTAGTACTCATGTAAAAAATGTGAGTATTCACTCACGTAAAAAAAATAAAAAAAATTGCATGAACGAGCATTCACGTCAATAAAATAAAAAAATAATATATATATATATATATATATATATATATATATATATATATATATATAAAACATCACTCATGTAAAAAAAATATACCTGGTCGGTGCCGGAAACCGACAGGAAGTCGTCGGCGGTGACTGGCCGGTGACTGCGACATGGGAGATGAGTTGTTGGTGCTGGATGGAAAAAGGTGGGAAGCGCTGGAGATAATGGGGAGAAAATAAAAAAATATATATATATATAAAGGTTACTCCCTTTTATAGTGATTGGTTTCCAAATTTAGGTCAAACAAGGATTTCTCAATTAAAATCATGCTCCTGTGCTACACACGGGTCAATTTTGGTCTCTCCATCATACAAATAAGCCACGCCTTACTAATTTATGCTCCCCAGACGACGTTCTATCATCCTACATGCACTACTACATCAACTATTACTCCTTTAATTATTCAACATCATTGGAGCGTCATCAAAATCAGAATGTCTGGTAATGTACGACAAACTAAAAACTTGTTGATTTATTTTGCTTATAACAGTAAAATAATATGTATGTATATATGATATATATATATATATATGTATGTAAATCACTATCTAATGCTTACTACGAAACGTATTATCGTTCCGCGCTAAGCAGGGGACTTAATGTTGATGGTGAGTTTTTGACAAATGAGAAAATTGTAACTTCTCTTGTAATATTGCTTTTCGACAAGCTGCAGAGGCACAAAATAAATATACATAATTTTCTTACAAGCATCAAAATTATGAATATTACTTCTATCCCACATTCTGCAAGAAAATCGAGAAGGAATACTCAGCACCGGGGAAAATTAGCCTTGTAGCTCGTTTCGCATATATACCCATCACAGAAATTTCAGAGCCGTAATCAATTAAATCCTAGTTATTTCATATACGTCTATGCGAACTAGTTGTATAAGACAGAACACGTTGATTATACAAAATTGCGAACATTCAGAATAGAGACTAAGTCATATTTGAATAAAAACGCTAATTAGATGCATACCATCTAATTGCAGAGTCACATCAAGCATAATTTTAAGTTGCAAGCTTCCACGTCTGAATCTCTTGAAAATGTTATGTATGCACTGCATAAAAATAAGCATAAAATGCTAAAAATATCTCGTACAATTTAGAAACTCTAAACAGGAGATAAATATGACCACAATATTAATAAATATCAAAGCTAGTGGTGCATAGCCAATAATCATGGTACTAGCAAGTGCTAGCCTGGGCGAACCCTAGTCATACTCACAATACTAATAAGTAGCACACACATATGCCAAAAGCCAAAAAAATTCAAAAAACTAACAAAGCGCGCGCCAAACAGGCCATAACACCTTAGTGGACTAGCTCCAACGTTAACGAGTTAGCACTGAGAAGCGCTAGTACTGGGCTAGCTCCAGCGCTAACGAGTTAGCGCTGGCCAACGACGCTAGTGCTTCACTAGCCCCAGCACTAACTTGTTAGCCATGGTCTTCTCCCCAGCACCATTGTTGGTATTTTCCTTCTTTTTCGGTGCTAACTTTGCTAGGCCTTTCTAGTAAAATCTTGGTTAGTGCTAGCACCATCCCGAGTTCACGATTCCATCAATTCCTGCGAGAAATCAAATCATGTTATATGGGGGATAATTCATGGGGTTTTGGTCTGGCGGTTACATCAACATGTGGCTTAGTAACACCCCTTGATCTGGAAGTTACAAGGTAGTGGTAAAGCTGGAACAGTTGACGGGATAATGGAATCGTGGTTTTCCAAAAACTTCCAGGGATAATGGGCAATTATACCATTATCCCCACGACTTCCACTACTCCATCTCTTTTTTTCCACTACTTTACAAGGAAAAGATACGTGTGGTTCCAAACTATTGTAAATAGACTCCTTAGCCCATTTCAAAATACAACAAGTTTACAATTCTCATAAGCTCTGTGATTTCTCTCAATAATTCTACAACTCTACACATAATGCAACACACAGAATTCCTTTAACTTTCTTTGCTTCCCTCCCCTAAGATCAACTCATTTCCTCTCATCGTGACCAAAGCAGGGAGGAACGGCTTCTATTGTGGTTTAGGCTTGCTTTGTACGATTTTGATCTCTGAATCTAAATAAAGTACTTCTACAATATATTGTTTTGCCTAGAATCAATTTTTAGGTACTAACAGTAGGAAACTCTGATACCCTATAGGTATCTAATGATTCGAAGAAAAAAGTTGATTCCCTAAGTTTTGGATTTAAAATAATTAAACTTATATATACAACTACTATTTCATTTATATATGAATATCTCAGTGAGTTATATATAATAGTTGTGATATGACATGTAATTTCCTTATGTTTTCGACTTGATAAGTTCATTAACTCAATATTCGTTATCTAATTAAATTTGAACTCTACTTTATAATTCCTATAGGGATTTCAAGAATCTATATTAGTCCCGTGATACAGTTCAATTGGCCGGGGTAATTCACTATCCTTTTGTACTTCTATACCATTTAAGCCACCACTGACTATTGTAGTTTAGATCTTATCCAAGATTGGTATTTGTCCTTAAGAAAGAATACCATGGTAGCACTGTTAATTATAAGATTTGCATCCATGATAAAAGTTTGAGTAACTGGTTACCCGTGGTTCCATTTAGTTCATAATTGCCATCTCTATCCATCCCGACTGACGGTGGCATGGCAGGATCCCTTTCTATGCTCCTCGTCCACTTCACTATCATGTTCATCCATCAAGATCAACGATAGCATATCGCCGTTGCTCTTTATATTCTCTTACTTTATCTTATTTGCCAGGACTTTCTTAGATGGTGCTACGCACCAGGTCCTGTAGGAATTGTCGATTTGGTTTGGCGGGGCTTCACCCTGAATCCGTTGTCCAGATGCATTAGAACTTTTTTAAAAAAAAATCCTGATTCGTTTATTTTTGATGGATATGAAAGTTTGTTACCCGCTAGTAATCAAAGTATGTTATACACATAGTTTTAAAAGATTTGTACATGGCAAAAATATGAACGAAATTTTAAGTTACATACCAAAGAATTTTGTGTTAAAAAAATTCTTAAACCATAGTGGAATATCAATTCTAGATGTATCTGCTCTATAAACCCTTGACGATGGCAACTAAAAGCATCGGCAAAATCCTTTTTTATTGTTATGGCCAAAATTTTGTTCGAATTATAGCCAAGTTGGAAAAAAAAATTCAAACATTGTTGGTTGATCAAATCACCATCTTATTTACCACTTTTCATACCGAACCATCAAGGCATGAAAATTAGAAATGACCTAATTTCTTGTGAATTGTTTGGGTTTGGTCTAACTTAATATGAAAAACAAAAAACAAGCTTAGATTAGAAATTGAATGGATTAATAATTACAATAAAATCCGTTTAATTCAAGATTTACACAACTTAGTTTTTTGTTTTATAAAGTTTAGCATTAAAGTGTCGAGAATAATAATATGCTTCAAAAGTAAACAATTCCTTCTATTTATAATCTCTATTCATATGTAAACATTTCATTGTCTTCTTCATCTGTCTCGACCAACGGTATATGGCATTCATCATCACTCTTTATACTCTCCTACTTTCTCTTATTCAATTACCATGTCTTTCTTGGATGGTGTTTGGAGTTTTTCTTTGTCTAAAATAGATATTGAATCCATACTTTGGTTTTTTTAAAAGACTTTCTCTTAGTGTTCTGCATGGATTTATTGATTGTTCAATTATGGACCATTTCTTTTACAGATTTAACATTTTTCACGATTACAACAATATTATGAATTGATGTTCCACCACTATTCTTATTCTGGAACTCAAGTTCCTCTGTTGTGATGAGGGTCAGTGTTATTTGTCATCTGAATACGTATTTATGAATATGACGGCAAAAGATATTCCAAGAGTATGAAGATTGGGTTTTTAATCTCCTCTCTTGTAAAATTTAGAGTTTCTATTTCATGCGGTGACCAATGAATAATGGTGAAGGACAAATAAAAAATAGTATTAAACATGTGAAACGTTACATTATCATAAATTAAAATAAATAGAATAGCTAAATGCATGAAATAAGTACTCATATTGTAGACAGTGGAAAGAACATGTCTTTCAGATGGGTTGAATCTCTGCTTAAAAATGAAATGGATCTTCGGCAGCACGCCCCTATAGAATTGAATCATTATAATGAACTCGACTTATGGACGCAAATCCAAAGATGTTTAGCATATTATAGGTCTTCAAATTCATTTTTGCCGAACTTTTAGAGATTCAATGTCTACTCTTGTGACATGTCAAAATGTATCTAATGTTTTGTATTTTATGTGTCAGTCTGTTCAGAGTTAAGCTCGAAAGGTAACATTTGGTATTGATAAACGACTAAATTTATAAAACTGCATAGTTTTCCTAGGGTGTTTATTATTATTTATTTATGCATGGATACTAAAAAGTGGGCAAGAACAACAAACCTCTGAAGAAGAGGCAGTTTAGGTGGAACTCATAAACTCTCAAAATTCCTAAACCACATACCATTAAAGAAAGTAAAGATTCACATGGGTTTCAGTAGTGTAAGGAGATACTAACGAAACTCCCTCAAATTCAAAAACCCTAGGATTTAATAAAAATTGATTAGATTAAATTAGTAAAACTCATACTATTAGACATCCAACAGATTGAACATTACATATCTTAGAATGCTAACTAATGTTCATCAGATCTAGTAATTTGTCCATGGCTCCAACAGGTTCTTACATTTGCAACCCACACATTATGCCCATGATCTGCAAGAATGAATCACAGACACCGTTAGCTATAATTGAAAAACCATATTTTATGCTTTATGCAACCAATCAAATACATGATACTAACTGATTGATTAAAGGTTGCAGATGAGGAAATTCACATTAAAGTTTGAGGAAATTATTTAGATAGATCCCGTGCGCATTATGAAGAGTGTATAAAAGGCTATTGATTTAATTTTCTAGCCGTATTTGACTTCTACAGAACCTCAGTTCACTTGGAATTCATTGTGAAGTATTTGACTCTTTTAAATGTCAGACTGAAGAATGGATTTGGTTGCAATCAGAAGAATTTATTGTTTATCTAAAATCACAGAAGCCAGCATATACATCTGTTTTAGGTTAAAAAACAAATGTACTGTAAAATAGTACTTTCAAGTAGGTTAAGAGATCAAGCTCAAACATGACGAGCCTAAACCAAGAAAAGGTCGTTCACGTCCTGCTTCGATCACAAAGGTGGAGAAGATTGGGTAGGTCTTAGGGGAGGGAAGCAAAGAAGGTTGAGAAATCTCAGTGTGACTAGCCAAGGACACGCTAGGTTGAGATGCTAGCTCAAGGAAGCTGTTAGGCTTAAGATGCACTAGCCAAGGAAGGTATGCTCAGGGACGCTGCGCCAAAGACGCTAGCATCATGGACGCTTTCTTGAGGACGTTTGCGCCGAGGAAGCTGTTGCTCGAGGATGTTGTTAGCCGAAACACTAGTTAGTTGGAGCGCTTACTCGTTAGCCAAAGATACTTGCGCCAATATGCTTAGGTTGGGGGTCCCTTGGCCGAAGAAGTTAGCGCCTTTAACGTTAGGTATAGGTTTCTACTAGCCAAAGAAGTTAGCATTTTTGGCACTAAGGCAAGGAATTAGCGCGAATGTGGTGCTAAGACAGAGGGTTAGTGCTAGCCTGGTCCTAATGCAAGAAGTAGCCAGGGTTATCCTAGTTTAGAACTGCAATGCGTCTTTGAAGGCATTGTTCCTTTTTTTTTTTGGTGCGTCCAAGAGGGATGGCGCATAATTCGTGACTTGTGTTTGAGCAAAGCGCTAAAGTGGCATATTTTAAGCTCAAGATAGCAATTTCTGATGTGTTCTTTGCGAACAAAGCGTTAAGCTATTTTCAGAATATGCTTATAGCGGTAAATTGATGTTTAAATAAGAATTTTATTATCAACATTGCTCTAGGAATATCACTAGAAAAGACATTGGATACAGAGCAAGCTCTAGGAATATCACTAAAGAAGACATTAAGATCTAGGAATAGCACTAGAAAAGACATTAAGCTCTAGGAATAGTACTAGAGAAGACTCAAGTTGCTATATACTAGTGGGCAATCTATATAGGAGCTTGAGACTTATCAGAATGGCTACAAGATCAATTTATAATGCCTGTAGTTATTTGTAGAGACTGTATTCTTAATTCTCTTGCGGAATATAAGCAGAAATACAATATTTCTTGATGTGAAGTCAGAAATATGCGTGCAAATATGCACGGATACTTCTATGAACCTGCAACTAAGAAGAA
Organism: Papaver californicum; assembly: GCA_023531435.1. NCBI lineage: Eukaryota > Viridiplantae > Streptophyta > Magnoliopsida > Ranunculales > Papaveraceae > Papaver > Papaver californicum. The sequence goes on along the minus strand of JAJJMC010030977.1, from coordinate 12,327,134 downwards.
GGGAAATTTTATAATTCTGACCCTCGTCAAAAACCCTCCATCTACATTAAGTCCCCTGCATAGTGAGGAACAATAATGTTGGGCAGTAAGCACTAGATGGTGACAATATGTTTATAGTAATTATATATGTATAATCAAAGTTTTAAGAGTATGAGGAGATGTATTTAGCTCATGTTTCTATGAGATTGAGATGTGTGCCCCTTAGCATTAAACCTGTTTGGATTAGTAGATATCCACGTTCTTATCAGGAATGTTTTCCCGAAGACGATGTTTTGAGCAAAAAAGTTGGAGATAGTAGAAACCGGCAGAAGAAGATGATGGTAGATCTGAACTGCGGGTGAGACTGGCGGTGGACTCCAGTGCTCTTGTCGTAGACTTGATCATATCAAGTCTTCAGGTACAGAATATTTCATTGGTTTAATCTTGTATCAGCGGAAGCACTGAACAACATGGCGGCAACATCAGAAGTTGGGACGACATGGTCATAACAGTGGAGCAGTGTTGATACAAGGTTGATGAAGCCTTCTTGCATGGTGAGATCTTCTTGGGAGATGTAGCGGAACCTGATATGATAGTATATATGAGAAGATGAGAATCTACGAGCAGATGAGGTCTCTGTAAAGCTGAGTCTTCTAAATCCCGTTTGGAAACCTTAGTTTGTACACCATTCACTCCAGAAGATGTTAAAATTTTATACGATGTTGAATTTTGGTGTTTAACCCCAACTTTTGAAACCAAGAGACCAAGCTATCATATGCAAAAAGAATCCCTCGATTCGTAGTTTTCTAGGTCAGCCAACCATGCGCAAAAATTTGTGATTAGTAATCCCGTGTGAATTTTCAGATTCTGTAGACTTTAGTTTAAGATCCATATCTCCTAGCTCATGTCTCCGATTGATGTGCCCTTCTGGTATGTCATAGAAGAGACATAGATGAACACTTCTTGTGAAGGATGATTTGACCCGTTCCTCAACGATTGTTGTTGATTTCTGAATTTGTAAAAAATGAAGAGGTAATGATGAAAGCATCAACAAAAAATAGAGGAGTGGACCGAGCTGGTGCTGAAGAAGAAGGCGAGTGCTGGAGGTGCAGGGCGTGCACACTAGAGAAGGAAGGGAAGGGCGTGCACTGGAGGAGGTACACCGTAAGATTTTATGATGAGCATATCACTAGATCCCTGACCAGCTACTTGTAAACCAATATTCTGGAAGTGGAGAGGAGAAGCCTGAATCTGAGGTGACGTTCTGGATGCAATCAAGTAAGAAGAGGAAACTTCCTAGTCGTGTGAGTATTGATGTAGAGGTTTTGTTGTTAGTATCGTTGTTGATCAGACCTTCTAGTTGAAAGATGTCACTGTGTTATACTTTCAAAAGTGAGGAAGCCTTTAGTCCCCAAGTGTAGCTTACTTGGATTCGCTACCAGGCAGAACATAATTTTACGGTGTCGTCACAGGTCCATGCTTCTAGGAATTTGACAAGACATGGGAAATCATGAAAGTTGGAGTTGTCCTTTGTTATCGTTGAAGTATTGAGACTGGGTGAGTATCTGAATTGAAGTTGAATCCATCGTTATCGCCTGGGATGTTGAGATATAACAAAGCTATTTTCTGACTTTGTGAGAGTCGCACCTTTTCATGCTCCTTAGACTCACAAGCTTGTTGTATTCTTCTGGAGGTGGTAACGGGATGATGTATCCCCATGATCGAACTTTGCGAAGAATCTGATCTCACTGATGTTGATGGAGATGCAGTGACGCGTCCCTGGGGAAAAGTATGATAAAGGCTGGCTATGGCTTTGAGAAAGGCTGGCTCTGAAGTTGATTATTGATGTGTCCATGAGGGATGGGTATTAAAGATAGACAAGTAACTCTAGGACCCTCTGTTAGCTTGGATCTGTCTCCAGTAAGCTTCTTCTCGTTGATCCCATCGTAAACGACGTCTCCTCCCACACTAAAAGTCATAAAGGACCCCTGCTCGTATACTTTTTGAGGACAGTGCTTCCACTGATGTCATTACACATGAAAGTAGTGTAGTAGAGAGTGTGCCCATCGAGTATCCTAATACGAGTATTATTGTCAGCTTCCACTTCAGTAGGATCCCCCTTGGGACGTGTGTGTGTGTTATTTAGCTTGGATGAAGCTTCCAAAGCCAGGGATAGGAATGAAAGGTATATCTCGGAGGGTTTGAAGTTTAGAACGGTAGTTAGAGGAAGCATACCTCCAGACAGATCGAGCCAGTCTTTAAAGATTTTTTTTTTATGTTTCTGACATATAAAATATTTTATGCTTTTTGGGATAGTAGGTAGGCTTTGACAAGTAGTTTGCAAGAGATTTTATTTTCTAAGATAATGATATTTTATTTGATTGATAAACTTGAAATCCCGAGCATGAATGCAGAAATATTACAATTATTTTGGAGGAATTACGAATATTGCAAAAGAAGATATATGGTAAATATTGGAAAAGTGATTGTAGAGTATTTAGGCATTGGAATCCTCGAGCCACTTATCTTGTGTGACTACCCCTTATGTCTTATCAGTGTTGATGAGCTTCTCCTTATCTTTAGCAAGGATGGCTCTGATCCACTTGATAAAATATTGAAAGGGATCGGCTTCCCATTTACATCGTCTAATCATAGCGAGGTTGGTCTCTGGATCAAGTCCCTAAGCCTCGATAAGACGTGGAATAACTGGTTGTAAATAAAGATATTGAATAGAACTTACTTGGTCGAGTCCCAAAGTCTTGATTGAATCCCTAAGATTTAATGATAACGAGGAACCCTCCTTGTTTCTGTGAATCCATGGACGCCCCAGAACTATGTCGTAGTCTGAATCTTCTTTAATAATATATAATTTTGCATCTTTGAGGTGAGCAGTGGTGGGGAGTCCCCGACCGTTCTCTTCATTGTTCTTGTCGGCCATGTCTTCCTAAGGAAGCTTGTATTGGGCGTAAGTGTCTCCAGCAAAAGATGGTAGACGCTTGCTAGATATGACTCGATTGAGGGAAGTAAAAATATCTTTACATTGATCCTTTGAAAAGTGGAGGAGCTCGCTCATGCACTCTATTAATTATTGAACTGTTTGGTTGATAGATTCTCCGGAAATAGTAAAATTTCTAACATAGAGCGGATTCTTGTGGACATCTTCAGTCCCCATGTGTAGTTCACCTGATTTTATCTTCTCTTTGAAGATGCGTTTCAAACCATTGCATCCGCTGGTAGGATGGTTGACGAATCGGTAAAAAAGACAATAATTTGGATCTAACATTTTTGGGTTATTGGTGGATCTCGCACAGGTGGTAACTTGATGGCGCCATTTTGTATCCAGACTTCCAGTAACTCGAGGACTTCCTCTATGGGAAAAAGAAAAGTCTAGGAAGGTTAGGATTGGTTTTCTCTCTTGATGATACTGTTGTTGTTGATGTCGTGGAGTCTTGGCCAGACCTTGGGACGAGACCGATCCTTGGGATGGTGCTGAGGCTGAGATTGGATCTGATGGGAAGCGTTTGGTTTGTGACGCTCGCTGAGACGAAGCTTTCCTCTTGACTCCTTTATTTATGGAAGTACCTATCGATGGTTGGATAGTATGCTGCTTATTGATCAATCATCTATTCCCACGGGTACCCTCTACAACTTTCTTATCTAGCAGGACTCATTCTTTCCAGTGGGGAAGGAGTAGTTGTCACAGATCATTCTTTCAAATGTGTCAATTATTAAGTTTTGAGACTAAGCCTAATTACTTTAGGAAATTAGAATCGAAACATTTTCTTAAGAATGACCACCTTCATAGTAGTCAATTGTGTGAGTCAAATAAGTCAAATCTGATTGACTTTAAGGATCCACAATTATTCAGGTTATTATTATGTGCTTCTAAGTTCTTAGTTGAGTTATTCCAGACTCTACAACCTGATTCTTTTAATCCTTCCTACGAGGAAATCCAGCCCATGAAAATATTTTATCTAGACCCTTTTATAGAGCCTGAACCTGAACCATAACTAGAAGTAGTTGTTGTAAACAGAAAACTAGATAAGGGTGTGCTCGGTTTGTTCATTTTCTTGGCCTGTTGCTGTTTCCTCTTATTTGTGATATCACTATTTGATTCAGACGACCCACAGTTGTTCCGACTATTGCTATATGATTTTATGAGGTGACTAATTCTTTCTTAGTCTGTCTGAAGACTTTAAACTTAGCACTTCTTGGGAGGTAACCCATGCTCATGAAACAGATAATATCTTTCCTTAACTCTTTTCCTTCGATTGGTAACAGTTTCTCCTTGTTCATATTTTTAATCATTCATCTTTAGAAACATTGAGGACATTGTTTGATTTAAGTTTGGGGGTAAGGGAGAAACTTTTTAGTTAAATAATAAAGCTCTAGAATTTAGAAGCTTGTGAACACTTCAGGGTGACACTAACCATTCTAGGTAGATAGAAACTTAGCTCTTTTTTTATAGGAATTGGTGTGCCCAGTTAAATGGTCTATTCATAAAAGGACAGAGTTCAGGTGTTAGAAATAACATGATAGTTGTCACCATATCTCGGAGTCTATCTCAACCATATCACCTTCTATTTTTATATTTGCAATTTGTGTTTCTCTAATGATTTGGTGGGGCACAGTATCAAATTGTTATCGCCGCTAGGATGAAATACAGTGTTAGAGATCAAGCCCGATTCTTGCTTTATTCGGAAAAAAAAAACAAAAAAAAACAAAAAAACAAAAACAATATTGACACTTTGATAGCAATATGTGTGTGTTCTCCCTGTCTCCGTCGCCTAAGCAAGCGTGGAACGCAGGATCCATGGGAACTATCATGTAAGATGCTGATAAGAACCATGCGCTTGGATTCAATTTGATCCAATCATGTTGTCAATATATTTATCGTTTTATTTTCAATAAATCGATCGCTGGGACCCTTGTATATACCAGTTGAGTCGATATTAGTATTAGGTTTAAGACCATGTATCTCAATCTATTAGGATTCATCCTGGCACTGACCTTCAGACATATATGGAAACACCGTTCACCTTAGTCAACATGTGCAACCTTCATATTTTTCATGTCCATCTTATAAATATTTTCATGTGATTGAACTGTGATAGATTCCGAATCTTGTGGTTGAACGATTATCTGAGTAGAGCTCTGTTGTCTTATATATGAATTTTAGTATGCTTGAGTAAACACTCGTGTACAACAATTGGACTCATATAGGGTAATGATTCCCATAGCCGAAGAATTGAGTAAGCCAACTAAATAGCTTGTTTAGTGTCTATCCTTAATCGTTAACGAGTAGCTAAAATTTGGAGTAAAGGTTTTGTGGGTATACCTCTTGTAAACCCTCACGAGACAAAACTCGTCCACTAGGGACACCTAGGGGTTTAACGGCTTATTACATATGCTAAATGTAGTCGCGATTCCTGCGAAAGTGAGTTAGGATTTTGTTTTACTAGATTTGCTCGAGGACTAGCAAATAGTAAGTTTGGGGGTATTTGAGATACATTTTTGTGTCTAAATTACACTCGATTATCTATTTTGAAAGTGTTCGTTTTTGTACTTATTATGTCTTTTTATGTCTTTGTAGGTATTTTCGAGAAATAAATATTTGTGAAAAATTCGGCTCAAAAAGTTGTTAAAGGCACCCATCAAAAGTGATTAAGGCACCCACGTTTAGGATTGGGGGTACCCCCTTTTAATTTCAAAAACTTGATTTTGGCGGGAAACCATTTTGTTACGGGAAGAAAGCTCCTGGATGCTCATGTACATGATTTTGGGAGAGTTGGTTAGTTAAAATTCACCCAAAGAGAAGTAATCAACAAGAATATCTTAAACACACGTCACAAACGTGTTTTAACCGAAAAGATTGGACACGGGAATGAATTTGGCCGGAAAATGGGAGTTTCACTAGGTTTCGGATAATAAGAAATTTGAGATTGAGTTGGACGCGTTTTAGGAGTTCTAATCAACTTAGAAGACTCCCTAGGGTTTGCTTACCCTATATATATCAAAGAAAAGCCAAGAAATCGGGGGGAGAAGCCACAGAGAATCGCCGAAAAGTTGACAGAAAACCAAGTTTTTTGCTGCTGCCGAAGAGGAAAAACAGCTGAAGAACAACAGTTGTTCTTCTACTACACTTTACGTTCGATCTTTTCTCATGTTCCGTTTTCTCTCTGCTGTAACACTCTGAACCCTTCACTGTAACGCCTATAAGCGTATCAAAACGTCTGTGTTACTTCGTTTTAATTATTGTAAGCACTTTTTGAGCAATAAAAGATTATTTTGAGTGTGTTTCCATTACAATGAGCTAATCACCATTCCTGGGGCGACGGAGGAAGCTATTTTTCCAATAATTAAGTGGTATGTCTATTTTATCTATATTTTCTTTACAATTCTTTTATTATTAATTGCTTGATTAAAATTGAAAAAATGGTTTTTCTTAAATAGTTGTGTTCTCTTTTGATGAATCATGCTGGGTTGACTGCTTTTGATGTCTCATGCTTACGATTTACAATTATTCTTTTAAAAACCTATTTTTGGCATATTTAGATTAAATTGAGAATAGAATTGTTAGGCATATCACAGAAGTATTGGTGAATGGTGGAATATTAAATCCTAGTTTTCTTCCATCTATTTTTAAAATCAAATCTGTTTAATCTTATTTATTTTAGTAATTAAAAATTAGGTCTAGAAATTAAATCTTCACAAGTCCGAGAATCAAATTTATTTTACCAATATATTAAAACCACATCAATTTTTGGCGCCGCCGACGCGGACTTGTTTTTAGGTTTAGAGTTTTAGATTTATTTTTAGGTTTTTAGTTTTATTATTTTACTTTGTTCTATTTTACGTTTCTTTTGGTATTTCTCTTTTTGTTACAGGTTGGATTTTGGATCGAAAAGCAAGTGAGCCAAAGACTTGGAATTAAAGCTAAAGACTTGGAGTTAAAAGTTAAAGCTTAAAGAACGAAAAAGAAGACGAAGATTTTTATTATTAGATTTTATTTTATTTTAGATTTTATTTGTTTATTTAGAAAATTGTATTAGGAATTTGTATTATTTCTGTAATTTTTCTTTTATTTTGGACACTTTTTGGACATTATTTTTGGGACTTTGAACACTTTATTTATTTTTAAACCCTACGGAAGGGTATTATTAAATATAAACTGCTACAGGGAAGGACGACAATTACGATATTGCATTGAACTTCGAAACTCATTAAGAACACAACCACTGGTAGAGAAAGTTGATTCATATCTACAGTTGATATGGGCATTTCCAGCACATCTCGAGCTATCATGGACAAGACCTTATATTTAAAAGAGTTAAGCTTCCACCAATTCAAGATATCAAAACGTTCATTATCCACATCCTCCTTGGATCTGAAAAATATAGATCCAACTCTATTTTTCCCTCTACTGATTCTTGTTCTTTTAGAGATTCCTTAAACCGATATGCTAACTTTTCTTGAGGTCTTTGTGAGCGAAAAGTCCCACCTTTTGTTTCTTGTATAAATGTTGATACCGTTTCCTTCCATTTATATATTTGGGCATACTTATCAAACATGTTTTTTTAAAACACTTCTAATATGCTTCATCGTCTTGACAACCTGTGTACCACTTGCAACACCATTAACACTTACAAGCAAAATGACATATATGCTTCTTTGTGTCGTGGGTCAAGCAATACATCAATATATAACATTGTATTGATCTTGTCCACTAACCAATTCTAATCAGCCATGTCACCTAATAAAAAATCATCAATTCTAGTAAAATATCATCAATTTTAACCCATTCTTGCAACTGCTCATTAATAGCAACGACTTTGTCGATGTTATGAAACTAGAAATCAAAGAAGAAGAGACACAAAGTAGAGGGGAAGAAGAAGTGAGAATTTTATTAATATGGTGTGTAAAATACAAAATTTTAAGCCTCTATTTATATATATAGAAGACTTGGAGTCCAAGTATATGGAAACCTTAATTTAGACACAAAGGCATCTTAGAAATAAACTAGGTTATAACACTCCCTCTGATGACCATTGTGGCTAAGTCATTACAAACATGCCAGGAAAACTCAAAAGTGCAAAACCTGAAAATGCATAAACATAAAAACTTGAAACAGTATTGGACACGTAAATGTTGCCTCGTTAAAACCTTGACAAGGGAAACCCAGTGAGACAAAACCTTGATGAAGGAAAAAGAGTACAACGCGATAAGTCCAGTAAATTCACCTTTAATGATGGCGATCCCCTTGATAAGTACTTTAATTAAATTTTGGCTTGCAAATCTTGGAGACTACACTTTCCAATTTCGATGAATAAATTTCTTGAATGTAAAAGATTATTGTTCTTTCGTGAAGAAAATTTTTAGTTGATGAAGTCTTCTTTTGTGTTAGTCTTATAATAGTAGTGTTCCCGAGTCCTCTTGATTCTTTAAATACATTGAGAACTTGTGTCTTGGATTACTAGCTTCTCGGGGATGATTTGCAGAAGTAGTTGATGTAGTTTCTTCAACATAACGCCAAGATGCGAATACATTACCATACATGAACAAAAAACCATATTTGTTAAACCTTATGTTGTTCAGAAAAAGATCCAAATTCCTAGGAGATGGTTATGTTGATTTTGTCTAATCAAATGTGGGCATCTACTAAATAACCGAAATTATACAAATATAATAACTCCCCCTTGGATGACCATCATGTTGAATAAATTGCCTCACTAAAACCTTGTCAGTAAAACCCAATGGGAGAAAATATGGAGGAAGGAAAAAGAAAGGTATAATATCAACATTTTAAAATTAAACGTGAGTGAGATGTTGCCTCGTTAAAACCTTGTCAGGAAAACCATACAGGACAAAACCTGGAACGAATGGAAAAGAGTACAACTTTTGACGTAAATATGGATGCTAACTCAACTGTATGAGTATTATAGAAAATAAGCATAAAAAAATAAATGCATAATTTATTTGATAGACAAGTTTTATACAAGCATAATACTTAAACTGTAAATTTAAAAACAAATATTTATGTTGCTAAAGCGTGGATTTTTTGTGCTTTTAAGGACTCCTCAAGAGACATGTAAAGTTGATATCATCAACTAATTAATCCATATTTTTGGTTTTGTACCAAATTTATAAAAACACATAAAGGATTGTTAAACATGACATAATCGAATCGGGTAGCTGCCTGAATATAATTGAATCCACCACGGATTACAAATTCGAATATGTTCCCCGACCAAATTTCTCGTGTGAATGCAATATTAATCCTTCAAGGACTACCACACTAAATGCATTAAATAAGGAGCACAAGAATTATTTAACCAATCCTACGGGCTGAGAGACAGAAGAAAAAAATGAAACCCTCAAATCGTTTTTACAACGATCATATTTCTCATATAACGCATGAAGACTACACAAACCTGTAATTTTTATAATTCAGGCTTGCACGTTTAAGGTGTGAAGTCTTGAATCCAAATATTGCGCTTTAATATGATTTAAAACCAACATAATTTGGATTTTGTATCTACCAATCACATACGTCTATATTCCTCTGCGAAGGGGTTCACAACCATCATCATTTATTATTTCAGTAGCTACTATAAATGAATATTCGACAATCATATTAGCTTAGAATGATCCCACATAATTTTCAAGTGTATGCATATTTTGAAAAATTCAATCAATTATTGGTACCAGCGTCCTTCTCGGGCATTATAATTTCCTCGTCAAGGGAGGAGATATTAATTTTTAGAATGTGGATCTTTTTTTGATAGACTCTATTAGAGCACTATCTGTAGCCTCTTACAGAGGGTTACTGATGCAGATCGGAAGCGTGTAAAGATAATAATAATCGCAGCGGAATAGAATTATTGAAAAGTAACTGGTAGAATGAGTAGAAATCGATAGAAATTAGTTGATCTTCAAAGAGATATCCTAAAATCTACGGGGTTATCTAGACTTCGTTAATTCACTACGAATAACTACTATAGATATGAGATTCGTATTCAGACTTCGGGGTAAATCCAACTATGAATAAAAATAAAAATCAATAAACTCAACAAGTTTAATGAAAATAAAATAATTTTAATTAATCAAAAACTCCCCTAAGTTTCGTTTTTGGAGCTCCTTATATAGATAACTCCTACTAAACTTATCAAAAACCTATAAACTTATTTCCCAAGGCATCTACTACCTTTAGTCAACTTTCCTAACTTATTAAAACTCTTAAAATAATATTCTAGACTCTTCTAAAATTATCCTAAATAATAAATCCGAAAATTAAGTATTTTTCTATTAAAAATAACATTAATATAATATAAATAATAATAGTAAAATAATATATTTATTTTCCATAAATCTCCCTCCATCAGTTACCTTTAGCTAGATGTGATTGGATTTTCCTCGTCAAGAGGCAAAAACTTATATAAAACAAAATAAGACATTTCACGCCTATTCAATGACAGCCTTTTAGATTTGATCATGATATGAGAGAAATCGATATAACTTTTGAGTTATTGAACACCAACGTCTAGTAGTGTATAGTCTCCCCTGATTATAGTGGAAATATTTATATCTCATATACGAAAAACAAGTTTCGTAAAGTATTATCCGATTAATTCGAGGACATATACTCATAATAAATTATGGATTTTAACAACTACGAGTTGGACAATAGATACCTACTTCAAGAGTCATAAAAAAAAATTGTCCAAAAATTATAGTCTACTTAACATACAAATTGAACATCAACCATGGATTTTATTGGTTACAGCCAAAAGCATATATAGTATGCAAATAAATCCCTGAGAATTTCATGACTTCAAGGGACAACGAGATAATGAGTTAGGATGAAATTATGGGCACATTCTCTATCAAAAGAAATTAACTTCAAGATCAATATAGACACTACAAGGACTGAAATAGGCTAACAAGCCGGGTGCACACCCATTGATCTTTAGTGTCCTGGCATATTCCAACAATAGGCGAAAGTTCTAAAGTTCGGAGATTATTACCACGAGAGAAAAAATAAATTAAAATTGCTAAATATCCCTCAAGAATGTAGCAATTCCTCGTTTAATGGTATTTGCAATTGGTTTATACCATAATAACGGTATTAAATCCTTCTAGGATCGATAATTAAAACCAAATCCAGTTGGCTCATATGGTTCTTTTAAGAAAAATAAAGAAATCATATCATTGTTCTTTGTAGAGAAGAAACTATGTTTTGTTTAAATATATGGTTTTTCATAGGAGAAATGTAAACCATCATTTTCCATGTCTCATTGTTAAAAAAAAATCGACGAGAATTACCAAGTTCAAGATTTCTTGTTAGAGAAATAGAAATCCATACAGTCGTCATGTAAAAACCGACAAATGTCGTCTTGTATCTTTAAGGACAACTTAAACTTGGTAGATAACCATGATAATGATTAAAACATTCTCTAAAAATAGAGACATAGTCAATAAATTCTCTTTTTAAAGATATCCAAGTTGTGGTTATGGAGGATTTCTTGTAAGGGATGGAAATCAATGGTTCATTATAGATAAAACCATATTGGCTGGCAAAAATTTAGAATGCCATTTTTTATTTTATTTTTACATATCCTCTCATAGAAATTGATGGACAAAACCAATATCAATCGGTTTAAAGATATACCAAAATCGCATCAACTATAGGGAAAAATATATATATCGTCTTAGTCACCACATACGGAAAATCTGTTTTGTGGTTGACAAATGGTTTCTTGTAAAGCAATAGAAAATATATGGGACAATCACATGATCCTTGTCTAAATGACAAAGATACCAAATTTAATTGGTCGTAGGTTAATGAACCATGCATATGATTATTTAGCGTAAAGGTAATCAAATTACGACGACGCCAATTTTTGGTGATTACAATTTTTTTTAACGGAATAGAAACCGCAAACCACCTACTATGGATTTTTTTATTTTTTCTATATAAAAAAAATAAAACTTGGTATAAAAAACCAAGGTGAACAAACTTCCTATACAAAAAACCCTCCCATATTATTTCTTATAAACAAAACCATTTTAATTAAAATGAAACTAAAACCCCATTTCCCTTAATAATGATTAAATTTAGTTTTTAGTATTTTTCAATATACCTGAGTTGCCCTTCCCTATATAACCTAGGTATTGTAATTTTGTGGCGTTTTTTTTTCTTCTTCTTCTTCTTCTTCTCCCCACCACCATCACCAACAACAACAATACTTCCTCCGCCACCATCACCAGCAGCGACAGTACCTTCTCCGCCACAACAACACCTTCGTATCCTTCACCAACACCTTTCTTCTTCTTCTTCTCCTCCCCACCACCATCACCAGCAGCAATAATACCTCCTCCGCCACCATCACCAGTAGCAACAGTACCTCCTTCGCCAAAATAACACCTTCGTATCCTTCACCAACAACACCTCCTCCTTCCCCATCGCTTCCTCCTCGTTATTGTTTCTCCTCCACCACTATATGTCCAAATCCACCACTAACAACACCTCTTCTTACTCCTTCTATCCTCTACAATTATCACCAACACCTCCAGATCATCATCGCCGAAAATCATCAACAAAATATAATGGTACATCATCATTGTCGAAATTAGGGTTTTTTGTTGGTGAAATGTCAGAAAAAATGTTGAAACCTTTTTTGGTTCCAACGTTTTTTTTTTCATCTCTGATATGATGGAACCTTTTTTGGTTCCATCGTTTTTTTTATCTATAATTTTATTTGAACGAAGAAAATGATGGAACCTTTTTTGGTTCCATCATTTTTTTTCATCTGGAATTTTATTGAACGAAGAAAATGATGGAACCTTTTTTGGTTCCATAGTTTTTTTTCATCTGGAACTTTACTGAACATAAAAAATGATGGAACCTTTTTTGGTTCCACCGTTTTTTTTCATCTGTAATTTTATTTGAACGAAAAAAATGATGGAACCTTTTTTGGTTCCATCGTTTTTTTTCATCTGGAATTTTATTGAACGGAGAAAATGATCAAGAAAATGATGGAACCTTTTTTGGTTTCATAGTTTGTTTTCTTCTGGAATAAGATGAAACAAAAATAAATGATGAAACCTTTTTTGGTTTCATCGTTTTTTTTATCTGTAGTAAGATGAAATAAAAAAAATGATGAAACCCTTTTTGGTTTCATAGTTTTTTTTCATCTGTAATAAGGTGAAGCAGAATAAGATGAAACCAATTTCGGTTCCATTAAAATAGTCATTAATTGAAAAACACCAACAGAGTTGGTTTCAAGCATACAGTAAAAATGATGAAACCAATTTCGGTTATTAAAATAGACATTAAGTGAAAAACACAAACAGAGTTTGTTTTCAAGCACCAACAGTGAAAATGATGAAACCAAAACTGAACTTAATTGAACCATGAATAAATAAGGGTGAAAACAAATGGAATTGAAGCTTTCTATCTTTGAACCTAAGTATGAAAGATTGATTTCGAAACAGATGAAACTTAAACCTAACAGATGATGAAACCATTTTTGATTTTGATCTGTGATTTTGTTTTGATTTTAGGTTGAAATTGTTACTGATGATGAGGAACAACAGTTTCGTCAATATTTTGAAATTGTTTTGATTCTGATTTCTAGTTGTAGATGATGCAGATGAGGATGATGAAGTTATTGATGATGAAGATGAAGACGAGGATGATGAAGCTACTGACGATGAAGATGAAGACGAGGAAAAAATTCCGTAAGGTAAAGGGAAAAAAATTCCGTTAGAATTGAATGAGATGGAGGGGTTTTTAAGGAAGGGTATTCTGGACAGTTGGGTTTTAATGGATTTTTTGTGCTAAATTTCTTTTGTTTGATTTTTTATAGTTGGATAGTGACCCCTCTGGACTTATAACTCATGGCCTGTAAAAAAAATAAGAAAAAAAATAAAAAATTAACTACCCATTATATATACATATATAACGAAATAAAAAAATCAATAAAAAATATATTATATATAAATAAAAAAGATATTAGAGCTTTACTGGATAACAAGGAAAAACCTGAAAGCTTGGTGCCGTAACAAATTGTACTGGTGTGAATCACCAAAATATTATGATGTCCAAAAGATAAACCAACCAAGAATATTCTGATATATATGTACCAACAACTTAGATTCAATCAAAGCTGTTAACGATTAAATTAATAAAATCATATAAAACAAAAATTAATTAAAAGGAAGTTTGAAACAATTCAAACTATATAATGGAATACTACTGCAAAGAAAAAGGCTCAATCGTTAGTGGTATCCTTTCAGTTGTTTGGAAAAAAATATTTAAACAGGTATGGACGTGAGAAACTGGTCCATCAATTGATACCTCTTGATCATGTGCAAACTTGACATTATTTAAATCAAAATAAAATAAACCAATTGATCTATGAACACGTAGACATGAATTTTATTTTTAACATGTACTGCATGAATCAACTACTACCCGAAACTTAATATACATGCAAGCACCCAAATTTCGACTTTCTACCCCGATTTGTAGTTGTGATTGATTCTAGGGATTCAATACTTTAAAGGAGAGGATATCTAACCACTTGAAAGGACGGATTGGAGGGCAAGGTAGGAATGAGATCTAGCTATCACAAACTAGATGCTTACCGTCCTTTTTCCTCTCCCAATGTAGTAAAATGCGGGAGTGAAAATAAATTCTATTTATTAGGAAATCAGAGAGTCATACAATCAAGGTAATGACATAAGGCATCGATGTTATTATACCTTACGATTTTGACTATTAAATCAAGTCAAACTGATTGATAAGAAAATTATACCTAATTAAAAAAAAAGAAATTAGGGTTTTATTTATAAAAATAACCCGATCGATTATGTTTTGAAAAAATAAAATAAAATAATTTAATCGATCGTAAAAATTCAATGATCAAAGCGTGTTGATATTGTGTTATGAAACTGGAAATCAAAGAAGTAGAGACACATAGTAGAGGGAAAAAAGGAGAGAGAATTACGTTAATGTGTGTGTAAAATATAAGAGTTTAAACCTCTATTATATATATATAAGACACAAAGAGCGTCTTAGTAAATAAACTAGGTTTATAACAGATGTACCATATAAAGATCCAGAAAATCTCAATGTAGCTTCATAAAAAGTGCCCAGAAATTTAATAAATGCACGAATTGTTTACCAATCAGAAATAACATGACATATCTTAGGAATTTTTGGTACATTTGGAGTTGTACCTTTTGCTGGTTGAGGAGGATTAAAAAAATCCTTTGCATACCCCAATTCTTTTCGATTGCATACAATGTTGTATAAGTTGAATTCCACCGAATATCAACATCTAAGCTTAAAAACTTTGAACTATCAATCTTAGCTAGACTACAAGAAACCTTCTGTACTTGCCAATTTGCATAAGGGTCTTCATCTATTTCCTGTTCGGGGGCATCTTCTTGATTATGAGAGGTAGAGGGATTATTATTCATTCTTCAAGATCCTTGTAATTATTTTTTGGATTATTTTTTGATGATGCTGATTACTTTGGACTTGTTTATGGAGTGAGTTATTTATAAGCAATTAAGATTAGAAACGAATACTAAACTCAGTCAGACAGTAGGTCAAACGGGCACCACTAATTGTGGCAAATATCCTTGCTAGAGGTGCTTACAGTAAAACTTTAGTAATCCACCTCATGTTTAAATGAAGGGAGACCCAACTATGTTGTGCTCTAGTTTGTGGTTTCTTTCTGGTTTATCCAACAAAATAAAATAAAAAATAAAATAGAAAAATAAAAAATCAAATGCAATTGATTGTATTGTTTAATGTGCTACCAAATGTGATGCTAACAAGAGCATAAATTAGAGAAGGGTGCAAGCGAAAAGAAAACGAAAATTATATCGTTATTATGTAAGAAAATTTTGATAAATTAATCAGCGACAAATTAATAATTTTATTAAAATAATAAAAAAAATAATATTAATTAAGTTTATATAAATTAAATTTTAACTCGATAAATTAATAATTTCTCTAAGGTAATAATTTTTTTTGGTCCCAAGATTATTGATTAACGAAGTATTACTTGTTTAGTTAAATTGAATTACCGCTTTTGACTTTAAGTTTTTTTCTGAATTTTGCATTAATTTTTATTTATTTTTATCGATAAAGAACTTGATGTTGACGAATTTTAAACTCAAATCACCGTACGTTATAGAAAATACTAACATAATATTTTTATGAAAAACGCATTTTGACTAACCTACAACTCTTGTTACATTGGCGATTTAAATTTTTCGTATGATAACTCAGTTTTTATATTTAAAACTCTTTAAAATCTAATAATTTAATTTTAAGAAAAAAAAAGAAAAAACTCTTTAAAATCTTCATGAGAACGTGTAACGGTCAAGAAAACAATATCGATTTCTTACACTTAAGGGGTAAAAAATGTACCAAAATGTGAACCAGTATATTCAAAAAATTCTCAGGTAAAAAATGTTATTTATCACGTGAGGCGTAAAATGGTCAGTGAACTAAAATTTTAAGTTATCATGTGACTCAAAGGCAAATGATTTTAACGGTTTAATAATTTTTATGGATGAAAATTTAAAACTTGAAT
This sequence comes from Papaver californicum, assembly GCA_023531435.1. Classification (NCBI taxonomy): domain Eukaryota; kingdom Viridiplantae; phylum Streptophyta; class Magnoliopsida; order Ranunculales; family Papaveraceae; genus Papaver; species Papaver californicum. The sequence continues at coordinate 12,310,542 of JAJJMC010030977.1, read as the reverse complement.
TCAATTTCATGATCTCATCATTTTGAGGACATGTATTAAAATTTATCTTTACGCTTAAGATTATCTTTTCCTTTGGGCAAAATCCTATACTTTGATTTGTCAAATAGAAGGGTTGTTTATACTTTGATTTGTCAAATAGAAAGGTTGTTTTTGCTTAGTAGTCTAACAGTAGTGTTTGATCCACTCCGAAGACGTTAGAAGCATACAAAATCTGATCAAGGTTTGGCCAATCAAATCACATCATCACAAGGAACCAATTGAATGACAGTAATAAGGTACACACATCTTTTTCATTGAATAGACTGCTACTATTAGGTCTCAAATTCTCTTATATTTGCTCTAAAGAGTCTTCAACTAATTTATACAGCATATAAGACAATTAGCGTACTACTATGAAAGGAAAACCTCCTGGTGTCTCCATCTTTCTTTAAACTCACATTTTCATTTGCCACAACCTCCTGCACCCACATAATCAACAACAACAACACATGTTTAGAACACATTGATTCTAGATCGTGTGGATGAAGGTTAAATACAAATGCCACATGATATTGAAGATGCAAAAAATTGTACAACCAACTGCTTCAATGCTAAACAATGGATATGATGATGTTGAAAAATATATTAACATACCTAAAACCCACTTCACCATGTGGCATTGGCACTAATCATATCCAGATGCAGCAGCGCGCAATCCTTCATTCTCAAGCAGTGAAGTGACAAATGATGATGGTGATAATAGCAATGGTAAATTTTTATTTGCCACAACCTCTTGTACCCGCATAACCACAACAACAAAAGTTAAGAACACCATGATGCTAGCTCGTGCGGATGAAGGTTAAATACAGATGCGACATGATACTGAAAATTCAAGAAATTGTATATCCAGGTGCTTCAAAGTTGAACAATGGATAAGATGATGTTGAAAAATGCATTAACAGCTAAAACCCATTTTTCAATGTGGTATTCACACTAATCATATTCAATTTCTTAATTGATAAGGAAAGGAAAGAATACACTCACCACAGGTGGTGGAAGCTGATTCGTTATTGTTGTTGTTGGTGGTGGAAGTTCATTTGTTGGTAGTGGCAGCAAACGAGAATTCTTCTTGATCCTCAAACGACGGGCAATTGATGCATATTCAACAGCTCTCGGTGCCTCAGTATGCTCCAGAGATCAATCCAATCGCTCAGCCTGCTCATCCAATCGCTGCTCAGCCTGCTCATCCGATCGATGCTCAGCCTGTGGTTGCCGAAGAAGTTCCCCACAGTGGACAAGCCAGTTCTCCTGATCCTTCCTTGCTTTTAATACCTCTTTTCCTTTCTGCTGAAAGGATTGTACTGGCAGCAAAACAGATGGGTGCAGATTATTTGTGTTTATTCAAGTTGGAGTAAGTCGTAAATGTCAAATGATAGTCCGAACACTAAATCTTTCCTGCAAATAAAAGGAATAAAAAACTTACTTAGAACAATTATCAAACATGTAGTTTAACACAAGAATAAAACCCTTGTTCAACATATTTACTGTAAACAGCTCATACAATACAAATTATAACCAAACATTCAAGGACTTACAAATCAATACATAACTCTTCCTGAAGTAGATGAATAATTTCAATAACTGACATGATTGCAACCTCCCAAAAAAAAAAAAACCTCATAATCAAATCAGTATCAATTCCTATGAAATTCATTATAAACCTACAAGCAATCTAAACAGAATTTAAACCAAACAAACATTCGTGAAATGGGGTATCCCTTGGTGAAGTAGGTGGAACATAAATCAACACATAAACGAAAACCCTCTAGGCAGGATCCCCATTTTTGTTTTTTTAACTGCCAAAAATTATATATATATATATAAACGCCCCCCATAATATATTTACACCGAAGAAATGCAAGATACATTCTCCGATTTTTAGTTAATTTTTAGTCAATTGGCTTGATGAACTATTTACGGTAATAAATGGATTTTGTAAATTTCTTATCCTTTTTTATCATTTCCATCGTCATTGAGCATTATAATTAAACATGGCTTCTCTTAAATGTATCACATATTTTTATTAACTATAACACATATAAAATAAGTGATTAAGATATCCAAACATATCTTATAATTATTTAACATAACTCATAAAATAATATATAATTATTATATATTTTCTAAAATAATTGAATAAATTATTAAATCCCTAAATCAATAAAAAAAAAAAGCTAATTACATAATTTTTATAATTAAATTTATGTAACATCTGTGATATAATTAATGATTTTAAATAATAGTCAGTTTTAATGCAATCATGATTGAGGAAAAAAAGAACCCTCAATCGGAGAATACTCTCATAAATTGGATGATACTTAAAAAAATATTATAAAATAATTTGAAGAACCCCTTATCCAAAAAAAATTAATGATAGCTAAATTACCCTTAAGTATTCTCCAAATATTATTAAGATTAAATTTAAATTTTGATTTTATCTTTGAGGTCGGATTCGTTATTTCGTTATTTTGATTTTATCTTTGAGGTTGGATCCGTTGACAGTGGCATATTTGACATGATCTAACAAGCTTCTTGATCTGTTAGATCTCAACTCAGGAAAGGTCAAGATTTTCTAGAATTTAACAATTTAATATGGGTATTTTGGATGATCCGTGACTCTTTTGACGCCATTCTTTCTCCCTCTCACTCACCTTTTCCAGCTTTCTCTAACTTTTGAAACAGAGATGAAGAAGAAAATAAAAACTCAATGTTCTGAATCGTAAATATGGAAAAAAGATATGGAGTTAAATGTTTTCTAGGAAAAATATTTTTTTTAACATAGATTCTTTGGTTACCATTTTTTGCTCATGATAATCAAATGCCAAGGATTTTTTTCTTAGTAACCAAAAAATTGTTGCAGAGAGAGTCATAACATCCTTATTGATTCTCATATATATATATATATATATATATATATATATATATATCTTGACTATATCAACTTGGTTTCTCTGTTAACAATTGTTTAGATTATCTAATTGGAACTATTAATATTATTGGCTACATCACAGATCGAAATTTCCATAAATGGTTTTAGGTATCCTAGGTTGAATTTACAGTCAATAAACTCTCTAAACATGGTAGATCTAATCAGATCTAATCGATTTCAGCCAAAAAAGTCTTTATGAAAGGTCTGTAAGACTGTTATAATAGGAGACAACTTTATGCCAGTAAGAAGTTTGGAATTTACTTATAGCGGCGATGTCAACGGAGGTAGTGGTGGTGGCTTGGAATCAATGGTAATGGAAGAGGTGGTGTTCAGAATGTAAAGAAATTGGAGTCGGCAGTGGTGAAATAAAAGGATACCAAATTGATTTTTGTTAAGTTTTTTTTATTAGTGTAAAAGATAATATGAATGTTTCATCATTAATAAATACCCTTTAGTCAAAATCCAACGGCCAATATAATCGTGAGTATACCCCAATTTACGAGAGTATTCTCCAATTAAGGGTCCAAAAGAAAACACCTTACAAAATAAAAATTATAGAATATGTTTATGGAGTTTGAAAAGATTTGATTTTAGGAAAATAATCAAAATCTTTGTTAATGTTATAAACTAAATCAAAAGATGAACTATTGCACAAAAGAAATATAGAGAGAAGAAGAGAGAATTTCTCATTACTAGATATTGGTATACATTACAAAGGAATGAGCCTCAATTTATAGGCTAATACAAGAGAGGATGATAAAGATAGCATTAACATTAGGAAGTAATGGAATGCATTCTCATAACTAAGGTATTAAACCTAAGTTATTACACTAAATGTGGGGGTTACCAAGAAGTGAAAGATGTGAAGAGGTGGAAGGGGAGATGATAAGGTGGTGGTGTAAGAAGGGTGTAAGAGTGGTCGAATCCACTAAAGAATTAATTTACAACACTCCCCCTTGGATGACATCACTCTATTATGATATTGCCTCGTTAAAACCTTGCCAGAAAAACCTAAAAGTGATAAAACCTAGACGAATGAAAAAGAGTACAAATCATATCATGGTGTTGGACGCGTCAAATATTGCCTCATTAAAACCCTGCTAGGAAAACCCATTGGGACAAAACCAAGCGAAGGAAAAAGAGTACAACACGCATAAATTTCCATCACACAATACTGATGTTCTCCCCCCTGATGATGTGCACCCAAAGAAGTATAGAAAGACTGATTACATATGTTGATCTTCAAGTAGAATCACTGACCGTCTTTGTTCAAAACAAGATATAAGTTTGTCTTCAATAATGTCTTCGAATATCTCTTTAAGCAAATTTCTTCAAGTTCTTTGCCTCATCAAAACCTTGTCGGGAAAACCCAGAAGGAAAAGAACTTTGACTAAGGAAAAAGAGTACAACTGTAGATAGATTAAGAAAAGGAGTTGGACATATATATATTGCCTCGTTAAAACCTTGAGAAGGAAAACCCAGTTGGACAAAAACCTTGACTAAGGAAAAAATAGTACAACTCGTAAAGTCCAATATATCCTCCAGCAGAAAGAAGATATCTCAGTTGATTTACCACAAGTAGTTAATCAGCAACCATCTTCAGCTCAAAAAAAAATTTGTTGGTAATGGAGACCTTTATGTTGCCATAACTTAATTTCAAATCTCAAGTTGAATTGTCTTTGTCAAATTCCCAATGGTTGATTTGTAGGATCTGATATATCTTTTATTCTTCGTAAATTCCTTTCAAACAATAATAGATGATCATCGTTGTTGCTGCAAAAAGGATGTTGTATCGTCTAACAATTTGGCAAATGGAAACTGATTATCTGTAGTTCATTACTTATGAGACTTTGGATAAACCTTCAAAGCAAAGATCAAATGTTAGAGGTACTACAAAAACCAATATACACAATGCCTCCATATTAGTGCTAATTAAGTTTGACAAACAAATTCACTACCGAACAATTTCAAGTATAACATATAAAGTTATATATAAAATCAAGCACAAAAACAACTTGTAATTAGTACGTAATACGAACCAGAGAGAGTGTTACATACCCGATACCGAGATGAAAGTAGATTGCTATTACACAAGTTTTATTAGGAGGTTACGTACTTATCCATGCAAACATGTCAAAACTTTCTAAAGTTGACAAAATCATGGACCATTATAATGCTTAATAAGTTTGATACATGATTTCAAGATCTTTTATCTTGAATTCTTTCAATAAGGAAGTATAACCTGTGATAATCTTTTAGAAGTTTACACGAACGTTATCTTCGATAACAAACAATTATGTCAGACTATGACATGTAAAACTGGCAAATAATAGTTTCCCTTTCATCTATCAACGGGGTACACAATATTTACCAAAGTATTGGGTATTTTCAAATCATTTAAGAGTAGATGATGTAATTTCACAGATCTCAAGTGTCTGTAGAAACTAGATGCCACGAGTGGCGCTGTGCAATTAGCGTCCTTGTTCCTCTCGTCTCACTTCCATGCAAACTAATTAAACATCAAACTTGTAACCTTCCGGGTTCACAATTTTTATTTATGTCCAAAAATGTTTATTAGTGAGAGGACAACCAAATATGGATGCCTTTCACCCATATTAGTCAACCATACATATTGTCGATACTTCACGGAAATTTCTCTGCGAAAAAAGATTTTGTCTATAATACATGTATGGTTGTCGCTACTCTGAATACATGTTCGACAATAACTACGATTATGTACGCGTATAAAAATCATTCTTTAATATCGACACCACTTGTCCACTTAGGAATGAATTCCTCTTTAGGAGATAAATATGGCTCGGTAATTAAAGATCGTAGTTAAATAGTCTCATTGAGAACATTATCAATAGCCTCCCCAGGAGCACTATTTTGATCCAGCGTGATTGGCTTCCTCTATCAAGGAATATATATTATTAAATTTTATTTTTTCATCAAACAATTCAGATGAGTTGTAGACGACTCAATTATTGTTAACTCATGGCATGTCCTGCAGGGACATAAACTAATGTCAAAATACGTGCAACAACAAATGAGTTTTAATTATTCTTCTTGTAAGAATAAAATGCTTCAAGCATATCATAATGAATGAATAACTTCTCCACCTTATACCGAATTGGTGCAAGAATTATGATGAGACCAATTCATGACGTTCTTATAACGACTGCTTTCCTCCCTCTAACGGCGGGAAGTCTCATCACATCTAGTATTATTCATGCAAAATATATTATGGGTGAGTGACCTTGGATCCAAGTAGGTCATCCGAAAAACTTTTTTTTTTCTTCGGATTGTTCATCATAATATTACAATTAATAACTTTAAATCACCCATGCTCATATATGTAATTAAAATTTGACAGTACTTTATTAGTGTGCACCCTGATTAGTATTTATTATAAACGATAGTCATATGCTCTTGTATTGGTACGTCTACCAAAATTTAAGCGGGAAATTCCGCTTGATTGGTACTAATCAATCAATATGTCGGAAACGTTTAATGCTGTAAAACTTGTGCTCTTGTAGCAAAGAATATGACATATATTTTGAGTTTTCATAATAAACCATTAACAAAAGTATAGATTGACGAGAAAAAAAAATAAAACCATTAACAAAAGTATTTAGTAACTATGGGCTACTTCGGGAACCCAGAATTTTATGGATATCTGAAATCCAAAAAAATTCATAGACCACTTCTGGAGTCTATATTTATGGATTACTGCGGGAACCCACAATAATTTGGATTGCTACAAAAAAAATTATAATTTGCATGTTAGACTACTTCTGGAGTTAACATCCCATGGATTGCTTCTGGAATCCATTTTTTTTTTCAAGACCAATAATTAAAATAAACAAAAATCAAAATAAATAAAGAACATACACAGATACAGTACCAACATAATTTAAATATCAATTTCGTCATCTTCGGGTTTGACGAAATATTCATTGCCAGTGTACACGTGGACACATTATTTGTAAAATAAAATTGTCTTAACATCAGGGTCATGTTACTTCAGGAACCGCGGATAGAGACATGTTGTCACTTTGTTACGGGTCACTTCAGGGACCGACCGATTAACCGAGTGAACTTCTTTTGTCCATATTGTGTCACACTGAGTTCCAACTTCAGGTGGAACAATCTATTTTTTTATTTTTTTTTATTTTTTTGAGAGATTATTATTGAGGAGGAAAAGTTAAAGTTGTGCTATCCTTCAAGGATACAACCTTTCCTCTTTGTAATGATGCGATCCGTAATTATTGGTACCTTAAAGCGATATAAAATAAAATAAAATAAATAGATAATAATTCATCGACAAAATAAAAACTCATATATATATGATATAATTCACAAATATGCAATTTTAACTAATACATGGTATACACATGTATAAGCATGAATCGATTATTTGTCTAAACAAATAGTAGCTGTGAATATATTACTATATTCAACTAAATCTTCATCTTATGAAAACCAAAAATTTGTCAACTCATGAATATAAAGTAAAAGATTTTGATTTTAGTTTTTCTTAAAAACAAGAAAAAAGATATATAGTATTTTACCTTATTGTGTAAGATTCATCACAATAGAAATTTGATCATCATCGTGGTCAATTGACGACCCTTGAAAAAAAAAATATATGCAATTTCGATCTTATTAGATTATTTGAAAAAAAATAATAAATTAGCTCATTAACAGAGCGTGCTAATAACGTGTTATAAACTAAATCAAAAGATGAACTATTGCACAAAAGAAATACAGAGAGAAGAAGAGAGAATTTCTCATTATTAGATATTGGTATACATTACAAAGGAATGAGCCTCAATTTATAGGCTAATACAAGAGAGGGTGATAAAGATAGTATTAACATTAGGAAGTAATGGAATGCATTCTCATAACTAAGGTATTAAACCTAAGTTATTACACTAAATGTAGGGGTTACCAAGAAGTGAAAGATGTGAAGAGGTGGAAGGGGAGATGATAAGGTGGTGGTGTAAGAAGGGTGTAAGAGTGGTGGAATCCATTAAAGAATTAATTTACAACAGTTAATTTCATTTCAATTGGTGTTGTTATGGAGATTTTTAAAGGGATTAATTAGAATATATACCCTCAATCAATATTAATGTAATCATGATTGAAAAAAATAACATCATTTTAGAAAAAGATAAAAATTAGAGTTTAATTTGTCTTCGAGAAAAAATAAAAATTAGGATTTATAATTGGTTAATTTATGAGAATCGTGATAATTTAGATTAAACTTTTTTTTTAAATAGGGTTTATATTTTAATCGTGGGGAAGAAATATGATGTAAGTGGACTTCCAATAAAGAACTAAAATTTATTTGGCTTTAATTTGAACTTAAATTTTTAGACATAGATAATATAAATATATGAACTATATTTAAGAGAAGCCTTATGATTTTTGATACTGTTTCTAAACTTATTTACTCAAAGTATATGTTTCCTTTCTCATTCTTTCATTTGTTGTGAACATTTAAATTCTTAATAATATGGAACTTAATTAGTAGTAAAAGAAAGTAATTTGACAAATCAAATAATCAAGTACCCATGAAATCTTATTAGATTCTTAATGAGTTTCAGAAAATCCATAAACTTAAATTTAGGCAATTGTGTAATTTTAGGGAAATTTATCATTTGGTCCTAGCCCAAACAAGAAGTTATAGTAAGGTCCATTCGGAAATTAATCTTAGTCATAGGTCCAGAAAAAAATAATTAATGTGTTAAAAAGACTCAACTAGCCTTACTGCAGTACGCATGGGCGTTGCCAAAACCGTAAATCATCTTTCTTTCTCCTTGCTAGTGTCGGCTTTTCTCATTTTATTCCGTCCAACAATCAAAGATATAACTGCAACATCAAGTAATGGGACATCATACCAACTCAGTAAAACTATTATCAGCAGATCATCGCTAAAACCAACAATAAAAAGGGAACAAAAACCACTTACTTTCATTGAGAGAATTATTCTATTAGGAAAACTAAAAAAAAAAAACAAAAAATACGAATTGAAACCTAATTGAACTTTGTTTTTAAATTGAAATCAAAGAAATAATGAATATAAGATCAAAATCAAAACCAGTAGTTACTAGTTCATCATCAGAAAGATCTGAAACTTTCTGAAAGTGAGTGATTTTGAAAAAGAAAAACTTGAATAAAAAATTATTGAATGTAAATCTTCAGCGAAACCACCGACATGTATGTTTGCTTTCTCTTTTTTACAGTATGATCCAACAGTAGGTATTTGTTGTACCGACAAAAAACATATTTTATTTTGTCTAATATGATTCCACAGTGCATATTCACCATTACAATGGAAAAACACTAAGGTTATTATACTGATTGTGTTTCTTTTTCATAAGTCAACAGTAGATATTTGTTGTACTGACAAAAACCTACTTGATATCGACTAATATGCATTGCCGCAGTGCTAATTCATCGAATACACCGAAAAAAACACATATCTTAATCTACTGATTATATTTATTTGTCATAGATTATTACTGTATAACATGCAGTTTGTTTTTGCTGTTATAATCCAACAGTAGATACTTGTTGTGCCGTCAAAAAACCTATTTTATTTTGACTACTATGATTCCATAGTGCATTTTAACCTATTACAATGAAATATCACCTAGGTTGTCATACTGATTGTGTTAATTTTTCATATATCAACAGTAGATAATTACTGCACTGACATAAACCTTTTTTTTCTTGACTAATACTCCCTTCATTTCAGCAAAAGTGTTACTATCGCTTTTTCATTTTGGCCTAAAAATAGGTAAAAATGAAAAAATGATAGTAACACTTTTCCTGAAACGGAGGTAGTATGATTATTCTAAAATGCATATTCACCTATAACATTGTAACAAACGCCTAGGTTATTCTACTGACTGTGTTTCTTTTCCATAGATCAACAGTAGATATTTGTTGTCCTGGTAAGAAATTGGAACAACTTTTTATCTACTTTGTTTTCTCTCTTCTTTATATCGAAATATTTTACCAATGATAATCTAGGATTCCCCAAGGATAAAAAAAATGCCATTTTGCTGAGTTGGTTTACTTACCCCCTTTGCCCTCTACTATCACCTCATCAGGAACAAATTTAGCATGCTGCAGAGATGTAGCTAATGATTTTAAGGACAAGCATATGCTTTGGATCAAATTAAATTGTTATCACTCAAATGTTACATTGCAGCAGTTGTATATAGCACATGGAAAAGCGATGCTCACTGGCTTATGTTTGAACTATGCATATTTTTGGATATGGTTTGTAGAACTTTGATGAGTATCAAGTTGCACCATGTGGGGGTTGTTGGTCATATTTCCCATGATTTGGATGACAAGATTCTAACATTTGGAGATGGTGTAGAGATATCCAAATTCATTAAGAACATTAATGCATACCTGTGGACAGTCCACCTGCCATGTTAACTTGCCAATGAGACTCAAAATGTAGCAAAAGCTGCAAGCCAGCATGCCGTAGCTTCTTGATTCGAGCCAACATCACTCCAACCATAAAGAAGACGCCAACTACATTTCCACCATGTTTCAAATATTAGCAATAGGAATCACAAAAGCTAAAATATTTTCCTTCACCCCAACTTCCAGGAACATCATACTGATTTTTATAGTCTAGTCTAGTCTAGTCGTGTAGGTAAGATGTAGCTGTAAGTCAGTGGGGGGAGTTCAAGTTTTAACGTGAAATAAATGTACAACAATAAATATCTATCTCAATTGAAGTAAGAGTTAATTAGTTGATACAGAGTTAGGAACTACTAGTTGTGGTACTAACTGGGAACTGTAAATGAAATAAGCAGATATACAGTATAAATGACAAGCAACAAGTAGTACCTAGTGTTCTTCGGGTGGTACTCCAGTTGCAGCTGCAGATGTTGCTAATATAATGCCGTAATATTTTTCCAGTTTTAGTGGGTTAAGTGAGGTCCCCTAGAAAATCGAGTTCATGTAGATTATACCAACATCGAATAGATATGTTAAATGTAATGCCATTGTTCAAATTTACCTGTAGTATCTTTGAATTTCTAAGATAAACGTTTGAGTGAAATCTCAGGCAATGGAACCCGCAACGGCTGTGAGAATCCATGAAGCAAAATTAGTACAAGGAAGTCCTGAATTTCTAGCTGAAGCAGAAACAAAAATTCCTTTCTGTGGTGCATAGAAAGAATCAATGGAGTTCACATAAACAAAGAGTAACCGTAATCCTGTATAATCATTCTCAGCACATAAAAATATACTCGATTTATTGCCAGTACATCAAACATCAATAAAATCACATCCCTGATAAGTTTTTTAAGTCTATAACTAGAAACATGTATTAACTAACAAAGAATAACCATAATATTCCTGCATAATCATTCTCAGTACATCAGTACATCAAATATACACTCAATTCATTTTATGTACATCAATAAAATAACATCTCTGACAACCTAATAAGTCTATAACTACAAAAATCGTCCTTGGATAATCCCACTCCGACAATTACCAAATAATCTAAACAATTTGCGTTCTCTAATCAAGACATCAACTATTCTTATAATGTTTCAATCGCCAAACTGAAATCCAACATGAAGCTCAATAACCAAATCCATTTCCAAACCAAACAGATCATTATATCGAACCAATTCACGGATCAACAACCAAACCCAAACATCCAACATCGGATCTGAACTACGAAACTGTAACTAATGCATCTAACCCAATAAGTCACTCTAATTTCAGAAAGAATCTACTAGATCAAACTATTATAAAATTTAAAATACTCGATCAGCTAAGAAAATATCAGAACCCTAGAGAAAAAAATAAAAAGGAGACTTAAATAAGAATCTCACCATTTTTTTGGGGTGTTAGAAATGATCAATCGAAGGAGATACAGAGGAGTCTTTTATTTAGAAACTGATCAATCGATCAAACACCTTGCAGGAATCTTCATCTCCAGAGCTCTTCTTCCAGAGGAAAACCGAGAGAGAAAATGAAGAAGAACCCAATTAGGGGGGAATTCCTTAATGCCCCACATTCCTTAATGACATTTCAATACAGCCCACTTTTATTAATAATATCAATATAATCCCATTTTGATAAAAAAACTTTTAATTTGTCAAATATAACCTTATAGGGAAAATTTCAAAATGCCCCCACTTTAACTATGGTTAGAGTTAGGGATATGTTTTGCTAGATAGCCAGGGATGCACAAGTACTATGCTTACTTGAGGGTCCATCTCGTCGCCAGTACTTGAAGCATACCAGAGAAAGTTTTGTTGCATCCGCATACCAACCTAAAGGAATCACAACAAAACGCACTTCAAACAAATGTAGCAGTCGAAATTATATTGATGCTTCTTCAAATTATAGGTGTAACTTACTCCTGTTTTAGAATTTAACACTCTCTTTAGTTGTCCAGTTTTTAATGAGAATGACATCTTTAAGTTCCCTGGTCCAACTTCGACCGTCTCATTCTGCGAATTAGACTTGCCCATATCCATTCGCCGCCGATGCCCAGTTTGTACTTCGGCTTTGTTAATGATGAAGTATGTATTCCATCCTAGAGGAGGCACTGACGCTAAAAATAAAAGCCAGTACTTGGGAGTTTCTTGCTTATTGAAAGATATTCCAAGATAAGCTTCGGTATAATTTCTTCTCAAATTCTTCGTGACCTTGTCCATCTCTACATACTGTGACTCAATTGTGTTTCCCTCAGAATCTTTTACGGAAAGATTTGGATCGTTTACCTAATATACATCAATGTCAGAGAATGAGAAGAATGTAAGCAAAAGAACAAAGAAAGTCATATGCACACACAAACATATACGATGATATACGCACAGGAATCCTGACGATGTCTGTACGACTCCATCCGAGAGCATTGTAAGCTACTACAACCTGATTAAAAAAGGATTCAAACCAAATTCATGAAAAGAATCCGTCAGAGTGGTTGTTGAACGTATGAAAGGATATGGATCATAGTACACGTACCAGGCTCTTCCCTTTCGGTATTTCTGCCTCAGTTGGTGGGCAGTAGCTTATATTTAGCAATGGACACTGTTATTCATTTAGCCAAAGAAAAAAAGACACCGAGTAAAGAACTGTGAGTTACTTACTGAATCATGTTTGAGTAGGATTCTAACAAAAATGCAAAGCTGCATTACATTTCTCTGAAATGAATGCGTAAAGATCATTAGTCTTCTTACCTGGGAAAATGTTACATCAGGAGTTGCACGTTGTTCGTCTGAACTTATAAGGCATGACAGAGCTAAGTTTGTCACAGCTTGTGCCTACACAAGAAATCAATCACAATCCGAAGAACAATTGTTGTAACAGAAATTGACAATGACAAGAAATGGATAAGAAGAGTTTAGATTTGGCCAGCCTCAGAAGAACCAAGAGAAAGTCGTTTCGTATAATCATCGTTCACATGTTGTTTCGCAGTGCCAGTAATAGCATCATGGTGTTGTGCAATTCCTAAAGCATCACCTAAACTGTATGGAATATTTCTCCATCGCATCCGCACAAAATTTCACATTCGCACAAATATTTGCACAAATTTTGACTCAATAGCAGTCTCTGATCATGAAAACCCTAAAAAAAATCATAAAAAAACCTTAAAAACCAACCTTTAATAAATCCCGAGATTATTAGGGCTTCAATACTGTTCTTGGTGAGTGAATCGAAAGGAAACGGACGAAAGGGTTTCTCTCCTTAGGGTTTCTTATCTGGTTTTAGTACTTGTTATTGGCGGGTGTAGTTTGCATGCTCACGTACTGACTGTCATTATTGTTAATGAGATTACAAACGGATCCCTTAATACCCTAACCTAACCATAGTTAAGAAATTGGTCAAAGTCAAGTCCACATTTATTTTGACCAATTTCAATAAGGCTATACTCGACAAATTAAAAGTTTTTTTACCAAAGTGGAATTATATTGATATTATTAATAAAAATGGGACTGTATTGAAATGTCATTAAGGAATGTGGGGTATTAAGGAATTCCCCCAATTAGGATGGGTTCCACTACCATATATACTAAGGGTTTTTTGGGTATTTTTGAAAAATCAATTCATCAATATACGTGTGGCTGGACCTGTGGATAAAAATTTGGATCCAAAATTTGAACTTTCATAAAAAAAGACCTCTGGTTAACTGTTCTTCGTGGATGGACCTGCCACTAATCAGGAAAATTGTACCTATCCAGGATGAAAAAATTCAAAATCAGAATGTTATAATCCGAACGAGGCTTAAACTAACTAACAGGAATATGAACAGAATTAAAAATGAGCATACTTAGTATATGAAACCAAAATTCACTAAAGAGAAACCATTTCTTTTTTTCGTTTACAACAGAAACAAAATTGTACACTTTGTTTTCATTATTTGAAAACCAATGTTATAAAAACAAGAAATCATCTAAAAAACTGACGAAAAACAAGCATTTTTCTGGAAAACAACAGTAACTGTGATCTTTGTTTTGAATACTGATTGATACATGATATACTAACTTGGGAATTATTGATAGAATCTGATAGTTTCAAAGATGATTAACAAGCTCTTACGGAAAACATGCTGCCTTTAGAAGTAATCCGATTGAGTGTACTGCTCATTGTCATCACTCTAATTGTGCAGAAGAACTGGTTAGTGGTTTCCCACGCCCCATAGTGAAACCCCGTGTACATCCGGCATCCTTGGTCCTCGTGGTGCCTGCTTATTGGTATTAATTAATGCTTCACACTGGACTAAGCAGCTTGATTGTAGGGATGAAGCAATTAGACCACGACCGGAATGATTCTGAGAACGTCCCCGATTTTTTCCACGGCCTCGAGCCCACCCTTTCTTTGATCCAGTTATCGTCAATCTAGCAATTATAAATAATCATGCTTCAAAATCTCTACCGTTTTGGAATGTTTTAAATAACAGGAATAATGTTCTTTGATAGGATTATTATATAGGATCTCAAAAATGGTCTCCTTAATATTGGTCACCAAACTGGTGAAGATTCCATAGAATGCACCACTTACATTGCTTTCAGTCTGTATAGTTCCACGTTATTAGGCTGCGACGATTCATCCGCTGATACAGGGGATGCAGTCGCATCTTCCGAGATACCTTCAAAATGGTCATAGACCTTGATCTTCATAACAGATCTTGGCTGGACATTACAAACATAAACATGAACACAAAAACGTAATAGAACACCTGACATTCGTAGGGAATAGGAAAACTGAATGGCTACAAGTTAAATTCCATACCGAACGTCTAAGCAGTAATCTCACGCGGAGGCCTTTTCTCCAGTTCCTTTCATCATTTAACT
The DNA here is from genome assembly GCA_023531435.1 of Papaver californicum. NCBI lineage: Eukaryota > Viridiplantae > Streptophyta > Magnoliopsida > Ranunculales > Papaveraceae > Papaver > Papaver californicum. The sequence continues at coordinate 12,295,221 of JAJJMC010030977.1, read as the reverse complement.
TTTCAACCTGATCAAATTGAAGACTAATTAACAGCAAAACAAAGAAAATACACGAATAATTAAAGATGAGAATTGAACTTAGTTTTTAAAGAAAATACTGCTTTCTCTGCTTGGACGACAGTTTCGTATTCCACTAAAGCGTGGAGCTTGAAAGCCAATAAAACACGGTTGTATGAGAAACAATGAATAAGAGATAATGTTCTAAGATATAATATCACGGCTGAAAAAAAGATGAGTAAAATATGTGTGAGCTAACTACCTTGTTACTAATAAGTATATCTCCTTTAGGACGAGAAACATTGGATTCCTGCGGATGGCATATCCGAACAGTCTTCACACTGTCCATTATATTGAGATGAAAAAGTTAGGATTTTGGTATTGGAATTGTGGTAAGTAAACATCGTGTATAGGTTGTTAGAGATAAAAATGAATTTGTTAAAATTAAAATAGTCTTGATGGGATTGGATCTTAGGATCAAAGAGTCACTAGTCATTGAATTGGGTGGAAATAACAATTTCATTTTCACTCTTTAGTGAATGAAGAACCTTTGGTTAGTCCCATATTGGACAAACCAAAGGATGAGTGCTCTCTTTATTACCACAAAATTGGCAACTAAGGGAGGGCCCTTAGGGTTTAGATACCTTTGTGATAGGGGGAGGAATAAGGCAATGGGTGTGTGTTTTGCGCGTGCTCGGCGTGTGCCCCATCAATACTCAACGGTTTTATTTTTTAATTCCTATAATAAATATATTTTACCGTTTTATTATTATTGGTAATTATTTCGAATTAATAATAAATTTTTTTTAAATTAATTACCATTTAATTCGACCTCACCCCTCTTCTCCTATAAAAGCTAAAGAAATTCTCATTTGCAAATTACACCAGTAGCAGCCACTGTCCTGACTACTTTTCCCCTTTTCTCGTTTTGATGTGCGCACTGTGTGTTTAAAATTTCTTTATCTTTTCTATTCTATTCGCTGTTAAGGTCATAGAGGGTCAATAAAGTTGTGCTAACTGAGTTGATAGCGGGCAGTTCTATCCTGGACATGATTTATCAGTGGGGGTATAGCATCACTCATAATTGAGGTGTACCCGACAAATATCGTGTTAAGGACAATTTGCTGAGCAGGTGGCTCAGTCCAATTGTGTGATTCAAATTATCAGAGTGGTTCTGTTTTTCCTAACGTTAACAAAATTTCAAGTTTCTGTTTAGTTTGTTCATTGTTACAGATTGCGACAACATAGGTTTCAAGGCCATCCAACCTTCCAACCACGCCGAAGAATTTTTCAAGATTTTGATGAGTGTAATAAGAATAGGTAATTCAGAGCATACTTTTTTAGTTACTAGTCCAAGTATAAAATGAAAAGTTAGACAACAACTTACAAGTTTGGAGGATGTTCGAAGTGCTTGGATGAGCAGATGACTGTTACTAACGAGAGACTTAATCTTCTTTGAAGATGCAATAACAGATAAAACGGAACTGTGTTGAAAATATCAATGTGAAGCACATGAATTCTTTTGGTTTATGATGATTAATTCTTTCATCAATATCTTGCTAGATAAAACTTTAAATTGGAATATAATTTCTTACTGTAACCTTCAGGATCTTTACTAATATGTTTCATCAAGGTATCACTAGCAAATAGACTCATGTCACTGAACTGGTACGCCACCTGTTACATAACATTCCACATTTAAATAGGACATGGAAAGTAAGGTATGCATATTGTTGGGAAATAAAAGGAGGACGACACGTGTAAAACGATTAAAGAAGGAGTCAGTGGTACTAAGAAGAACGAGAAGCACACAATCAAAGCCGTATGAAAGGATCGAAAAAGGACAGATGTGAAAGACTGAGTAAATCCCTGCATGTTTGATACATAAGATCGGGAAAGTAGTATCACACTGATCGAAACAGATAGCACTAAATACTTATTGAACGGGAAAGTAGGAGTAATGATGAACGTGGAACGGGAAAGTAAGAGTAATAATGACTCTGGAACGGGAAAGTAAAGGCAATAATTACTTTTATTTACTTTAACCACATGGTTGACACATGTGATCGGGACAAAGATGATTCTCAAAGAATGAAGAGTACGTGTTAATCATACAAGGTAACGAACCAAAAAGTAAAGAGCATGACCTGTCAACCATACAATCATCCCGATCCAAAGATAATAAGGAGAACGAAAGAAGGTATCGGGACAAGAGGGACCCATTAGATAATCTATAAACAGAAGAGAGCATTCAACAGAGAAGGGGTCGGAAAATTAAAAGAAGAATAAGCTAAGGAAGAGTAATCAGAGAAGAAGGAAAAAGATCATTAGGTATGTATTCATTGTGTAAGATACTATTTAAAAGTTTCACTATCATGATTCATCTTCTATACTTAAAAGATTATGAATTTGAGACTGTAATTTGATCAAATATTTGATTTGTAAATAAATGGTTAATTGAGACCCTTCTCATTAATTGATTTTAAAGAGGATTCTGTGTATCAAAATGTTAGTTAAAATCTTTCTATTTACTGTTTTTCATCAAATCATTGGTTGTTGATGTCAATGGGAATTTTGGCATAAACAATTTGGCGCTAGAAAACAGGGACTGGGTTAAAGGATTTATCCTACCTGTTCTTGAAAAATGGATTTTTCTGTTATATATGTATTTCAAAAGTAAAGAAATTTGATATAAAGAATTTGATAGTTCTATGCAATATTCTGGCTTAATTTAACCTTAGCTAACAAGTGATTTCTTTTGCATAATAACCTTTATGTGATATACAAAAGGGAAATTGTATGTCATTGAAAAGAAAAAGCTTTAAGTTTAAACGGATCTGTTTAAATGTTTGATTTCCTTTTATATGCATTTTAAAAGATTCATGGTAAATGATACAAATTATTTTACTAAAAGTATAGATAGATTTTTAGAAGTTCTGAAAACTAGTGTCTGTCACTTTCTTTATTAAATAATCTGTTAAGAAATTATATGGCTAACTTTTAAAAGATCATTAGAATTCAAGGGAAAAAAAGAAATAATCAAGAAACAAAGAATCCAAAATAAATATGTCTCAAGAAGCAGGCTCTGGAAATCAAGACAGTAACGACAGACAAAGTTACAGACAAAGGGAAGAAGAGAGTGAGCCAGAACAACAACAGAGTGATGTAGGAAATCATACACCTATTCATGAATTAACACCAAATACCATTATTCAAAATCAATCGTCACATCATGAGAATTCACGAAATAAAGTAAATCATCTTCAAAATCTGATGGAAGAAATGAATGAAATAAGAAGAGAACAAAGGGCAGTCATATTCGAATCGAATTATTAACCATAGAAAATCAATCTTTGAAAAATGCGATTCAACGTGAGGAAAGACAAGCTGCAACAGGGTCACGAAGTCAAGAAGCAATTTCTGGAAGGCGTGCACCCTGAAATAAAAAGGAAAGTCAAGATCAGAGAATGGTGTTAGCAGGATCATCATCACGGGCTAGGAGGCAACGGGAAAATCAAGAAATTCAACGTGCACAATTGCAAAAATGTATTGAAGCTATGGAGCAACTGAAAGAAGAGATAAAAGGATTAAAAAATAAAGAAGGAGGAAGAATTGAAGAGGTGCTGAAAGAAGCCAAACGGACACCGCTGGCTCAACAGTTGACATATGTTCCATTTCCAAGAGAATACAGTATCCCTGTATTTGAATGTTATGATGGTACGAAGGACCCGACCTCACACTTAAAATATTATAATCGAGTGATGTCACGATGGGACGGACACGAAACAATAATGTGTCGATGCTTCCCATCAAGTTTGAAAGGTTCAGCATTATTATGGTATGACAGATTGCCAGAAAGTTCCATTCAATGTTATTTACAATTAGTGAGGAAATTTCTCGAGGCATACAACAACGAGCCCGTTGATTCGGGAGTGGACAGATTATATTCCCTTACATCATGGCCAGAAGAGACGATTCGGTCATATACGGCCCGGTGGCATACAATTTGTCAAGCAATTGGAGATGTAGATTCAAGTACAGCGATCAATCATTATAAGTGTGGAATCGCTGATCGGAGATGTCAACTTTTTACTGAAATTCATCGTAGCAATCCCAAAACTGAGGGACAGCTCAGGGAAATAATAGAAACATGTGCAAGACTGCAAGATGTACAAGAACAAAGTCCGAGAAGTAATTCACGAAATCAAAGAAACATAAAAAGGACAAATTCAATCGAAGTATCATCAGAACAAAAAAAAAATCCCTCATAAATCTGAACCAAGGGAATCAAAGCGCCCACGACAAGGGGATGATAACAAAAAATTTGTTCAGCGATTTCAAGAAAGAGTGTTCACAAAACTCAATATATCATATTCTGAATTATTCGAAATCATAAAAAATAAACCAGATTTTCAGTGGCCACCATCAAAAGGCAATCATCCTGAGTTCACACAACGTTCGAAAGATTATTGTGAGTACCACTGTTATAAAAGGCACACAACAGATAATTGCAGGAATTTTATTATACTGGTAAAAAAAATGATTGATGCAGGAGAGTTGAAAGAATTTATTCAAAGGCCCGAACCAATAGCAAGACCAGACAAAGGCAAGGCAGTGCATATCCCGTATAACGAACACACCATTAATATGATATCATTTTCAGAAGAAAGAGATACAGATATGAACGCTGCAATCAATAAAAAGTTATGCAAGAGGATTCAGGACCATGAAATTTTTAAAGTATCAGGAAGGATAACGGAAGCTTGGGAAGACTGGATGGCATCCCCTTTAACTTTCTCAGCACAGGAAGTAAATCAAGAAATTGAGATTCATAATGATCCTTTGGTTCTTACATTGCTTATGTCAGGATGGAACGTTAGAAAAATTCTTTTGGATGGGGGTAGTTCTTTAAATGTGTTGTTTCGTGATACATTTTGCAAAATGGGACTAAAAAAAGATCAGTTAATCCCGTCCCGATATGTTATTTATGGGTTCAATGGAATGGCTTCGAGACCCGAATGAGATATTGATTTGCAAGTATCTGCTGGACCAATTAACATCTTGACAAGATGCAGCGTAGTAGATGCTCCATCCCCGTACAATGCAATAATCGGGAGACGATGGGTACACCAGCTGAAAGGTGTAATTTCAACTTATCATCAATATTTGCGGTTTCCAACACCGCAAGGAGAAATGGAGATCAAGGGAGATCAAGATGATGCGAAGTTTTGTATAATAGCAGAGGTAAGAATGCATGAAGAACGGGAACAACAACAGCGGGAAAGGAAGAAAGACCGTAAAATCAAAGCAAAGGAAGAGGAGATAAATCAATACTTGAAAAGAAACATCGAACAAAAAGAAACAAATGAATTAGGAGAAAGCAGTAAGAATCAAGAAAATTCAACAAATCAGCAGTTCGAAGGATCCTCATAGCAATTAAACGGAACTCCAACTTCGATCGGGAATCCTAAACCAATTTTTACTTCTGTAGAAGAAACTAAAGTTATAAATATTGGAACTTCAGAATGGCCTAAACAAGTGCGAATTGGAATATGGATGAAAGAAGACATGGAGCAAAGTTTAATCAAGCTACTACGTGATTTTGTAGATATATTTGCATGGAAGATGGAAGACATGCCCGGGATAGATCCAAATATTGTACAACATGAATTACAAATACGTCCCGATGCTATACCATTTCGACAACGAATACGAAAGGTTGCACCGGAGTATCACGATCCAGTAGAAAAAGAATTAGCAAAGCTTTTAAATGCAGGATTCATTCGTGAAGTACGATATCCAACGTGGATTTCTAATATGGTGATCGTTCCAAAAAAGAACGGTGGAATAAGAATCTGTATAGACTTCACCAACTTAAATAAGGCATGTCTGAAAGATAGTTATCCACTTCCCAACATTGATCAGTTGGTAGATGTTGTAGAAGGCCATGAGGCATTATCTTTTATGGATGGTCAGTCGGGATACAACCAGATTGCACTTGCAGAAGCTGATCAAGAACATACAACATTCTTCACTCCACGGGGGTTGTATTGCTATACCAGGATGCCGTTTGGATTACGAAACGCAGGAGCAACATATCAGCGACTGGTTGATGCAATATTCAAACCTTGGATCAGACAAATACTAGAAGTTTATCTGGATGATATGTTGGTAAAAAGCAAATTATCTATCAATCATCTACAAGACTTCACTGAAGTTTTTGGTGCATTACGAAAATACAAGATGAAAGTTAATCCGGAGAAGTGTATTTTTGGTGTTACTTCGAGACGTTTTTTGGATTACTTGGTTACCAAAAATGGAATTGAAGTTGATCCAGCAAAGATTCAAGCAATAACAGACATGCCATCACCCAACAACATTAAAAGTGTACAGAAATTAAATGGATGCTTGGTTGCTTTAAGCAGATTTATTGCCAGATCATCAGAACGGTACAAACCCTTTTTTGATATACTCAAGAAGAAATATAAATTTGATTGGAACGATCGATGTGAACAAGCTTTCTAGAACATAAAAATACATCTGGCTACATTGCCAGCATTACAGAAACCGGAACCTGAAGAAATATTAACGTTGTACATAGCGGCAACGGAAGATGCAATCAGCGCAGTGATGGTACGTACTAATGAGAAAATAGAAAAACCAATATATTATATCAGCAAAACCCTTAATTCAGCAGAAAGAAATTACACTAAAATCGAACAACTCATTTTATCATTAGTCTTTGCCACTCAGAAGTTACGTACTTATTTTCTCACACATTATGTTCGTTTCCCGAGCAAGGCACCGTTACAATCAGTATTAAAGAATACAGGAAAAGTAGGAAGGATCGCAAAATGGAACGCCCAGATAGAAAAATTCAACATCATTTATGAGTTGCAAACTGCACAAAAATCTCAAGTTTTAGCTGACTTCCTTGCGTATTTCCCGATTGAAGAAGAATATGAAATTCAAGGTTCGATAGGTGGAAAAAAAAAGAAATTAACTTATTTAAAACTTTTTTACTAAAATTTTCATCACATTAATAATTCATTTTGTATCTATGTTAAAGGATTACCAGGATGCGAGGAAGAGGACCCACAAGATATTTTGAACTCAACAAATTCTCAAAGGTGGGAAGTCTTTGTTGATGGGTCCCGAAATAAGGAAGGAGCAGGAATTGGCATTGTGATTACTGCACCAATGGGAGGACGAATGACACATTCATTCCGTCTTGAGTTTGACGAACATACAAACAACATAGTAGAATATGAAGCTGTGGTTCATGCTCTAAAACTCATCATCGAGCTAGGAATCATCAATGTTCGACTCACAAGTGATTCACAGTTGGTAATTCGACAAGTCGAATTAAAATATCAAACACTTGATGAAGATTTAGTACAATATAAAAACCTTGTTCAAATCTTAGCAAATCAAATCCCAAACATTATTTTTCGGCATCTGTCCCGAGACAAAAATCAACATGCTGATGCACCGGCATTCATTTCCTCCATGGTAAACGATCCTAATATCATAGCAATAAAAGTCGGAAGAATATATGAACCATCTATCCAGATAAAAGCACTTCATAACATAGAAGGAGATGTGATAGAAGAAATTAATGATCCTGCAATACAAAATGCCCCATCTATGCCTCAACAAGTAGATGATCAACCAAGTGAACCAGATTGGAGGATTCCGATTCATCAATATCTACAAAATAAAATATTGGCTTAATTCTAAAGAAGCAAGAAAAATTCAACTCAAATCGGATAATTACCAGCTTCGGGATGGAATTTTGTATCGTAAATCATTCCTCGGGCCATTATTCCGATGCTTATCACAAAAGGAAGGAATACGGATACTCAAAGAAATACATTATGGAGATGCGGGAAACCACAGTGGAAGGGGTTCACTCGCATTAAAAGCTAAAACCCAAGGTTATTATTGGATATTCATGCTTAAGGACTCAGAAAACATGGTACGAAGGTGTGAAGAATGTCAACGATTCGCAAAGAAAATCAAAGCACCTACCACAGAGCTTAATTCTATATTCAGTCCTTGGTCATTTACGAAATGGGGGGTAGATATTGTTGGTCCGTTAGTTGAGGGGACCAAAAAGAGAAAATATTTAATAGTGGCCACCGATTATTTTACCAAGTGGGTAGAAGCAAAAGCATTAGCTCGGATCAGAGACACCGATGTATTCACATTTTTATTTGAAAATATCATCTGCAGATTTGGGATTCCAGCAGCCTTAGTTTCTGATAATGGACAACAATTTCAAGGAAAGAACATTGATATGCTATTTGAAGCATATAACATTCAGAAACACAAATCCACACCATTTTATCCCCAAAGTAATGGACAAGCTGAATCCACAAATAAAACAATTGCACCAAATTTGAAGAAAACATTGGACGGACATTATAAACAATGGTGTGAACAATTGCATAATACATTATGGGCGTATCGTACCACAAGAAAAGAGTCCACTGGAGAGTCACCATTCCTTCTTACCTACGGGACAGAAGCAGTTATACCAACATAAGTCATTCTACCTACAACTAGAACAGAAGCATGGGAGAAAAATCTAAATTCAGATTTAATGTTACAAAAGTTAGATGATTTAGAAGAAAAAAGAGAAGTGGCACTCCTGAAAATGAAAAATTAGCAAAGAAAGTTGGCACGCAATTACCACAAAAAGGTCAAGTCACGAAACTTTGTCCAAGGACAATATGTTTTACGAAAAATCACAGAATACCATCGGGACAAAAGTGCAGGGAAATTCGCACCAACTTGGGATGGTCCGTACATAATACAAGCATCATCGGGACAAGGATCATACTATCTTCTTAATATGCAAGGAGAAATCCTACAACATCCATGGAACGCACAATATTTAAAACTCTATTATCCATGATTAACAATACAGCTATGGTGGCCAATACAGGTATACAAATTTTTATTCAATACTTTATCTGATGATAACATTTTTTATGAAGTCATACGTAAAATAGCATTCAATTCCAGGAACACCTCATTCTGGAAAACGCTACGATTGGCGACATAATAAAAACTCAATTACTCCAGGAACACCTTATTCTGGAAAACGCTACGATTGGCGACATAATCAAAATTCAATTACTCCAGGAACACCTTATTCTGGAAAACGCTACGATTGGCGACATAATCAAAATTCAAATCCAGGAACACCATATTCTGGAAAACGCTTCGATTGGCGACACAATTATATCCAATTACTCCAGGAACATCATATTCTGGAAAGCGCTTACGATTAGCGATACAATCGTAATATCAACAAAGAGGTAAATGTCCTTATAGAATTTTAATAATTAATAAATTCTAATAAATAAGGAATACCTAATTTATGGTTATCATTTTCAGAGTACGTTCGGGACCAACCCTGTATCTTACCCCTGGCCCGGGTTTGTTTCGTATGTGTGGGATCTCGAATTATATGTTTTGAAGTATATATACTTCGATCCATTGTACTCATAAAACAATATGATTAACCTAAAGATTTCGTAAATGTCATCTCTTATGCAGGGACAATATTAAAAGCATATCCAAGCACAATAGAAGAAAATCACTAAATGATGTTTCCAACTACCGTATGTCAAAATTCAAAATACAAAAGGATCGGGATACAAGAAAAGAATATCAAAAGATGAAGCTATGAGCATTAGAGCAAAGAACAAGTACAACTAGGCTTCGGATATTGGTGCATCGGGACGGTTGAGAAGGAACTACCGGGACGGTAGCGCGACCATTCAAAACAGAAGGATCGGCTTGAGCACGATCCAAGGCAGCATTAAATGACATTGCAATTTTTGCCTTGGCATCTTGTCTCACCCAGATTATATAAGCATGCCTGTAATCAATTTCTGATTGAAGATCTTTAATTTTTTTGCTGATATTTTTCTAGTTGATCTTTTTCAGCATTTAATTCCTTTAATAGCTCCTCAGATTTTGATTGCACTTTTATAATTTCATGTTCACGAGCTTCGCGTTTCGAAATTTCAGCATTCAAATGAGATTGCAAATCCCGAAGCTTTATTACACTCAGAGCTACGTTCTTTTCCGAAGTCTTCAACTCTTCAGTAATATTTGTTATTGTGTTATTTGCAACATTGAGTTCAGCTCCTGCTATTGTTGCTCGTGCGTTAGCTTCGTTGACCTTCTTTTCTAGCCCTGAAAACCAGAATAAGTATCAGATAAACCATATAATACCCTCAACAAAACAAGCACATAACTCAAGCATATACCTCTAGCTACAGACTTAAACTCTGCTTCTTTAAGGGTTAAAGTTTTCAGAGCTTCATGATATTTTGATTCAACTCTATTACGTCTCCAAGTATTCAACTCAATACTATCGGACAACTGTGCTAATTTCCCTTTAACCAATTCCATTTCCATATTGACTTCTCTTGCATGATTGTTCAACTGAGTCATCCTACGCTGGAACCTAAACAGGGATTCCAAATCTCCCACTAATCCCATAAATGAATTTCAAAACTTCAAAATAAAAAAAAAAAAAAATGGTACGAACCTATAGAGGTACGAACCCAAAATAAGTACGAACTAAGGGGCAAGGAACGAACCTTGATTCTGACTTTGAAGCCTTTGATTTTGATCCTCAAAAATTTGAAGTTGTTGCTATTGCTGTTGTTGTTGTTGTTGTTCTTGTTGTTGCTGTTGCTGTTGTTGAAGTTGTTGTTGAAGATAGTTGTTTTGCTGCTTGAGATTTTCAATTTCTTGCTGCAAATCATCATTTCCGCGCTTCACCCTCGCTGCTTCGTTCTTGAACATCAGCTCCATCATTGTGGCCCGAGCTTTATAAAACTTGTACGCAACGAACAAACAACCGGTACCATATTTAAGCTGAGAAAGAGCTTGTTGTGGAAAAGAATATGATGGACCTTCTGCAATAGTCAGAACTTCATTTAAAGAAGAAGGAAGATTAAGTGGGAACGATTGATCGTAACACTCGCTTTCGAACCAAGCGTCCCGAGCATCCCCCAGTGGAACAACACCAAAAGAAGTCCGCAGCCTAGCCATTGAAGAACTATCAGATTTCAATGGATCGTGACATGCGGAAGTATTCAGAAATCCTTTAGAAAGAAACCACTGGAAAGCTTCATCTTCATCACCAGCAAGAGTGATTCCTTCATTCACTTCAGAGAAGGACCTTTGAGTAGAAGGTTCAGCGTCAGGCATGTCAACATTGGCTCTATCAGCATTAGTGGCAGAATGAACCAATGTCCTGATGGGTGCATTTGATTCATGAATGAATCCAGAAGCATTTTCATCCACAAGGAGGCTCGGGACATTAGGGACATCTGTAACTGAAGTACTAGGAGCTATGTTTTCAACATTCGCTTCTTCAGAAACTTCATTTTTCTTTTCTTCTACAACAACATTTTCTTTTCCAGTATTTTCTTCAACGGTAACAGCTTCATTCACTTCCTCAATATTTTTTCTTCTTCAACAACAATATCATCTGCTTCTTCTTGAGGTAATCCAATAAAAACTGTCATTGTACCACTACTTGAAGCGATTGGCTCTATGTCAAAGGTATAAGGAAGGGGACAAAGGGAATCATAAAGGCCGGTAGGAGCAGCAGTAGTAGGAACAGCTTCAGAAATAGATTGAGCTATTGAAGGCTGGTCCGAAGAAATAATTGGCTCCCCCACGCTAACAAGAACAACATTGATGATGACGTGTTGTCCCGAAACTTCTGCTTGGACCGAACCTTCAACGTCCTGTCCCGCAGCTACGATAAGAGCGGAACTGTTATTCCCTTCAACAAAGCAATCTCTAATCTCCCCTTCTTCTACTTCAGAAGGGTACAACGGTCTTCTTGGTTTCTTTTTCTTCTTCTCAGGGAAAACCAATTTTCGTTTCCCCTTACCTTCAATAACTTCTTCCTCAACTCTTTGCCTACCTTCAATGATCTGAATACCAAGGCTTGGGCGAGGAGGAGGAACATCGGTTTGAAGTTCAGAATCGGGTTCAACCTGAAGCACAAACATTTGTCCCGTAAGAAAAAATTCAATGGTAGTTCGGGACAATATTGAAATAAAGAATAATACGAACCTTATAATCAAACTTGAAGTCATCAAAATTTAACCGCTAAGGACAATAGCTTGGAAAACGTCTACGAAGTCTTTGAATTTCATCTTTGGAGATGTTACCAAAAACCCAAGGACCTTCAATTATAATTGGAGTGCGATACCACTTACAATCATGATCTTGACGAATTCTTTCTTTTGTGGGAAAATCAATTTTGGTATGTGGAATAAACTTGATTTTTGGATCGTCAACCTCATGTAATAAGGGAAATCCCGAAAGACACTTGCGAACAGGGTTAACGTTCCACTTCACAAAATTCCTGTTACTAATACAATCTCCGTATGTAGTATGAAAATTTTCAACGGTATAACTGTCACCTTCTGTAAAATCTGGAACAAAGCAAGAAAGATTAGTTCGCCCTTCACTTCGGAGGCTACACTCATCAAGGATACGCCACCAATTTCCATTGTATTGAGTAATGGATCGAGCTAGTCCATGAGGAGAATCACCACAAGTTGCAAGAACTTCGAATTGGAAAGGATTTTCTTCTTCATATAATGGGAGGCGAAGTCCGGCCTCTAAAGCACCAGCAGAAATTAGTAAACTATGGGGAGAATAGTTAAAGCTTTGAATCGCTCCTAAAGTTAGTACGTCATTATTTTTGTCATAGAATGAGACTTTAAATTCCTCAATAGCAAGTCTTCTCTTAAAATCTTTAATATTCATCGACCGATAACTATAAGTGGCATGAGCCCGTTTATTTCTGGGGGCGGGATTAGCGGTTATAGAAGCATCAGGAGATGGGTTACGAACAGACCGAGATACAACATATCTAGTAGAAGGAACTCTTGAAGATCTTCCGGTTTCTTGGTGATCACCAGCAGCATTGGGATTTCTGGAAGACATAATGTTTTATCTGAATTTTTTTTTTCAAAGGATCAATGTGTGAAGGAATCATCATAGATCATAAAGAAACAATCATAAAAATTAAAAACAATTATCAGTTCAATCATATCTGTTAAAAGCTAATCATGGTTAAATATTAAAGTAAGATACTGGAGGTTAAAATCCTCAACATACCTGGAGAAAGAAGATAAACAATTACTTGATCAAAGGTAAAATAAATGCGGTTGATGCTAAAAGCTCCTGAACAGTTGGGAGAACGAAAGTATTTGAAAATTTCAAGGAAGATAAAGAGCAGCAACTTTAAGAGGTAAAGACAGAAGTGGAAAAGACTGCATCGTATTTAAAGAAAAGAATAGAAACCGTCACAATTTAAAAAGGTGTTAATCAAGGCAAAGATTTGATTTCCTCGAAAAAAGGTAACTGACACAAACGTGATAATAAGAAGTTATTGCCTGCGAAAAGTTTGCATAACGTGTGAAAAGAAGTAATGGTAAAGCGGAAGGTAATAATTGTTCTTCTACTTTTTTCAAATCCTTGGATCGACCGTTAAAAGTTTTTGAAAAAGGAAGAAGAAGGGGGCAAGTTGTTGGGAAATAAAAGGAGGACGACACGTGTAAGACGATTAAAGAAGGAGTCAGTGGTACTAAGAAGAACGAGAAGCACACAATCAAAGCCGTATGAAAGGATCGAAAAAGGACAAATGTGAAAGACTGAGTAAATCCCTGCATGTTTGACACATAAGATCGGGAAAGTAGTATCACACTGATCGAAACAGATAGCATTAAATGCTTATTGAACGGGAAAGTAGGAGTAATGATGAACGTGGAACGGGAAAGTAAGAGTAATAATGACTCTGGAACGGGAAAGTAAAGGCAATAATTACTTTTATTTACTTTAACCACATGGTTGACACATGTGATCGGGACAAAGATGATTCTCAAAGAACGAAGAGTACGTGTTAATCATACAAGGTAACAGACCAAAAGTAAAGAGCATGACCTGTCAACCATACAATCATCCCGATCCAAAGATAATAAGGAGAACGAAAGAAGGTATCGGGACAAGAGGGACCCATTAGATAATCTATAAATAGAAGCGAGCATTCAACAGAGAAGGGGTCGGAAAATTAAAAGAAGAATAGGCTAAGGAAGAGTAATCAGAGAAGAAGGAAAAAGATCATTAGGTATGTATTCATTGTGTAAGATACTATTTAAAAGTTTCACTATCATGATTCATCTTCTATACTTAAAAGATTATGAATTTGAGACTGTAATTTGATCAAATATTTGATTTGTAAATAAATGGTTAATTGAAACCTTTCTCATTAATTGATTTTAAAGAGGATTCTGTGTATCAAAATATTAGTTAAAATCTTTCTATTTACTGTTTTTCATCGAATCATTGGTTATTGATGTCAATGTTGGCATAAACACATATAATGCACACTAAACCAAATGACGTTTCAGAAGGATATTATCATATTATATGTACTATCGAAGTATTCAATACTAGAAATCCATAGATTACACCATATATCAAGTACATACAAAGTACCACCAAGAAAATCAACGGTATATGGTTTTCGGGACCTCAGCGTGGAAAAGATTCAATACAAGCAATGATCATCAGTTTCTTTCTTGAAGAAGGAAAATGTTAAGTTGTATATGTCCCTAACTACTCGTGTTTGTTTCAAGTAAATTTACAGGCTAGCAGCATGATCCTTCAATCTGACCTCGAATTCTTCATTAAGTTGAGAGCCGATATATGTAGGCAAAGAAGATCTAGTATTACAATTGTTGTGAGATTATAGTTTGAGTAAATTCAATCTATGAGCGCATACAACTTCGCTTTCAACAGAAATTCATCAAGAATACAGGATGTAGGAGGATCTAAGAACCCCTAAAAATGACATTATGGTATTGACCATGAAACAATACAAATTCAACAACAAACATGTAATCCAAGAAACCAAAAACAAGAAATACACATGAAATAGACATGCATGCATACCTGTTTAATGATCTTATGTCGAATATCCTCAGTGACGAAATTCTTCGAATGCCTTTGTCCTAAGTTAGAGTTAGAATTAGAATTAGGAATCAACTGAATTGTTTCTTGATCTGCAACATAATACCAATCAGATCCATTACTAGTAGAACCAAGAAAATGAATACATGGATAAATATATCCAGATATTGGCATTTGGGTTTGTTGTTTTGGTGGTTGTGGCTGTGTTCTTGGAACAAATTCAGGTGCATGCACATTGAATTTAAAATTATTCATCTCCATTTTTGTTGTTGTTTCATTTTTATTTTCTTCTTGTATTTCAGAAGACATATCTCTGTTTATGGTAAATTGGTTCTAAAAATTATACAATTTGTGTTTCTTTGTTTCTGTAATGGTGGTGATGGTGATGATGATCAAGATTCAAAGAGTGTTGTTTTTGATTGTGTAACAAACTTTCTAAATCCACATTTCCCGCCTGAAGGACATCATTTCTTCTCACTCTCTGCTTTTCACTACACTTGCCCGTTCTATGTGGTGGGGTTTGACCCGAATTTCTTAAGATTTTGCTAAGGGTTTTTTCGTTATTTTTGTTAGATCATTGGTCCAAGAAATTACAATAATTTTCCGATGGACGGGCTTTTAGCAAGATTTTTTTCTTTTTTTTCTTTTTTCTTTTCGATGAGAAAGAAATTCAAGTGCCATGCCCATTGCATTAGGCTTGTTTGCATGGTGCGGTCTATAGTTTATTTGGATATCAGAAATAGAAATGCTTTAAAAATAGAAGTCAGTTCCATAGAAAATTAATTTTTTTATATTTTTAGAAATTATTTAGAGATTGTATAATCAACTAATTTCTGATATCTTTACTTCTAAAAGTTGAAAAGCAACCTTTTAAGTGTTATCCAAATATGTTATAATTGTCCAACTAAATTACAGGGATGGAAAATCCCTAAGGAGAAAAGTGAAGACCGTAGGAACAAAATTTTACCACATCCAAAGTGACGGTGGCAAGGAAAGACGGGGTGTTTTAAAAAGTATTTTCCATTATTTAAAATAAATATATTTAAATTAGAAAATATATTACTTTTGTCCAATTATTTTTGCCCTCTATATTAATTTTCATCATTACTTTATAACATTTTTTTTCATTAAACTCTTAGATATATTTTTAAACTTTTTGTAATTATAAATTTATTTTCAATGGAACCCAATTTAAAAGGGCATTCTTCTATATACCCCTAGAGCTACTAAGGGTATCCTTTTATCTTTATATACTTTAATTTTATCTTCCTACCCCATTAAAAGTTGCACATTAGGAGAAAAAAATCAAAAAGCATATTTATCCTTAATCATTCGTTGTCACCAATCACTAAATCTCTTTACCGTGTGGTAAAATATTAAATCTCTTATATTTTTTGACAACTTTTCTAGGTTAAATATCTTGTATTCTTTGATATAAAGAATCTGGTGATAAGATATCTCCAGCTTATCCACTGAAATCTATCTTTGAGGTTTTCCACAAGAATTCATCTTAGACAAAGATCTAGTTTGATATTTTTGTGAGATAAATTGATTAGGTATCACTATAAGTTTTGAAGAGTAGAAACCCTGATTTTGTGATTTAGATTTGTTTAAATCAAAGATTTATAGCACCTTGATTTACAATGAAAAAGGAAATCACCATGCGTCATGTTTAAGGCAGGGTAGTGTTAGTCTTCACGAAGGACTGTAGAACAACTCCTAGGCCTGTAAAGGACGTCATATAGGGGAATCAAGTGCGTAGATTCTTATGAGTATCAAGAGACATAGGGGCACAACTACAACAGAGTATCTTGGTGGGTTTATTTAGTCTGAACTATATTCCAGACCGAAGTCATTACAGTAGGCTAGTGTTTGTAACGATTTAATATAATGTGTGTTCAAATTGGACGAGGTCCAGGGGTTTTTCTGCTTTGCAGTTTTCCTCATTAACAAAACATACGGTGTCTTGCTTTACTTTTATTTTTGTACAATATTGATTTCATCTTTGTAGTTAAATGTACAAGCAAGTTGTACATGAATCATCCTTGTGATTGAAGAATCTCCACTTGATATTATCCAAGGATATTCCTTTCCCACGTTTAACTCTTATTAAGATGTAATGACCCGACCCTCCACCGATATTGTCCCCACTTAGCCATTGTCGTCATCCGATAGTGAGGGATTTTCAACGGGCACCGTTGTGGTCATCCGGCAGCACCTTACCGGGAGGTCACCCATCCCTGGATTGCTCCCTCTCGAGCACGCTTAACTGCAGAGTTTTTTACCAACTCTGGAGCCAATCGTGCTGAAAAGACATCGGTATAATATAGACGTTCCTGCCTCTTGTAAGACCAGTATCTAGCATAACCGCCTAGCATACTCTCCCACCTGAGCACAAGCGATCCATTTTTATCACCGATATTGTTCCCACTTGCCCACTGCGGTTATCCAACAGTGTGGGATTTTTATTGGCACCATTGCGATTATCCGGCAGCAGTTTCCCAAGAAGTCACTCATCCTATGACTACTCTCGGCCGAGCACGCGTAACTGAGAAGTTTTTTTCACAACTTAGTCAAGTGTACCCATCAGGCCTCAGTGTTAGGAAAGGATAAACCATTACCTATATTCCATTCGGTGAATCCTACCTGCCGAATCGGGGTATTACAATACCACCACCTTAAATTGGAGCCGTCCTCAGCTCCGGAATATATAAGTCAAGATCTCCGACGTTCCTTGCCATTCATGAGACCAGTACCTGGAACACCTCGTCCATCGTACTCTCTCATCCTCGGCAGTTGACCCGTCATCGACTCTGATACCATTTGTAAGACCCGACCCTCTATCGATATTGTCCCCACTTAGTCACTATGGTCATCCAGCAGTTTAGGATTTTCAACGGGCACCACCACGGTCATCTGGCATAAATTTTCCGAGAGGTCACCATCCTGTGACTACTCTCGGCCGAGCACGCTTAACTGAAATTTTTTTCCCACAACTCAATCAAGTGTACCTATCAGGCCTTGATAAGTGCTTAATTCTTACATATTTACTACTCAAATTTATATTTATTAGTTCTCCTTTTTGTACATATTTGATAAGTTTGGTTATTTTTTACAGTTTTTAAGAAATAAAGCTCAATGGACTAAAATGCGGAATTCTGCTGGTAAAATAGAGGAAATGAAGTGATTTAATGGGCTAATCCCGAAAGGAAAAACATGGATATTATTTCATTGGACCAACTACTTGGATATGGGAGTGTGGTAAGCATGCCATATCGTGTGTTGAAAGTGTGGAGATCATTTGCAAGATATTAATTATGATAAGATATTTGAAGATATTTGGTCTAATGAAGACAATAAAAAAAAATAAGGAAATAAAGATTATGGAAAAATATTATTCTTTATGGATGGAATTAAAAAAGAATAATATATTTTCCAAATTCCGACTGCATGTGGTTTACATTATTTGACGTGTGACATATTTTAATCGGAGGATTTTATATTATTTGACATGTAGCATATTTTCATTAGATGATGATGTAATAGTGGAAATGGAAAAGGAAAGTGGTTTCCTTTGAAAACTACATAAATACTGGTGGAAGCAGATGAAAAAAAGGGGAGCCGGTAGCCGATAATAAAATTAGTTTAGGAGTTTTCATTTTCTTTCTTCTTGGTACCTTTACTCTTTTAGTTCTTCTCTATTTTGCAATGGTGGCTAACCTCTCTACTGAGGTTGAAGATGAAGTCAATTCTATGATGTAAATGATTCAAGTATTTTCTAATAATTAATCTTTTGGGTTTAATTATTTTATTAACTTTTCTTCATAATAAGTTTTGTTCTTTATTGGTTTTGAGTAGTCTTCGGCTACTGATCTTTAATAAGCGAAGGAACTTATATCATTTGATCTACAACAAAGGATGTAATTATTAATTTAACCATAATATATTCCGAGACATGAGATTGGTTTCGATATTGTTTTGAGTTATAATATAATATTTTTAGAAGATGAATGAGTGATTTGCATATTTAATTTGGTGGAATCGGAAACCCTAGGTATTTACGATATTATTTATTTTTATTAGATTTAATTAATATTTCTTATTTCTTATTTTAATTTGTTTTTAACACTAATTTATTTAATAACTAGAAATAATATTATCAATCCCTGTGGGAACAAACCTTATTTTCTTCTTTTACTTTGTAGACGTCGTGCGATTACGACCATAGGTTTTAGGCCTATCAATTTTTGGTGCCGCTGACGGGGATTGAGAATTATTATTTTTGGTTGTTTTGTGCTAATTAGTTTAGGATTTTGTTTTATTTTTATTTTCTCTTTCAGATTTTACTTGGATATATTCTTAGCTTTGTTGTGTAGGTAATATTTGTAATTATTGTGGAAAATTTCCTATCAAAAAAGGTTAGAATAATCCCTATTTTATTTTATTTTAATTTCTATTTTTAGATTTTTATTTTGTAAATAAGTAAATAAGTAAATTAGGATTTCCTTTGTGTATTTTTAGTTAGATCTTTATTTTAGTTTTATTTTCTCTTTATTTTATTTTGTATTTAAAAAAACATGCGCACACACCAATTGCATCTTCCGGCACCGAATTTTAGGAAACAAGTGGAATGGTACATTGAACCCTCTGGGCGTTATCAGTTGAAAATTTCACAAGCCTTAGCCTTGTAGCTTTGACCAGTCTTTGACTGTAGGTATGTTTTACCAAGGTAACCTGAGTCTACCTATTTTAGTCGAACCTGTATTTGCACGTGCACATAATTAAAAAAAATATCGAACTGGTATTATGAGGACCAATACAATGATTATCGACCTGAATCTCAAAATGGACATTATCCGTACTATGAATATATTGTAGATAGTACTTGGGACCACTACCAGCCTTCTGAAGGTTATGGTTCATACCAAAATGATTTCAATTATTATTCGCACGCTCACTAGTCATACGAACGGGTAAATGAGAACTTTTACACTAAGAAAAATGTTAGTTCTACATCCTTAGAAGATACCCTCCGGTGTTTCATGTAAACTTCGCAAATTCTTAATTCTTCTGTTTCTTTGAATAATGAGCTCAATCGATTAGTTGAAACTGAAAATTCATGTACGAGAGACATAGTGTGAGAAAAATTCATGAGACCTTTGGAGAAATTAAAGATGAACGGACAACTGCTAGTATTGCTCCAAATGAACTTAATTGCCACTATATTGTTTCCAATTTTGCCCTTGACAATAATGATAATTATTCACCTATTCAAGAGGACGAGGTTAGAATAGAAGACACTACTTGTTTAGATATGGTTCAACCATCTTCATATTATTATGATAATGAGGATACTTTTGATGAAGAATTTGAAATCTGTAGTCATAATGACGAGGAAATTGTCACAACAATTAAGCTTCATGATAATAATGATGTTTCTAGTTCAAATTCTAATAATGTTGATAATTATTTACCCATTTAATAGGAAAAGGATTTAACTAGAGATACCATTGTTATAGATGGTGAAATATTTCCTTGTTATTATGAAGACGATGGTGGCTTAGAGGAACGAGTTTATATCGAGACTAGTGTTTTAGAGTCCAACGATTCAGGAACAATAGTTTCAAACGAAGATAATAGACTCGTAGAGAATTTAAATATGAGTGAAAGTACCCCACCTGATTACAACATAAAAGAATTAATTGACCATTTTCCTAAATTTGAAATTAAGGAAATTGTGACTAGCTCATCCAAGGACATTGACCACTCTAGTTTGGGGGTGAATATTATTCTACCCGCGGAAATCCTTTGACTCTTAAAATAGTCCCTCACTTGGGACTTGATGTATATGCCTCTACCATATTAAGAGATTATCTTTAAGAACTATTTACCGAGCTTGATTGTGTCCAGAAAGAAGTTCAGTTGTTAGAAACTCATCCTATGGTCAATATAGTTTACCCATGCGATAATACCATAATTGACTTTGTTGTCCCACCAAAATTCTATTTACCAAATGTGGGAACACATGAATTTCAAATGTGTCAGATATTGACTATTGGAGCTAAGCCTAATTATTTTAGGAAATCTGAATCGATAAATTTTCATGAGAATTGACCACCACTTTCATATATTCCATTGTGGTCAACTGTATGTGTCAAATCCAATTGACTTTTCGATTATTATTATATGATTTGTAAGTTGTGACCAATCCTTTCTTGGTCTGGCTGAAGACTTTAAACTTATCGCTTTATGGGAGGCAACCCATATGCTTTTGGTACACGGTACTGGTAATGTCTTTCCATATCTCTTTTACTTTGTTCATTATTACTCTTTGTTCATGCTTTTATTCATTTATTTTTAGAACATCGAGGACTGTGTTCAATTTAAGTTTGGGGGTAAGGAATGAAAAAATTTAAATTTTTAGTTGTACCCAAATTTTAGAGTTACGTAGTAGCCTTTTAGATAAGTTTACATATTGATTCTTCCAAAAAATATGGAAATTAGAACTTCTAGAGAAAACTACATCTGTGTTCTTAACTTATGAGTGAAAAATGGTGACAGACCCTCCATCCATACTGGAGACAATTAGGTCAGAGGGAAATGCAGAAAGACAGAACTAACCTTATCATTAGTGGAGACTACCTTATTGAGTGACGCACCAAACCTTCAATTGTCCTCTTAGAGTGTTCATCTGCACAAACTCTGAGTAGAATGATGATCTACTCAACCTCGCACCACTTTCAGCACTATCTGATCTCTGAGTGCTAATTTCTTATCACCATGAGGGTGACATCAGGACTAGCCTCATTTTGTAGTCTCAGTTACAAATTACAACTCTCTCTCAATAGAAACTCAGCATCATCAACAAGCGGAACAACATCAATTCATGAAGAAGTTGGAGATGTCCAAGGTTACAAGCAACAAAGGGAAAGAACATTACATATTCAAAGTGAGAAAGAAAAAAAAACAAAAAATGTAATTTTGTAAAGATTTATTTAACAACAGTTATGAAGAATCAAGTGCAAAAGTCCATCTCCATTGGCAAGTAAAGTTTATGGTTTTGTATCATTCATTTTTATTTTTATTTTGTTTCATATATTGTATCAATCTTATTCAAAAAAAAAATCAAAAAATAAATAAATAAATAAATAAATAAATAAACAATTTTGTGTAATACTTTCATTAGGAAAATCCATGGAGAAGAAGAAATTCAAAAGGAAGTTTCAAAACAACAAGTGATCGAAGACAAAGAGTAAAGTTATACAAGTTTCAAGGAGTATCATCAAGAGTTGAAGCCGAAGACAGAGTTGTTTCTATTGAACACCATTAGAGATTTGTGAGTCTAGAAGGTTAGAGTATGTTACCATCCTCATTTATGGTCGATTTCCTAAGAAATCATCAGATTTCTTTTCCTATTTAGATCATCAGAAAAAGATTTGGTTTGATATCTTCAGAAAAAGCGTTACCATCAATAGTGTGCAAGTATTCTCTCTTCAGCCCTTCTTACACACCAGTGTGACCCTTAAAATCGTTTTCTGAGTGCAAATTCATAAAATCCTGTGGTGAGGCAGAGTGGAGGTGAAATGCTTATTCGGTTGCTCTGTTAGTCTGTTGTCCATCTGGCAGAAGAGATATTTGGCACTAGTTCAACTCGTTACAATCTTTATCTCATAAATTAAGCATATTATCATGTATTTTTCTATGACACTTCTGATTACTTGGCATTTGGAGGAGAAAATTTATCTCCTCTTAGCTCTTCGGATACTTGTGACATTGGAAGTTGGAATAAAAGGTTTTATGGGTATATCTCTTGTAAACCTTCACGAGACAAAACTCGTCCACTAGGGCCACCTAGGGGTTCAAAGGCTTGTTGCACACGCTAAGTGCAACCGCGATGCATGTGAAAGTGAGTTAGGATTTTTATTTTTAGATTTATTTTTATTTTTAGTTTTGCTCGAGGACTAGCAAAATATAGGTTTGGGTGTGTGATAAGTGCTTAATTCGTACATATTTACTACTCAAATTTATATTTACTAGTTCTCCTTTCTGTACATATTTGATAAGTTTGGTTATCTTTTACAGTTTCTTTTTTTTTTTTTTTTTTTTAGAAAATAAAGCTCGATGGACCAAAATGTAGAATTCTGCTGGTAAAATGGAATGAAGTGATTTAACGGGCTAATCCCGAAAGGAAAAACATGAATATTATTTCATTGGACCAACTACTTGGATATGGGAGTGTGGTAAGCATGCCACATCGTGTGTCGAAAGTGTGGAGACCATTTGCAAGATATTAATTATGATAAGATATTTGAAGATATTTGGTTTAATGAAGAAAATAAACAAAATAAAGAAGGAAATAAATATTATGGAAAAATATTATTCTTTATGGTTGGAATTAATAAAGAGTAATATATTTTCCAAATTCTGATTGCACGTGGTTTACATTATTTGATGCGTGACACACTATAATTGGAGGATTTTTTATTATTTGACACGTGGTATATTTTTATTGGATGATGATGTGGTAGTGGAAATGGAAAAGGAAAGTGGTTTCCTTTGAAGACTATATAAATATTGGTAGAACCAGATGGAAAAAGGGGGAGCTGGTAGCCGATAATAAATTAGTTTACATTTCTTGGTACCTTTACTATGTTAGTTCTTCTGTATTTTGTAATGGGTGGATAACCTATTTACTGGGGTTGAAGATGAAGCCAATTCTATGAAGTAAATGGTTCATGTATTTTCTAATAATTAATCTTTTGGATTTAATTGTTTTATTAACTTCTCTTCATAGTAAGTTTTGTTCTTTATTTGTTTTGAGTAATCTTCGACTACTGATCTTTAATAATGAAAGGAACTTATACTAATTTGATCTACAACAAAGGATGTATTATTATTTTAACCATAATATATTCCGAGATATGAGATTGGTTTTGATATTGTCTTGAGTTATAATATAATATTTTTAGAAGATGAATGAGTGATTTGCATATTTAATTTGGTGGAATCGGAAACCCTAGGTTTTTACGATATTATTTAGTTTTATTAGATTTAATTAATATTTTTTAGTTTAATTTTTTTAGCACTAAATTGTTTAATAGCTAGAAATAATATTATCAATCCCTGTGGGAACGAACCGTATTTGCCGCTTCTACTTTGTAGACGTCGTGCAATTGTGATCATAGGTTTTAGGCCTATCAGGCCTTGGTGTTAAGAAAAGATAAACCATTACCTATATTACATTCGGCGAACCCTATCTGCCGAATCAGGGTTTTACATAAGCTTCATGCAAGGAATTGTCTATAGGTTTTGAAACGCAAAAATTAGTGGTGTACTTGGTACCCTCCCTATTCACAGTC
Source organism: Papaver californicum (assembly GCA_023531435.1). NCBI lineage: Eukaryota > Viridiplantae > Streptophyta > Magnoliopsida > Ranunculales > Papaveraceae > Papaver > Papaver californicum. The sequence continues at coordinate 12,270,838 of JAJJMC010030977.1, read as the reverse complement.
ATTGATGAACTCCTAGATAACTACATGGAGCAAAAAGGTGGAATCTAGTGGTTGTTACTGGCTAAGTGGTGATATAACACCAATCACCATACCAACTTGAAAATGACTATTCAAGGCTTTATATGGATACACTCCTCCAAATCTTGCTTTCCCAATGAAGCCACTGCTTCAGTTACATCTATAGAAGATTACATGACCCAGAGAAATGTTATGCTAGTTGTACTTAAAGAATCTTTGCACAAGGCTTAAGAGAGGATGCATTGATATGTTAATCAAAAAAGGGTTGGCATATCATTTAATGTTCGGGACTACGTCTACTTAAAGCTTTAACTTTTACGGGCAAACATCAATGGCATTGTTGAAATTTTTTAAACTTTCAGTCAATGTGGACCATTTGATGTGGTTGAAAGAATTGGAACTATAGCTTATAAATTGCAACTACCTGCCACTTCCAAAATCCATCCAGTTTTTCATGTTTCCCAATCGAAGAAAAAACTTGGTGCCACAATCACTCCAATGCCAGGTTTTTATGATCCAAATATGATGCACCAGTGTCAATTAACCAGTTTGATTTTGAATTAATTTAAGATACAAGATTATTTCTCGGTTAACTCAATCACTATATGATTGATTTTTGGCCATGTCTCTAGAATCTTGAAGAAAAAAAACAACCATTATTGGAGTTGAATTTCGTAATATTTGATAGCAAAGTCCTGGTGTGGTGAAAATGGGTATTTATATATATATATATTGGGTCCACCTTTAACGTACATGTATTTCTGATTCTAAGTAGGGGAGAGCAACAGATGGGTGGATGCGAATTTTGTACCACCCGCGTCCAATCCATTAATATTGCGGATTTTGGCTCAGAACAAACGCTAGATGATGAGTTGAGAACAAAGTGGCGAACGGGTGCGTAACGCGTGGGAATCTGCCAAAGAGTTCAGGCTAAATCCTGAATCCAAATTTTCACCCGCGTCAGGTCCAGTACCAGGCGGATTTAACATCCACGAGTGATCAGATGAACGGATTGGATGCGGGTGGATTAGCAGATTTTATGAGAACATGATGTTTGCATAGACGACGTTCCTTGCATATGAGTTTTTTCAAAGCAAGCGCCGAAACTGGAATTCATATGTTCAGTAAGTATAACACAGACGAAACAAATGACAAAACTATTTATGGATCTTTTTTTAACATCGAACTTCATCATGATAAGCTAAATATCAAGAGCTTGGTATGTAAAATGCACTATTTTATTAACGTTTTTGTATGTTTAAGTCTTTTAATGAACTTCATTTTGGTATACATTGTCAGATTGATCAATCAATAGTGCATACTTATGGTGTTGGCGACAAAGTTGTTGTAACAACTGGAGTATATCCAATATTGGCCATTGACATTGGAGCTCGGCCTTATGTAGTCAACAATGGAACTGATTGTGTGAAGATGTCTAGTCTTACGACATGGAGTATGAAGAAAGTTGAAATCAGAGAAAAAATTAAGCCTTAATCAATATGAAACTCAAACTATATATTTTACATGCCAACTTCCCATAATAACCTTCGTATATATATAATATAAATATTATTTTTAGGGTCGGATATTCAACGGATGAATGATATATCATCTGCGTCTAATCCGTAAAAACTGCGGGATTTTAAAAATCTACTCATGTCTAGTTCATTGAGAAACGGATCGGATATCCACCCGTCAAATTACGAATTTGATAGACTAAAATCCGATTCGAATTTTTTGCTCACCCCTAATTTTAGGTGTCATTTTTTGCCTTTAAACTTTAGGTATCCGACCAAAATTTAGCCAAAGCCTTGGCTATCCATACTTGCTCTTAGGCTCTAGCCATTTCTGCCGTTCTTCCCTCCATGCCTCAGCTAACAAAGTTTTTCTCGGAAGTTGGACACTATCCGATATATACTTGCTTTCCGTTTTTACCCAATAGCTCCGTATTTTTGAAATTAACACGGGAATATAAATAAATACACTCAGATTTGGAACAGAAGGAAGCTAATGTAAGTTAGATCAAACCATCAGGGCATTACAGATTTCTCCAAAGACACTAGTGAAAACAGAACTGAAAACTAGAATTTGAGTTGAGAGCATCTAGTATTGCAATGGCAAATGCTTGGAAAAGAGATAAACAATCACAAATTTTCTCAAATAGAAATCTTCTATTGTTTTTCCCGATCTCACTTTTCCTTATCTTTTTCTTCTTCTTATCTTCTTCTAAAACTTCAAACCCAAACCCTAATTTCATTAATCAGTTTTCCACTCAAACACTAAGTATATTTAGTTCTTTCAATCCATATAATTGTTTAAAATCACCTCAATCTTACCCAGTTATTGCAAATGTTGTTGAAGGTGTACGTTACCCGTTTCTATACTCAATAGCTGATCTAGGTTCATTACCAGATAAACCACATAAAAATATTGTTAGAATGATGAAAGGAAAACCCTTTAGGAAACCTGATATTTCTGTAACAATTCAAGAAGTTTTAGAGAAAATGAAAAGTAAAGATGATGGATATGTTGTTGATGTCGGAGCTAATGTGGGTATGGCTACTTTTGCTGCTTCTGCTATGGGTTTTAAAGTTTTAGCATTATACAGTAGCATCTAACTATTACACACGAACCCAAAACAGTAAGTTCCACAACCCAAAATCCAATTGAAGGCATAAATTTAAATGCGACAGAATACATAAAGTAGAACTTTATAGGATGTAGGTAGTGACCTTTAGGTGACCTTTAGGTGGATACTACTGTTGCCCGAACTTATGTGTTTTTTTTTTTGGTGTTCATTGGGTAATAATGAAATTGTCAATATGGAAATGATTGCTCACGGGTAGAATAGAGTCGATAGACTTCTCCACTGGATATCTGATATCAACGATAAGTGGAATGAGGTATCATGGATTGGTGGACTTGCTGGGAGGAGGGGAACCCAGATCCTTTGCCCTAATTGCCGATCCTCATAATGAGATAATTCTCATGTAAGGACCTACCTTGAGACAAGGTTGTTAGGTTTTGGCAGTAGTTCATCTTAATGTCTGCCAATATTCTGAGTTTTGCTATTCAAAATATTTGAACTAGGACCAAGTACCTGACACACAAGAAGTTGGCATACGATTAAGCATACCACCATCTTTATACCACATCTAGCCAATGCAACTGGTTCATCCTCTCATCTCTATGTTACTGAATTCAAGCATCCACTAAATTTAGTTCATATTTTAAATGTATTTAAGCATCTGTATTAGTTGTTGGTAGAAAGGCAATGATAATTTGATCTAGTTTGATATTCGCCACTCATTCTTGTTGCTTATCTTACCAGTTGGTCGGCCGGCTAGACAACAGTGCTGTTTCTGCTGCTGGTGCGAAACTGGCATTCAAGTCGAATGAAGAAATTGAGCTACAGGTTAGGTCTATCCCTTTGAATGAAGTTATCCCAGATTCAGTTCGTGTGCATTTGATCAAGATTGATGTTCAAGGTTGGGAGTACCACGTATTGAAAGGAGCATCAAAGATATTGTCTAGAAAGGGTGGTGAAGCACCATACCTAATCTATGAGGAGGATGAACGATTGCTTCAGGCCAGCAACAGTGGTGCCAAAGAGATCCGAGATTATTTAAGCAGTATGGGCTACAAGCATTGTTCTCAGCATGGTACAGATGCCCATTGCACCAAGGAGGGTTAGAGTTTAGCATACGTGATTCTAACCAATGCATTCTCCATTCGCCATTTTCCATTCCCGAGCATTGAAAGATTGTCAATGAAGATTTTGCTCCAGTTGTTGGGTATCGTCATTTTCAGGACGAGATTTTCTTGAAAATAGGTGACTGTTGTGTGGAATCTTAATTCATCAACTTGGCCAGGTATGTGATGCCACCATTATAACATTAAAATGTGGATACTTTTGATTATTCGGCCATTTGAAATTCAAAAGGACTAAATTTAGTCTTTTCTTGAAGAATGGTATAAAACAGAATGGTGGGTCGCTAGCTATGCATTAGAGTGCAGAAGCTGTTAGGCAAAGTTCTTGGGTCTGATAGAATGTTGTTTGTATGCCTTGCTAACACCAATCTGGTGAGTGGTCTATATGTTACTCCCTCCGTTTTTGGAAAAGTGTTACTATCACTTTTTTATTTTAGCCTAAAAATAGACAAATTTAAAAAAGTAATAGTAACTATTTTTCTGAAACGGAGGTAGTAGTTTTTTTGGTAATCTGATTTTTTGCATATTAGTACTTCCGATCGTGTAATCTGCTATATGCCTTTTTTTGTCCTCTATATGTTATAAATTTGTTGAGAATTGAAACCTCTACTCTGTCCTTTTTGTAGTTGCTTATTTTTTACTAGTGAATTCAAATATTTAAGTTAATGGAAGGTGTGATTATTTTTTTGCTGGATTTTCTATATCTGACTAGGATCCTAGTAAGATTATGGCGACCCATCTCAAAATGTACCCTGTTGAAGTTCCATTTATGCTAGTGGAAACAGAAACCAATATATATCGTGTTACAATGGCTTCGAAGTTCAAGTTCTCAAACTCCCATACATATAGAGGTCGAACCAGAAAATCTCCTACAAAAAATCTCCTACAAAATACCAAGGTGGAACTAGAAAATCTCCTAAGAAAAGATAATTTTTTTTAAGGGTAGGCAAAAAGGTAAAAAACAGCTTAGGATAGATAAAATATTACTCCAAATAGGTTAAGTTAGACTTGGGAGCCAGCAGCCTAACAGAGTAGGCAACTGCATACCCATATCATGGGCTGGCTCCGCCCCTGCAAAATACAAGCACAAGCCAGGATCGATATTCCTATGTATATACTTTTACCTGATAGGAGCGATGGACTTGGCGAATTGGTACAAAAGACAAGTATTGACTCAGTCAATTTTTTGAATCATTATCTTCCAGTACATCCACCGTCAGGTACCAACAAGACAATTCAAGATCCAAAGTTTAAGATGAGTTGGATTTTAACGCGAAATGAGTTCTCAAAGAAATGGGATTAGTGTTGCCTTTGGATTTCCCAGCTTAATTGACTGAAATACAAAAGTTTTGGTTACTTCTGTTATCCACAAGTGTTTTGTTGAAGTTGAAAAAGAAGGAACCGTAGCTGCTGCTGGATTTTGTTGGCGATCATCCATTCATGTTTTGGTGTTCACGAGTTTTGAACTAAGATCACTGCTATCACTATCCAAAAAATTTATCACTGCACTACGATGATATGCCATCCGTATGTATGATCAAAGACAACTATACTAGGGTTTTATTGTTCATCGGATATGTTCTTAATCCCTTGTTAACCTCTTGATTTTATTGATGTCTTCTTCTTTGACACAGATTTTATTGATTTTAATATCCTTTCTTATTTTCTTTTTCACGTTTGAGTTGTTACCACGTATTCGAAGTACTATGACTTCCATTCTGATATTCAGACAAAATTGCTTCTCTATGTTCTACACCTGGCAACTAGATGAGCTAGATAATCTAGTATAGCAAGCAAGTTAATTTGGATTCACCATGCCATCTTCCAAGGTGAGACAACTCCTTTGGGGTGAATACATAGCATTGGTGCTACGCATTCTGCTTCAGATCAAGTGTTTGTCTTGTCGTAGTCGGGTTGACTCAGTTCTTTTTTTTTTTCTTGAACAAACCTTTGAATTTTGAACAGATCAACAATTTGTTTTTCTCAATCACTAAGTTTTTAATAGATTAAATATATTTCATTTCAGTTTAATTTTCAGGCTATTAGCTGTCCGATATTCAAGACTTAAATATACTGTAACCTGAAATGAATTTGTGATAGATTGTGAGTACCATTATTCCTAAAGACACTTTGTTCGTAGAGTATACAGCCCATTTCTTGACTAAAGCATTTCAGCCCATATTAAACTCAAGTACGCAGCCAAAGTTTACCATTCTCTCGCAGCAGCATAGGCCCAGGTCCGCAACCAGTCAAGTCCGTAGCAAAGTAGCCATTTGAAGTATATTAATTCCCGCCAGCTCTATTTTATTCGTAGCTACCACTCCCGCAACAGCTCAGGCCTGCGACAGAATACATAAAGTTCAAGTCCAAAGCCTTAGGCTGATGTCCGCAGCCCATCATCGACCGAAGCCCAGGCCAGCACAAAATCATATTAACACAGCCTACCACTTTAGAATTGTTAATAAAGTAACCATCAAGTGGTTTTCCCGCCACCAAAATCAATTCAAACAACCAATAGATTTGACCGTAAGTGGAGAAGAAGTGAACATTTTGAATGATATGCTTCCCGCTCCTTAGCTTGCGCGCAATGTCATTTGCATTATGTCCGCACCCAATTCATGTTCCATTCCCGCAACAGCAAAGAACACATCATTTCCCGCACAACTATTCCCGCTCCACCATTCATATTTGAATGTGGCAATTCCCGCTCCACCATTCTTTCATGCCGATGATTCCCACATCACCAATGACAAGCCAACAAGTAAAACCAAGTTCCGCACCAAGTCCGGCACCAAGTTCCGCACCAATTGCCCGTACCAATATTTGCCCACACCAACCTTTGCCCGTATTAAAATTGGATTGAGACCATTTACAGATAAGATCAATAGGGACACGCGGCGGACTCCATGGATACATGGCGAAATGAGATGAAACTCCGTCGACACATGGCAGAATGAGGAGTATTTTCATTAACAATTGGCAAAATGTGTTGATGAAGCATATAGCTTACTAATGCTTGAAGATAAGGATAAGGGATATTTTTAGTAAATGTCATTTCTTACACCCCTTTAAATACAAAGTTAATGTAATAGAAGAGGGGGACTTTGAGGGATTTCATTTTTCTTCTGCTTCATTTCTACTGTAACCAAAAGAGATCAACAAAAACATCCAACTTTCATATCAGTGGATAGGGCTGCACAAACCCGACCCAACCCGCCAACCCGACCCGCACCCGGCCCGCCGATGAACGGGTCGGGTGCGGGTGATAACTCCTCTCACCCGACCCGACCCGACCCGCCCACCCGCCATCTCACTCATAGAGTCATAAGACGCATATCTTCATTCTTCATTCATCGACTCTGTGTCTCTGACTCTATTCTCTTCTTCTCTGTTCTCTATTCTTCATTTCTTCTTCAACGATTCTTACTTCTCTTTCAGTTCATTTGTTTCAGAAGTTACAGAGCACACCACCACCACCACCGTGAACCCAAGAATCATCACCACCACCTTGTTTCTTCTGTTGAATCTCTATCAGGTACATGTACTGTTTTTTTTTTTAAATTTTTTTTTGCCCTAATTGAAATTAATGTTTGTATCATTAGTTCATTACATGATTGAGTAGCAATTGATTATGGGTTTCATTAGTTTTGAGTGATTGTGAATCTGTGATGATCATACCCAGCTGTTGTTTTCTTAATTAGGGTTTTTAGGTAAGTTTTAGGTAATTTCAATTAGCTCATACCCAGCTGAATCTTGTATTGAGATTCAATATCTCCACCTGCTTCTTCTGTTATTACTACTTGTGCTGATGATTTTGGTGTTCAGAGGAGTTTTGCTGGTAAGGTTGTTTTTGAGTTGCATTCTCATACTATTTGCAGTGATGGATATTTATCTCCTACTGCTCTTGTTCAAAGAGCTCATAGAAATGGGGTAAGTAAAATAACCCTTTTTCTTGATTTTGATTTCATGGGTCTTTTTGTTGATTTTTGATTGATAAAGACTCAATTTTTATTTTGTTTCTTTATTGTGTATGGTTGTTCATTTCTTGGGTTATTGTGATTATCTAAGTGCTAGTTCTTTAATGTGGTTGGTGGATGAATTTCAACCAACATAATATTTTTGCTTAATAGGATATAGGATGTTCATTCTCAAATATTTGCAACTGTTCATGTTAATAGCCAAAAGCTGAACTCCATTTGGGTTATTGATGATTCTCTCATTGCTATGTTTTTGGGTGCAAACTTACTCCACATGATATAGATTTTTCATTCACAGTTATGTGCAGTCATTAAAGTTTTTTGTTTTTTTGAATAATCTGTATAGACTGCACTAATCATTTTGATAATATACCCTAGGAAATTTGAGATTAGTGCATGTTACTTTTGATTTGCTGCTCATATTCATTGGTGGTTTCACTATTCATATGTTCTCGATTCGTGTTGTTGACCTAGTTTAGATTTCAAATCATTAGTAAAAATTCTATTCAAAGGGGAGGAATGCATTGTTTCTTCTTTGATGAAAGGCGAGAAATTGTCTCGACGAGACAGTGTAGGAGCTCTCTATAGTCCTTGAGCAGCTCAAGCCAATGCTTCCTTGTTACAGATTTGTAAACTCTACTTAAAAAAATATTTTATATTCTTGTAAAGGCTTAAATGTTACTTTCGTTGAATTCATGATGCAATCTTGCAGCTAATTCTGTCATAAAGAAACCAATCGATATATGCTTAGAAATTAATATTGAATAGTTAAATCTTTTGGGTTCTTTGAACCCTCTATGAACAAGTTGTTATTTTTAGAGTTTCAAGCAATTGGTTTTTTTTATTTATTTATGTAGCATAGTGTCCAAGTTTGGTGGTTGTGTGAGCTCTATGTGTTTTGTAATCCGTAGTTTTTCCTTTCACCACTGCTCCTTTCCGGGAGGACCTTTACTTTTCATGTTTTGATAAACAAAAGGAAGAGTCATATACTATAATACCATGTGTTCATCTAGGTGAACGTCCTGGCTCTGACGTTCCTATAGTTATACAGTACTTTCCATCTCATATACACTTTATTAATACATTGTCTTATAGTACTTTTTGAACATTATACATTTACTTGATTCTCTTTGAATTTGCCAACCAATTTGTAGCTAATAAAATTCATTTGATTAAGATACTAATTGAATTTGATTAATGTAGGTTAGTTATTGTTTTCTGTGACTGAATATATTATTGGGGTTTGTGGATTATAGAGCAATTGTGTGCATGTTCATTTTCCTGTGATTGGTGAAGTATTTTTCCGCTGTTATATTACTCTACATCAGGTGCATCACATCGTCAAATACTTAGCTTTATGTGGATTTTCATGGATTTTACTTAATTTTTTATGGATTTTGATCAGTTTTACATTTTTCAATGTGTATAACATGTTCAATTGGAAAGCCTTTAGTCAACATCTTGTAATACATATAACTAATTCTAATACATATTCTAATACATATTAATAGTACTACTGTATTTGACTAATTCTAATACATATGTATATATGATAACTCACCCCTTCTGCCATCTCTTCCTTGTAGGTTATCACTATGGTTGAAATCTCAGAAGATGACGTTAGTTCAGATCTTCCACTTGTACAAGGAAGACCATCCCAAAGTTGTATGGGACCTCCACCTCAACGTCAACCGACATCCTGAGCAGGGACAAGGAGTACAGCTGGGTCATCAGCGTCACCATCTAGTCAACCTTCATCATCCGCGACACCATCTTCTCAACCTTCATCATCAAATAAGAAGCCTAGAGTTGGTGTGAAGAAATCTTGGGTATGGAATCACTTCGATATTATAGAAGATGGTGCTAAAGCAAAGTGTAAGCATTGTCCAAAGGGTCGGGGTAGTTACAAGATTGGTGGTAAAACACATGGGACTACCAATCTTTCTCATCATTTAGAGAAGTGTATTGAGTACAAGAAATCAGTTAATAAGGAGCAGGGAGGACAACAGACACTTGGTTTTCAGCCGTGCAAGTCGGGAGAGGAACCACAGTTGGTGGGGGTCAGTTTTTCTCAAGAAGGATGTAGAAAAGCGTTGATTAGGTTTATTATTACAAATGAAATGGCTTATAGAATTGTTGACGGCGAAGGTTTTAGGGCTTACAGTAAGTTTCTTGAGCCGAGATTTAAGATTCCAAGTCGTATGACAGTGTATCGTGATATATGTACGTTTTTTTGAATGAAAAGGCCTCATTGATAAGTTATTTCAAGACAAATAAGACAAGGGTATTTCTTACTACTGATACTTGGACATCGATGCAGAACTACAATTACATGGTTGTAACGGCTCATTTTATTGATCGGGAATGGAAGCTGCATAAAAGAATCATCTGTTTTTGTTTGATTGAAAGTCACGAAGGTAAACAAATTGGTAAGGCTTTGGAGAAATGTTTGGTGGAATGGGGGCTTGAGAGAGTATTCACTGTCACTCTTGATAACGCATCTGCGAATAAAACTGCTATTGGTTATTTGAGAAAACAAGTTGTTAGTTGGGGTTTTTCATTACTTTGAGCTAAATTTTTGCATGTTAGATGTGCGGCTCACGTACTTGATCTTGTCGTTAAGGATGGTTTAAAAAAGTACCATACATCAATTCTCAGAATCAGGGCAGTGGTAAAGTATGTCACAAAATCTCCCGCAAGATTGAAGAAGTTTATGGATGCTGCTGAGATGGCAAGGATAGATTGTAAAAAAGGTTTGATTTTGGATGTGAAAACGCGGTGGAATTCTACTTATTTGATGTTAGTTGCTGCAGAGAGGTATGAAAAAGCTTTTGAAAGGCTACATGAGTCAGATAGGGCATTCCGTGAGAAGTTTTGTTATGATATTTCAGTACCATTTTTTTCTATGGGTGACGGTGATGACAATGTTGATATAGATGCTGATTTTGATCTAGATTCTGACGATGATGAAAAAGAAGTAGATATTCCAGAAGAAGAAGTAGATGTTGCTCTTAGAAAATCCAAGAAGAAGAAAAGGCCTCCAGTGCATGCTCCTGAAAGATATGATTGGTGAAATTCCAGAGTTCTGATTCAGTTTCTAAAGGTATTCTACGATTCAACTGTTGCTTTTTCAGCTTCTACATATGGTATTTCCCACTCATTCTTGGAGGAACTCGGTACTGTTCGTCAAGAATTAGAAGATTGGAAAAATAGATACGAGGATCCTTTCTTAAGTCACATGGGCGATGTAATGTTGCTCAAGTACAACAAGTATTGGGGAGATTTTAAAAAAATGAATTCGTTGATGTTTATTGCTGTACTTCTGGATCCACGAGAGAAAAAACAAGGATTGTATGTGACTGTTGAAGATTTAGTTGTGCATTACGACCCTGTGATAAAACAAATAAGGGTAAAAGCTTGGGTTGATAAAGTTAAAAAGGATTTTGATGAACTGTTCACAGCTTATAAATTAGAACATACAACTGAAAGTGTGATATCTTCATCCGAGTCTCTAGGTAACTCTAGTTCTACTTCTTCTCAAGGTTCTTCTATTTCTAGCAAGGCTAAGTATAGGGAAGAAAGGAATAAACGCAAAAACCAATTGAGTACTGTGGAGGATCATAGAAGATCTGAGGTGGAAAGATAATTGGCTGAGCCTATCTACTCTCCCGAAAATCAAGAAAATTAATCCATTTAAAATCCTGCGGCCAATGAGGATTCTTCTTTTGATATATTACTTTGGTGGAAGATCAACTCTGCGAGGTTTGGCATTTTACCACTCATAGCCAAAGATATATTTGCTATACCTGTTTCTTCTGTTGCTTCTGAATCAACTTTTAGTACCGGAAAACGAATTTTGGATCCTTTTCGAAGTTCCTTAAAGCCTAGAACACTTGAGGCATTAATTTTATTGCAAAATTGGTTACGTACACCAATTGACAAAGATTCTTCTAGCCTTGGAGTCGAGGAGGAGGAGGTTGATGTTCTTGAGTCGGGTATAATTTGTACTTCATGGATCATGGTTCTTAACTTCATATACTATTATTACTATTGGTATTTTTAATCTTTTTCATTCTAATTGTTCACTTCTTTTGTTGCAGAGCTATTTGGTAACCTTGCTGCTTCTTTCATCATCATAGATGACGATTGATTCCTATTCGATGACCTGGATGGTGCTGCTACTAAGATGAACTTGTTTTTGTTGCTAGTTGGGAAATGTCGTATAATTGCATATTAAAACTCTAATTTTATTGTATAATTTTGAATGTTGGGACTTAGATTTTAAGATTATCGATTGTTGGTTAAAATGGTTTATCAGGTGACGCGCGTGAGGATCAAAAAAACAACCAAGTTCATGAAAAAAATTTGCATAATTTTTTGGGCGGGTGACCCGCACCCGCTCGACTCGACCCGCCATCTGGGCGGGTCAGACCCGACCCGACCCGAGGACCAGGCGGGTCGGGTGCGGGTGAAAAAAAATTTAACCCGTCTAACGACGGGTCGGGTGCGGGTGAGGTCAAACCCGACCCGACCCACCCGATGTGCAGCCCTACCCGTGGATGTAGACAAATCATTGCCGAACCACGTTAAATCTTTGTGTGATGATTTCAATTAAATAGTGTGTTGATTTTACTTTCATTTTTAATTTCATTTCTATCTTAATTTGATTTCTCTGTATCATTTGCACCATCAAAATATCATTTCTGGATTTTGGAATTTTTGGTTGTGGTGATCAGAATTTTGATAACTACAATTTAACGTTAGAAACAGGGGCGTATAAAGGATTTATCCTGAGATGATTTTTCTTTTCATTTTCATTTTCATTTTTAAAAGAAGAGCTTTGAGACAGGGAGTTTGAATTCAGAATAATGGTTTTCACCAACAGAAAAATTATGTTCTATTCTTCAACAACTTGTTTGTTCATCTGAGAATTTGATTTAAAATAAGTTCTCGTTGCAACAACTAAACCTTTCTTTACAAAATCCATTTAATTAATTTTGATTTACAGTTACAAAAGCATGTTCTACAAACCCATGTGAGAGATTCCGAAAACTTTAAGTAATACAACTTTGATTTGGGAACTTTTTATAAAATTGAGAAGTTTTTCTGTGAAACCAGAACTTCTTTTGATTTGGGTCACAAATGGTTTGTTTTGTTGTGAATTGAGAAAGAATTTCAGTTTGCTAAGATGGGTTGCTGCTAATGTTAAGAATAGAGCGCAGGAATTAAACATGGAAGAAAGTTCTGTTGATGAATCCAAATGAGTTTGAGGCTATAAACAAAAAGTTATTGATGTTGCAATGATATGAACAAGTGTGATTAAACGAATGGATTATAGAGAATTATGCAGAGAAGGAGTCTATACAGAATTGAAATTACAGCCAATTTTATGTTGGAATCACCCACAGAATTGCATGTAAAGTGCTTGAAGAAATGCCTGAATGAGAAATTCTTCATTGCAAAATTTAGAAGGATGTGGAGCTTTTAGAAGCAGAACACAAGCTCAAAGCTGCCCAGAGTGATAATGTAGAGTTGCTGAGCGATATTGAGGAAAAAGGAGATAGTGCATCTCTTTTGGCGAAATTAGAGCAAGTGGAGAAACTGTTAAATGTCTGTGGACTGAATGCCAGAAACACCTTGAAGCATCCAAGTCACATGATAAACTTATTGTGGAGCTGGAACAAAAAAAAAAAAAAAAAATCTCTCGATCAACAGTCAAATATCTACTCGTCGATAACCTGAAAATAGGGATTCATCAAGTGTTGAAGCTACTCAAAGATGATGATGCTTATGAGTACCCAGATAAAACTAAGGAACATGAAAGGTTTGCTAAGCATGTCATTAAGAAATTTGAAGAGATGGACAATGATTTATCTAAATTACAGGATGACAAGCAACAGTTATTGTTCGAGAAGTTGGTTCTTGTTGCTTTTCTTCAACAAGTGACGAGTGATGTGCAAGATACAAATTTTGGTTTACAAAATGCAAACTTCAAGTACTTGAAGAAAACGGTAATAGAAAACTGTAAAGTGGAAGGGCTTCAGAATCAAGTATAGAGAAAGAAGTGAAGAATCCAGAAAGAGAATTCTTAGCCTCTACAGATACCATAAATGAGCATGAAAGCCAGGTTAAGATCCTGGAGGAACAGCCATGGAATCAGGTAGCAGAATTCACAGCATCTTCCGGAGCCGTACACGAACTTGAAGCTCAGTGTTACGCTTGGAGAAACAATTGAAATATCAAGAAGAAGAATATACTTTATCTTCATCTACACTTAGTGAACTTGAAACCAAGGTTAAGAACTTAGAGAATGTAGACTCTTTTAGTCTTATGACCGAGCTCCTCCGACGTATGAAGTGTTCTACAAAACCTCACAAACGCCTAATTCTCATCGGACCACCTGGGTCAGGAAAAGGTATTCAGACACCTATTATAAAGGACAAGGGATATGCAAAGAGTCTTGTTTGGTCGGGTTTTAAAGTTTTCCAACTGAGTGAGGGATGGGACCATCAAAAAGATTATTATCCAGTTGTAGCCTCTGTAAATACATTAAACCTACTATGGCACTCGGAACATGACCCACAAGAAAACTATTGCTGAAAAAGATCTCCGTAAGAGTCTGTAATTTCCAAAGTTCATCAGGAAATGTGCCAGAAAATTTATTATGTAGTAATTCTAATGTAACCAGCTGAAGCTCACCTAAATAACCTGGTATTTCACCAAAGAGATTGTTCCCAATCAATTGCAAATCTGTGAGGGTCAAATATCTTCTGAACATATCATGAATACTGCCACTGAGCTGGTTTTCTGACAGTGTAAAAGTTAATGAACCTGCAAGACATATTTCATTCGGGATCTCATACAAAGAGTTGCATCACAGTTGTTATTGATGGAGGGAGAAAGTTTAACATGGATGTTGAATATGCATGCATGGAAGCCACCTCAATGCTCTAATTCTTTAAACAACAAAATGAACCTGTTTTTCTGCCTGAATTCGATGCTCATATGATCATTTTTACTGGCTCAAGATCTGATGTTAAAGAGCTCTTTCTCCCCTTTATTTAAAAATTGGCAAAAACAGTACAAGTAGTCAGAGAACAAGTGCTGCTAGTATCAGTCCTAGTAGGGATGATATTGGCGTGGATTTGCTTACGAGTGTTGCTGCTGGAGATATGTCCAACTCAGAACTTGGTAAATAGGCTATTTCCGAAGAGGATCTAAAGAGAACGAATTAGAAGAGATCATGGACGTGAAGTGTCATTACTCTAAGGCGTTAGTTGATGGAACCTACTATGATCTTAACGACAATGCTCATGTCTTGAGTGACAAGCCACGTTCATTCGTACGCAAAACATTGAGTTTTTCAAAACTGTTGACAACAAAGCTTTCTTTGGGGCTTAGTGGAATTATAGACCAGCAGACACATTTTGTAGAGAAGTAGTGTTGAAGAAAAAGACTGATAAAACAAATTTAAGGAGGAGCAGCAGCAAATGATGATGAACAAGGGGGCAGAAAAACCAGCATATTCGAACCATCGCAGCTTAAAACTCGAAGTTCAGTTTAAAGAAGCCAAAATTCAAGTTACTACAGAAGACCTTGACAACAACGTGAATTTATACCACTCAGAAGACCTGATGTGAATCCTGCAACAAGCTCCTGAAGTCTGCAACATGCTCGTAATATGAAAGACCAACTCACTTCTAAGAAGCAAATAAGGACAGTACAAGATCTTATCTGTAACCGGTGGTAGCTCAAGAAAGCTTGGAGGACTCTTCAAGAACAGTGAGGGAGTGTTTCCATATGCAATCTGAAGAGGATTAAGTATGCCCGTAACCAAGCCAGTAAATATGTTCAACTAAACATGATTAGGACATCCGCTCCTCAAGAAAATATTTTTGTACCCCTCGATATGAAATAGCTGCCGCTCCAAGGATACAACTCAGGCTAAAAATGATGAGTTTAATACATAGCAACTTGAAGAAAAGGTATCAGTCACGCAACACAAAAGATATTGATAATCCGAAGCCTAAGGGGCAAAATATACAAATGAGAATGGATGGGCATCTCAAGTTGGTCCGCAAGCCAGATTTGCTTCTGCAAGCTTGGTCCCCGCAATTACTCTCAGAAATGAAATTTTACAATTTAGTTGAGATGATTGGTTCTCACAGGCATTGGCACGTATGAAAAAATCTGCCACTAATGACACCTGACACATGACCCGTCTCGAGATAAGGGGCTCTTACAAGCATTAAACAAATATGCGTCAAATGACGCCTAATGCAGGGCCCTTCTCGAGATGACAGGTTCATACACAGGCATTGGTACGTATGTATAAATCTGCGTCAAATGACACCTGATACAGGACTCATCTCGATTATCACCTTCAATAGTCTCTTGACAAACGCGACGAGAAGATACAAGATATTACGGGACAAGGTTCTTACAACTTGCGGGATCTGGATAGAGAAATTTTACGGCATCCATAAAACTCACAATATCACAAAATCATATTACTTCAAAACCCTCAATGCAATCGTACAATGATTTACGCTCATGCTAGGTACTCTCCACTTCAGGAAGTACTCGCAATCAACAATATAATCATACATCAAATTGGTTTCATGTTAGGTAAAGCTATAAGCATAACCTCTCAAAGAAGGTCCGTGTCTATGAGTGCATGACTCTTGGATTTTTCGCTAGAAGGGGTACCTAACATGATAATTAATTGTTGTAATTCTCCGTTTTAGGGGACTTTCGGGACCATATCTTAATTTCCTCCTGGCCAGAGAGAAGTTAGATATGCAGTATTCCCATAATGCAACCCGGGGCGCAAAAAATTCCTTGCGGTTGATCACACTCAATCAGTATATCTATATATACAAAATTTTGTTTTGCAGGGACAAAAACTCAAGATAAAGTGGAAGTGCAATTAGCACCAAATTATGGTACGAGCGAGACGTGAAGTTATTTTCTTAAAAATTATTCTTCGAACAACTCTCAAGAAAAGGGGATAAATTGTGAGTACCATTATTCCTAAAGACACTTTGTTCGTAGAGCATACAGCCCCATTTCTTGACTAAAGCATTTCAGCCATATTAAACTCAAGTACGCAGCCCAAGTTACCATTCTCTCGCAGCAGCATAGGCCCAGGTCCGCAACCAGTCAAGACCGTAGCAAAGTAGCCATTTGAAGTATATTAATTCCCGCCAGCTCTGCTACCACTCCCGCAACAGCTCAGGCCTGCGACAGAATACATAAAGTTCAAGTCCGAAGCCTTAGGCTGATGTCCGCAGCCCATCATCGACCGAAGCCCAGGCCAGCACAAAATCATATTAACACAGCCTACCACTTTAGAATTGTTAATGAAGTAACCATCAAGTGGTTTTCCCGCCACCAAAATCAATTCAAACAACCAATAGATTTGACCGTAAGTGGAGAAGAAGTGAACATTTTGAATGATATGCTTCCCGCTCCTTAGCTTGCGCGCAATGTCATTTGCATTATGTCCGCACCCAATTCATGTTCCATTCCCGCAACAGCAAAGAACACATCATTTCCCGCACAACTATTCCCGCTCCACCGTTCATATTTGAATGTGGCAATTCCCGCTCCACCATTCTTTCATGCGGATGATTCCGACATCACCGATGACAAGCCAGCAAGCAAAACCAAGTCCCGCACCAATATTTGCCGCACCAACCTTTGTCCGCACCAAAATTGGATTGAGACCATTTGAAAATAAGATCAATAGGGACACGTGACGAACTCCATGGATACATGACGAAATGAGATGAAACTCCATCGGCACATGGCAGAATGAGGAGTATTTTCATTGACAAGTGGCAAAATGTGTTGATGAAGCATATAGCTTACTAATGCTTGAAGATAAGGATAAGGGGCATTTTTAATAAATGTCATTTCTTATACCCTTTAAATACAAAGTTAATGTAATAGAGGAGGGGGACTTTGGGGGATTTCATTTTTCTTCTGTTTCATTTCTACTGTAACCAAAAGAGATCAACAAAAACATCCAACTTTCATACCCGTGGATGTAGACAAATCATTGCCGAACCACGTTAAATCTTTGTGTGATGATTTCAATTAAATGGTGTGTGGGTTTTACTTTCATTTTTAATTTCATTTCTATCTTAATTTGATTTCTCTATATCATTTGCACCATCAAAATGTCATTTCTGGATTTTAGAACTTTTGGTTGTGGTGATCAGAATTTTGATAACTACAATAGATAAACCCAGTATATCTGTGAGTTGAATACCTTCAACTTCTAAATCTGTTTATTGTTCCTTGATATCAAAAAAATGTCATGGATTTCAACTCTAGGTTACCTATAAGTTCCCAGATGGATTCATGTTTACCACTCGTTAAGCACGTCTGGCAAAATCAAGCGGAAAATCAAAATTTTGCATTTTCTCCATTTTCAATTTACCCTGCTCTTGGTTTATTAACTTTTGGATCAAAAGGTGCAACCTTAAAACAGTTGTTAGCATTCCTCAAGTCTGATAGCCTTGATCATCTTAATTCGGTTAGTTCTCAACCGATTGATTCTTTAGATCAAGCCCGGATCGGTAATGGAAGTGGGGGAGGACCAAAACTGTCGACCATCAACAGTGTTTGGGTGGACAACACTTGTTCACTAAAACCTTCTTTCAAAGAAGTCGCTAATTCAGTCTATAGGGCTCGAGTTGAGGCTGTGGATTTCAAAAATAAGGTGAAAAATTAATTCTTCCACATTTTTTAGTTTCCATACCGGTTTCTAAGTAATGGCTTCCAGCATACAACATAGTACTAATTTTTTCAAGTAATAAAAATCCTGACCATTTTGAGGGCTACAAAAATTAATTTGGGGCGACTATTTTAAACCCATCCAATAGATGTGGTTATGAGATAACCTAATGGTATATAAAAATACCTATATACCCTCTCAGTAATCAAAAACATACCTTTAACCCTTTCACTAATAAAAGTATAAAAACCTAAACCTTTACCATTCTTCATCTCTACCGATTCTCACCTTCTTCTCTTCTTCTTCTCTTGTTTTCTAACTACCGATTGTGGCACAATCCAATTCATCGTAAACCGATTCGTAAACCAATTCATCGTATAATCGTAAACCAATTTATCGTCGTAATTACAATCTAAAGATGGATAGAAAAAAGCAAACAACCCGTCAACCTGATAATACTAATTGGACGAATTTTGCCGAGAGAATAAGAAATAGAGAGATCGTTGAAGAACATAGTGAAGAAGAGGAAGAACACGAAGAACACGAAGATGATGACCTAGATACGGAGACTGATTCTGACAATCAGCCTCTCCAGAACTTTGTAATGGCTCCAATATGATAAGGGTTTACCATTATTTGTGTTTATTTTGCTTCAATCGAATGAAATCGAGGATAAAATATAAAGGGTTTTCGGTAATTTTTCATAATCGGAGGTTTAGTGATGTTTTTTATCTACCGATTATGGTCCTGTTCTTCATGAATGAAGAACAGCACCATAATCGGTAGTTATATTTATTCACTAACTACCGATTGTATTCCTGTATTAAAATTTAGGCTTAATCGGTAGTTTCGTATAGGTTTAAACTACCAATTATAAAGTTAGTGATTCCTCAAAACATCGACCATAATCGGTAGTTATATTTAGTCAGTAACTACCGATTATATTCCTGGACCAAAATTTGGGCATAATTGGTAGTTTCGTATAGGGTTAAACTCCCGATTATGAAAGTTAGTGATCCCTCAAAACATACTACATAATCGGTAGTTATATTTAGTCATAAACTACCGATTGTCCTCCTGTACCAAAATTTACACATAATCGGTAGTTAATCTTTTTATGTAACTACCGATTGTATGTGTGTCCATAGCTTAGACTTTTCTGTTCCATTTTTTATGCAAAATAGGTAGATAATGTAGATCCCAAGCTACCGATTACGCACAATCAATTGTTAGTTTGTCTATTTGACTACCGATTATGAACAATCAGTTGAGTTTAATGTACTTTGTTTACCGATTATGTAGTGATTAAATGGTGTCTTGTTGGAAATAATTGTTCTTTATTTTGTTTTTTTAAGGAAAGGCGATCTAAGCATTCCCACGATACAATTGTTTCGGGGCCTCGTCGTGAAGGGGGTAAGAAAGTAACTGCTAGTGCAAGAAGAGAAAAGAGCGCTAGCGGAATCTCTATCCCCGAAGGAGCTCAACCAAGTGTTCCAAGAAGTAGAAACCAAGAAGAAGGAGAAACAAGTGTTCCACAAGTTAGAAACAGAGATGAAGGAGAACCAAGTGGTACACAAGGAGATGGACAAGGTAAAAAGAAGGTAATTAAGAAAAAAGGAGGACACCAAGTCCCCGCCTCTTTGAAGATGAAGGGTATTCAAGAAGGCCAAATCCCTGGGTTACCAAGAGATGGAGGAGATCTATTATTTGGGTACAAAGACTCTTGGGCGAAAGAAATTTATTCAACTGAGGTAATAATTATAAAACACCATTCTTAACCTATTTTCTTTTTATTCGTAGAAGTGTTAACTGTTATTCTAATTATTTTATAATTCTCTGTGTATATTAGGACCATTCTGATGCGGATCGTCTACTCAAACCTACGGCTGCACCAAGAAAGATGAAAGATTGGCCGTTAGATGGTGAGTGTGAACGGTTCAAGCAAATTATACTGAACTCGGAGTTATCTACTGCTGCCGAGAATTCAATGTTACAGCATGACCGAGTGTCGATATCAGCCTTCATGGAGAGAATGTACCCTGATACCGATACCTTCCATATACCGTTTGGAGAGATGACGATCACCCCAGATGATGTGGTGCAGATTCTAAGTCTCGCTGACCATGGTACATAGGTCAAATTTGATTATGTGAAGCAGTTAAGCTGGGAACAACTTTATTTTTACACTCAGAAGTGCTTTGGTTGGGATCGAGCGACATCCGACGATGATTTCAAACGGTGTTTTCCTTACAAAATCAGACAGTTCAGCCTGGTTCACTTGATGAATATGTTCAAAGGCACCAAGGATAAAAAATAAATGAATCCAGAGTTTAGCGATGACGATGTCAATGTTGCAGCCACTGCATATCTCCTCTGTATTTTGGGATGTGTTATTTTCCCCAATTTTAGTGGCAACCGGGTCGACGCCAACCTTCTACAACTTTTGCATCCTCTAAAAAATGTTAGTGACTATTCGTGGGGCACCGCATGTCATGCGTTCTTGATGGAAGAGTTGAGAAAGGCATCGAGGGAATCAACTAGCCAAATTGCCGGGAACGTGAGCCTACTACAAGTATTTTGGTAACTCTATTGATGATTTGATTGTTATTTATTTTTTTCTCTTTTAAGAATCAATTTTCTCATACTTGGTTTGATATGTACACTAGACATGGATCTATGACCACTTCTCGTCCCTCGAGTTGTCCAAAGAGAATCCGGCATGGGAGAAAGGAACACCCCGAGGAACAAAATACATCATTGACAACAACCATTCAAGGTCTAAGGAGCAGAAGTTGATTTCTTTGAGGAGGAAATTAGACTCAATGACGTCCAAATTTGTATGTTTTGATCCATACATGGAAGACCGAGCTAGTGGTCATATAGCGGGAAGGTATGACTTGTCGTTTTACTATGGAACCTTGTGGCATTCCACTGGATATGTAATGTACAATGCCTCTAGGGTGATTTGTCAACTCGGTTATGTCCAAGAAGAACCTATGAGTCACATGCGCGGAAAGTTCAAATTGGACGTCGAGAAATCTACTTGTGGTAAGGACTCTATCACAATAGTTTACTCTGATAACCCATCCGTTAAAGATTGGAATAACAAGATGCAATATATGATCAACGATGGGAGACCTGTCCACCGAGGTGATGAAGTAGATCTACGCTATATGGTATGGTACCGGGAGCATTCTCATCTTCATGTGATCCGTGAAGATAAAGGAAAGACCACCAGGGTGTCCGATTATACTTGCATCATCAAAGACAAACCCTTTGGTTATGAAAGGCTGGTACGTAATGTTATTTCCTTTTGATTTTAATATTACAACTCAATATTTTAGATAATAATCGTTTGATTGTTATTGCCTAAAAACAGGAAAAGAAAAAAAAAGGTATGCATTTTTCTCCAAGAAGATAGTTGGGTACATAAATGCGGGAGTGCCTTTATCAATTGAGAAGATGAGAAAGCATAAAGACCTCATTGATAACATTGATAATGAAGCATATGCTAGCAAGTTTGGGGAGAATAAGCCTAAGAGACTAGCAGGAAAGCACAGTAAAAGATCTCGCGGTTCATTGAGTGTTGATGCTGAAGCAAATGTCCCTGAGGGTGAAGCCAATGTCGCTGATGCTGAAAGATTCTTATCCCCTGGTGCTCGTCGTCCTCGTACCAAAACCAAAAAATCTAGAAATTAGATTGTGGTTGTTTTGTCAAAGAACATCATTTTGAAAATTGATTTCTAAGAAACTTGTTTACTTTATGGATATGTCTATGGTGTTTAACATTACTGGTGTTTAATGTTCTAACATTTGAATGGATTTTATGTTCTTTTTGTGAATTATCAATTGATTTGCAAGAGATTTATTTTTAACAAGTTATTTTGTTGAAATTTTACACTATAATCGGTGGATAAGTGATACTGCATCACCTACCTGTTAAGTATGTTCATCAACAATCGATAGATAACAATCTACCGATTACACTTACCGATGGAACTGCCTGTTCCTGGACACATTTTGCACTATAATCGATACTTTAAAAAGTTCTTAGACTACCGATTATACATGTTCAAAATGTTTGAATTTTGATAATTTTTTCGTTTTTCTAATTTGGGCAACATATACAATCGATAGTTTAAAAAATTATTAAACTACCGATTATACATGTTCAAAATGTTAGAATTTTGATAATTTTTTCGTTTTCCAATTTGGGGCAACATATACAATCGGTAGTTTAAAAATTATTAAACTACCGATTATACATGTTCAAAATGTTGGAATTTTGATAATTTTTTTGTTTTCCAATTTGGGGCAACATATACAATCGGTAGTTTAAAAAATTATTAAACTACCGATTATACATGTGTTGAATTTGGGGCAACATATACAATCGGTAGTTAATTTTTTTTTTATCCTACCGATTATACATGTTCAAAATGTTGGAATTTTGAAAAAAAATTCGTTTCTGAATTTGGGGCAACATATAAAATCGGTAGTTTAAAAAATTATTAAACTACCGATTCTACCTGTTTAGTACAATCGATAGTTAATTATGTACTGATTAAGATGATGAAACTGATTGGTTTCTGGACACATTTTACATTATAATCGGTAGTAATTTTTTTATTAGATTACCGATTGTAAAAATCGGTAGATAATGGTGATCCCGATACTTCCGATTGTTAATATTCGTACGAACTTAGTGTACATATTTTCTGTACACTCTTGTTACACTATTCCTCAACGACTTTTTTTTTTTTTGAAAAAAAGAGCCGTTAAGACTCTAATCTATATAAGGAGGGTGACCTCTTCTTAATTATGCACCTCCAATACATTTTAAATTTCCAACATCAAAGAAATAACCGTATAGATTAATGGCTCAACCGTTCACGCTAGAGGAAGATTTATCGTTATGTAGGCGCTATGTGCAATTCTATCCGAAGCGAGGAGAAGAACATATGCAAAATGGTGTAATGATTATGAGTTATTTGGATAGTGTAATCGAACATTTTTTTGTTGACACCGGGAACCCCAATAACCGTAATAAAGCTGATCTTTTTTGTCGATTTCATTCTTTAGGCAGAGAAGTTGATCCATTTGTGAATTTAACTTATCTTGTCAATCGATATCGTTTGAGGGGTGAAACTAATGATGAAGTTATAGCGAGATCTCTCGAGGAATGACGACGATGGAAACGATCAAATTACCGTTACAAAGCTCATTTCAATATCATTAAGGTGATGGAAAGATTCAACCCGTTTAAGGTTCGTCCACGCCGTTAAAGCATAAAGGAATTTTCCAAGACGGTGTAAAATAATAATTAATATAATAATAGTGTAAAACGGCAGGTTTAATGAACAATATGTAGTAAGTTTATTTGAACAAATTTTTATTCGGATGTTGAAATAGTATTACGAAGTTAGATGTTAAGTAAATTCGGCATAATCGGTAGACAATAATGTTTCTAAACTACCGATTACGTACAATCGGTAGTTATTAAATTCCCGTGCTAACGATTTTCCACAATCGGTAGTTTTTTATGTTCACTAACTACCGATTGTTAATATTAGTTCGAACTTAGTGTACATATTTTCTGTACACTCTTGTTACACCAGGCCTCAACGATTTTTTTTTTGAAAAAAAAAGCCGTTAAGACTCTAATCTATATAAGGAGGGTGACATCTTCTCATTTATGCACCTCCAATACATTTTAACTCTCCAACTTCGAAGAAATAACCGTATAGATTAATGGCTCAACCTATTCTCAACTAAAACAACCTCCTTTTCCATTTCTTTTCATCTACCGATTCTTCTACTCCCTTTACTCTCATTCTCCATTGAAAATATCTTCAAATATTTACCTAAACAATCAAAGAAGGGAAAGGAAAAGATGGTGATAGAGGAGTTTAAAACCATTGAAATCAATTCGTCAACCGATTCCGAGGCAGATATCTATGTTTTTGATCCTCGACTCTTTATCAGGGAGAAATACTTCTCAGGTATAAACTCATACTACAATGAAGCTGGAGAGTACATAGGTCCACTTCAGGCTGATCCTAAGGGGAACGAGAAGAAGAAGAAGAAGCAGGTTGAAACTAGGACCAAGTCGAGAGTAACAAGGAGTGGAAGAAGTTCATGAGAATTTCTATGATGTGTTTTGTTTCGTTTTGTTCGGATGTTTTTAGTTTATTTGAACAAGTTTTTTTTCGGATGTTGAAATAGTTTTATGAAGTTATATGTTAAGTACAATCTACATAATCGGTAGATAACTATGTTTCTAAACTACCGATTAAATACAATTGGTAGTTATTAATTTCCCGTGCTACCGATTAACCACAATCGGTAGTTATTTATGTTCACTTACTACCGATTATGGAAAGAAAAGTCTTGTACAAAAAAACAAGTATAATCGGTAGATAAATTTGATCTTTAAACTACCGATTACAAAGTTTAAAGATTTAAAGTTTAATTCAATTCTGGCTACAATCGGTAGATATAAATTTTCAATTTCTACCGATTATGAAAGATGAAGAGTTAAAAATTTTAAAAGTTTTGAGAAATTCATTTTTGGGGCGACACCTATAATCGGTAGATATGGTACTCCATTAAACTACCGATTATGAAATCAAAATCCAAAAAAAAGAAAATCAATCTGAAAATTTTGTACAATCGGTAGTCATAAAAATCACGAGGCTACCGATTATACCATTATTTTGTACAATCGGGACGTCCATGACATTAAATTCATACCAAAATGGTTTTTTTTAAACGATACGAACACATACAAAGTGGGTTTTTCATGATGTTTCTCACTTCTTCCTCATACTCATCCATGATTGTTATTGATTTTAGGTAAAATCTAGTTTTCCCAAACTTCTACTTCTTCTCTAACACACTCTCTATTTCTATTCTAAAACTATAACTCAAATTCATCATCTAACACTAAATATAACCAAATTAATTAACTAATTAATCAACATTAATACTAATTAAGTAAGAGCAGGTTAGCCATTAAAGAAAATATATGGATAAGGGGTGTATTGATATTACTTCGTAATGATCTTATTTTGTTTTATTAGTCGTCCCAAATTAATTTTTTGTAGCCTTTAAAAATGTCAGGATAAAAATGCTATGCGGGCCAAAGAAGTTACCGAGATGGTGAATGAATGGGTTGAAAAGGAAACAAATGGACTCATTCAGAATCTCAACTCTAGTGCTTCGATCTCACAATATTCGACCCTTGTAAATGCACTCTACTTCAAAGCATCTTGGAAGCAAAAATTTGATCCATCAAAAACAATCCACTCAAACTTTTATCTCAGCGATGAAACCTCATCATCGGTTATGGTCCCTCGACAACTACGAAGATCATTTTGTTTCTTGTTACCCCGGCTTTAAAGTACTTCAACTCCCATATAAACAATTCAATTCTACCAATGTAAGTTATCAGCCAAGACAACAAGAGAACTTTGCTATGTACATATTTTTGCCTGACAGACGAGATGGACTAGGTAATCTGATTGAGCAAGTTAGTTCGGATTCAGGTTTCTTAGATCGTCATCTCCCAACTAGACGTGTTGAAGTGAGACAACTTAAATTCCTAAATTTAAGATATCATTTGGGTTCAACGCAACGAGAGTTTTTAAAGACAATATGGATCTAGATTTGATGTTTGATTCTCGTCGAGCAGAGCTGACTGAGTTGGTGATGCGCACTTGTCCAAAATCGGAAGACGGATCTGTGAGTATCAAAAAGTTGCTTGACACGTGGCAGCAAAGTGCGGAGCACAAGATGTCCCGATCCAGGGATCGTACCAAGATTCGATGCAGGGATCGTACCAAGGTTCGATGCAGGGATCGCACCAAGGTTCGATGTAGGGATCGTACCAGGGATCGAACCAGGGCTCGTACCAAGGATCGTACCAGGCATTATACCAAGGACCTAAATATGGATCGTAATTTAATCTGAAAGCATCGATCGCACCAGGACCGCAAGCCAAATCCTGCAAGCCAGGATCGCACCAATTCCGCCAGCTAGGACCGCAATCCGTGTTCCGATCCGACGTCATCAATCCCGATGGACAGATGGAGCGATACGTGTCAACATTTGAGAGATTTGAAGGAATAGAATGGACACGTGGCGACACTAGAAAGCGCCACGTCACAAAGAGGTCGCCACATCACCAACAACAAAAGAAGATCCCGTATAAAAGAGAAGAAAAAAAGAAAGGAAGGGGGAGGTTTTCTCGGCTGGGTGAGGGGGATTAGTTCTTCTGCTTCACCAAATTTTTCATTCATGATCTGTAACTAACTGTAACCATCTTGAAATTCATCAATAATATCAAAACCTTCTTACCCGTGGATGTAGGCATAATAAAGCCGAACCACGTTAAATCCTGAGTTTAATTTCTTCTTGGCTTTGGTTAATTTCTCTGATGATTCTGGTTGTTTGGGTTGATTCAATTTTCAGCCCAAACAGTATTGACCTTGCTGTTTCAGGAGTTATACACAAGTGCTTCGTAGAAATTGACGAAGAAGGAACCGAAGCTGCTGCCGCATATGCTGTTGTTTGTATGCTTATGTCATTAAGCGTGTCAGTTCCTATAGACTTCATTGCTGATCATCCATTCTTGTTTATTATCAGAGACAATGTTAATGTGGTGGTTTTGTTCATGGGTCATGTTCTTAATCCCCTGTTGAATTGACTTCATGATCAACGTGCAGCCTTACCTTATTCTGGTAGATGATGGTGTTCACGGGTTTATGCGTTAGACTCAGGTGGTGTAGCACTCGAGCTATTATTCAGTTTTGAGCTCGTGCGCGCTTTTCTTGGATTTTATGTTTGTTTCCCTTTCTTGTTGTTCTCTTCTCGACACTTCGGTTGATGTAATTTGTCTTAATCCAGGAAGAGACTGTGCACCTATATATGGAACCTCTTTTATTATAATTTGATTTTAACTATCAATTTCGGCTCTAGTTTAGCAAGCGATGTTAATGAAAAAATAATTCTATACATAGAAATATTCCCTTAGGCCAGGTAATAATTTTGGTTAATTATAAAATTATTGCTAAATTATGTTGGTTATATTTATGAGATTATGTTCTCTTATCTCTTCCTTGATGGACGGTCGAGATTGAACGCTAATACTAAATTAGGAACTTGGTCCTCCTTCTACCTATAAAAGGAACACAATAGCCATCAGTATTGGGTTCGAAAATTACACAAAAGGTTAAGAAGGAGAAGCCAAAAGCTCTGTTATACTGGTGTTCTTGGAAGATTACTTGGATTCAATTAATAACATCATCATCGGGTATATCTATAATACAACTATGCATACATATGTGATTCTCATATAGTTCAAAGATCCTATATCATGTAAAATAAATTATGATATTTAACATCTAGAACAGGGTTTAAAACTCCATAATTGTACATGATGTTGTATTTAATTGTTGTGTTCATATGAATTCATCACTGTGTTTGATTGATTTAATAATCATATATATACATCAAGTTTTATGAACCTGTAATGCAGGGCCGGCCTTAACATTGATGATGCCCGAAACAAATGCTAAAACTTAAAAATGTTGTCCCATTATTGTTTGACTAAGCCAATATTTTCTAACTGCAGGTGGAATATTCCATTTTTTTACATCCGAAAAATCAAATTCATTATTTAGCCAGTTAGTTCAAGTAATTTTTGTAATATTTGATCTACTTTAGCACGATGAGTTAAAATTTTATCATAAAATCTAAGTGGTTCGTTTTTATTTGTTTGAGTAATGAAAATAGAATAAGAAAAGAAAAAAAAAACTTTAAAAAAACAAAACTTAAAACGTATATAGAAAAAGTTATGACATAACATTATTAAAGTCTTCATTTAATATTATTTTTATTTTATTACCCCTTAATAAAGATTATATATTATAATTAATGCCTACAAAACATCAAATTTTTTATTAACCCCTATAAACTATAAACAGACAGACGATAACATTTTATTGTCCCTTATGTTTTGCTGCCCGAAATTGACCGGCGAAGGCCGTCCCTGCTGCCATGTACATCACGTTTAAATCAATTGATGTGTTACTGTCCAATTTTTTATTTTGTTTTCCGTTTACATGAAACAATATGTTTAGATGACGTGATTCATGAATAAAATAACCAAAATGATGTTTTCGATTATCTGCGGCTAGGTTTAGATTGATTATTGTTTGTTTTGGTTATTTCTTAAAGCATATTGGACTTGAATTAAATCAAACCCAAGACTTTATGTAATGAAAACATGGTCTCCGTTAAAAAGATAACATGATTTCATATGATTTTTGCTTAATATGAATGGGATTAGGGTTAGTAAAATTATGTTGCGTGAATCTTTCATCTTCCTACTCTTGATCCTGATAACTATTTATGGGCTCACTATAACGTTATGATAAGTTTGAAGGGTTATTGGGCTTGGCTTATTAAAAACCCAATAATGCATTACGTTTAATTTTTTTCAAAGGTCAGACAAAAAGTCTGTTTGACATGAAGTGAAAAGTTAAGTCTTTGACTACTTTAACTGTCTGTCTGTTGACTGATGGTTTTTTATGTTGACTTTACCTTGCCTGTTTGATGTTGACTTTGACTGTTTAGCTTTTCGTTGACTTTGACTATTGACTTTTGTGTTGGCTTTAACTGTTTGACTTTGATCAAATCAGTTCTGAATTGATCAGGTTCGGTTTAGGCTCTTTAGGTTCAAATGTGATCTATTTTGAACATGTTTATTATAGTATTAATTCATAAAAATAATTTTATTGTATGTAAATGATTGTAACATGTTTAGAACATTAAAATGATTGAATTGTATGTGCTTTAGCTATCACCACAGTGATATTAAAACATTATGTTTTCTATCATGTTATTATAAGTTTATATCGTTGTATGCAACACATGAAAATAGCTATCATCCACAGGAGATATTTGCTCAAGTGTTTGCAGTATGAACATTAAGAAACAATTATTTATTCATAAATATTAAAATGAAAGTTACCTACAGGTTATTCTAATTCACATGTTTGAACAAACATAATGATCATATATGTGTTTCATGAAAGGCATAATATCCACAAATGTTTGGCTTTGCTTTGTTTATGTATATGTGTGTGCCTTTTGACTTTATGACATGATTATTATTTTTATTTAATATTCTACCCACAAGAGAATGTTAATTTATATGTATGTGAGTTTGACTTTGTGTATCTCTATCATATTTTACAACTTCTAATTCTAAGTTTTTGCATTCGTATACCTCATCTATCCCAATCTTCAATGGTACCCACTTCTCAGAATGGAGCGAGAATGTTGAATTCACTTTGGGTGTGCAGGATAGTGATCTTGCCCTCCAAATTGAGAAACCAGTTGTGGTTGAGACTAGTACCAAAGAAGAGAAAGATCTCCTGAAACAGTGGGAGAAAAGTGATAGACTGAGTATAATGTTGATGCGAATGCACATTGATGCAAACATTAAAGGATCACTTCCTAAACTTGATAGTGCTAAGGACTTTATAAAAATCATAAAAGACCGTTTTAAGACAACGGATAAGTCACTAGGTGGGAAATTGATGGCTGAATTGACCACCATGAAATATAACGGTGCACGGTCAATGCACCGTCACGTGATTGAAATGTGAAACATTGGTGTCAAGCTTACTGAGATGAAAATGACTTTGGATGATAATTTTCTTGTTCAATTCATTCTCAACTCCCTTCCACCTCAGTGTTCCCCTTTTCAAGTGCATTACAACACTATTAAGGAAAAGTGGACAACCAATAAAATTGGCAACATGCTGGTTCAACAAGGTCTTAATGAAGCGCATTTTGTCAATCAAGGAGTGAAGAATAAGCGCAATCCTGGGCAGAGGCAACAAGAGAGCACCATAGAATAATTCTGGTCAACCAGAAAAGAAGAAGGCAAAGCAAGATGACAATAAGTGTCGTTTCTTTCTGTAAGAAACCAGGTCATTTTCAGAAAGATTTCCCTAAGCGTCAAAAATGGTTTGAAAATAAAGGTAATCCGTTAGGATTCGTAAGCTATTTTGAAACAAATTTTTCATAAAAGAATCTTCTTTATCATGGTGGTTTGACTCTGGTGCTAATGTTCATGTTTATAATTCGATGCAGGGATACCTTTCAATCCAAATCACAAACCATAATGAAAACTTCATTTTTATGGGCAATGGCAATAAAGCCCCAGTTAATGTTGTAGGCACCTATCGTCTGTTTCTAGATCATGGATATTTTTTTGATTTGGAAAACACTCTTTGTGTTCCATTTATTTCTCGCTATTTAATTTCTGTTTCTCAACTAGATAAACAAGGTTTTCAATTTCAAATTGCCAATGTATGTTTTAGTTTGTTTAAAGATTATAAAGTTATTGGTTCTAGTTATCTTTCTGATGGTCTTTACAAGTTACATTTATCATCATCATCAATACCTGGAACCCATTTAACCATACATCATAATGATAGAACTGAACATGTTGAGAGTAATTTCTCATTCTTGTGGCACAAGAATCTGGGACACATATCCGTGAAAATATTCAAAGATTGGTAAAAGATTGGATTCTACAGAATTTTGATTTTACCGATTAAAAGAGTTATGTGGATTGTATTAAAGGCAAGATGACAAATATACAAGAAAGGAGCCACAAGAAGTTCCACACTCCTTGAGATTATACATACAGATATTTGTGGACCCTTCGACGTTCCAACTTTTGGAGGAGAAATTTTTTTATCACCTTTATTTATAATTTTTCACGTTATTGTTATCTTTACTTATTGCATGATAAATATCAAGTTGTGAATGTTGTGGAGCAATTCACTACCGAAGTTGAGAGGCAATTAGAAAAGAAAGCGAAAATCATTATGTTTGATAGGGGTGGTGAATATTATGGAAGGTATGATGAAACATGACAATATCCTCGACCTTTCGCTTTACTTCTTCAAAAGCTTGGTATTGTCGCTCAATACACAACTTCAGGTTCTCCTTGGCAAAATGGTGTAGCAGAAAGATGAAATTGTACTATAATGGAAATGGTTAGAAGCATGATTAGTCATGCAAGTTTACCCTTGATTTTATGGATGTATGCTCTTCGCTATGTTGTGTATATTTTAAATAGAGTTCCGTGCAAAGCAGTTCCAAAGACTCCTTTTGAACTGTGGAAAGGTTGGAAACCTAGTTTAAAACACCTGCAAGTTTGGGGGTGTTCACCAGAAGCAAAAGTTTATAATCCCTAAGAAAAGAAATTGGATTTGAAAACTGTTAGCGGTTACTTCATTGGTTTTCCTGAAAAATCCAAAGGGTATATTATTTACTGTCCTAACCATAGTATGTGAATTGTTAAAACTGGAAATGCAAAATTCATTAAGGATGGCGAAGTTAGTATGAGTAAACCAGTGTAAGAAAAATCTTTTCAAGAAATCAAGGTAATAATCCCTTTGCCTCAGATTTCTATAGATATTGTGACTTCTTCGGTTGTGGAACCGATTGATGAGGGAGAAACAGAAATAACGGCACCAGAGCTTCATGATGAGATTATTGCCAATGAAGAAGTTGTAGAACAACCACAAGAACCATCCTTAAGAAGATCTCTTAGAGAACGGAAAAAGGCTATTACTGATGATTATGTAGTCTATCTACAAGAATTGGATTTTGATTTAGGGGTTATGAAAGATCCAGTTTCTTATTCACAAGCTATCAAGTGTAGTAATTCTAATAAGTGGATTAATGATATGAAAGTTGAGGTGAAATCGATGGATGATAATGGAGTCTGGGATACCGTTGAATTTCCTAAAGGATACAAAATAGTAGGGTTTATGTGGGTCTTCAAGACCAAACGCGACTCTAATGGCAATATCGAACGGTATAAGGCTAGACTTGTAGCCAAAGGTTTCACTCAGAAAGATGGCATTGATTACAAAAAGACTTTTTCTTCCTTGTCAAAGAAAGACTCTCTCAGAATTATTGTGGCATTAGTAGCTCAATATGACCTTGAGTTACATCAAATGGATGTGAAAAATCCTTTCTTAATGGTGAGTTAGAAGAAGAAATTTACATGTGTCAACCTGAAGGTTTTGCCTTAGAAGGACAGGAACACATGGTCTGCAAACTTAAGAAATCAATTTATGGACTTAAGCAAGCCTCCAGGCAGTATATCTAAAATTCAATGAAACCATTCACAAGTTTGGTTTTGAAAAAAATATTGTAGATCCATGCATATACCTTAAGATCAGTGGGAGGAATTTTATATTTTTGGTACTGTATGTTGATGACATACCACTTGCGAGTAGTGATCTTGGCCTTATGCATGAAACTAAAGATTATGTCTCTAAGAATTTTGAAATAAAAGATATGGGTGAAGCTTCTTATGTGATTGGGATAAAAATATTATGTGATAGATCACTTGGAATATTATCGATCTCACAGAAAGCATATATTGAAAGAATTCTAAAGAGGTTTGTGATGAATGCATGTAAGTCAAGTATAGTTCCGGTTTCTAAAGGAGACAAGTTTGGACTCAATCTTTGTCCTAAGAATGAACTAAGATGTAAAGAAATGGATAAAATCCCTTATGATTTTGTGGTAGGAAGTCTAATGTATGCCCAAGTTTTCACACGACCAGATATCAGCTATATAGTTGGTATGCTGGGAAGATACCTTATGAATCATGGAATGGAACACTGGAAATCTGCAAAGAAAGTCATGAGATACCTACAAGGCACAAAAGATCATTGTCTCACATTTACGAAGTCAGATCCAATTGAGTTGGTTGGCTATTCAGATTCCGATTTCATGGGATGTGATGATACTCGAAAGAACACTTTGGATATCTTTTTCTATTAACTGGAGGAGAAATATCATGGGAAAGAGAAAAAGAGTCTATTCTCACTAGATCGACAATGGAAGCTGAATTTCTAGCATGTTTTGAGGCTACAAATCACTTTTCATGGCTGCGGAATTTCATCTCAAGGTTTGGAGACCTAAATTTTGCCTCCGCACCAATGGAACTTTACTGTGATAATACCGCAGCAGTATTCTTTTCAAAGCATGCTAGATATACTAAGGGTTCAAGATACATGGATCCAAAGTACCTATGCGTGAAGCAAGTTGTTTAGATGGAAAAGTTGTTCATTGAACACATAGGCACAAAACTTATGATTGAAGATGCATTTACGAAGGCGTTACCTCCCAGGACGTTTCTGGAACATGTTGCAAATATGGGTCTTGAGGGAGTAACAGACAATTAGTTTCACTTGATTATTTGCTTATGTTTGAGCACTTATTGAGCTTTTATTATTGTTATTTTGAACTTATTTTTGTATCTATTTTAGTATACTTTTATGTGATTGGATGAGTGTTAGCAGAAATTGTTTTCTTTTGAAGACATCGCTGGACCATTATGATATCCTAATTTAAGGCCTAGTTAAGTAAGTTATTTGTGTATTGGTACATGGAATGGAACATGTTGATAACAGGACAAGGTGCAACCGCCATGACTCGCATGAGTAGTTTGTTTGATCAAGGTATTATGTTTAACCATTAAATTTTGTTTAGCAATTATACGCGCTTATGTTTTTCTACGATTAACCGTTAAATAGATTATCACATGGACCAGTAGGAGAATGTAAGAATAATTCTATAATAGAAATATTCCCTTGGGCCATGTAATAATTTTGGTTAATTATATAATTATTGCTAAATTATGTTGGTTACATTTCTGGGATTATTTCCTCTTATCTCTTCCTTGATGGACAGTCGAGATAGAATGCTAATACTAAACCCTAGGAACTTGGTCCTCCTTCTACCTACAATAGGAACACAATAGCTATCAGTATTGGGTTTGAGAATTTGACGATTCATTACACAAAAGGTCAAGAAGGAGAAACCAAGAGCTTCAAAAGGTATTCTTCTATACGGGTGTTCTTGGAAGATTACTTGGATTCAATCAATGACATCATGTTAGGTATATCTATAACATAACTATCCATACATAAGTGATTCTCATGTAGTTCAAAGATCCTATATCATATAAAATTAATTCTGATAGTTAATAATTAAAATATTTTAGCAAAAGATGTTAATAGTTAAAAGGCTCCGTTAGAAGTAGCGGTGAATAAGATTTTTGTATTCAAAACAACTTTGTGTATGCTGGTTAGTAATGCTAATGTGAAAAATACCACCAACCCCTTACTATATGGATCTTAAACAAAGAAACCCCACAAAATGGATTCTTCATTATCAAACCCATACTTTCAGAATTTTTTTACTACTAGGCCCAAAACTTTCATTTTTGGGGCTTATATTTGAATTTTCCGGATAAGATGACGTCATCAACTGTTTTATAAAAAAATTAATACCAAAACTAACTTTCTATATATATAAAGTTTTATACGGTACAAAAACAAAAAAAGAAACTCAACTTGATTTTTTCTCTGTTCTCTTCTTCTGCGTCAGAGCTAGTTGATTTTGTTAGGGTGTTTTTCTTATGATCACTTCTTATTCTTCAGAGTTAGGTAATCTGTTTCATTTAATCAATTGAATTTGTTTCATTTAATTGAATCTGTTTCATCTCGAGAAGAAGTCATTTACATAATTTCTTTTGTTTTGACGAGAAGATTTACAGATCTGAGAATAATTTTTTTAGCATTCGTGCAGAAGAAGAACATAATAATCTAGATATTTTTGTTGATTTTGCTTGTTGTTGTTTTCTTTTTGATTTCGATTTTACTGATTTTGGTTTTTTGATTTCAATTTTTTTGATACTGAGAAGAAGAAGAACAAGAAACAACATTGTTTCTTAAGAAGAACAACAAATATAGGTATGATTTTCTCACTTTTTGGTTTTCTGTTGTTGTTTGATTTGAATTTTGTTTTATATTTTTTGTGATTTTTGATTTTTGTTTTCTGTTGTTGCATGTCTGATCTGAGAAGTATAGTAGCACTAGCTGAGAAGAAGAAGAAGAAGAAACAACATTGTTTCAGAAGATCCACAACATATCTAGGTACGGTTTCTGTTGTTGTTTGATTTCAGTTTTTTTCTATTTGATTTTTGTTTTTCGATTTTTGCATGTGCTATCCGAGAAGTGAATTAGTACTAGTTGTAACATGTTTAGAATTGTTGATTGGTTTGTGAATCATCTCACAATGATACATTTTAGTTATTACTGATTGTTTTTTTTTTTTTAAATGATTTTTTTTTTGAATCTATGGATTTTGTGGGAATGGATGTTGTGGAATACCTTGTTTTTGGTGTTTTTTTTTTTTTTGTTTTTGAGGAGACATTATTGTGTTTTATACTCATTAGAGTTGTTGATTTTTTGCAATGTGGAATGTGATATTAGTTGTTGAGATGATCAGGTTGTTGTTTGTGTTTTTAGTGAAGAAGACTTTGATTGTGTTTGGTGTTTTAGTGAGTAATAAAAATGAATGTGAATTTGTTACCTATGGATATCAACTGGATAGCATTGTGAGGCATTTTGTCTTATCATTTTTAACTTTCCGAAATGAATATATCTCTCACGAGGGGGCGTCTCCCCCTCGTGAATTGCATTAGTTTGCTTTTTTATTTCATAGAAGACTTGAATGAAGTGTCATCTCTTTTTATAAGTTTGAATTCTGCAGGTTGTTTACATTCTCTTAGTCAGGATGCTATTTTTCAGCATGTGTAATCAACAGTTACACAATGTTTCTAGCATGTGTAACCAATGTTTACATTAGATTTTTAAGCATGTGTAATTAATATTTACAGAAGATTTTTAAGCATGCGCAACCAACAGTTACACACCAATTACTGGGCACCATGATATTAAACACTGATAAGACTTTTTTATTTTTATTCTCAGGTTGTTATGGATGTTGTTGTTTTTTTATTGTTGTTGTTCATTACTTTTCAGATTTTATTACCATTCGTGTTGGTGTTCAAACTATACTTGATGATTTTAAGGATGATGTCTGCAAGCAATGGAAACAATTTACTCCACTTGGTATATGTTTTTTCTTCCAAGAAGCTGGGAAAGATCTCCATGTTGACTGTGATTACTCACTTCTAGCATTGATCTTCTTTACACATAGTAAGAAGAAGCCTAGTTTTGATATTAGTCTGCAAAATATCAGTTATATTGCTTCATCTAGCTCTAGGGCTTCTTCTGTTGTTACTTGTGATTCCAGTAATTTTGCGAGAAACTTTGAAGAAATGGGAATGTATCTAGAGGACCGTATAAACGTGTTAAACCTATAATATCTGATAGTTGGCCTAAGATCCTTGGCGAGGTTGGTCATGTGTTCGTTGATGGGATAAAGGAAGTTAGGATTGCTTACACAAAGTACCGTATTCGAAATGGTTTCAGCATAGTTGTCACACACAATGAACCTTCCTGATTTTCGGCTAAGTATGAAGTAAAAGAATGTGGGTGGAAATTTCATGCAGCTTATATCAATGATAGGAACAAAATGTTTCACGTTTTTTTTTTTTTGGCATTTTAGTTTTAAATATGTATGATTTTTTTTTTTTGTTGTCTGTACTTTGTGAGAATGTGTAACTTTGAATTACATATGATGTTTATGGCATTTATAACTTTGAATTACATATGATGTTTTTGTAGCATGTGTAACTGTGAATTACAGATGATGTTTTTTTTGTGTCAGATTGTTTTTAAGTTAAATTTTATTTTCTTGTATGGAATATTTCAGGTTAGGACTTATAACCCTGAACATACTTGTGGTGCTGGTGGGCGTAATTTAAATCAAAAGTATTCAACAAGCTTCATTTGTAAAGAAGAGGTTAGGAAGAATCCTCCTAAGACGCCGAAACAAATTGATGTTGATTTCAAGACCAACTACGAAATTATATGGAATACTATCAAGCCTACAATGGTAGAAAAAGTGTTTACAAGACCATTTATAGTGATTATGTGAAATCATTTCACACTTGGTGTGGTATATTGATGCTATAAGGAAGACAATTGAAGGTAGTTTGATAGATTTTCAATTTGATACTGTAAATAAGCGCTGTCAACGTCTTTTTGTCTCATTTGGCGCATGCATCAAAGGGTACCAGTTTTGTGGGTCATTGGTTTACATGGATGGTACTTTTCTTATTGGGAGATTAAGAGGTTGCTTGCTGACTGCTACTGGGATTAATGGTGATCAAGGTAAGTTGTGGTCTTAAACTAAGTCTTCCTTTTTGCTGTTTTTTTAGCAATGTGTGACTAGTTATAAATGTTTTAGGAAGGATGTGTAACTGACAGGTACACATGTTTTTTTACATAAGGATGTGTAACTGAAAGATCCACATAGTCTGTTTTTTTTTTCCTCTTTGTGTAACTTCTGACTAAAAATGTGTAACTTAAAATTACACAAGTACAATTGCATGTGTAACTTTTTATTACACATAGTCTTTTGTTTTATTCTTATTCCTGTTTTGTAATGTTTTTTTTTTGTACACATTTTAGGTTTTTATCCACTTGTTATGGCACTAGTTCCTGGTGAGGATAACGACATCTGGGAGTGGTTTCTAAGAAATTTGAAGAAAGTTGTTGATGATGGGAGGCAGTCACCTACCTTACGGACCGTGGAGAAGGACTTAAGCATGGTATTCCACTTTTCTTTCCAGATTCATACCATACCTACTGCTACTACTATTTAAAGATGAATCTCCCCATCACTTCTGTTGATGCTAGGTACACTCTTATTACTGATCTTTTCCAAGAAGCAACATATGCCCTCTCTCCTGAAAAACATGTCGAGGTGATAAAGAAAATTAGGGATTTACATTGTGAGTGGGTTGCTGACTACATAATAGAGATACCACCTGATAAATATACCAATTCCTATTTCAAAGGATGTCGGTATGGACGCACAACTAGTTCTCTTGCTGAATCATTCAATAGCTGGATTAAGGTTCACAAGAAGATGCCTGCATCTGCTCTTTTGGATCAGGTTAGTAGCGTGCTTTCTGCATTTTTTGTTTTTGTTTTTGTACTTGGGAGCATGTGTAGCTTTGAATTACATAAGATTTTTAAAGCATGTGTAACTTTTAGTTACAGAGTTTCTTTATAGCATGTGTAACCTATAATTACACAATTTTGCAGTTTTTATTTTGTGTCTCAGATAATCCAAGTTTATTTTTTTTTCAGGTTAGGATGAAAGTAATGGTAATGAATGCAAATCTTCGTGAGTATGGTGCTAAGATGATGATTCTACTAACTCCAGAGTATGAGAAAAATCTTAAGGAACTTCAAGAAGAAGGTTTGGCTTGGGAAGTGTTGGTGGATAATGCTACTGTGTATAAAGTTTTTAGCGAAAGGACTCATGGAGTGGACCTTGAGCACTGGAATTGCACATGTCAGAGGTATGATTTTTTTTTGTCTACAACAAAATAAGATAGCATCCAGTCACACAATATACGTAATTTTTACACATGATATATGTCTTTTCCATGTGTAAACGATTAGTATATAAGATATATGTTTTTTTTTGTGTGTGTTTATGTTTATATGTTTCTTTTTTCAAGGTGGCGTGTATACGGTTTCCCATGTGCTCATGCTCTTGCAGCCATACGAAAGAGTAAACGTCAAGCTATTGAATTCATTGTACCTTATTTCACAAGCGAATACTATAAGAATACTTATATGCATGCCATCTATCCGATCCTAAACTACAACATGCCTGATTTAATTAATGAAGATGACACTATTAATCCATATATTATGAAGAGACAGGAAGGAAGACCACCAGGGAAAATGATTGAAAGTCGTGGTGAGAGGAAGCCAAAGAGGAAGGTTCATTGTAGGAATTGCAATAAAGAGGGTCATAATCGAGCAGGTTGTAGGAAGTATTCGAAGTATACACCTCCTTAGTCTTTTTTTATAATTTTAAACAAAAATGTTAAACATTCCAAGTTTGTTAGAAACGTTTTATCAATGGCTTTGGTAGTGATTTAATTTTTGAATTATTTTTTCTAGATTATTTTGATGTTTTTATAAGGATTATAATTATAGCAGTGGTGTTTTTAATTTTTTTGTGTGATTATGCACGTTATTTTCTTTTTTGAGCTAATTTTAGCATGTGTAAATTCAGGTTACACAAGCTAATTTGA
This sequence comes from Papaver californicum, assembly GCA_023531435.1. Lineage (NCBI taxonomy): Eukaryota > Viridiplantae > Streptophyta > Magnoliopsida > Ranunculales > Papaveraceae > Papaver > Papaver californicum. Next base: position 12,231,249 of record JAJJMC010030977.1, on the reverse strand, counting down.
GCATGTGTAACTTGCAGTTACATAAGCTTATTACTTGTGAAAAATTATTTAATAAATTTTTATACCTTTTTGAAAACATGTGTAATTCAAAATTACAGAGGTAAAACTATGTGTAACTTAATGTTACGCACGCTTTTTTTAACATCTGTAACTTCATATTACACAAGCAGAATTCATGTGTAAATTTAGGTTACACAGGCAGAATTCATGTGTAAATTTAGGTTACACGGGCATAATTCATCTGTAACTTCAGAGTACATAAGCAGATTTACACACTGATAAACCCTGAAACTCAATATTGAATCATAACAACACAAAAAAATTACTTAATACAAAAAAATACTACTACTTTTATAAACAATATTTACTAAAAAGAACTTAATACAACAAAATAATACTACTTTTATAAACAATATTGACAATCAGTGTCTGATGGGAATACATCCTCCAAAGAGTGTGAATCCATCAGAATCTTGTAGAGCATAGTCCCTCTCATGCGATGTACTTTTCCAATTATCATATCCTCATCTGGCTTCTTCATATTTTTTTTTGTAAATAATGGAGATTTCTTCAATCCCCATTTTATATAACAACATACAAAAAACAGGCAATCATTGTAAGCACCTTGTGTGGGCAATGTTGTATAATCACCTTGTTTTTCACCTCAAATCCTAGCGCATCAGAGATTGTGATGATTAACTTAGCTACGTACTTCCTTGCTTGGGCCATATTCGAGGTCCTTACTACAGGGACTGATGGCGAATTCATGAAATTCCAAGTCTGTTCCCTGAAATCATACTCCATCAGTGTGAAGTATTTCTTGTTATTGCACATCAGAAAAAGCAGCTTATCTATCGACTTAGTATATGCTTTAATAACTTTTAGCATCCAAAAGGTATATACATCTTCAGGAGATTTCTCACACGTTGACTGCAAAACAATTTTCAATGTTAGTACTGTTTTATTTAACTTCATTTTTACTTCCAGCAGACATGTGTAACTGAATTTTACAGATATCAAAGCATGTGTAACTTCAAATTACACTAGCAGAACACATGTGTAACTTCAGGTTACACAGGCATAATAAACCCTTATACCAACAAGTATGAACCTTACTACACAACAACACAAATTCCCAACTCTAATGTTCAAGTATGAAATTATTTTGTCCTCATGATAGGATGTGTAAGATAACAATATAATTTAATAGTGTCTTCATTTTTATTTTTGAAGCACTTACTTGTGTTTGTGTCGAGAGGAATACTTCTTTGTCGTACTTTTCTGTTTTTTTGTTCGTCTTGTGGACAATTTTTAGGTGTAGTAATCAATGAATTCAACATTCAAGTATGCACCCTTTGTTAGCTCCAGCATCATGTCTTCACTGATAGTAACATATGGGATGCCATCCTTGTTCATCGGTGACCATATAAGTTCTCTGCATGAATAGATATAAATAACCAATAATAAGAATTCAGCAGTATGAATTTATTTTTTAAAAGTAAATTATAAAGTATATTTTTTTGTACTTACCCTTTTGAGTGTTTGATGAATTAATTAGTAACAACTTCTTTTTTCTTGCCTAAATCTTTAATAAGCTCACCCATTCTCTCTTCTCCTTCTTCCTTCTTTCAAATTGTATGAAGTTACCTTCATCAAGATTTCTCTTTCTTTCCTTTACACCTCTTTATATGGTTCTCATTTGGTTTTCATTCTTTTCCTATTCTTTAATAGTTGGTGGTGGAGTTGGGTTATCAATACCAAGGCTCCATGTTGGATGACTATCTTGCTCATTTTGTGCTGTGCAACAATAAAACAAAACCAACATCATTTTAGGTATTTGATTTTTTTGAAAGTTTGTGTAATATGAAATTATATATGCTTTTTGTAACTTGTGTAATATACAGTTACAAATGAATTATATAGCATGTGTAACTTCCAAATACATAATCTAATAACAAACATAATATTTCAAATATGTTTACCAGTGAAGCTAATTCCTAAAAGAAAAAATTCTTTAGCTCCATCTTCAGCATTTCCCTCATATTTTCCCTCATTTAGGATTATATCATCTACAACTTCTTTTATTGTTGCATCTACACCTGAAATAGGAAGTTGAGTCCCCACTATGTTGTCCCTTGATTCGATTGAGTAGTTTCTGTTAGTTAACACATTCATATACAAGGTTTAATCAGAAGTCATATTTTTTGCATCAGACAAGGATTTTTTATACTATGTGTATTCTGAAGTTACATAAGCACATATCATGTGTAATCAAAAGTTACATTTCCATTTTATACACCAAGCGTAATGAAGAAAAGGAAATATTCATAATTTATGGAAGCACAAGGTTAAGATGGTTACCTGCACCTGACAAAGAAAACCCAGTGTCGGTTCTCACCAACCGGTAGACCTGTGAATTGTCGCCTTGAGTGGACTGAGTTGTTTCGCTCATCACTTGATAGACATATTTATATGTCTTAATTTGATCTCAAATTTGTATTTTATTTACTAATATTATTACTTGCTTTGTTTTTAGGAATTAATAATGGTGAAAAAATTGGCTTTAAAAAGTGCTAAAGGCACCCAAGAAAGTGTTAAAGGCACCCATGAGTTTTGTTAAAGGAACCCAGGAAGTTGATAAGGGCGCCACCTTATCTTTCAAATTCAAAATGAATTTAGGCGGTAAATTATCCTCTCTCATCTGTGTGATTTGTTGTACGATTTTTAAGAGAATATTTTGGAGTTAAGACAAGAAGATTTGTTCCTTATCAAGAACAACTTGTTCACAACCAAGAGACACACAAATCAGATTCGTGTGAATCATATATTCTCAAAAATCAGGACGCGACAATAAATAAGGAGAACTTTTCTTATTTTGGAAACTTGAGATTTACCTTCTTAAGTTCGCATGATTTTCCTTCCATATTCATCAGTCTTCAGGATAAATAGAAGAAACGGAATCAAACAGCATCACCGAGTTTAAAGAAGCTAAATCTGATCGGGATTTTGGTTATTACTGTTGAGAATCAAACCATTAAAAGAGAGAAGATATTTGAAGATATTCAAGTTATTAGTTGTCATAGTATATATAGGGGTCTTTAGGAAAAATTGTTTGGGGGCTGGCTCTGCCATAAAAAAAGAAATAAAAAAATCAAAAAAATTCTGATCGTGATGAAGAAGATGAAGAAACCGTGAAGAAAAGGTTGAAGAAACCGTTGCTAAATCTTTAAACTAAGCAACATTTATCTTCACTTTGCAACGTTTATCTTCAGTGAAACATTTTTCCCTACTGTAACAGTGAGTTCACAACGCCTACAAACGTTGCGAATTTCTGGATTTACGAGTTCATAACGATATTATTTTTTTGATTTCAATAGATTTCTAATGTTTTTTTATCAGTTTTTCTGGATTTGCAGTTGAAGCAGTTGCTGATTTTGAATTTTGAATCGGTTTTTGATTTGATTTCGGTTATAGAATCAGTTGAAGCAGTTTAGATTTCTAGTGTTTTAAAAAAAATTCGGTTGAAGCAGAAGCAGGTGAGGTAAGATGGAAACGAGATCTGTTTTCTCTCTCCTAAGGGAAATTATGTTTCTGTTTTGCGAGGAAAGGCAAGTGAGAATAAATATATAGTAAGGGGAATTTAGTCTTTTTAATTTAAAATAAAACTATTTTTAATTTGGGGCCTAGTTATAAAACTCTTTTAATTAGGGGCTTGATATTATGGGTAACCCATGGGTGGGGCCTTAGCCTAATTTCCCCATGCCTAAATTCCTAATGAACCGAAGGTGCAACCATATATATAGAGTTTCCTTTAGTTAAAAGCCCAAATGTTCTTTTAGGCTAAGTCTAGCGGAATTTTAAGTCAACCATATCTTCAAGGAGTGGTTCAAGAGTTCACTTGAACTGAACACAAGATTGGAAATATTTTTTTATTTTTTTTGAATCATACAAAATTGAAAAATAAAAAAAGCAAGAAACCTTTTTGCGCATTTTTTTTTTGCTTTTGCGCTAAACTCTTTTACGTTCAGCATTTACATTCATTGAATGTTTGAGTGGATGGCCTATTGCGGAGCTCCAACGATTGAAATTCTTTGAACTAAACCATTTAATGATTTTCCGTTGACCTGAAAGAAAGCGTAAGATTTCGCCCTTGTTCAAGCTGACGTGGAGCTTGATTTGAAGGTGGATCATGAAGCTCCACTAAACTTAGCCTTAAATCTTCTACTTCTTGACTCACGGAGGGTTTGGATAATTCTTGCAACGGTACTATTGATAGACACATTTTTATGTCTAAATTGTACTCGATTATCTATTTTGATAGTGTTTGATTTTGTACTTATTATGAGTTTTTATGTCCGTGTAGGTATTTTTGAGAAATACATATTTATGGAAAAATCGGCTCAAAAGTGATAAAGGCACCCACTAGTTGGATTGGGGGCACCCCCTTCTTAATTCAAAATTCAAAAATTGGCGGGAAAGTCATTTACGTAAGAAAGTTTACTGTGTAGTTTCTGAACTGAGTTTTAAAGGATTGTGTGGTGATTTCAAGTTACCAAAAGGAAGAAACAATCAAAAGAAGTAAAAACACACTATTCAAGAGAGTTTTACGCCGTGAAAATGGCTGGAAAATCCGAGCATACACTAGAAAGAAGAGTTACTCTTGGTTTCGGATTATCATGTAATTGGAGTTTGATTTGGACTCTTCTTTGAGTTCTTATCGGTTAAGAAAGGTTCCTAGGGTTAGATAATCCTATAAATAACAAAGAAAACCAAAGAAAAGATCATCCAGAGCAGCCGGAAATATCAGGAAGAAGAAAAAAATCTGCTGGTGAAGAACACACGAAGAACAAAAGGCTCCAGAGAACTGTCATTTTTTCCGTTGCTTATTAATTTAAATTTCTGCATTGGACAAAGTCCGAACTTTATTTATGTTCTCTTCAGCCACACAAAGAACACATTTTGTAACGCTTATAAGCGTATTAGTTCTCCTGTGTTACTTTTATTTCTTCATTGTAAACAATTTTTGAGCTATGGAAAACTATTTTGAGAGTGTTTCCAACATGATGAGCTAATCACCATCACTAGGGCGACGAAGGAAGCTATTTTTCCAATAATAAAGTGGTAATTATTATTTTATTTATTTATTGCAATTCTTTTACTATTAATTGCTTTGAATTAAAATTGGAAAAAATGGTTTTTATCAATTAGTTGTGTTTTCTTTTGATGAGTCATGCTGAGCTTAGAGCTTTTGATGTCTCATGCTTTCTATTTACAACTATTATTTTGAAAACCTAACTTTGGCAATATTTTGAATAAACTGAATATATGAGTTGCAAGATTTTTATCACTTGAAAAATTGGTGAATGGTGGAATCCTTAGTCTCAGTCCTTCCCATAATTTGAAATCAATTTTACTTTAATTTGTTTTATTTTTAGTTATTAAAAATTAGGTTTAAAAATCGAATCTTTACAAGTCTGAGTATCGAACTTTTGACCAATATTAAAAACAACATCAAATATAGGTACCAAAAAGTACTAAAACACGACAAAAAGAGGATCTAATAAATCATAGCCTTAAATCTTCTACTTGTTGACTCACGGAGGGCTTGGATCAATCTTACAACGGTACTATAGGTACCATAAAGTACTAAAACACGATAAAAAGAGGATCTTGTTAAAGGGTGAGCAAAATGGGAAAGCATTAAATGGAGACAAACACATGAGTGGAAGCAAAAGTGGAAGAAGAGGAGAATACGTATCTTTCTCATTGTCTATTTCCTTTAAGTACATGAGAAGAAGAGATAATAGTAGTACAAGTGTTGGGGTAGTGTGTGACATGTGTTTATTGGGAAGAAGAAATACAACATGTGTCTAGGAGAATAAATGAGGTGCACATGCACCTTAACATGTGGTCATCCATCATGTTCCTACAACACTCCCCCTTGGATGACCATCATTACAAACTCGCTTTGTCAAAACCTTGTCAGAAAAATTCCGTCGAGGCAAAAATTAGTCGAAGGAGAAAGACGATATTTGAGCTTCTAAAATGACGTCGACTGTCAAGACTTTTCTCCCCTGTAGAACTGTGTCAGGAAAAAAACTTGGCAGAAAAACCTGAACACTTAAAAGGATAAGAATAACCTCAACTGAGAAGTTATATTTCTGGTGTTATTTTTGTCTCATTAAAAACCTTGTCAAGTAACAAAACCCTGTGGGGAAAAGTAACCTCAATGAAGGAAAAGAGTTCAACACACCTTGATGTCAATCGTGGCATCATTTGATGCTCCCCCTGATGTTGACATCTCTTCGTGAATTGAATTCCTGGTATTATTGTTGTTTCATTAAAAAACTTGTTGAGTAATCGAAAACCCTGTGGAAAAAAGTAACCTCGGTGAAGGAAAAGAGTTTAACACGCTTTTGATATCAATTATCGTATCTTTAGATGCTCCCCCTGATGTCGGCATCTCTTCATGAATTGCATTTATGATGTTGTTGTCTTATTAAAAACCTAGTCGAGTAACAAAACCCTATGGGAAAAAGTAACCTCGATGAAGGGAAAAAGAGTTCAACATATCATTATATGCTCCCCCTGATGTAAGAAAATTTCTTTAGTCCAAAGCAGGTTTGGGAGTTCAGACAATTTCTTTAGTCTTACTCATGCAATCATAAGCTTCAGACAATTCCTTTAGTCTTACTCATGCAATAAAAGTTTCAGACAATTCCTTTAATCTTATAACTTTCACATATAATCATGGAAGTTCAGAAAATCTCTTTAGTCTTATACTTCTCACATGGTTTTCAAATATGGACTTAGGCAATGACTTAGTAAATAAGTCTGCCACATTTTCATCAGACTTACTTTAATGACTTGAATGTTTAGAAGGCATTGTTGTTGCTGATTGTAAAATAACTTCGGTGATATATGTTTCGTATTATCACCCTTGATATACCCTTGCTTCATTTTTTTCGATGCAAGTTGCATTATCTTCGTAAATGCAAGTTGGCTGTTCAGTGGTAGAACTCAAACCACATGTCCCTCGAATATGTGTAATGATAGACTTTAACCATATACACTAACGAATGGCCTCATGTAGAGCAATGATCTCAGAGTGGTTTGTGGAGGTAGCCACGGGGGTTTGCTTGGTCGATCTCCAGGATATCGTTGTATTCCCAATAGTGAACAAGTATCCAATTTACGATCGACCTTTGTGTGGGTCTGAGAGGTACCCAACATTAGCAAAACCAACCAAAATATTATTTAGGGCTTTGGTGTAGGGAGTCGCAATTTCATTAGCAGCTCTCCTTTCGTCTCCATAGGGATAAAACAAACCCAAGTCAATGGTTCCCTTTAGGTATCTAAAGATATTCTTTATACCATTACAATGACGTTGCGTCTGTGCTGAGCTAAATCTAGCTAACAAGTTCACTGAGAACGAGATATCTGGTCGAGTACATTATGTTAAGTACAATAATGTGCCTATTGCACTTATATAGGGATATTCATCTCCCAATACATCTTCGTCACCTTCCTTTGGACGAAATGGATCTTTATGTACATCTAAAGTTCGACCAATCATGGGAGTGCTAGTAGGGTGCACTTTGTCTATATTAAATTGCCTGAGTATATTTTAGACATATGCAGACTGGTGGATTAATATTCCACAAGCTCGATGTTCTAGTTCAATTCCTAGACACATCCGAGTTTTCCCAAGATCTTTCATCTCAAATTCGGATTTCAAATAACTTGCGGTTTCTCTTATTTCATTAAGAGTACCTACTATGTTCATATCATCGACATAGACAGCTATAATTGCAAATCCGGAACTTTTTTTCTTTATAAACACGCAGGGGCACAATTTATCTGTATATCCCTTCCCAATCAAATAGTCACTTAGACGGGTATACCACATCCTTCCGGATTGCTTTAATCAGTAAAGTGAGCGTTTCAACTGAATTGCAAATGCACTTCGTGCTTTAGAGTTACTTGATTTGGGTAATGGAAGGCCATATGGCACTTTCATGAATATCTCTGTATCAAGATCCCCGTAGAAATATACGGTAACCACATTCATAAGCTGCATTTCAAGTCCTTCTGAAACTACTAAGCTAACTAAGTAGCGGAACGTTATGATATCCATTACAGGAGAGTATGTTTCTTCGTAATCAATAACAGGGCATTGTGAGAAACATTGCGCCACAAGGCGAGCCTTATATCTCAAGACTTCGTTCTTCTCGATACGCTTTCTGACAAATACCCATTTATATCCTACAGGCTTTACACTTGATGGGGTTAGCACTACCTCACCAAATACCTGTCTTTTTACTAGTGAATCTAGTTCATCCTGGATTGCACCTCTCTATTGAGGCCAATCTACTCTCTTTTGGCATTTCGTAATAGAACGTGGTTCGATATCATCGTATTCTATAATCTCTCTAGCAACACTATATGCAAATATATCATCAATATGCGTGGAGGATCTTTCCATTAACACTTATGTAGTTTCACAATCCATAAAGATTTCTTTGTTTTCTGGAATCAATTCGAACTTTGGGACGTCCCCAGTAATGATTCATGGATATAACTGTAATCAAAACAATCTCATGAGATGGATTATCTGCATTGATGATATATAGATCGTTTTGTGCCTTACTCGCCCTTTTCTTCCTTGGTTGAGTATCGATCAAACCAAGTGGTCTCCCCCTCTTCCTGTTGGAGGCCACAACCTCATCTACACTTCCAACAAGTGTAGCCTTGGAACCTCTATCTAAGGTGCTTTGTCCCTTATCAGGGATTTCCAAACTTGCAGGCACTTTTGCAGCTGGTATGTGTGATCTCTTCACTTTAGCGATATCAGTAAATGCACCAGGCATTGAATCTACCACATTCTGAAGATTGATATGTCTTTAGTGAAGTTCGAGGATCTAGATGAAACAATGTGGGAACACACCACGACAATTCATGTCGTTTCCTTAGGAAATCCTTTTTCATACATACCCCTAACGATGCGAAGGTTGTCTCAATCAAAGTGACAATTCACAAATCTAGCGGTAAAAAAAGATTGCATGTCAATGGTTCTAAGTAGCGGATAATGTTGGGGATTCATATCCAACATAAATACATACTCGTCTTTGTGGACCCATCTTAGTACGATGTGGGGGCTCAATAGGCACGCATAAGGCACAACCAAATATGCGTAAAAATGAAATATCAGGCTCATATCCAGTTACCAACTGGTACGCAGAAAATGGTTGGATAGCAGTGGGTCTAAAGCGAATAAGTAATGTTTTACGCAATATGGCGTACCCCCAGGCAGTAATAGGAAGGTTGGAACACATAACCAATGCCCTAGCTATCATCTATAAACTTTTGATGGTAGCTTCTGCGAGACCATTTTGAGTGTGTATATGGGGTACGAGATGCTCTACGCCAATTCATTAGACATACAAAAATCATCAAATCATTTAGATGTAAATTCTCCAGCATTATCAAGTCTGATAAACTTGATTGGATGATTCGGGTGGTTAGCCATTAATCGTATAATCTGTGTTAGGAGCTTTGTGAAAGTAGTATTTCTTGTGGACAACAATGCAACGTATGACCAACGGGTCGAAGCATCAACCAAAACCATAAAATACATGAATGGTACACATTCTAGATGTATAGGTCCACAAATATCACCTTGTTTTCTTTGTAAAAATGGAATATTTTGTTTGGTATCTTTAGCATAGGATGGTTTCGATCCTGTCTTTGCTAAAGTACAAGCTTTGCAAAATGAGTGACGTATCTTCGATGAGGAAAACAAAGAAGAATAGGATATAGGGTTCGCTTTAATTACTTTGGAAGACGAAGGTTGTTCTTTTCTTACTTTAGAAGGCAAAGATTGTGAATCGGTTACTTTAGAAAGCACATTGGTTACTCTGCATTGTAACAACCTTTTGTCCCATTTTCTTTTTCATTCGAAAGAAGGGATGTCCGTGTGAGTTCTTTAAAACAAGGATCATCATATCACGACCTGGGTTCCCTAGTCGATCGTGCCAAAGCTTGTATAAGTCACTGGCCAACAACTCATTGTTGGTAACAATGGGATTTGATAATCCTAATAATGGTGATGTACAATCCACTAGAGTGACTCATTAGTTTCTCTAAGATACGCTTCCTTTCGCATTCATTAGAGGTCATGTATATGTATTCAATTACATTCTCACGTTGACTTTCCAAGTGATAACCATTTGCACGGATATCCTTGAAACTTAACAAAGTGTGGTTAGATCTTGGTGCATATAAAGCTTCCGTGACTTTAATCATTGTACCATTTGGCAACAAAAATTGAGCAGTACCTCGCCCAATTATTACTTGTGATGATCCTATCATTGTAGTCACAAATGTATTATAAGGAGTGAAATCAACAAATAATTGTATATTTCTTAGGATAGTGTGGGTGGTTGCACTATCAGCTAAACATTCAATTTCTCCTTGAGACATTCCTACAAGTACACCAGGAATATTATAAAAAAAATAAACAGTTTATCTCATTTCCTTTAGAGAATCATGTTCTTGAATGACGTCCTTTCAAATCTAATATACATGCTAAATAATAGATTATCATAAACAAAAAAAAATTGTATACAACATAATATAAAGTAAGTACTTATAGATAACATATACATATAACTTAAACATAATTAGAACATGTTAAGGTTACGGTAACACCTATTCAAACTATTAAACAAACAGTAATGTTAGGTAACATAAATTATTTCAAAGTATCTACCAAATCATTTTAAGGACAAAGTCTACTAAGCCATCAAATAAGAAACAAGATGTTTAGGCCCATGCAAAGTCGGGTGCATTCATTTATGGGGAAAAATCTTTGTTTCCCTGGAACTTTGTGATTATAAGATTTATGTCAGGGGTATGATCATTTTCTTCCATACAGTGAGCCTGTTGTTCAAGAGTTTTCCGGTACTTTTTGTAACTCGCAGCTACGTTGGTACTAGCCTTACATTGCTTGTACCAATGTACGATAATCCACACCTAAAACAAGGCGCTTTTTCATTTGCGGCCGTTTTTTTAGTGGGTTTCAGTGTTTTCTCGAACTTAAGGTCGCTACCACTTTGGCCAGAAGTTCATTTTATCTGCCAAATATTAGAATAACCTTTATACCCTCGGCATCGATTATGTCCCTTATGTCCTTTTCCACAAGAGGTATTATCTCCACGTGGGTATGGATCACGGGGATGTGAATTGGGGTGTCGAACCCTCTTTCCTTTGGGGTTCTTTCCTCTATGGACCTTGCCATGGTTAGCTTCGGGAACTTTCTTTTTCCCCACAACTCTGGCATTATTATTGACAAGAATCTCATTATTATGATGCTCAAGTCCTTCTAAGTCCATGATTATGATAAATGTTGGTGTCATATTTCGTGACCAAATTATTTTATGGCCAGGCGTGGACACAAGAAACAAATTTCTTTATGGTTGTATAGGTAATATGAATGTCATAGTCCGATTTTTGTCATGTTCCCAAAACGGCTCATGAAGGTATCCCATAGAAGAAGTAAGGGATAATAATATGGTGCTCAAGTCCTTCTGAGTCCATAATATGGCAAATTTTGGTACCATTTTATCGAGACCAAATTTCTTTATGGCCAAGAATGGACACATAAACCAAATTTCTTTATAGTTGTGTAGGTAGCACGGATAAGTCATAGTCCAGCTTGTGATTATAACCCAGTCCACAAAATTAATTAACCAAATTTCTTTATGGTTTAAAATTTTGCAAACAGTTTGGTAATAAGGTTGACAAAATAGTCAACTGAAAACTGACCCATTAAATATATATAAAATAAACTACAAGCTTATTTTTCATGCATATAATTATTAGTACTCCGACGAGAAGAAAAAAGAAGGCGTTAAGAGGTATTTAGTCGCAATTTCTTTGCACAATATCAAACCATTTGCAGGACAAATATTCTAAAGAAATGATTTTTGGTTAATATTTATAACATGAATTAGTTATATATAAAATAAAATAAGCACTACAACATACATAACACACATAATTATTTTAATTTAGTCATAACAATGATGGAAAATAGCATAAATATACATAATGAATATTTGATATTTCTCTAGCAAGCAGATAATATTTGGGATAATATTATTAACATGTATTAATAATTTTTAAATAATAAATGTAAAGTATATTTAAAATATATATATTGTGCATGGTAAATCATTTAAGTAATGATATGATATTCGGTGAAAATAGCATACATATATACATGTATAATTAGTAGTACAATATTCTAATAATCATTATTTTGCAAAAGTAAAATAAATAGTAAAAATATTCATGACATATTTTTTAAAGAAAACTAATTAACATATATACATGCATACATACAAGTAATATAAAAATCATGATATCATGTTTTCCAAGAATAGATAATATGCATATATATATATATGCATCATGCTTTTCAAATGTAAATAACATACATGCATGCATCAAGTTCTTCAAAATTAAAAGAAATAATATAGTACAACAACACATTATAAATTTTGTACAAAATCTAAGGTATTCTTAAATTTTGGTCAAAAGTAAGGACAAGTCTATCACATGCTTCTATCAATACAAGAGAAAGACAATAATATCACTTTCCAGAAAAGTACAAGTATGAAGTATGTGATGAAAAGCAAAATAAGCTAGCACTATCATAAGATAATTGAAATCATGTAATAGTGACAAACACATCATTTTCAAGGAAAAGAGTAACATGTATATGCAAATAAGTAAGTGTATATGGATTTCTTAACAAAGGGTGAATTAGATATACCTTCTTTTAGAAAATCTTATTTGATTTAAAGATGGAACCATCAACTTCTTTGTTTTATTATGAAGGATCAAAGCTCAATTGGTGAGAAAGATGTTGATAACGTGTTAAAAGGTGAGCAAAATGAGCAAGCATTAAACGGAGACAAACACATGAGTAGAAGTAAAAGTAGAAGAAGAGGAGAATAAGTACCTTTCTCATTATCTATTTCCTTTAAATACATGAAAAGAAAAGATAATAGTAATAGTCCAAGTGTTGGGGTAATATGTGACATGTGTTTTTTGGAAAAAAGAAACACAACATGTGTTTAGGAGAAGAAAGGAGGTGGACATGCATCTTGACATGTGATCATCCATCATATTGCTACAACAAATCTAATAAAGGTTGTTATTAGGAATGCTAATTTACTTGAAGGCGTACCAAATTCAATATAAAACAAAGCATCTTTTATAGGTATGATATACCCCAAACAAACTGGTACCTTCTATTAATAACCTTGCAATAAATAAGGGGTCTTTTAACTTTTCTTTAGTGTCTTACCCTCTACTAATAGCCTTGTAATAAACAAAAGAGTCTTTTAACTTTTCTTTAGTGTTTATCTTTTTTTAATTTTCCAAGTTGATTGGAAAACGTAGACTCACATTGCAAATACCAGAAATTCCGATCATGCCGAGGTCAAGGTATTTCTAGTTCTTTAACATAAATTTGCATACATATGTCAAAACTCTAGACGATTGAAATTAAATTGACAACTAATTTTCATTCTAATGAATTAGGAAAAGTAATTACATCATAACTGAATGGATCAATTTACCGTATGTTTCATTTAGAGATAGAATTTTTAAAAAAAAATATTATTGTATCAATATAAATTTTGGGAATTTTATTAAAGTTCTCCCATTTAAAATACCATCCATTTTTTACAACTTTGTTAAAGTGCTCATGTTGACCTTTTTCGTCCTATTTTTTTTTTTAAAAAAGGCTAACAACTAGTTACTTTCTCTCATCTGAAAAAGTCTCAAAAGCCCATAACCAAGTGAGACAGGACTGAGTCCACCTCAAATTGAAGATCATGCTCTTCCCCAAATTTTCAAGACCCTTGGATTATCCCCAAATTTGATCGCTAATGAAACCCATACAATATTATTCTAATAATCTAAATTCAACTGAAAAAAACCCTTAATCAGCAGCATTGAGAAACCTAAATCATCGACATCAATAAAAAGAAAAAAGAAAAAAGAAAGATAGAAAAAATTCAGTCACTTCTTATTTCATGATCTTCAAAAGTGAACACAATAAAAAAACCCAAACACTTTATTAACATCACATCATCAACAGAAATCTTAATATCTTTATTTGCCGCATTTGCAACCAGACCCACATTTGCAGCTATCACCACAAATTTAATGATCCATTACCGCATTTTCATATCTCTAGCACCACCACCAGCTTGATACATCTTAATAAAATGGATTAATAATTCCTTCCCTCGAAACAAAATGGATGATAACATAGTTCTTTTTCTTCCTCTTTTTAGCTTACTTTTAGGTAAGTCATAAATAACCATTGCTATTGTCCATCAAGTCATCAACCCTTTGCATGAATTCCCGATGAAACCAAAAGTGCATTAAACATGAAGCTTCTTTTTGACCCATCTTCAATACGATCCACCAAAAATACTAAGTCGATTATGAACCCATGAAAGCACGCTAGAAATAAAACCAAACTCCAAATTCGTTCACTTATACTGATAAATGATGTAGTTTGAAAACAAATATACATAAAAAAAAATTTGTTTCAAGAACAAGCCCTAACTCGAACATTGAAAATAAAAAATTAACAGATCTCAAAAGTTCAAACACTAACACTTTTACCAACACAGCAACCCAATATTTCTATTTCTACAACATTCAACCATATAATAGTCCATTGCTAATACTGATTGAGATCAAAACCGAATGAAAACATCGAAATCAAACGTACAAAAAAAATATTGAAAACCAATTATTATTGTACAGACCAAACTAAGAAAATACCAATCAACAATTGAAATCTAAAAATCAGACATCGAATAATCTCAATCGAAACCCTAACAAAGAATATGACAAATCCCTTTTAGTCTAACTTCTTCTGCAACATAACCTTTGCTGCAACATCAATTACAAACCACTAAAACCTTATTCGTTTTCTGTGTCTTCATATAAATTCTAGTAAAACCCATGATCGAAGCAGAAAAAAGAGAAAATTGAGACGCCATGAGAAGGGTGACTCGATGGCTTGGTAAAGAAAGAGAAAGGTATTGATAAAAAAAAATGTCTTTGTTTCTGATTGTATTTTAAGGTTTGTAAGGATAAGTAAGTAATTCTACATAATTTATCATGTCTAATCATGAGATACAGACTTTGCTCAAAGGAGATGGGCTAACAAAAGGTGGGCCTAGACAAAAGGGCACTTTAACAAAGTTAAAAAAAAAAAAAACGGAGGCATATTGCTCTACCGTACATTAAAATGGGAGCATTTTAATCAAAATTTCCATAACTTCTTTACTTAAGGATTAAAATCTTACTCCTTCCGTTTTTTGAAAAATATTACTATCACTTTTTTATTTTAATTTAAAAATAAACTAATTTGAAAAAATTATAATAACTATTTTCCTGAAACGGAGGTAGTATTTTATTTTCCATATAAAACCCGGCAAAACCTAAAAATTAGATGTGAAACGGAAGTTTTCGATTAAATGATAGTAGCAATAAAAAATAAAAGAAAAATAGTAAAATTTGGACATTTGAGTGACTTCAAAATTAGTAGTCAACTCTCTTAAAGAGCGGAGAAACTAGGTAGTATGGCGACAGTGAGCTGTGACCTCAGTCCCTTGTCATTTCGGACGTGTTTCATACTCTCTGTATTTTTTCCCTTTAGTAGGCATTGGTATATTGCCTAATTTGTCAAACCAGGTGGATAGGCAAATTTGATTTTGGGCATTGGAGAATTGACTAAACGAAGTAAACAAAACCAATCGAGCCAATCTGAACCGCTCGTCCCAGGTTGAGACGAGGTTTAGTTCAACTTGAGCCGAGCAGGTCAGGTTGGCTTGCCAACAGTCAGATCTCAACGGTCGAATCCAACGGCTATAATAATTCACCATAAAAATACAACCCAAAATCAGTCTTTTCTACTCACACCAAAATCAATCTTCTCTACGTATTTTCTCCATAAAAAACTCCTTTTATAGTTCATATTTTAAAAAAAAACTACAAGGTCTCAATCTCAAAATATTAGTCGATAAAAAAATAGAAAACCACCCAGGAATATGTATAGTTAACCTCTACTGACTCAACAAGAAAATTCAGATGAAGAGAACAATCCGAGAGTATTTTCCATTCGAGAAACAGCCACGACTGAAGATCATGTATCTTTAAGAACTGAGCGAGATGCTAAGCATCAAAAACCAAGAGGTTCTTGGTTAGAAGTTAGATAATTTATGAAAAACTTACTGATAGTGTTAAGATTATTGTCAATATATTTCCTTGGAGGATTTTGTACCATGTGAAGGCGAAAAACGTTCGACCAAATTTCCATCTATGTTGTTGGAACGTTGGTGGTATACTACACACATATTTTATTTTGGAGACTTCGAAATAGATATGTTATATATTTTGATTTATAATTTTATGCAATCAATACGATTCATGTATGAAATTAACAAAATTTATGTTTATACAAAAGTAACATCATTAGTTTGTATTTTCAGTTTGGGATACCTTGCGGTCTAGAATATAATGTTCCATTTGACCAACAAGGTTGGTTGGAAGAAGACCGATATAAACAAGCACTTCTGTTATACTTTAGCGTAACCAACCATAAGGAACTTAGAAGTGTTGGATTTGTTAATGTCGGTTTAAAGGTATTTATAGTCGACAAATTATATGGTGATATTGATCCATAATATCTAAACCCTGACAATGATCCACAAATTTCCATGGTCTTTATTTTATGGATATTTGGTGTGTGTGTTTTCCCTAAATCAAAAAGTTATGTTCAAGTAGGATGGCTAGAGCCATTGGGAGATATGGAAAAGGTTGTTGATTATGATTGGGGCTCCGCTATATTAGACGAGTTGTACTTTAGTCTCGATGTCGCATGCTTGGGTGGGTCAAACATGGAAGGTATATGGAGAGTCCTTGAGGTAAATATGATAATAATTCCTTTGGATTTTATATAAGTTTACAAATATTTATAGCAAGTTAAACTAATCATATGTTGTTTACTTCAGATTTGGTGGTATACATATACCAATATTAGTCTACCAAGACTGAAGGGGTACACAAGAAAGTATTTCCCAATTGTAGTAAAGTATGAAGCCGATAACTGGCACATGGAGCAACACACCTCTGAGCGAGATAAATCCATGTTTGGAGAATCCAAATGAATCTTAGGACTAAACATAGTGTTATGTGGAACCCGTATGAGGATTATGTGGAGTTCAGTTCTGATGTATCCATTAGGATTAGAGATTTTTCAATACAACGCATGTTGCTCTACAGTTAACTCAGAAATATTGGTGTTTATTTTTTTTGGGAGAGATGTGCTAGACAGTTAGTTGGTGCAATTGATATCTCAACAAATCCTCCATAATCCACCGTCCTTGGATCAGACTACATAAGCCTGCGGAATAAGGGCTGGAAAGTGTATGATAGAGTATTACGCGGTTGTAGCGAACAAGAATACGACGATTGGTACTCAAATGTTACAAAATCGATAATTAATACAGATGTTATGAACATCAATGAGATGGATATTTCCCCAATAGGAAGACGAAGATCGGGCTTTCCTCTACCAACAGTACCGGCATCACGGTTCTAACTTTAGTCGTTTATCCTTTTTCAGGAGCTTCCTCTTTATCATCCCCTCCAAGAGGACCTTATGCATCATGTTCTTGATCGGATGGGTCAGATTTGCCAGAATTGAGTTGGGAGATAAAGACCTATAATCTCCAAGGAGAGTGTCATACGATTCCAATTGTCTGGCAAGTTATGGAGCGAACTAATTCTTATACAGGCACATCGGTCTCTTATGATCAATTGGTAAAATATATGAATGAAATGGAGTTAAGAGATCAGTTGACTAGATGTATATACAACCAACAATTGTGGGCATTGACGGATTCTATGAGCATCATTCCATATAGGATTTTATGCCATCACCATCTTCCCAGGGGGGAAAGAGTGCGAGATACATAACAAGGAACTCCATATCATCCAGTGCAACCTCCACAATCAGGATCTCGTCGTGTCAGTCCACAAAATCCTAATCAAGTTTACATCATACAAATAGACTTTGGCACCTCTCCATTTCAGCATTGTGATTTCCTTAGATCTGATGATGGATCTCAATATCCAGAAGCAACTCAAGGATATATGAATGTGCTGGACCGGGGCTATTATGAGAGGAACTGGTCTGAGAATGAGTAGTTTTTTATTTAATATTTGTAATTAAAATTGAGAATTAGAAAAGAAACTAGTAATTTTATTTCACATTCAATTAAAATTTAACGTCGTCTTTCTGGAGTAGTATGTCTACTTTTTAACATTTTATACGTGCAATCAAAAAATCCTTCAGGAATGCATAATGAGCTTCATAAGCAAAAGTTTTCATTTTCCAACTTTGCCATTTTTCTCGAGCTCGCAATACAACTTCATCATTGGTTTCACCCCTTACTAGATATCGATTGATAACCCGGACTAAAGCAATAAATTCTTCAACTTGTCTTCTTATAGTTTGATATCAACAAAACAACCCAGGTACATTACGATTATTTGGGTTACCGGTGTCAGTGCAGAAGTTTTCATAGATTCTGCTCCCATAACTCATATTCACTGAACCATTTTGTCGTCGTTCTGCATCTTTTGCCGGATAACATACAACAAAGTCTTTACATAGAGATATCTCTTCATCCATGGTAAACTTTGTCGGATTAATATACAGTTGAGCCATATGGGTGTAAAATAAGTTGGAGAAGGTATAATTTTGGAAGTGAAAATAGTTAAATTTATAGATTTATTTTATACTTGTTGTATGGAAATAGCCGTTGTCGGCTCAATCTAAGCCGATCGTCTCAGTTTTCGACGACAACGGTTATATAATTTATAATTTTTATCATAACCTTATAGTTTAATCAAACGGCTATTTATGATTTTAACAATAAATAATTCAATTTTAAATTTTAAATAAATATAATTTGATTTAAAAAAAAAACAAGCTTAATAATCCTGGCTGGTTTTAGGCAATACCCAAATTATTTTGGGCCTACCACTAAAAGTTAAAATAGGGTCATTATGAAATAAAATCAAAACCCCCTTATCCAACTACTTATGTTAGTGACTAATATACTTAATTAGTATTAATTATTAAATTAATTATTTTTAATTTTTAATTTTTAATTTTTTTTTTACTTTTACTTTTTATTTATTTTTTTTACTTTTTTTTTTTTTTTTTAAATAGAATCGGTGGATAAGTGTTTTTATATCCACCGATTTTGGGAAAAAAAATTGTAATTTTTTTTTTTGAATTTGAGTTTTTTAGAATTGGCACACGTGTGGAACCTTATCCACCGATTCTGGGCAATTTTTTTTATAGAGACACTTTTGAATTTGAGTTTTGTAGAATCGGCACACGTGGAAAACCTTATCCACCGATTCTGGACAAAAATATTATAAAAAAAATATCGTTTTTTTTTTTTTAACAATCGGTCGATATGAATGTCAATATCAACTAGAGATGTCAATTCATAACCCGGCCGACGGATCAACCCTAACCCGACTTGTCTTGTTTTCTAAACGGGCCGGATTAGGGTTGGCATTTATGACCCTATCTATAAACAAGCTTGGCTAGGGTTAACCCACGGGTTACCCACCACCCCTTCGTATTCCTTAATATTGTTAAAGTTTACGGATCCATGCTAAAACTTATAGTTGGTTACTGATATCTCCTGGATACTGAAAAATGATAAACATTATCAAAGTTTTATTTAATTTAATCTATATTACAAATAATAATTTAAGGTTTTACACACAAAATTATCCAAATTTTTATAATTAAAGATTTAATAAACATAAAAAGAATATTCAACAAATAACAATTCATAATCACATCGTCAATTAGTAACATTCATCAATTACTTCACATATTATAAATACGATATCAATACATGAATCGAAAGATCAAATTTTGTACATCAACAATTGATTTATTATCATCAGAATACACGTAATTGTTTTTATAGAACAAGATAGATGAGATTTGAGAGAGAAGAAGAAAAGAAACAAGATCAAGAAAAAAATCAATTTGAAAACAGAGCATGGTATCCTTCTTTTTGTACCCTTTCCTAATAGATACTCTTGAAATAGGTTGAGAGAGAAACTAAGAGAGAAAAAGATCATGATATGGGATAAAAGATGAAATCTTTAGTGGCGGGTGTTGTGTCGTTTGTATAAAGGTATATTCACGTCGAATACTAGTAATATATAAAAATAAGAAATACCTGTATAAGACGCATACCTAGCACAGTGGTTATAGACTTGATCCCTTATCAGGGTGGTATGTGTTTGAATCTCTCTACCTACCATACTTTTTGGACTTTAAAAATTTGTATTTCCAACCACCTCATACATCTAGGGTCGACTTTAAGAAGTTTACATTTCCAACCACTTCATAATCTAGGGTTAGGCTTGGGGTTTTAAACTTGTTATTAAATAGTATTAGGGCTAAGGTTAACCTTAACCCGACCACGGGTGGACAAACTAGGACCGGATTGATCTTAATCCGGCCTTTTTGACAGCTCTAATATCAACCGATTCTATAGTGTGATTTTATAAAATCGTTTGATATGAGTACCCCTATACGCCGATTTTTTATGTTCTTCATCAATGAAGAAGATCAAACCAGAATCGGCATACGTGTGTCATCGTATCCACCGATTCTAGTTTGATGTTCTTAAAAAAAAAAAAAAATTTAAATGTTTTTTTAAAAAAATTTGGTTTGGTATTTCTTTTTTCACTTTTTAATCGGTTTTGAGAGACATAGAAATAAACCCACAGAAAAAAAAAGAAAAAAAATTATAAAAAAAAAAGTAAGAAAAAAATATTTAAAAAGTAAAAATGATAATTAATTAAATAAATAAAAATATTTGGTATTAGGGATCAGGATAGAAATGTAATTCTAACTAGGGAAGGTAACTTAGTACTTTCGTCCTTTTTAGACGTCCTTTATCCCCTTATCTAGGTGGGAGCAAAACTTGGTGGGCCTGAAATAATTCAGATAGGCTTAAAACTAGCCAGGTTAATAATTTGATTGAATTAACTAAAATTATATAAAAACATTAATCTTCATTATATTAATCTAATATACTACGCTCTTTTATAAGATATAAACTAGGGCAGTAAAATTATAAACTAAATAAACACTTCAGTAAAAATCTCGGACAATCTTGGATTTTCTGTTTATCTTCATTTGACGTATCTTCCATTCGATGCGCTTTTGAAAAGATTTGCCCTGGTTTTTATGAGCAGTAGTGCGGTTAACTTTCAAATTTTATTTTCCTTCTATTTTCTTACCTTGAACTCTTCTTTTTCTTATAGCTGCAGATTTGATTTGGTTAACATCTAAAACTTGAAGACCTTTTTATTTTTTTTATCATTCTCTATTTTCTTATAACCATCACATATCTTACTAATATCATCTTCGAGTATGACTCCAGAAAAATCAAGTTGGGTTACAATTTTTGCCAGTTTTTTCTGAATTTTTCTGAACAGAAGTTGAGATCAAAAGCTTGAGATGGAAAGATTATGATTGAAGTGGAAGTAGAAGAATTTTTGAGTGGAGAAAGTGTGATTTTAGAGTTGAAATTGCTTGAATTTGCAGAGAGAGAAATGAAAGTCGTTGGATTATAGCCATTGAGATTCGACCGTTGTCGAATCAACCTGAGCCGCTCGGCCCATGCTAGGCCGAGCGGTTCAGGTTGAGACGTGATAGACAAATCCTCTAAAATACCAATTTATCAACTCATTTTTTAGATTTATCTATCCCATTATGAAAGTATATTTGATAAATTAGTCAATATACTCATTCCACAGAAGTTACTCTTGGAATATCATGTCACATGCATCTTATATAATCTTTTTCTAAAAGATATCTTTATTTCTCATTTATGTTTTAAGGTTTGTAAGGACAAATAAATAATTCTACCTAATCTATCATGTCTTCTCATAAGATATTGACTTTGCTCAAAGGAAATGGACTAACAAAGGTGGACCTAGACAAAAATACTAAAATCAAAGGCACTTTAACAACGTTCAAAAAGAACGGGAGCATATGCTCTAGCGTACATTTAAATGGAAGTACTTTAATCAAATTTCCATAAATTTTCCACACAAGGATTGCATCTAATTATGTGTGAAACGGAGTTTCTGATTAAATGATAGTAGTAATAAAAAAATAGTAAAATCTGTACACTTCACAGTTAGTAGTCAACTCCGTTAGAGAGACTTGGAGAAACTAGGGAGTAGTAGGACAACAGTGAGCTGTGACTTCAGTCCGTCTTCATTTTGGACGTGTCTCATACTACAATCCGCCAAAATCTTTTTTCTATAATTTTAAAAATTCACGTTAACATCTTTGTTTCAAAGTTCCCAACTGTAATGTCTCTCTGTATTTTTTCCCCCTTAGAATATCATGTCACCTGTAGCGTATATAATTTTTTTCTAGCTCTTTTAGTCTACAGTATATACTTATGGATTTCAATTCCAGGTTACCGCCAAGTGTTCAAATGGATTCATGTCTTCAGCTCGTCAAACACGTCTGGCTAAACGAAGCCAAAGACCAGAGTTTTGTATTTTCACCCTTTTCAATTTATGTTGCTCTTGGTTTATTAACTTCTGGATCAAATGGAAGAACTTCAAAACAACTGTTGGGGTTCCTCAACTCTGATAGCCTCGATCATCTTCATTCGGTAAGTTCTCACCTGATTAAATCTGTAGGTCAAGCCTTGGTCTGTAGTGGAAGTGATGGAGGAACCAACTGTCTTTCGTCAACGGTGTTTGGGTGGATAAATTATGTACTCTAAAACCTGCTTTCAAAGATGCTGCTGGTTCAATCTATGGAGCTGAAGCTGAGGCAGTGGATTTCAAAAATAAGCTAAAAACTTTCGATTGAGTCGTCTTAATTTCTAATAAACTGAGTAAATGAAGAATTTTGTTCTGTTCTGTTCTGCTCTGTAATCAAAATCGATATGTAATCAACCCCCAAATGTTATGCAGGCAAAAGAAGTTGCAAAGAAAGTGAATAAATGGGTTGAAAAGGAGACAAATGGATTAATTCAAGATCTCATACCTGATGATGCAATCAACGAAAGTTCAATGCTTGTACTAGTGAATGCACTCTGCTTCAAAAGATCTTGGAAACAAAAATTTGATCCATAAAAAACAATCCACTCAAACTTTTATCTCATCGATGAAACCTCGTCACCGGTTATGGTCTCTTTCATGACGGGCAACTACGAAGATCATTTTGTTTCTTGTCACCCGGCTTCAAAACGATAGATTTGTCAGATCTACGTTTTTGCAGACAATTTATAATCAATTCATTAATAGAAGAAGATGGTTTTAATTACAGGAGACTACTGAGTATATATAATCAACTCTCTTTACTTTCTTTACTCTCACACTCGTGTGCACAACCCATTCACATATATTCATTCACATACATACTAATGTTATTAAAAATAGTTGTAAGCTCCCAATGTGCATAAGAGACCGAATGAAAGTACCAACTGAAACAGAGATCAAAGCTCGTTATAAAGAGTAGTAGGCAGTAAGCATGCTAGCATTTGGTGTGGCAACATCAGTTGGGGCAGGTAAAAGTATCAACATTCCAGAAGTAGTAGGTGCAGTTGGATAGAAGAAATAAAGTATGAGTAAGCAGCTGAATTGCAGAAGAGACTGAAGTTGCAGCAGACTTGCACACTAACAACACTCGATGCAGGAGGAAGAAATAACAATAGAAGGTACATGTGGTGTAGTAAAAGACAGAGCATGATGCAGTTGATGTAGAGAGCCAAGCATAAAATAAAAGGATAATACCATATTGGTGCAGTAGTTGCAGGGACTGTAGTAGTAGGCAGAAGTACACTGGCAGGAGAAGTTAGGGCAGTAGGTGATGCAGACAAAAATAAAAAAACATGACATAAGTAGTATAACAGGGCATATTATGGCATTGTAGAAGGCCAAATTAGATGCTCACTGAAGTACCAAAACTATTAGCTTTCAAACTATATGAGAGGTACAAAATCAGTAAAGTTGTATAGCAGCACCTGTAGTAGCATACCAAACAAAAACCCACTGGAGATAAACGGCAATGTAGACAGTTATGCGTGAAGTACTTGGCAGCAACAAATGATCAGTAATAACAAAGTTGAAATAATAATAAAAAACACTTTTATAGTTTGAAGTACCACTGTAAACTCCAACTAGGAATGCTACCTGAGTTATACTAGGGGACTCACATCACATACCCAAATAGTAATATCCTGAAATCCGTTGTGAGTTCTTGTTGTTGCAGACCGTAGAAAATTTCAAAAGGAGCAACACTCCCACACACTTAATATTCAACACTTGTATCACTTGTAACTCTGCACCTCAATGAAAGCCATAGTAACCACATCTCTAGCAAAACTAGCACCAACACATACTAGAAACTAATTCAATAACTGAATCCCTTATTGCCAACTAATACAAGGACCTAACAGTAAATGATAAAGGATTGCAGTCTACACACAGAATCATATGCAGACTCAATAAAGACGACTTCAACTTGTATACCACTACCACACCAATTCCAGTTTCATAACATCATCCTCAGCTCCATCATTCACACACACAAGACAACTCACTCACATACCACTACTGTGAGGACTATACCAAAGTAACATTGAGAGGAGGAGCTAACCAAAGCAAGATTAAGCACATAGTGGTGCAGTAAATAGTAAACACACACACGTACCCCAATATTCTATTGAATTTAAGAAGAATCTTTCTCCACTATCCAATGGAACAAAATTAAGCTTCTTCCTAACTAACTATTGTAGCAGAAATAGACATGCACAGATCGAATAGATTCAGGAATCAGTACCAGCAGGACTTGATAAAAGAACTAGTTCAAACTCAAACATAGTTATGATGAAAACAAAATTTGAAGACGAAAATGAATGTTGTTGAGATAGTAATGTAGAAATTGAACACATGAGATCAAATCTAAAGTAATCTAAAGATTAGGTTGGAGATTACCAGCAGAGATTCAAATTTTAGCAGTTGAGATTGAGAAATTCCAGATCCAAACCACACCCAAATTTGGAATTCCAAAAGAACCAAGAGCTCAAGTGAGAAAACTAAATTTTAGATTCAAAAAACATGCTTAACCCTGTTTATTGACGTAGCAAATAAGCACCAGGATCAAAACAAAATTCACACCAAGAAACCACCAGTAACAAATCTTCACTTAAACTCCATGAATCTTCATATAAAGACTCCTTTAACAACTGAGACGCAGTCAATTGTTACTCAAGATGCAGAAAAGAAACAACAAGATTGGGAGAATTTGTCTTTTAAGAGAAAAACTCGGATCAAATCTCATCTCGGAAATCAATTTCCGATGGCAGCAACAAGCAGAGATGATGAGGAACATCAATAGAGAAGATGAGTTAAAGAATTTCGGGTTTAATCAACAGAAGAAGGATCGATACCCTTGAGAATTGACATTCTCAGAACTGATACCATGATAGATTTTTCAGATCTACATTTTTACAGACGATTTATAATCAATTGATTAATAGAAGAAGATGGTTTTGATTACAGGACACTACTGAGTATATATACTCAACTCTCTTTACTCTCTCAACTCTCACACTCGTGTGCACATCACACTCACATATATTCATTCACATACACACTAATGCTATTACAAAGTACTTCAACTCCCATACATACAAACAATTCGTTCCCATCAATGTAAGTAATCAGCCAAGTCAACAATAAAACTTTGCTATGTACATATTTTTACCTGACAGACGAGACGGACTAGGTAATCTAATTGAGTAAATTAGTTCGGATTCAAGTTTCTTAGACCGTCATCTCCCAACTAGACGTGTTGAAGTGAGACAACTCAAAATTCCTAAATTCAAGATATCATTTGGGTTCGATGCATCGAGAGTTTTTAAAGAGAACATGAATCTAGATTTAATGTTTGATCCAGGCCAAGCAGAGCTGACTGAAATGGTGATGCGTACAAGTTCAAGATCCGAACCTATTAATCTTTGTGTTTCAGGAGCCTATCACAAGTGCTTTGTGGAAATTGATGAAGAAGGAACCGAAGATGCTGCCGCAACTGCTTTTGTTTGTATGCCTATGTCATTAAGCGTATCAGTTCCTATAGACTTCATTGCTGATCATCCATTCATGTTTATAATCAGACACAATGCTAATGGGATTGCTTTGTTCATGGGCCATATTCTTAATCCACTCTTGGCTTGATTTCATCTTCTCTCTTCATTGTTTGATGATCAACTATATATGGTGTGAGCCGGGAGGAATTAAGGGCAGCTTGTAGACCCACCTTATTTATTCAAATGTAGGTGTAGATTTAAGTTTGATCGATTAATTTTCATCATATTGGGCACTTTGTTCTGAGCTCATGTGTATTCACGCAACCTAGTTTAATCTTGTCTTGTTATTTGATTTTTTTGTTGAATATTGTGTGGATTAATAATTCTTGTTGTTCGATGGAGATACTAGGCTTGTATAAGCAAATGCACTTTACTTTAAAGTTCTTCAACTTCCATATAGACAAGCCGATTACAGTATTGAAAGAAACTTGTCTATCTGCATATATTTACCCGACAGGAAATATGGGAAAGCTGAGCTGATAGAGAAAATGTCAAACTCTAATTCAACAGGTTTCTTTGATCGAAATCTTCCCACACAAAGAGTTCAGATGAGAGAATTCATGATCCCAAAATTCAAGTTCTCATTTGAGTTTGAAGCATCAAGAGTTTTCAAGGACGACATGGGAATAGATTTGCCTTTCGATAGAAGACAAGCAGACCCCACAGAGATGGTAAAGTACACTCAAGTTTCTAAACTTTTTGTATCGTTGAAGTAGGAACTGAAGCTGCTGCTTCTACTGTATAAGGACTAGTGTCCAAGACAGTTATGAACAACCGTCACTGTAACAGTTTCAATTTCTATTTTTGTTTTTGGTATAAGATTCTGGTAGAATCTTTTGTTTGTTAGAGACTGACATCTACCAGTCACTCTCTTGTATTACCAGTTATGTAGGTAATATTCTTTATATTGTCTGATCCTGTAACTCTTTCTTCGTCTTTTATAATAACTCTTTCTTCGATCCTCCGTTACAACTTTCAGAAACAATTTAATATCCTCCGTTACAACTTTCAAAAACAATTTATTCTACAATTTTTCAATTCTATCAGAAACTTCTTTTTTTTTATAAGTTTTTTGATCAATTTTTCTAAAGTTTTCCATTACTGGATCTGTGAAATAATCAGTTCTTTAATGGCATCTCAGTTTATTGCTTTCGCTACACAATTGGAGAGTTCTCCTCTGCCTTTTAACAACATTCATCACTTTTATTTCTCCAACTCTTGATTCTACAAACTATATTGTTTAGAAAAATCAATTTACAAACATTCTCATTAGTATTGATCTTCTTGGTTTTGTTGATGGATCTGTAACTCAACCTCCAAAACTTTCACCTCTGAGTTCTACTAGCATAAATCTAAATTACATCAAGTTTGAGCATCTTGATAAATTTGTAATGGGATGTATCACTTCTACGTTATCTCCTTCTTTACAAACTGCAGTGTCTGCAATGCAATCTGCTCAACAGATTTGGAATTACTTAAAAACGAATTTCATGGAAGAATCTTTTTCAAGAAAGTCGATGTTGAAACACAAAATTCAGAGTATAAAGAAGAATTCATTATCAATTATGGATTACATTCTTGAAATTCAGTCGATTTCAGATCAACTAGCTGTTATTGGTGATATTGTCTCAGATTCGGATCTTGTTATATATATTTTTAATGGATTAGGTCCAGATTTTGATCAATTCATTATTATGGTTCAAAATAGGGATACATCATTCATCTTTGCGGGATTAAGGTATCGATTATTGAATCATGAACAATGGATTATGAGTAGACAAGATTCTATTTCTACATATGGTGCCTTTCTTGATCCAACTAGTACTACTGCATTCTATACCAAGAAGACAGGTATCCTCACTATAAGCCTTCTTTTCCTAAAAATGTTACATCTAAAATGAGAGATTATAACGCCAAATCTACTTTTAAGAAATGATCTAGTTCAGGAAGGATATCTCCTACATTTGTTGATTATTCTATTGTTCAGTGTCAAATTTGTAAAGAGTAGGACACTCAGCTGTAAAATGCTCTTATAGATATACTACTCCTAAGTATACACCATCAACAACAATAGAAAAAGTATTTTCTAGTTTTCATCTTTGTGAGGATTCTTCTCCTGAAGAAGATACTTAGTATGATTCTCCTGAAAATGAATATGTAGCTTTTTC
Organism: Papaver californicum; assembly: GCA_023531435.1. NCBI lineage: Eukaryota > Viridiplantae > Streptophyta > Magnoliopsida > Ranunculales > Papaveraceae > Papaver > Papaver californicum. The sequence continues at coordinate 12,202,754 of JAJJMC010030977.1, read as the reverse complement.
TGGTATTTAAGTGTGTGTTGCTACTACTATTTCTTCTAAAGTGTCTGATGTTGTTCAGTGGTTTTCGGATTCTGGTGCAACTACTCACATGAGTAATTATTCAAATTTACTTCAATCTGTTAGGCCATATCTTGGTCAAGATAGAGTTATGGTAGGCAATGGCGACTATTTTCCTATTTCTCTTACTGGACATTCTGACTTGCCAACTACTAGTTCATATTTCAAGTAAAAGAAGTTCTCTATATGCCTCAAATTGCACAGAATCTCCTATCAGTGAGAAAATTTGTGAAGGATTTTTTTTCTATCACCTTTTCTCCATCTGCATATGAAATCAAAGACCTAGATTCTGGAGTTGTATTGGATGAGTGGGAGGAAAAGAATAATCTATATCCCATCAAGACTACTATAGTTGAACAACCACCTCTTGTTGCATTTACTTCTACTACAGCATTAACTTCAGTTTGGCATAAAAGACTAGGCCATCTCTCATATCAAATTCTCAAGCACCTACAACAACAACAATGCATCAAGCTTCCTAGTTCTGAAGTTCATACACCATTTCATCACTGTCAACTAGGTAAACACACTAAACTTCCTTTTAGTGCATCTACAAGATATGCATTAGCTCCGATAGAACTTGTGCATTTTGATACATGAGGTCCAACACCTGAAATTTCATATTCTGGATATATATACTATATCATTTTTATAGATGATTATAGTAGGTTCAATTGGGTATATCCAATGAAGCTTAAAACTGAAAGTCTTGCCTACTTCAAATACTTTAAGAAAACTGCAGATAATTTATTATCCACTTCTACAAATATTTTTCAAGTAGATGGTGCATATGAATTGGTCAAGGAACAATTTTGTGAATTTTTGGAAGAATGTGGAATTGTAGTTTCTTGTTCTTGTCCAAATACTCATCAACAAAATGGAGTGGGAGAAAGAAAGCATAGGCATGTGACAGGTCTGGGTAATACTTTGTCTTTCCAAGCTTCATTACTAAAGAGGTTTTGGATTGATTCATTTTTAACAGCTCCCTACATTATAAATAGGACTCCTTCTAAAACATTGAATTACAAATCTCCTTATGAAATTTTATTTCATAGAGTGCAAGATTACTCCTTCTTCAAGACCTTTGGTTGTGCTTGTTACTCAAATCTATCTGCAAATAGAAAAGATAAACTTAGCCCAAAATCTACTATGTGTATATTTTTAGGCTATTGTTATTCTCATAAGGGATATAGGTGTTTTGATAATCAACTTAAGAAAATTTATATTTCAAGGAATGTTACTTTTGAGGAATATGTTTTTCCTTTTGCTTCAACTCCTTGGGCAAGCTCCACTACAACTTCTCCTATATCAGTGCCTATGACAATTCCAGATGCAATTATCTCAGCTGCATCAGATATAATTTATTCTAATAGAGATGTAACTAACATTATTGGTGCTTCTGGTGAAACAATTCATGTTACTACAGATGACACTACTGGTGTTCATAATTTTGGAGAACCAACTTGCAAGTACTTCTTCAACTGAACTTCTAAGTCCAGCAACTAATAATTCAGTTGAGCAAGCAACACTGATTCGAGCCATTATACCAAGGAACGTTACAAGGTCTCAGACAGGTATACATGTGCCCAAACATTTATCTTCTGGTTTTGTTTGTCATTATACAACCTTGAAACATCCAATTCCTCTAGCTTCTACTTCATCACTTTCTACACTATATAACCAAAGACTTATAAAACTTCTTGTAAAGATCCTAGATGGGTTACTTCCATAGATGAAGAGTATAGTGCTTTACAGGAAAATGGTACATGGGATTTAGTTGAATATCTTTCTGGAATGAATGTGTTGGGTTCAAAATGGGTCTATAAACTTAAGCTAAAAGCAGATGGTTCTATTGAAAGGTTTAAATCCATATTAGTAGCAAAGGGATATCATCAAAAAGAGGGTGTGGATTATACTGAGAGTCCAGTTTTCAAAGCTATAACAATTAGAATTATTTTGGTTCTTGCTCTAACCAATAACTTGATTATCAAACAACTTGATGTTTCAACAATATTTCTACATGGACTTTTATCGAAAGATGTGTATATGAGTCAGCCTTAAGGTTATGCTGATTCTTCAAGACAACATCATGTATATCATTTAAAGAAATCACTTTATGGTCTTAAACAAGCCCCAAGGGACTGGTTTGACAGGTTCAACTCCTTTTTGCTCAAGAATGGCTTCATCAAATCTGCTACAGATAACTTAATGTTCTTAATCAATTCTGGTTCAGATTGCTTAATTATCCTTCTCTATGTAGATGATATTCTACTTACAGGAAATTCAGCTTTCTTTGATTGATTCTTTAATAAAATGTTTAAGTACACAGTTTACAATGAAGGATTTTGGTCACATATTCACCATTTTTTGGGCATTGAAGTTGTTAGAAATAATGATGATGACACTATTACTCTTAGTCAACATAAGTATATTATGGACTTGTGAACAAGATCAAAAATGCTAGAAGCAAGACCCTGCAAGACACCAGTGGTCAAAGGTCAAATAACATTATTTTTGGATGGTGATTTACTTGAGACACCTGCAGATTATAGGAGCTTGGTGGGTTCTCTACAGTATTTGACTATGACTAGACCTGATCTTGCCTTTGCAGTCAGCTATGTAAGTCAATTTATACAAAATCCAACTGATGTTCATCTTCTTCTTATTAAGAGGATTCTAAGATTTCTTAAAGGATCCTTAGGATGTGGTATTGTCTTGCATGCTGGAGATCTTACTTTGAAAGGTTATTCTGACTCGGATTGGGATGGTTGCCCTGACACCAGAAATCCACTGCTGGGTATTGCCTTTTTCTGGGTGATTATCTTATTTCTTGGTCCTCAAAGAAACTTCATACTATTGCCAAGTCTTCCGCAGAAGCAGAATACAAGGCATTGTCTCTTCTTGTTACTAATGTCATATGGACTTCAATGCTTCTTGAAGAATTGGGCAAAACTCTGCCAAAACCATTCACCTTAATATGTGGCAAATTGAGTGCTAAGTGCTTGGCTTTAAATCCTGTCTATCACTCCAGAGCAAAGCACATTGATCTGGAGTATCATTTTATTAGAGATCCAGTTGCAGCTGGTTATATTGAAGTCAAGTTTATTCCTTCTGAAGATCAAGTTGTTGATATATTTACAAAAGGACTACCTTCTCCAGCTTTTCTCTTATGTCAGCACAAACTTCTCAAAGTTTCCCTTGTCTCGTTAGCGGGGGAGTATAAGGACTAGTGTCCAATACAGTTATGAACAACTGTCATTGTAACTGTTTCAATTTCTATTTATGTTTTTATTAGAATCTTTTGTTTGTCAGAGACTGACATCTACCGGTCACTTTCTTGTATTACCTGTTATATAGGTAATACTCTTTATATTGTCTGATCCTGTAACTCTTTCTTCATCTTATAATAATATCGATACTGCTATCATCATTATGATGCAGCAATGTCGACGCCCTGTGGACTTTGTAGCCGATCATCCCTTCGTGTTTACTATCAGAGACAATGTAAATGGTGTTGTTTTGTTCATGGGACATGTCCTTAATCCTCTAGGATCTGATGAATGATTTAATGGTCTTACCCTTAAGAACGAAATAACTGGGCAATCCATGCATTAATAAATGTCTCTTAACTGGATCTACAAACGTTTCTTCGGAGCTTGAAATAAGGAAATGAATGTTCCCATGTTTCAAGTGTACGTAATAAGCATATATGCCAACATTTGCTCTGTTTTGTTCGTTTTATACTCTGTTGTCATTTGTTGATATATTCCGTTCTCTTCAGTAATCATATGTAGTTATGTTTCCTTGTGTTTTCCTGTAATTAAACTTGCAGAGTCGTGCAGGCAAAAGAAGTTACAGAAAACCTCATCCCTAATTATTTTATCAACTGTCTAGCTAAAAATTGTTCAGGGCGAGCGGAGAGAAAAATCATCCTAAGTGCAGAAAAGGAAACAATATTTTGGATTCATTTGACCAAGAAAAAAACGAACTCTTAGCATCCTTAAGTTTCCTCGTGTAAACCAATACAAAAAGGTACAACCCGTTTTGTGCAACATCTCTGGACTAACTACAAAGTCTATTCTAACTCTTTATCTACAAATTCATTTTCTACCCAATCATTTTTGTTGTACATGGAAATGTTAATATTGTCTTTTAGATAACTTGGGAACAGCTGAAGAAACTTCATATCTTCCTTCACATTGTGTTCTCAATGCAATGAACTATGTTCTATGACGAACCCAGCTTAAAGTACCTGGACTTGTTCCAGGTAAGACTCAACCATCAATCAATCCAGATAGGGTGTCACAGGTGAATTTCCTAAACAACCCAACATTGATATTGCAGATGTAAACTGCAACAAATGCGTTGAACTAAGAAGAGATATCAAAAGTTCTCCATTTACCAATAGTCGTTAAACCAGGTTGTGGATGAATTAAGTGCTGCGCTGCATTATAAGCCTGTCGTAGTTTTGATCAACCCCTCTCAAAAGGGATGTAGAACTTCCACTTTGCGAGTCCACGGATAATGGGAGAGCATAAGGGCGGCTAGTCCCAGAACCCAGATGTACACCATTGACTCCATTCGAAGAAAGCTTGGAAGTGTTATGATTTATGCCGCGGTGACTTGCATTTGGAGGAGATGAACTAGGAAGTGTCTCGAGAGTAGAACGGGGAGATAGACGAGGTGTCGCTGCGTAGTCGAAAGGTTCAAGATGATGAGATTGTTGACCAGTAGATTCACTGGAGAGAAAAAAAAACATTGCATGAATCCCGGATCCGGTAATCATGCATGTAAACTGAAGTTGATACCATGTAATATGAGAGTCTAAAACGAACCTAGGGTTTCCATGTGATAGAAGAAACTTACCCATTATTAAATAGCATTTGACCTTTAGAAGAAGTCTGTGAAGCTGGAGACAGTAGCAAATCGACTCTATGTTTAGTCAATTCTGTAGCACTAAGTGCTCCATCCTGTAAATGCAACAAAATGGATAATGTCATGAATAATACAAATCACGGTTCTGCGAAAGCCATTCTTGCTATATGGTAAAAACAAACTGAGGAAAATCAAAGCTGGCACTCACAACCATTCGCATCCCTGAAAATGCTTGGGCCAAAGGTAGAACTTCTGTCCGATGGGAGTTCAATGGAGCTTCTGACCGATGGGAGTTTGATGGAACTTCTGACCAATTGGAGTTTGGTGGAACTTCTGGCCAATGAGAGTTTGGTGGAACTTCTGAGAGATTGGAGTTTCTCAGAAAACCATGTTCCAATAACACGCTTGCAGACGGTCTCTCTGCGGGATTTCTTCGAAAGCAAAGCTGAAGGAAATCCTTGCCTGCTGGTGATAATGTTTCTGGGATTGCTGGGTTCTCTCTCAAAACCTTGAACAAAGCTGCAGCCTGCATGCATAAAAGATTTAAGTAATCAACTTAACTTTTTGTGAAGACGGTATAAATTAGATATACATGAAACCTTAGACATATTTAGTCCTCGAACCCAAAAATACTTCCTGTTGCCCTTGAAATAAACTATTTTAGTCTTAGTCCTAGAAACAAAAATAAAGATAAACTGATGGTCCCCCCCCCTATAACCAAACCGAAGAGATAATGTTGAGGACTCTTTTGTTAAAAGGATTTCATAGCGGGAAACCAACAGAAAGCAAAAAGCAAAACCCATAGGGCATCAACCCAAGATAAATGGCAGCAGGCTACTTAAATCATAATTAACAGAAAACCATCCCATGAACAAAAATGACCTGAAAACCCCCCAAAAGGCTTTCCAATCAATTCCAATTGGTTCAGCAAACACATTTTTAAGAAAAAATGGCAGCCTTTCATAAATTTAAAATTACAAGTTATAGCTCACAAATTAAGTTCCCAGCACAAGTTTCAACCTTTTATGGGAAATTATTTAACTCACTGAAAAATTGTGAACATATATAACCATGACATGCTATTTTTTAGCCATTGTAGCTTAAGCCAAGTTATTACCCGTTCAAATTGACTCCAAGGAGGTTTCCCCTGAAGCATCTCAATAATGGTGCAACCCAAGCTCCAAATGTCAACAGCAAGGGCAGCATCACTATTAGAATCATTCTGCAAAGCAGCGTGTATAACCTGCGTGTATATAATCAGTGTTAGTAACGAGCCATCTCTCTGAGATTTTACCAAGACGAGGCAGACATGTAATACCTCTGGAGCCATCCAGTATGGACTACCCTTCATCGAGAGATTAGCTGCGTGCCCATTAAGCTGAACATGAGACAGATTCCATAATTTTCAAATCAAAAACAGAGTAACTGTTTAACTCACTTTGGAAGACCAAAAGAACGAAAGAAAATTTATAAGGATGCAAGAACCTAAGCTTCACATGAGCGGCCAAGAAAAAGATATAGAGAAAAAGTTTCAGGCGAGAAAAAGTTCTAAACTCACGTGTTTTGCCATCCCAAAATCCGCAAGCTTAACAACACCATTAGCATCAACAAGCAAATTTGCCCCTTTGATGTCCCTAAAAGAATACAGGGAACAATTTCCTCTCAATCAATATCAGAACAGAAAAGGCTGCTCAGGGAGTTGAATAAATAGTAGTATGAGGAATGTCACCTATGGATAGTTTTTTTGCTATGTAAGTAAGCCAACCCAGAGAGAATATGACGAGTGAAATTACGAACAATGTCCTCTGTCATAGCTCCACAATGTTCTTGCACGTATTTGTTGATAGACCCAGGATGAACATATTCAAGATATATGTAAAAGTGATCTCCCACCTGCACATGGAAAATAACGGTCTCCAAATTTACTTGAATTGCAAATGGTATATATGGAATCAACATGAATAAAATGAATAAGCATAAGAAAACCCTCACTATTTCACTGCCATAATACTGCACAATATTTGGATGCTTCAATTGGCTAAGAACTTTAATCTCCTGCAACAATGAAATAATTGTGAGAATCTGCTCAAAATAAAATCAGGTTTTAAAAAAATAAAACCATCAATTTGGTAGATAGGCTGCTGTCTTAAAAAGAATATGATGGACGCAGTAAATATCAACCTGCTCCAATTGCTTTAAGCATTCGGCTGATTTGGCATCATCGGGAATTAGGTCAACCTCTTTCATGGCACATAAAGCTCCAGTTATCCTGTGCAGAAGAACACTTCATTGTTCTGTACTTCTACTGTAAAAAAGCAGAAGCAGAAATGTAGGGTTGTAACTGCATACCGGTTAGAAGCAACATAAACACTGCCAAATGTCCCACGTCCAATGAGCTTTCCTTTTTGCCATTGATTAGTCATGGATGGTGTCTCGGGTTTAGCTACTACATTTTGAGGAACAGAACTTGTTGACGTTGAAGGCATAGCAGCTCCTGGAGGAAGGGGCAAGCGATGACCAATGACTTGATGACCACTATTGTCATGCCATGTCGACGACATTGTAGAGTTGCTGTCTAATGATGACTTGTGATGCAGTGGTGATGAAGGTCCAGATGGACTTTTCAGATGATTCCATCCAGGACTTCTTGCTCTTGGACTAGGAAGTGGAGAAAGATCGGGACTAGCAAAAATGTTTTCTGGTGAAGCCCTATGAGAATATCCTGGATGAAGAATATCTGCGGCTGCAAATTCTGGGGCTGACCAAGCCTGAAGTCCTTGGGAAGGTATATAAGTTGAGCCAAAGTCTCCCGTACTCATTCTTCGAGGACTAAGTACAGGGCTTGATAAGCCACTGGCAGGTGCACTCTTAGCAGGAAAGTTCAACAAGAAGTTGTTTTGATCTTTCCCAACATCAATTGGACCTTGAAGAATAACCTTCTTACCACGCCCATTTTGAGATTTAACCGATTGATTGTCACCATCCTCTTGACCCTTGTGGTGGTCAGCAAATCTGCTGCAACATATGAATATTCATTCATAAATATATATATATATATCGATATAAAAACTTAGCTTTTATGATTATCAGTTGTTGATTCGTTCACCCAACCAACACACCTAACAACAACAAATAAACCTCATGGATTCATGCGCATTGTTATTTTGATCTTCATATAAACAATCTAAAATCCCAATCTCACCATTCAAAATTACAGAAAATGAACCATTTTTTTCTCATTATATCAATGAAATTACTCAAAGAAAATAAAAATTCTTACCTCCCTATCGCAGAACCAAAATCAATCCCATCCCCAATTCCATCTCCACGCAGAGAGTTGTCTCGATCAATAATCTCATCACCTCCCCCATCACCTTTTCTAAAAAAATCTTCTTTAGGAGAAGGAAGAGGTAATCTGGATTCAGAATCACCACGACGAAGAAGAAAGGAATTATAATCAGAAGGTAAAGGTAAAGGTTGAGGAACACCAGAAGTATTAGTAGAAGAAGAACCAACAGAAGAAGGTGAAGGAGAAGTAATAGTCCAACTCTCAGATCTAATAAAACGTTGTTGTTGATTATTTTCAGCTACCTCAATATCTCTTAAATGTCTAAGTTTACGTTGACGAGTTAGTCTTGGTTGTTGATGATATCTATTAATAATACGTTGTTGTTGTTGTTTTTCTGATGGTGTTGTTGTTAATGTATTTTTGTTGTGATTAATGGAAGAAGAAGATGGAGATGGAGATGAAGATTTGATTGATGATGAGGAGGAAGAAGAACCTTTCTGCCACCAAGGCATTTCAAAGGGTTAGAAAACATGGTAGGTTTAAGTGTTCTGGTTTTAGATTGTCATTATAAACCCTGGTTTTTAGATCTTTCATTTATTTGCCAGAAAGAGGAGGAGAAAATGGTGGTGATAGTGATAGAGATAGAGAGGAAAATAAAAAGACAGAAATTACAGGGGAACTAACGAACTTCTTCTTCTTCCACATAAAAAATAAATAAAACTCGACTTTAAACTAAAAATAAAATAAAGAGGATTTTCTTTTTTTTTTCCTCTCACGAAAATGTTGTCTGTTTGCCACGCGGTTTACAAACGACCTGCTTTATCTCCACCCCACCGTGTATTTTCTTTAGGGTGTTTTACGGAATGGTCACATTAATAAAATAATATTTTTTATAAAATTTAACACTTAAAAAAAAACGATGTTGTATTTTTCCAAAATACTCTCCTTTATTTAATTTAAGTGGTTCAGATGACAGCGATAAAGTGGTGGTGGTGGTGGAAGCTTCGCTAAATCCCGAAGGGGAAACAGTGAACCTTTAGGGTGAATGCCATGTTATGATCCTAAACCGGGCTGAAATTCGCTAAACACTAGAGGATAAGCGTCGAACCCGAGAGGGTGAATGTCATGTAACGATCTTGAACCCAATGTTTAGGGACAATTAGGTAATTGTAGCGTCAAAGTTAACTGTGAATAGTTACATAATTCCCCAATTAATGGACAAGTGACCATTTTACAAAGAGTTTATAACAGTGTGACTCTTTTGTGAACCGGATTAAGAAAGTGTGACTGTTTTGGATAATACTCTTTTCTTTATCTGTTTTGTTTTTATCTGATATATTCCCTTCATTACAATTATTATAGCATTGAATATAAGACAGTGGTTCATCGAATGAAATATAAGTAAAGATATACCCTAAAATTATACCGAGGTCTTTTTCAGCACAATTGACTCCAGGGGTAGAAAAAACTCTGCAGTTAAGTGTGCTCGGGCGGGAGTAATCCAGGGATGGATGACCTCCTGGAAGCTGTTGTTGGATAACCGCAGTGGTGTCTATTGAAAACCCCATACTTCCATATGACCGCAGTGGCTAAGTAGGGACAATATCGGTGGAGACTGATGTCATTACAAATGGTATCAGAGCCGACGAATGGTCAACTGTTGAGGGGAAGAGGGTACATTAGACGGGTTGTGTCATGTACTGGTCTCATGAGTGGCAGGGAAGGTCGGAGATCTGGGATTGTATATTCCAAAGTCAGACATGGCTCCAATCTAAGAGGGTGAGATTGTAATACCCAAAATTATATCAAATCTAACAGTGGTTAGTCGAATGGACTATAAGTTATGATATACCCTAAAATTACACCGAGACCTTTTCAGCATAATTGGCTCCTTGGTTAGAAAATACTCTACAGTTAAGCGTGCACGGGAGGGAGTAATCCAGGGATGGATGGTCTCCTGAGAATTTTTTTTGGATGATCGCAATGGTGCCCATTGAAAATCCCACACTGTCGGATGACCGCAGTGGCTAAATGGGGAGAATATCGGTGGAATGTCGGGTCATTACACCTATGGTAATATTCAAATGAGGAAATTTGTTCATCCAGGTGGATAGGTAAAGTAGGTTTGTCACTATGATAATTTGAACTCAGCGACGAAATATATGACAAGCGACAGAAGTTGAGCTGCGCGACACAATATATGTCGCTCAACGACACCCCGTGTCTTTAAGCGACATATGTTGAGTCTTGCGGTCCAACTTCTGTCTCCAACGGCTCTATTTTGGTTTTCCTATAAATTCACTTCATTCCAACATTTAAAATCACACCTCTCCACTTTCAACTACCTAAAGTTCTTCTTCACAGACTCTTTCCAGTCTTCTTCTAGTTTACCAAATGATGAGGGGAATTTTGAGCACAGAGAATAAAAGAAATCGAAGGGGTGAAGAATTATCATCAGGTGTTCCAGCACAAAATCTTGAACAAGATCGTGTGTATGATTTTAATTAATTCTCGAGTATTGTCAGGTCCAGAAATACTTCCAAGTCACATGTTATCACATCAAGAACGATTGTCAATATATTACAGACTGAGAGATGGTTGGTCAGAATTGCAAATTGTTTACTTGTGGCTACCAGCTACGGTCTGATAAAAAGTGGATAAATATCCTTGGCGTAATTTATATTTTATAGATCATAAAAATCACAACACCAAATGTGTTACCCTATTATCTGAAAGGTGGTGGCATACGACTCATACGTTCCATTTCATAGACTTTGAGATTGGTAAGTTTATTAGAAAATATAATTTCATTTAATCTTACAAATGCGTTTGATTTGAAACATATTAGAATTCTTTAATTTTGAAGTATAAGATTTTATTATTATTGTTGTATATGAATTAATCTCTTTGATTTGTGGTTTATTTGTGAGATAATAAGTCGTGTAGAAAATATAGTGACATTCAACCAAAATAAATAGGTGTCAAATAAAAAAAAGGAAGATACTATTCCTACCTATATTAAAGCCAATATACGAGATGACCATAAAAAGTTGAAAGCTGGTGGAATATATTGTTCAGCGTTTAAGTGTTTTTTTTTTAAATCCACCAAAATTCAACTTGTGGAAATATATGATGATTGAAAAAGTATTTATATTATGGTTGCTCGACTAATTATTCTTTTCTAACTCAAACAGTGTTGCAAAGATCGGTTGGATTGAAGTGTTATAAGATTTTATATATATATATATATAAAATAGCCTCACCCGGATGAGCTTTCAATATTTTATAAGAATATATGATATCTATGTTGAATAATTCAGTACCTCCTTCTGTATTCCGAACTCACGTTGCACTGTTTCAAGAACTGGGAGTAAATTATAAGGATTTAAGAGGTGAGTTATATTCTGAAACGACCGTCTATGTGTCTACTACAACATACCAAAAGGATGTCCTATTCCGAGTAACGGTCTAGGAGATATGACCTAAACCCTAGACGAAGTACAAGCTGAAAATTGGCAGAATTTTGCCTGAAATATTCCTGGAAGGTTGTTGTTTGCTCCGTTTGAATACCAAAACGAGCTCAAAACCTAAATCCTTCCCTTAAAGGAGATTTCTGGTGATTTCCAAATTCCAAATTGGGGTTAACCATCAAAAACGGATATCGTATGAAAAATCTATAACGTTTTTACTAAAGAGTGTTATGTCTGAAATTTTCTGACAACGAAAATCAACGAAAAATTTCATTCATTCACATCCAAATGGTCTTACCAAATTGTGGTCCTAAGAGCATATGGTGCGAAGAGGGTTTTCTCATTCCACCAAAGATTCTCCTAGATTCTTGTTTGCTTCAAAGACCATATATATGCTATGCAAAGCAATATAGAATGATCCCGCTACCATTTAATATATTAAAATATTATTATATTTCTTAAATTTTAGTCTTCACACCAATTGGTATTTACGTCAAAATTCTTTCTCCTAAAAATTATTACTAAATATATCAAAATATTGCTGGAGAGACCATATGATGCGCGAAGCAACGAGGAATGGTCCTGTGATAACCAACCTGTGCTCCACCACCAATTTGGTCGATCCTTCACCTTGGAGATCCTTCTCTACCACCTGGTCGGTCCCTTTCCCATCACCTCCCTATTCTACCATAATTAGGTTTTACTGCTTAATACTTTAATTGGTCCTAACCCCGTTAAGTCGCGCTACCACCAATTCGCGTTATCACCAATTTAGACGGTCCTCCACTTGGTCGGTTCTCTACCTGGTCGGTCCCTCTCCACCAAATTGGTTGGTCCTTCATCAACCACTCTTTAATTGGTCAATCTGCCACATTAGGGTTTTAAGAATGTAATTCAATTGGTCCAATAATATGCCACAATTACCAATGTCAAAACAATCATACTCTATGTCTATGATATATTAAGCACTCAACATATATCTTATGCTTCATCTACCAAACAACCAGGGTGCCAGACTCACCACTGAGCAACATGCTAGACTCACCAATATGCTAAAACTAACAGTCTAGCTAAGTGAACAATTGACCAGATAATACACGTCTATAAAATAGACTTAACCATGCTCGAGACATCAATTATTTCACATGGGGGGATATTCACTAGGGTTTTGGTCTAGCGTCCTATAACATGTGCGGTGTAGCAACACACCCACGATGAGAAAGTAAATAAGTCGTGTCGGAAGTTGAAGGAATGAATGGAATAATGGTCGTACAACCGCCATGTTCTACTAGCATGATATAATTGGTTCTCACCACGATCTACACGTCTCTGCTCTTCCACTTTTCTGTAATTGTCACCACTTATGAGTGTTATAAATAGGGTTTTCAACCTATTGAAAGAACAAGAATGACCACAAGACAATTAACTTCATATCAGTTCAACACATTCCATCACTGGCATCCAATTCCATTAATCTCAATACCTTCTCTGCTTCCCTCCCTACAGATCAACCCTTCTCATTCCTTTGTGACCGAAACAAAATTGGAAGGATCATACCTTCATTTAGGCAATATCGTATAGATTGATCTCTTGAATCTTAAAAGTACTTATACAATACAAATGTTTAGCGGTAAGACGAATTCCTCTGACAGGCATCAGCCTACTCCATCAATTTTCCCCTTTTACCCTAATTTTTTTTTACCCACAAACAGTAAGATATGACGAAAATATAAGGTTATGGTGTACTGAAAATCAGTATCTCAAATGGTATAAAAAAAATATGAAGATGGTGATTGGTGTTCACAATATGCACATTTATAGGTTTGATATGCCATCATTAGCGCGACTCGACCGTGATAATGCTATAATTCCTATCATGCTTCATCCATAAGAACCATGCTTAATGATGTATCCCAAAAATAAAGCGTCTTCATCATCTTCATCAAGTTTTCCATAATTACAATGGGAGTTCACAAGGGAGTCTACAACGATCCCAAAAAAATTTACATATGTGGATCGTACTTATTCTTAGTACGATGTTGAAGCCATTGAAGAATAATTGAGGGTTCAACTGAACGATTATTATTGGCTAATTAAAAAAATGGCAGACCACCACTTGGACACAGTAAAAAAATGATATGCAGATACCACGATGTTTGGATTTGGATCAAGTTTTAATATTCCTGTACAACTTCCGGTGGTGGCAGTCATGGTAACTCATGGCACGATGAAGTATGTGCAACAAACACAAGAAGGGGAATCTAAAGTACAGACTGTGCCAGTGAGATCACATCAAGTAATTCAACCCGAGACGTGACCATTAGGAGGAGGGGTTCAATTTTGGAACCAGAATGAATATCTTCCTGGACCGCCACAACCTTCCTATACTATTTTTCAACCTTTTGGAAGATGAGGAGGTATTTTTACTTTCACAAATTTGATAGCCAATGTAATGTGTAAATATTCCTGGTCTTAGCCCTTGGAAACAAATAAAACAACTTCTAAGGTCTTGCAATCTGGTTTCTATTGTCCGTACTTATTTAAAGATTCCCACAAATCCTGTCAAAGTTGTGAAAGGTGTCATAAATTAGGAAAGTTGACCCGCCGTAATATATGCCACTGAATCCTATCTTGATAATAAAAATATTTGATGTATGGGGTATTGATTTTATGGGTCCCTTTGTTAATTATTTTAGAAAATTTTATATTATGCTATCCGTTGACTATGTGTCCAAGTGGATTGAAGCTATAACTACCAAGACAAACGATCGCCACGTTGTGATCAAGTTTGTTAGAGAGAACGTTTTCTCTCGTTTTGGTGTGCCTCGTGCAATTATTAGTGATGGAGGCTCCCATTTTTCAGTCGATCGTTTGAGGCCCTCGCCAAGAAGTATTCCATCACCCATAAGGTTTCTACACCTTTCCACCCACAGACTTGTGGCCAAGTAGAAGTGTCTAATAGGCAAATCAAATAAATCTTGGAAAAGACCGTAAACCCATCCCGAAAAGATTGGTCCTTACGTTTATTGGATGTTTTGTGGGCTTATCGAACTGCTTTTAAAACCCCTCTAAGGATGTCTCTATACAGACTTGTTTCCGGTAAATCCTGTCATTTACCAGTAGAGTTAGAACACCGTGCTTATTGGGCCATCAAAAAGCTGAACTTTGACATGTCCACTGTTGGAGCCAACCGTAGGCTACAACTCAATGAGTTGGAAGAAATTCGCAATGATTCTTACCAAAGTGCGAAAATTTGCAAAAAGAAAATCAAAGTTTTTCATGACAAATCGATTCTTCGAAAGTTGTTTACACCAGCCCAAAAAGTTCTCTTGTATAATTCCCGTCTTCATCTCTTTCCTGGTAAGCTTAGATATCATTGGACTGCCCATTCTATGTCAAGTCCGTGTCTCCGCACGGTGCTATTGAAATTATAAACCATGATACTAGAGAGACTTTCAAAGTCAATGGTCAACGGTTGAAACCATTCATTGAATTGACCAACCCTGATGTGGAATATATAAATTTAGAGGATCCCGTTTATCATGACTAATTTTCTACAGGTACATATTGTCTGGCTGAAGACATTAAACTTAGCTTTTTATGGGAGGAAACCCATATGCTTTTGGTACACAATGTTGGTAACATCTTTCCTTATCTCTTTTACTTTGCCCGGTATTTATCCTTGTTCATACATTTATTCATTATCTTTAGAACATCGATGACTATGTTCAACTTAAGTCAAAATTTTTAATTTTTAGTTGTACCAAACACTCCAAAATATAGAAACTTGTGAACAATTTAGGATGGCACTAGTCATTCTAAGTAGATGGAAGCAAAACTTTTGGCTGTAGGAGTTGAGGGACCCAACTAAATGGTCTATTCATAAAAGGATAAAGCTCATGTGTTAGAAATAAATAACATGATAGTCGTCACCATATCTCGGAATCATCATAACCATATCACCTTCTGTTTTTATTTTTGTAATTTTGTGTTTCTCTAAGTGATTTGGTGGGGAACTAGTATCAAATTGTTATCGTCGCTAGGATGAAGTAGAGTAATTGAGATCAAGCACATTATTGTATTTTATTTAGAATAAAAAAAAAAAAAAAAAATAATAATAATTAAAAAATGGAAAAAATGAAAGAAAGAAAAGTGAATAATTATTTTATTTTCAATAAATCGACCGTTGGGCCCTTGTATATACCAGCTGGTCGGTAGTAGTATAAGGATTTAGACCAGTGGAAGCGTATCTCAATCTATCAGGATTCATCCTGGCAGCGACCTTCAGACAGATATGGGAAACACCTTTCACCTTAATCAACATGTGCAAACTTCATCATCTACATATTCATCTTCTAAATCTATTAATGTGACTGAACTTTGATAAATTTCTGAGTATCGTGGTCCATTGTACGACTTTCTGAGTAGTGCTGTGTTTTCTTATATATGAATTTTAGTACGCTTGAGTAAAAACTCGTGTACAACAATTGGATTCAAAGCAGGGTAATTCCTCTCATAGCCAAAGAATTTTGTACCCAACTAAATAATATGTTTAGTGTCTAACCTCAATCATTCACAAGTGGTTAAAATTTAGAGTAAAGGTTCTACGGGTATATCTCTTGTAAACCCCCACGAGACAAAACTCGTCGACTAGGGTCACCTAGGGGTTTAAAGGCTTGTTGCACAAGCTTAGTGCAACCGCGATACCTACGACAGTGAGTTAGAAATTTTAATTATTAAAAAGTAATACTTTATATTAAAATCATATATAATTAAAATAATCACTACATTAACTATCCAATTTAAATAATTATTATATCTAATTAGAGCAGATTTGTGGACTATCAACCAACAAAAATAAGTTGAATTTATTCAACACCTTCAGGATTTCGAGACAACCATGGAAAACGAAAGCTTTGCTTTTCCATCTTTTTCAATTCCCCAGTGATCTTTTTACCAAATTATCATCAGATTCACCACTCATTTTTAATCGATTAATTTGAATTGTTAAAGCTACAAATTCGGTTACTTTTCTACTAATTGTCATAGAACGTTGTTGTAAGCCAATTGCATTACGTCTTCTCAGGTTTTCGGTGTCGCTGAGAAACTCCCCATAAACGTTATCTTAGAAATTCTCATTATGTTGTGTTACAAGCTGATATTATTTGACATAGTTTCTGCAGATAGATTAATCTTTATGTGGAGTATACTTTGGACCTCGAACTCTACTGGAAGCTTGAGAAGATTTTTATTGCGAAAATGATGACATTTTTACAAGAAAATCTAAATTAGAAAAAAAATATAGAAATGATTAGAGAAGGTGTAGTTTGAAATGGTAACATGGTAAGTATTTATAGGGAATTCAAAGATTCGTTACGTATAGTTATGAGCGACAATTTTTTATACCGCACAACTGAACATTGGTCGCGGATTAACACAAGATGCGTCGTGCGGTACAATATCTATCGCGCGATAGATGTTGCGTCTCGATGTACAAACCATCAATTTTATTGGTTTTTCCATCAGTTTTTGTTGTTTATTCATCCTATAGTGGGATCAAAATGAACAAATCTTGGATTTGTTCTATCCATAGGATTGCCTAAGTGTAAGGTTCCATGACAATGGTTAGGTTGATATTATTGTATCCCAATCTTTTTTGATGACATTTAAATGAAAAAGTTTAGAAATTAATTTTTGAGGTGAACGTTCATTTTAATTGTACGTCGCAATTGCATTCTACAAAAAATATTCGGCGCATTTCGTTATATATAACTTTAATATCATTCGTTTTAAATTTTATTAGTTAATGTTTAACTGTTAAAATTCAAATTTTAAAATAATATAAATACATTCATTTTTTTGTTGTAAAAATGTAATACTGAATAAAATATTTATCTACCAAAATAAAATAACTACTTTAGTTCTAGTAGAAAGATACTATCATTTCTTTAATCTAACCTAAAAATAGATTAAAATAAAAAAAATAATAGTATTTTTTTACTGGGACAGATGTAGTATTATATTCTAATTAAATTTCATTTGAAATACACAAAAAAACTAAACATTGTGTACTCTATTCGTTGCCCACCAATCAAACAGCACTAAAAGCAGCAGTCCACAAGCTACAACTTGGTTTTGCAATCCAATATTCCAGCAAACCTTTTATACACTGTATTCTGTAACTGTTTTTTAAGCAAAAGTGGAAATTTGAGTAGATATTATATTAAGTTCTTATGGCTTGAAAAAAGAAGGAAAAAAAACGAATTGGGGTGAAAATCTTAATTTCCAAATAAGGAGTTGGAATTATTATTACAGCTTTCAACACATAATCTATCTCATAACATATCACTTTTTCAGTACAGCAATTAACTATCCAAAAGGAAGCTTTCCTTTTCTCTAAAGTCAATAATACTTCTTTTTACATGATACTAGCTCTAGTTCACATAATTTTTAGTTTATATGTCAGCTGCCAAAGATTGAGTTTAAAAATGGACAGGATTATTCCAAAAATGCTTAATCAAAGACAGTAACAGGTTAACAGCCTGCTTGTGCTTGTATTGTCGACCCTCTAATGTTCATACTGGTAGATCATCTTAATTTTCATATGAGTTTCAAATAAATGACTCATTCAATTCGCAAAGGTGATGCTTAATTACTTAATTATCAATTAAACTATTACTAAAAGTTGGATAAAATTTCAACTAAAAAAAACTACTTTAAAACATGGACATATTGCTTTCCAATCTGACTTTCTCAAGGTTTAAGTATATGAAAAAAAATTATGAACGAATGTGGTCACTCAAATAGCGTTATTTAATGCACACTAATGAATAATGTCATCACGCAACAAACCGAACTCTTTAGTGATAATTCTTGGATTACGTGATGCAATGGTAAGCCTGTTGTCATTCAATCACAATGTAGCCGGCAGAGGATAAAAAAAGCCATAACAATTGGTTTAGCCCAAGGTTTGAAAACTGCATTTGGGTTAAAAAATGGCCGTTAAGTTATAACTGTTCCTCTAAAATTATTTTAATATTTTTTTAAAATAATATTTTATCTAAAAAATTAGAAAAAAAATCATGTTTTTAAACCGTTTATAACCATTTTTATATTAAAAAAGTACTATAAGAATATTTTGTTACGTAATTTATTTTCTAAAATCAAAAAATAAAAATTATATTTCAAATTTTTTAAAAATAGAAATAATAAAAAAACAACAATAAATAATTTCAATAACCCTCGATTACATTTATATGGATGCAAGAGGTATCTAAAACTAGATACTTCTCTAATGCCCATAAAGCTAAGATATTTTTTTCTAATATCCAATTTACATATTCTGTCTAAATCATTTGACAATTAATCTAATTGATTTCTACATACCTAACTAAAATGCTCCTATCAATATACAAGTGTGTTAACACAACGTCCAATACGACTAGATTTCCAAGGTTGTACACATTAGCTGTTTCTCAATTAAGAAGTTGTTCTCTTTGGTATCTTTTGTATTAGGAAATACTCTTGTATTAGGAAACACTATTATCTTGATGTCCAAGAAATCTGTTGTATAAATATCAAGTCTCTTTGTGTATAACGATTATGAGAGTTTTAATCAATAAAAAGTTGTGTTTAAAATTTATCTTCTTCTTCTCTTCTTATAATAAACTTATCTTGGTATCAGACATCTTCGATCCTATCCTATGGCTACTGATTCTTCCTTGATATCTTTTTCTGTTCCATCTTCATATTAGTATGATACTTTTTCCGCCTCTTGTTATTTAATGAACCGTGTCCTTTCCTCCGCTCTTGAAAACTCATCTCCTTATGAAACTCTCTTTGGTATGTCACCGGATTACACTTCTCTTCCTATATTTGGTTGTCTTTGCTATCACCATCTTC
The DNA here is from genome assembly GCA_023531435.1 of Papaver californicum. Lineage (NCBI taxonomy): Eukaryota > Viridiplantae > Streptophyta > Magnoliopsida > Ranunculales > Papaveraceae > Papaver > Papaver californicum. Next base: position 12,183,161 of record JAJJMC010030977.1, on the reverse strand, counting down.
GTATGTATCGGCCTCATAAGATGGAACAATTATCTTTTCCTTGTGTTTTTATTGGCTACAGTCTGTTGCACAAAGGTTACAAGTGTCTTCATATTCTCATGGGTCGCAATATATGTAAGTCGTCATGGTATCTTTGAAGAGACCATGTTTCCTTTCGCAGCGATGCAGACTCCTTCCCTGGCACCCTCTTCTTCACAGGTAACATCTTTGCATATCTCATTTTCTTTACCATCACTATCATCTCCTCATACTTCTGTTGTACCTTATAATCCCACTACACCCCTTCCATTAATTCCCATCGATTCAAGTTTTCCATCTAATCCCACTTCACCAGCAATAACTCAAACAAGTATTTTACCAAACTCAAACAGTACAAGCCAACATGTACTCCACCCATCTAGTCAACCTAATCTTTCTGATCTTGTAGGTTCCATAGAAATGCCAAGTCAATTTCCCACTCCTATTTCCCTTTTCTGATCTTGTGGGTTCGATAGAACTACCAAGTCCATCCCCCACTCCCACTGCCGCTCACCACCAACCTGATCCAAGCAAATCATACCATTAACAATACCCAGCCCACCGATTCTACATTAGCTTCCAGTGTTCATGTTTCCACCGTACCTATTATTCTTGGGACACACCCCATGGTGAATAGAGCTACAGATGGGATTTTTAAACCCAAAGCTTTACATGCTTCTAAGTATGTTTTGATAACTGACTTTGTATTTGAGCCAACTTGTTATTCACAGGCTCAAACTAATGGAAGAATGTTTTTCTTTCATTCTCTTGATACAGAAAAAGAATGGGAAGCATATTATATGCTTCAACATTAGAAGATACAAATGAAGGAAGAGAGAATTATATGCACTTAAACATGTGTGTGTTATTTTGGAAAGAAAATATGCAACATATATGATATGCAATAATCAAGAGGAGATATGGTGAAGATCATGTTGCTGTGATATCTTGAGAGATATGGTGTTGACATGGAGAATATCTCCTCTTGATGACTTGAGTGATTCTGGAGGATATCCAATAATTCTGAAGGATATCCGATACTCCCCCTCAAGCTGGAGCATGTAGGTTGCGCATGACCAGCTTGACAAGTAAAGACTCCAGTTATTGTAATCCCAGCGCTTTTGTGAATAGATCAGCAATCTGCATCTTAGTGTTGATGTAGAGTGGTTTTATCTCTTGCGACTCAACTCGTTCCTTGACGAAGTAACAGTCCATTTCAACATGCTTCGTTCGTTCATGGAAGACCGGATTATTTGCAATGTGTCTAGATGCTTGGTTGTCACAATAGAGGGGCGTAGGCCCACTTTGTTCTGCCTCAAGTCCTTTTAGGAGCCATCTCATCCATAGGACTTCACTAGTTGTGGTAGCCATTGCCTGGTATTCTGCTTCGGCTGAAGACCGTGAGGCAACGGATTGTTTCTTAGATTTCCAAGAAATTGGTGCTCATCCTAGAAGTAGAAGATATCCAGTTCGTGACCTTCTTGTGATGGGACAACCCAGCCAGTCTGCATCGCAGTATGTGACTAAGTTTGTTCCTCCATCATTTGGAAAGAAGATCCCTTGTCCTTGAGTAGCTTTTAGGTATCATAAGACTCTCATGGCGGCATCTAGATGTCTCTGTTGGGGATCAGAGACGAATTGGCTTAGGACGTTTACAGAGTATGTGAGATCCGGTCTTGTGGCTTGGAGGTATAACAGCCTTCCCACTAGTCGTCTGTACTTGCTCGCATCCACACGGACATCTTCATCGTCATTCTCAAGTTTTAGGTTTTGCTCCATAGGGAAGGAACATGGTCTGCATCCTAGCATTCCTCTATCTTCTAGAATGTCCAGGGTGTACTTTCGCTGGCTTAGGACTAATCCATCTTTCGTACGTGCAACTTCAATTCCAAGAAAGTACTTCAGAGGGCCGAGATCCTTGATGCTAAACTTGTTGTCAAGGTGGGATTTTGTTTCTTGTATTTTGTCATGGTTATTTCCCACAATGATAACATCGTCGACATATATGAGAGCGCCAACAAAAAATTTCCCTTTCTTGTAAATAAAAAGTGAGTGGTCCACAAAGGGTTGTTTGAAGTCAAGTTCGAGTAGGGATGAAGTGAATTTTTGATACCAGTTCATCGAGGCTTGCTTCAAACCATATAGAGATTTTCGCAGCCTACATACCTTCGTTCCTCCCCTTTTGTCATAGCCTTATGGAATCTTCATGTAAACTTCTTCATGCAAATCTCCATGCAAGAATGCATTTTTCACGTCAAGTTGATGAATGGTCCATTCCTTCTTAACGGCTATGGCAAGTAGGCTTCTAACTGCGACAAGTTTGGCTACTGGAGCAAATGTGTCGTGATAGTCGACACCCTCCATTTGTGTGTAGCCCTTGGCAACGAGTCTAGCCTTGTACCTCTCTATTTCACCGTTTGGATTATACTTGATTTTGTAGACCCACTTAGCGTCTATGGCTCGCTTCCCATCGGGCAGGTCTTCTATGGTCCAAGTCCCATTTTCTTCGTGGGCGTTTATCTTCTTTTGGATGGCAGCTCTCCAGTTTTTGTCCTGCATGGATTGCTTAAAATTTCTTGGCTCATCATGGGAGCTGATGGCAGCCAAAAATGCCCTGTGCGAGTCAGAAAATTTGTCATAGGAAACAAAGTTCGTTAAGGGACATACCCTTGAGGAGTGTTGATCGGAAGTGGGTTGTGCATGGTCTATGGATGGGGGGAGTCGTACGTCGTAGTCATCGTGCAGGTTTGAATCGGGTTAGTTGTTCTCTTCTTATCCCAATATTGTTGTCTTGGACTTCTGTGCCTTCAGTACTAGATATAGCCGGCCCATTGTCTTCTATCGAATGTGGGCCTTCAGAGAAGTCGTTTACTGCGTCGTTAGGGCTTAAGTCCTCAATTTCGGCCCGCTCAAGAATGTTGAGATGATCTTCATTTGTTGTAATTTTCCTGTTGGGCTCATTTTCTGCTTGATCATCTATAAGTGGATATTGGAAAATTTCTTCTTCTTCGTGCACCCTCTCTTTGATTTTTGTGGCAAAAGGAAACGTGTTTTCTGTAAATTTGACATCCCTGGATAAGACAATTTTGTCGTGTCTTGGATCGTAGATTTTATATCCCTTTGTGCCATTTGGGTAGCCCATGAAAACACCTGGTCTTCCCCTTATTTTAAATTTGTCGCCTTTGGTCTCGAAACTCCGATAATAAGCCATACATCCAAGAATTCTCATATGGTCATAAATTGGCTTCTGATCATATAATAATTCATATGGAGTCTTGTTGTTAGTTATCTTGGAAGGGAGTCTGTTGATGATGTATGCCGCAGTCAGGATGCATTCTCCCCAAAATATGATTGGTAAACTAGCCTCAATTTTGAGGGCTCGTGCTGTTTCGAGGAGATGTCTGTGCTTCTCCACAAATCCATTCTGCTGTGGAGTGTGTGGGCAAGTCGTCTCTAACAAGATTCCTTGTTCGGCATAGAAATCGAGCATGCTGTTTGAGGTGAATTCCCCGCCATTGTCACATCTTATCCTCTTAACGTTTCTTTCAAACTGTGTTTTGACCATTCTGTGAAAAGAAACTAAGCACATGCTTGCTTCATGCTTGTATTTCAGTAAAAAGACCCAAACATCCCTACTGTAGTCATCAACTATGGTTAGAAAGTAGCTTGCTTTAGAAAAAGAAAGCGTTCGATACTTTCCCCATATATCGCAGTGTAATAATTCGAAGGCAGCACTCGTTTTAGTAATACTAATAGGAAAAGGCTGCCTTTTCATTTTTGATTTAACACATGAATCACAAATGTCTTTATTTCCTTTGAAGGAAACATTATTAAGAAAGTTTATTTGGGATAATTTTCCATCACCAGCGTGTCCTAATCTTTTGTGCCACATATCCACCATTGTCATCATGGTTGTTCTTCTGCTTTTAGACATCCCCATTTGATATAGACCAGTTTTGCACTTACCCGCTCCAATCAATCTCCTCAAACGCAAGTCCAGTATGACAAAAAAATCAAAAAAAAATGTCATGCACACTTTAAGTCCTTTGTAAGTCTTCTAACAGACAAAAGATTACAAGTGAATTTAGGAACGTGCAAGACCCCTTTTATTTGCATTCCATTTTTCAAGGTGTGACTACCCCTTCCTTTAACTGGAATGGACCCACCATTCGGAATAGTTACCGGTGCTTCGTGATTTAACACAAATTTTTCGTCGAGAATGTCAGTTCTGTAAGTCATATGCTCTGTGCACCCTGTATCAACTATCCAACTATCATCATGACGAGTTTTACCTGCCATATTTGCGTTGCGTGGAGCTTTATTTGCTGTTTTGTTCTCATCGGCTATATGGTTTAGGAACTGTTGGTATTGGCTCTTCGTCAGATTCAAAGTTGCAACCTCGTCGGAATCACTTGGCACTCCTGCACCGTCAACAGAGATTTCTGCACAGGCTGCCTTTGGTCTGCACTTTGATGACTTGAGGTCGCTGGAAGGCTTTGCTGGCCACCAATCAGGGAAGGCAATTAGCTTGAAACATCCTTCCCTACTGTGTCCTGTCTTGTTGCAGAAATCACAGCACTCATGTTGTCTCCTATCCTTCTTGAAATTTTTCATAGTGCCTGGAAAGTCAGAACCTGAAGTATGTCTGTTTCGGTCAGAAAACCTTCCTGTAGTACGTCTGTTATGCTCAGGAAACATGTATGGAACATGCATGTTGCTGTCGTTGGTAAGGTTTCTTACTGAACCTTGAGAGCTTCTTGTTGATGCCTGGAAAGAAGCCGCTTCAGAAATGGTTCTTCTACTGCCGGTAATTGTTCTTTGTTGTTCATCCTCCGCGACTAGGTGGTAGGCAGTTGACAGCGACGGAGTGGGTTTCATGGCAAGTATTTGTGTTCTAATGATCGCGAATTCATTGTCCAAACCCATTAGAAAGACATACAATCGTTCCTTTTCTTGATGCTCATTAAATGTTTTTCCGATAGCGCAGGTGCAACCACTACAGATGCACTTAGGAGTTGGGTGAAAGGCTTGTATTTCATCCCACATACCTCTCAATCTTGTGTAGTATGCCGAAACAGTCATCCCATCTTGTCTTGTGTTGGAGATAGACTGTTTAAGTTCATATGCACGCGGTGCACTCTCTTTTCCGAACCTTACTGAAGGTCTGACCATATTTCTGCAGCGGAGTTTGCGTATTTCACACTACCTCTGATTTCCTTTTCCATGCCTTTTGTGAGCCATCCTTTGATCATGGCGTCACATCGTTTCCAGGCCATGTGGTTTTCATCTGTTTCTTTTGGCTTTTTGATATCTCCATTAACAAAGCCAATCTTGTTCTTAGCAAACAAGAAGTTTTCCATCTCTTAAACCCAGTCAAGGTAATTGTTGTCAGTTAAAAGATCGTTGACATGCAATTGCCTCGGATAATCAGACGGATTAAGATAGAAATGGCAGCTGTGGTCAGTCATGTTACCATTATTCCTCTGAGACACATTGGTTGTGTTCTCGTCACTCATGGTTGCCTACTCTCAAAGAGATTGATAGATTTTTGAATTAGTATTGAGCATAAACCTGCTCTGATACCATAATGGAAGAATATTTTTCTTTCATTCTCTTGATACAGAAAAAGAATGGGAAGCATATTATATGCTTCAACATTAGAAGATACAAATGAAGGAAGAGAGAATTATATGCACTTAAACATGTGTGCGTTATTTTGGAAAGAAAATATGCAACATATATGATATGCAATAATCAAGAGGAGATATGGTGAAGATCCTGTTGATGTGATATCTTGAGAGATATGGTGTTGACCTGGAGAATATCTCCTCTTGATGACTTGAGTGATTCTGGAGGATATCCAATATTCTGAAGGATATCCGATACAAACCGATCCGAAGTGGCGTAAGGCTTCGGATGATGAAGTCAATGCATTGCTTCGAAATGGTACTTGGTCGCTGGTACCATATGATCCTTCTATGAATGTTATTGGTTGTAAATGGGTGTTTCGTACCAAACGCAAAACCGATGATATAATTGAAAGTTATAAAGCTCGCCTACTGGCTAAAGGTTATAATCAACAAGAAGGTGTGGATTATGCCAAAACATATAGTCTGGTTGTAAAACCATATATTATTCGCGCTATCTTCAAATTGGCCAATTTATCAGCTTGATGTGCAAAATACATTTTTACGTGGTCATCTTAATGAGGAAGACTACATGAAACAACCCCTTGGTTACGTGGATTCCCGTTTTCCTACACATGTTTGCAAATTGCATCGTTCTCTCTATGGACTTAAACAGGATCTTTGTGCATAGTATCATCGACTTAGTGCTTTTTTGTTACAAATTGGGTTTATTACTTCTAAGTGTGATTCTTCCCTTTTTATTCTTTTGGTAATTATGGAACTATTTTTCTGTTGGTATATGTTGACGATGTTATTCTCACTGGCTCGAGTACAACAAGTATGAATTTCATTCTTACTTGTTTACAAAAAGAGTTTGGAATTAAAGACCTTGGTTCTTTGTCTTATTTTCTTGGCATTGAGGCGACTCGCATTTCTTTGGTTTTATTTCTTTCAAAACAACGTTATGCTTGTGATCTTCTTGTTCAGGCGAAAATGGATGGTGTCTGATAAGAGTATAATTTGTACATTTTTTACCACCTAATTTATATTTGTTGGTACTTATTTTTACATTAATGTTTTTAATTTTATATATTTTTAGGCTGTAAGATAAAACCTGAAACTGCAAGTAAAACATGGTTAATACGGTGCAATACGGTGTCATTGGGAACGATATTAATGTAAATGCTCACAAAGAAAAGAAAGAGGCCAAACATGAGAAGGGTTCGTTTTTAATTTGAGACGAACTATTCTTCTAGTTCTGGGTACAAACTAATGAATTTCATTTAGGGGGTGGTTAGCTAAATCTCAAATGTGAAGTGTTCATGGGACCAAAGCTTTTGGACTTGGATAAAATAATGTAGGTCCAAACAAAAGTTTAATTTACTAGAAGAAGAGGGCAAGGTCTGACGTGTGATGTTGGATAGGAACAACAAAAAGAAGAAGTTTGATATAGGGGCTCCAAAACTTTGGAGGGGCTCCAAGTGGAGGCGAGGTACCCAATTTTTCGTTAAGGGATGTCCTAAGGGTTTGGTTAAATGTTCATTTTACCCTTATGCCAATTAAAACCTAAACACCCTTAACACTATTCATTTTCATAACTTTCAAGAACTAAACTATCAAAAACCAAACAAAAACCCAACCGTAATCCATCGAAATTCATCGTCGATTCGCAAAATTCTTCGTCGCTTAAACTCAACAATTCGAGATGAAGAAGCATACTAAAGGCGTTAAAGGTAGTAGTGGTGGCAATCAACCCTGCTCCTTTCAACCTAATCAAGAGATTCAAGAAGAAATCGATAGTGAAAAGCAAAATCCAACAATGGTGTATCTAAGGTATTGAACAAAACCCATGTTATTCTTAGAACTTCTAATTGATTGATTCGCATGTTTGATTGTGTTTTTGGTTTAAAAAACACAGTTGATGTTACGGTTGGGTTCGTGTGAAAACCCAACCGTAATATATCATGTTCTTCATATTACGGTTGGGTTTTCTTCAATACCCAACCGTAAATCAAAGGGAAGAAGATGAAGAGTTAAGGATATTAGGATTGGGGTTCAAAATTGAACCCAACCGTAAAAAATTGCGCTATTTTTTAAAAAAAAATTACGGTTGGGTTTTGAGAAAAACCCAACCGTAACAATAGCGCAAACAAAAAATTTGTTAGAATCTTACGGTTGGGTTTTTAGAAAAACCCAACCGTAAGAAAAGTGTGCACATCTTTTTACATGTATTTTACGGTTGGGTTTTTGTTAAAACCTAACCGTAAAATAGTGACAAAATTTTCAACTGGAAATTTACGGTTGGCTTTTGAGAAAAACCCAACCGTAAATAATCCTGTGTAGTCAAAATTTTTTTAGTTGAAGTTGAATTGCTTGGAAATTATCTAACTTGTAATGCTTGTGTGTTGTAGGAAGAATAAGAGGGTAACAATTTAACACCAATTTCTCACACTCCAACCCCTCGCCACGAAAAGCATTTAGGGGTTCAGAAGAGAGGCGTGAGTAAGACCCATAATCCATCTTTTGAGGTAGGGGGTGGTAGTGTTCCTCAAATTGCACAAGAGGAATATAGTTTGTTCCAAGGCTTGGGTGATCTACCAACACCTAGAGGTTCTCTTGTGATTAGAGAACCACCACAAGAGCAACAACACGAGGAAGAAGAGAGGGACCGAGAACAACATGTCCCTCAAGCCAAAGGTAAAGAAATTGTTGTTGCTTCTGCCGAACCTCAACAAAAGCAAACAAAGGCAAAGAAAAGGGTTTCCAAAGAAATTCCCAAAGAAAAGGCCGAACCTCAACTGTGGCCTAAGAGGAGGAATTGAGGACTTTGGGGTGAGGCCCCAGACAAATCTGCAATATTATTTGGTTATCCCCATTCATGGGCTGTCAAAGTTGCTGCGACCAAGGTATTAATCTAAACACTTCTCTTGTTCTGTTAAATTTTTGTTTGTTAACTTTTGTAAGTAAAACAAATTTGTTTTTATTCTTTGTAGGATCATACACAGGCGATCGAGAAATTGGTTCGTCAAAGGGCTCAACATTGGCCCTTAACTGATGAATGTACGGCCGTACAACTTCTCGTAAATGGTACTGGGTTAGCTCCCAGAATTACCAATTCGATGTGGGAGTATGACAGTGTCGTCTGCGCAGCCTTCAAGGAACGTTATTGGCCTAAAACCGATATGTTTCATCTCCCATTCGGCGAGATGACAATAATGCCGGATGATGTCCAATCAATTCTTGGCCTGGAGGTGGATGGTAAATCAGTGTCTGAGGGTTTTAACAACAACATGTCATGGAGTGATCTTTATGCACTTGTGAAAGATACACTTGGATGGGAGAAGAGCGAAGCCGAATCTGAGTTTAAATTGGTCAGTGGAGATAAACCGGGGATGCCAACGAAGAAAGGTCAAGGTATGAGCAAGAAAATATTGCTGCGTTCACTAATTTGGAGGAACCACAAAGTTGGAAAAGGCTGGGGTCGTCATAGATGACACCAAAGCTATTCGAACAGCAAGAGCGCATCTGCTATATATGCTCGGCACCATCTTCTTTGTGATAACTCGGGCAACAGGGTCAACGTTCACTATCTACAGTGGTTTCAAGGTGATCTTGGGATGACGCATCAGTACTCGTGGGGAACTGCCACCCTGGCTTACCTACTTGCTAACCTTCGAAAAGCTTCGAGGGTTAGGGGAACTGAGATTGCCGGGAATACCGGTCTTCTTCAGGTAATTTATTGTTTGAATTTCAATGTTTAACTTTAATTTATTTTTTTCGTATTATCTTATATTAATATATATTATCTTCATAGGCATGGGTATATGATCACTTTCCCACACTGGCTCCTAAAACGAGCGCTGATGGTACTGGACCTACGTGAAACAAATTCATCTTCACCGGGATCCAGGCAAAGCATAAAGAAGTGCTCATAGCAAAGATGAGAACTGAAATTGATGCTTTCACGGTTGAAGATGTTATTTTTGATCCTTATGTGAAGATTAGCATAGAGGGTGATGGACATGTTGAGGATTTACGTGAATTGTCGGACGTGGCAGGCTACAACGGCTCTTTGTACCATCCGTTTGGGTACGTGATGTGCAACCCCCGCAGAACTCTCCGCCAATATGGATATGTCCAAACAACGGTGACACGTAAAATGTTTAAATTGTGTGTGAATGGGTGATAAGCAGTTAATTGATACATTTTTACCGCTTTATCTATATTTTCTAGTACTTGAATTTATAATAATAATATAATTTTATTGTTTTATTAGGTGGTATGCACAAAACCCGAAGTTACAAACAAATCTGGCTACACTGTCTAAATTGCTATGGAATTCATGTATTTGTTTGCTTTGCTAACTATGGAACGTCTTGGCAAAAAGTACAAAAATATAGTGACCACATGAAAACTGTGATCAAATACATGGTCAAAATTGTTGGCATCAGACTATACAGAGAAGTCAGGTGCAGGCGTAGAAAGCTTCAAGAGGCTGCAGGCGCTGTGCTCATGAAGAAGAAATGATGGAGAGAAGAAGTAATTGTTGGCATTTAATGACTTAATTGGTTCAGTGGTTTTCTGACGCAAAAGATGTGCAATTACGGCTTATCACATGATGGCTAGAAAGATGAGAGAGGTGATGGAGTCTTCACGTGGATTAAGTTGTTGGATTTCTGTTAGCTTTTGACTCATGGTGTAGGATAGTGTTCAGATGGCTAGTGAGGTAGTGGAGACAAAAGATAGAAGCCTAGGGAGGCGTCAGGTACAATTGTGAGACGTAGGTGTTGGCTAGTGAAAAGTGTAAAGAGTAGCACGTGTGAGTAAGGGAAGCTATAAAAGAGGAAGTTGACGTGAGAGGCAGGGAGTTCGCTTTTTCTAGGTTTTAGTTGGTTTTTTTCGGTACAGTTCTGGGAGGCGGACATCTCCTGGATACTTTTGAGAAGCTCTGTTTTGGGAGGCGGAGCTAGAGGAGACAGCACCATACGAAGAAAGAAGAGGACGGTTGTGTGTATACGGAACATGGTTTAATCCTCTCTACTCTTCTTAATTATTTTTATGGGTTTTAGAAAA